>OU911054.1:2500000-3750000 GCA_918358695.1 Melinaea menophilus ssp. n. AW-2005 | reverse complement strand
GAATCTGGACGCACGCACGCATATATATATATATATATATATATATATATATATATATATATAAACTTTTTGACCAATGGTCATTTCGGACTCAGGCGGTCATAAGAAGACCTCCTGTGAAGAAATTTTTCCAAAATTCGAAAGTAGGGGACAAATGAATGGGCAGACCGAATTCTTCGAGGTCTACCCAAAAGAATCATTGAAATCGGTATAGAAACACCAAACTTATACTTACTTACATGAAATACGCGAACAAGACATCGCGCGTGAATAGTGAATCAAGCTATAAGGATTATTTTTGCGTAACGGTTGCCGCGCTCGACGGGGCTCGCGGCGGCAGAGTATAAAAGGGGCGGGAGGCGAGCGCAAGCGTCATTCAATATTTGGCTGTTGATGCGTTCAGA
Organism: Melinaea menophilus ssp. n. AW-2005; assembly: GCA_918358695.1. NCBI lineage: Eukaryota > Metazoa > Arthropoda > Insecta > Lepidoptera > Nymphalidae > Melinaea > Melinaea menophilus. The sequence goes on along the minus strand of OU911054.1, from coordinate 3,749,596 downwards.
GTGTTGAACTTTATTGACAGACAATAATTGTTATTTTATAAACCGTGCTTATCAGCGCGACTTTTTGTCTTTAAATAGTTTATTTTAATTTCTTTTGTTGTTATTTTCTAAATTAGTTTTAGTTTTGTTTAAATTCTTAACTATTAATAGTTCCTATTTTATTTCTTTTTAAGTAGATTTAGATTCGATTTTTAGATTAGATAATAGATAGATAGATTAGATTATTGTTAGATTTTTAGTTACTGATAGGTTAGTTTTGGGCATTTTATGTTTAGTTTTTTTTGTATTGAGTAGATAAAAGCGTAGGTAGGTACTTTTATTAATTATAGTATTCATAGGTATTTTTTATTTATTTTTAAGTGAAGTAGGTATAGGTAGATATTGCCTACTATCTACCTATACTGCACACGTGTTTTAGCTTTATTTTCATTTCTTTTTTTTTTGTACCTAAGTTGTAGGTAGGTAGGTACATATTTCTTAGTTTAATTCTATTAGAATATTAGGTATTTAAGTTTAAATAGGCACTTAGATTTATATTTTTTTATTATATAGCAGCTGTACTTAGAACATCTAAGGTTTTTTTTTGTATTAGCATAGGTACTTTGATTAATTACAGTAGTTGTAGGTATTTCTTATTATTCATTTTTAAGTGAAGTAGGTAAGTGTAGATAGTATTGCACACGCATTAAGTATAGCTTTATTTTCATTTTTTATTCTTTTGTAATTTGTAGGTACCTACGTACATATTTATAATTCGATTAGAATATTATTTTAGTTTTAATAGGCACTTAGATTTATATTCTATTTATTATATACTTAGCTATAGTTAGGACCTCTGACGTAAGTTTTTTGTTGGGTAACTAAATAGAATTTAAGTTACCGTCGATTAAAAATAAAATAAACGATGCCACCTAAAAAACGACCATCTTTATCTCGAACTTCGAGTCAAGCTAGGAGAATGAGAATGACGCGTTCTCAAGAATCGGAAGAGGAAAGAGCACATCGGTTAAACTCTATGAGAGTTAGTGCCTCAACATCTCGAGCTAATGAAAGCTCTCCAGAAAGAGAGATGCGATTAGCAGCTGAAAGAGCGAGACGAGCTACAACACGGGCTTCTCAAAGCTCTTCTCAACGAGAGCTAAGGCGTTCCATTGACCGGGAACAACATGCGTTATCCCGAGAAGCTGAAACTGCTTTACAACGAGAATTGCGACTCACAGCTGACCGCGAACGGCATACATTATCTCGCGAGTCTGAAACCTTCACTGAGAGGGAATTACGGCTTACAGCTGACCGCGAACGTCATATTTTATCTCGCGAGTCCGAAACCTTCACTGAGAGGGAATTACGGCTTACAGCTGACCACGAACGTCATATTTTATCTCGCGAGTCCGAAACCTTCACTGAGAGGGAATTACGGCTTACAGCTGATCGCGAACGTCATATTTTGTCTCGAGAATCTGAAACTTTTACTCAATATCAAGACCGTTTGACAAATGATAGGGCGCACCATAACATGATTCGATCTCTTGAAGATGAACATGAGCATGAACAACGACTAGAGTCGGGACGCGATTATTACAATTCTTTGAGACAAGAACAATTGATTACTTTATCTAATGAAAGATTAAGAATTGAAAATATTCGGTCGCTTGAAACAGAAGAACAGCGAGAGGCCCGTCTTACTGCAGATAGATTTCGACATGGTCTTAATGACTTAGATATACACGTGGTAGATCAATCTACAAATTCGGTGGCGTGGTCCGATAAATATAAAAGTGGGTTTGCTTATAACCTCACAATTGATTACAGATCATCTTCTGAAATAGGCGATATGAACGTAGTATGTTCCTTTTGTAATGCTTCGAAGTGGAGGAAGGAGTCTGCTGGTTTCTGTTGTTCTGGAGGTAAAATAAATTTGCCTTCGTTCGAAGACCCACCGGAACCTTTAAAATCACTACTTTTAGGGGAACATTTGCAATCCAAACAGTTTTTAGATAATATTCGCACTTATAATAGTGCATTCCAAATGACATCCTTTGGTGCTAAACAAATCTCAGAAGGCCCTTTCATGCCTACTTTTAAGGTACAAGGTCAGGTTTACCATTTGATAGGGTCCCTTTTGCCTGAAGAACAACCTAAATTTCTTCAAATATATTTTGTATCCGATTACAACGAACAGTCGAATATAAGAAATCAATATTTTCCGAATTTAAATACTGAACTCATTTCACAACTTCAGAACATGTTACATCAGGTTAATTCGTACGTATGCAGTTTTAAATCGGCATTAGAAGCCCTTTCTCAAGATGGTAATAACAATTATAAAATTGTTATAAATGCCGATAAGCGTCCAACTCAGGAACACCCTGGGCGTCATAACGTTCCATCCACGAATGAAGTTGCTGTAGTACTGGTCGACCAGGAATGTGATAGGCGTGATATCGTTATACGTTCCAGAGACAATCGTTTGCAACGTATTTTCGAAACCCACAGGGCTTACGACAGTTTGCAATATCCTATGATATACTGTCGAGGGGAAGATGGTTATAATTTCGCTGTATACCAAACCGATCCGCGCACAGGCGCACCTAATTATAATAAAAAGGTGTCATGCCTTCAATTTTATTGTTACCACCTGCAAGTGAGACGGAATAGATTGGTATACTTTCAACGTTTTCGTGGCTTATTTAATCAGTTTATTGTTGACATGTACGCAAAAATTGAAACCGAAAGATTAGTTTATATACGATCTAATCAAAGGCAGCTGCGCGCTGAAGAATACGTGCACCTTCGCGATGCCATGCAGCAAGATAACGATACTGTGAATATGGGTCGTTTAGTTATTTTACCCTCTTCTTTTACTGGTGGTCCACGCTACATGCATGAACGTACTCAAGACGCTTTTTGTTACGTAAGAAAATATGGACGTCCCGACTTATTTGTTACTGTAACTACCAATCCCAAGTGGGATGAAATCACTCGGGAGCTTCTTGAGGGTCAGGCACCGCATGACCGCCATGATATTATTGCAAGAGTGTTTCATTTAAAATTAAAATCAATGATAGATCTTCTTACCAAAGATAACATTTTTGGAGAAGTATTGTGTTATATGTATAGTGTTGAGTGGCAAAAACGCGGCTTACCTCACGCACATATCTTGCTTTGGTTAAAAGATAAGGTTCGACCTAATGATGTAGACAGATTAATCAGTGCTGAAATTCCAGATCCGACTGCAGATCCCCTGTTATACGACATTGTTAAAACTCATATGATACATGGTCCATGTGGTGCATTTAACGCAAATGCTCCTTGCATGCAAGACGGTCGTTGCACTAAAAGGTATCCAAAAGCATTAGTGGATGAAACTGTAACAGGACATGATGGATACCCATTATATCGTCGCCGTTCAAGAGACAATGGTGGTTTTACTGTTGAAAAGCGAATGTCTGGACAACAGGTTACTTTAGATAATAGGTGGGTCGTTCCGTATTCGCCTGTATTGTCCAGAGCATTTCAAGCTCACATAAATGTAGAAATGTGTAATAGTGTAGAGTCAATTAAATATATTTGTAAGTACATTAACAAGGGCAGTGACCAAGCTACGTTTGCGTTAAGAAATGAACATGATGAAGTTACTAGATTTCAGTCAGGCAGATATATCAGCTCTTCAGAAGCTGTGTGGCGGATCTTAAGTTTTAATATTCACGAAAGATATCCACCTGTGACCCATCTGGATGTTCATCTGGAAGGCGGTCAACGTATATATTTTAACGCCGAAAATGTTACAGAACGATTAGAGAACCCTAGACAAACAACTTTATTGGCATTCTTTCGACTTTGCCAAACTGATAATTTCGCAAAGTCTCTTTTGTATGAAGAAGTTCCATCGTATTATACCTACGATAAACAACGAGGTGTCTTTAACCGTAGACGCCGAGGCAGGCCTGTAGATGGCCAGACAGGTATTTTCAAAGAACATGTTCTTGGTAGAGTGTATACTGTTCATCCTAACAACGCAGAGTGTTTTTATTTGAGATTATTATTACATACAGTGCGAGGACCAACATCATTTATAGATTTGAGAAAAGTAGACGATGTTGTTTATCCAACTTATCATGCAGCTTGCCAAGCGCGTCATTTGCTTGAAAATGATCAACATTGGGATGACGCTTTAGCAGAATCCTGTGTTAGTGATAATCCACGACGGTTACGCCATTTATTTGTAACATTACTCACATTTTGTAATTTATCTGATCCTGTCCAATTATGGGAAAAATATAAAGAAAAATTTGCAGAAGACTTTCTTCGGAATTTATCTCACAATAATGAAGGCGCAACTAATGATAATTTTCGAGATCTGGCTATAAATCAGTGCTTATTAGCTCTTCAGGAAGACTTAACAGCAGTAGGCGGTAAATCACTTTGTGAATATGGTTTGCCAACGCCAACCTCAGTCGGAGAGGTTACCAATAGGGAATATTCCGCAGAGATTGGTTACAACCCAATGGAACTGCTGGTAACATTAGAAAACGGTGTCCCAATGATGACTGCAGAACAACGCTTAGTCTATGATCGCGTGTGCGAGAGTGTGCAGAAAGTTGAGTACGATAAAAAAACTATATTAGATTGTAATAATAATATTAAAAAAGTGTGGGACAAATTAAACAGTTTATTAGGAAACAATAGGCAGCCATTAGACTCATTAATAATCTCAAATATGAAAGGGCAAGGAAGTTTAAAAGAAATATGTGATAAGTTCGCAAATAATTTTTTAAATGAAGTAAATAAAATAAAACATCAATGTGCTGAAAAATGGATGGTAAGGAATGATTATGTTAAGCGAGTAGATATGTGTATGAGATGGCAACCTGTCAGTGAAAATGAAGTCAAACGCGTAATTAACCAATTAAGTAAAAATAAAGCACCTGGGAGTGATCTCGTGCGTATGTCGGACTTAAAAATAGTCGTTGACAAAGTTAGCCCCATATTGGCTAAATTAATAAATTTATCTGTTAGCCAGCATATTTTTCCGTCGAAACTGAAAGAAACCGTAATCCGTCCAGTCTATAAAAAAGGTGACCGAAAACTTTATTCTAATTACAGGCCTATAGCTATTTTATCGAGTATTGACAAAATTATAGAAAAGTGCATTGTAAACCAACTGGGAAATTACCTAAATAAAAATAAAATACTGAACGAATGCCAACACGGTTTCCAAAAAGGTAAAAGTACAAACACGCTTCTGGCGAAATTCACCAATGAAATTAATTCATACTTAGAAAAGAACAAAACGGTTGTACTAGTATTTTATGACTATAAAAAAGCATTCGATACGTTACAGACAGAAACATTGTTGAGAGGTATGGATGAATGTGGAGTAAAACAACCTTTAAATCAATGGTTCCGTGACTACCTAACAGATCGCACTTTCCGTGTTAAGGTGGGTGACACGCTAAGCGAAGAAACCGAAGTCGGATGCGGAGTTCCTCAAGGATCTGGGACTGGGCCACTCTGCTATCTATTACACGTAAACAGTCTATACGGTGTTCTCCGCAATTGTTCAGCCTATATGTATGCAGATGACTTATGCACTTTACTTGCTGGAACTGATATCGATGAATTGTGTAGTTTAGTACAACGTGATATAGACGCGGTAGTTAGGTGGTCACACGACAATGGAATCATCTTAAATTCAGATAAAACCAAATTCATGGTAATAAGGTCACCATACGCTAAAAAATTAATCTCACCTCCTTTTATATACACACATGATTATTCCTGCCTCCATAGCAACCTTATGAATTGTAATTGTAAGCCGATAGAAAATGTTGACTGTGTAACATACCTAGGTGTAAAAATAGACTCTAAATTTTCCTGGACGACTCATATAGACTACATTTGTAATAAACTAAGATCGCTGCTATGTAAATTCTATCACCTTAGTTTTAGAGTACCAATTGTGACATTGAAAATTCTTTATTTTGCATTAGTCGATTCAGTACTGGGCTATGCACTTGACAGTTATGGCCTCACATTCAAAAGTAATATTGACAAACTAGAAACACTACAGATTAGATTTTTAAAGCTATTTGTAAACAAAAAAACTAAAAAAAATTGTAAAGGAAACTATGTCAAACTATTTAAAATTTGCAAAATACTACCAGTTAGCCTAAAGCATAAATATCTGTTAGCCATAAATAACCATAACGGTCAGGGGCATGGCCTGACGCTGTTGAACCATAACATCGGTACGCGATCGGTGTCTGAGGGTAAATATGAAATACCCAAAGTGAATAATTACTTTGGGGACAGAACACTAAAAAAACGATTACCTTTCATACTTAACAGCCTGCCCAAAGACATCCGATTGGAGTCTAATAAACGCATATTTAAATTAAAGCTACGAAAATACCTTTTCTCATTTTTGTGAATAGTTAGTTAGTTTGTAACTAGGTGTATTTCTACCTTTCGATTCAATATAATAAGTCATAATGTAACAACACCTGAATATAAGGAAAAAAGTCATAATGTAACAACAACTTAATGTTAAAAGAGACTGCTGATCCCACAGTCAAACTGTTTTAACAGTTTTGTGGGACATTGTATAATGATCATTGTTTATTTTCCTATGTATAATAAATAAAACAAAAAAAAAAAAAAAAAAAAAAAAAAAAAAAAATTTAGGAACAATATGGTTTTTAGATGCACCTGGAGGAACTGGGAAAACTTTTTTGACTAAATTAATATTAGCTTATGTTCGAAATCAGCGTAAAATCGCTCTTGCCGTGGCTTCATCAGGTATAGCTGCAACATTGCTACCAGGAGGTAAGACTGCTCACACTATGTTTAAAATACCAATTAATTTAGATCGCACGGAAAGTCCAACCTGTAGTATTTCAAGAAATAGCGACAAAGCTAAGGTATTGCGTGAGTGTAATTTAATCGTATGGGATGAATGTACGATGGCCCATCGAAAAGGAGTAGAAGCAGTAGACAGAACTCTAAGGGACATAAGACAAAATGATCGACCAATGGGCGGTATTACGGTTTTATTTTGTGGTGATTTCCGACAAACCTTACCGGTAATACCACGGGGAACCCGAGCTGATGAGATTAGGGCTTGCCCGAAAAGCTCTTATTTGTGGCGTGATATACAATCGGTGCATTTGACTATAAATATGCGAGTGAGAACTGGAGACAACGCAGATAATCGTGAATTTTCTGATACATTATTGAAGATTGGTGAAGGTACCTATCCACAACTACACCAAGGAAAACTTATTCTGACACCTGAGTTATGTTGTATAGTGCAATCCCAACAACATCTTATATCTTCGGTTTACGGTGACATAACAATTATATTAAATAGGGACAATTCTTGGCTTTGCGAAAGGTCCATTTTGACTCCTCGCAATGACCAGGCATCTGAAATTAATAATAAAATACTGTCTAATATACAGGGAGAAAGCAAAGTTTATAGTTCAATAAATAGAATGGTTGATGAACAAGAAGCCACTAATTACCCGATAGAATTTTTAAATTCTTTAAGTATGCCTGGACTACCTTCTCATATAATTTGTTTAAAAATTGGCATACCGATAATTCTGCTCCGAAATTTAAGACCACCTCAACTTTGCAATGGAACTCGGCTAAAAGTAACCCAGTTGCAACAAAATGTAATCGAGGCTCAAATTTTAACAGGTTGCGGTGCAGGAGAAACTGTCTTTATTCCCAGAATTCCCATAATACCAAATAATTTTCCATTCCAATTTAAAAGAACGCAATTCCCAGTATCGGTGTGCTATGCCATGACTATCAATAAAGCTCAAGGGCAGACTTTTCGTGTTGCTGGAGTAGATCTCGGTGTTAGCTGTTTCTCGCATGGTCAATTATACGTCGCTCTTTCCCGGGTTAGCAATTCTAGGAATCTTTACGTTCACGTGCCGGACGGGTCGACTCTTAATATAGTCTACCCAGAAGCTTTGCGCTGAAACATTTTAATTTGATCTAAAAATATTAGCAATATATTATCTTAATAAAAAACAAGGAGTTACACGCTGACCGAGTCGTGGGTATAGCGTGGGTATATTATAATATTCTGCGGTTACTTATATTTTTCAACAGTTTTGTGGATTGGCATATTATATTACTATTGCCCTTCTAAAATACGAAAGTGAATCTGCCTGTTACGTCAAAACTATGAGGGAGGACATCTGCTAATTTTTTTTCGAAAAACGACGGAAACGCGGACGAAGTCGCGGGCAAAAGCTAGTCTAATCTAAAAATCGAATCTAAATCTACTTAAAAAGAAATAAAATAGGATTTATTAATAGTTAAGAATTTAAACAAAACTAAAACTAATTTAGAAAATAACAACAAAAGAAATTAAAATAAACTATTTAAAGACAAAAAGTCGCGCTGATAAGCACGGTTTATAAAATAACAATTATTGTCTGTCAATAAAGTTCAACACTCTGAACGCATCAACAGCCAAATATTGAATGACGCTTGCGCTCGCCTCCCGCCCATTTTATACTCTGCCGCCGCGAGCCCCGTCGAGCGCGGCAACCGTTACGCAAAAATAATCCTTATAGCTTGATTCACTATTCACGCGCGATGTCTTGTTCGCGTATTTCATGTAAGTAAGTATAAGTTTGGTGTTTCTATACCGATTTCAATGATTCTTTTTTTATTGAATTGGTGCTAATGTTTATTTTTTTTTTAATTAGGAATGATGGTGAGCATTATTGGTTTTATAAACGTAAAAGTAAACAAATATAATAAGAAATCTCCGAACTGCTAAGCTATCGAGAGTTATGCGTGTTATTGTGAGTTAACTATAAAAGGTAGATATATGCTGTCTTGGAATATTTTTCGTGTATTTTTATGTAGAATATTTCCGTTATACATAGTTTCTATGTAGCTCTAACCATTAAGGCTGCACACGCGACGGAAGCTTAAAAAATCAAGCAACTTCTCCCATTTTCTCAACATTTCCTTTCACTGCTCTGCTCCTATTCATTGTAGTGTGATGAAAAGTATACTATTACCTGCCCAGGAGTATAAAGAATAATTGTACTAAGTTTCGTTAAAATCCGTCGAGTAGTTTTTTTTTTCTATAAATAACATACAAACAGACAGACAGACAGACAGACAGACAGACAAAAATTTTTTTAACTGCATTTTTGGCATCAGTATCGAACACTAATCACCCCCTGCTACTTATTTTGTAAATATATTTCATGTACAGAATTGACCTCTCTACAGATTTATTATAAGTATAGATAATTAATTTAATAACATTGTTGTTCTCAATAACTTGAAATCCCTAAAGATGTGATTTGAGATTTAATCTTGAAATACCTTAGGTTACAATTCTTCTGTAATATGTTTTAAAATATTTTAAAGAATCTTTAAAAAGTAAGTCATGTGAATTCAATAAACATTGAAAGCTATTTGTGAATAGACTTTAGAATTGAAGTAAATCCATATTTACGAATCTCAAGTTCTTTCAGTAGCGGTCGTTGATCGGTTAAATCCGTAAAATACCTAAATATATATGTTTTATTCAGATTTTTTATTATCTTAGTAGTCTTAAAAAATATTTTTGTATTTAGCATATTAAAAAAACTTTTATAATCTAAACTCAACTTTTTGCAACAAATTGTGGATTTTCATTTTAATAATAATTATAAAAAGATTGATTATATGATGTAAAATAAATATGTTGACGCTATATGTTGCAGAAATATGTATTCTTAAGTTAAAAGTATTAAATATGGTAGAATTTATAAAAAGGTTTATTTGAAATTATCATTTAGCCACGATATGAAAAAAATATATTAAATACATTGCAACTACAATGTTACATTCATAAAATTGCTTTATAATGAGGAATATTTAAAGAGGTATGCTTTTATTATCTGTTACTTCAAAGAAATTAAAATATTATTAAACTGTTTCTCATGAACTGAAGGACATGTTGGGCATGTCCTTCAGTTTCCCAAATACCTTTATGTCAAATTGTTCGTGATATTTTTTACAATTTAATTTCTTTGAGCATTTTCGTCGTCATTAAATATATTATTTAAAATTATAAAGTTCACTGGCTCAAACTGATTTGAAGAACTATGAGATTGATAAAATATGATTATGGGTAAGATCCATGTATGTATACACGACGAAAGCGGTGGTTGATAGGGAAGATATGGTTCTTGTGGTCCTTGTGAAAGTTATAGCAATAAGAAATATAAGATGGTAATGCAAAGATCCTTAGCTGCAATATTAGGAAGAAATTTTAAACGGAATAGAAGAAGGAAAATTAAAAGGAGTAAAGGAAGGAAAATGGAATAAAGAAGTTTATTCAATATAAATAGAACCTTCATGTACTCCTCATAAAAATAGTCTAAACTATAAGAGAGCCGTGATGGTTCATTTTTGATAATAGTAAGAATTCATATTGGCAAATGATGTATTTTTTTTACCTCTGAATCGTTTCACGTACTATTACGACATAATAGTCACGTACAGGAGGAGGTAAGGTAACTAGTATAATTTAATCTAATGATTTGGCCATTGTGAACTTATTTATCTATCTTTTGTTGCTAGCTACAATGTGTTGCTAAATTTTTTGTGTAATAGTGTGTTATTATATTTATATTGTCTGTTCTCTGGAACAATAATTGTTTGGAAGTGGGCGTTAATGTGTGCGACACAGTTTTATAACTAATGCAAGCATTTTCGATCACTGATTTCTTACGTACTATTTTTTTTGGTTCCAATAAAGATTATTATTATTATTATTATTATTATTTACAGTTAACATAACATAAATTGTATAGGCATAAAATGATATTCTGCATTTTTAACAAAGCATAAAACTTATTGGCCGTTTTAAGAGGCTGTTATCTACACAGAAGACTTAAATATTTTAAATGCAGTAAAGTAATAAATGAAGTAATGTTCTTGGCCTGATTGGACTACCGATTCCTTGGGCGCTTGAACGATGTTCGAAATTTCATTTCCTATTTCTCAATAACGACCTACTCGTATAGAACTTACCTTACTGGCGTAGCTCTTTATGTAATATTTTCTCGTGTCCTTAAAGTGATCTGTGATATAAAAGTCGTGGCCGTTTGACAATGTCGTCAAATAAATGCTTTTGATTCTATATTTTCTAATGTACTAAACTTAAATAAAATAATTATGAGGTTTCAAGAATAAGATAACATACAATGCTGGCTAGGTAAGATGATAAAATTTAACTTTTATTTCTTCAGTAATTATATTTTTAGTGGCTATGTGATAAAATAGTGACCAAAAGTTTTAGATGCTCTATTGATTTAATATATTTACATAGTAATTTTGTAGTAAATATTGTTAAGATTCTTAATATTCAATTTATTACAACAATATTAATCTTACAATATAAATTGTAGGTTTACTTACATCATATACTTACATAATATATAAACTTAGCAGATTTAGGGAAGGATGCTTATAACATTAATTTGTATGTGTTTATTACAGCGTCATCATTCGACGACTCCCATCTTAACTTTCTGTTTTACATGACACAGCAGTATATCAAGTTAAATTAAAGCACCCTCCAACACCGTGGATGATTGGCTTTATTTACTGCTATGATTAAACGGGATCGTTTAGAGATCAATTGGTCTATTTACAAGCATACGATTAATCGGCGCAATCAAGTGATACGAATAGCTAAACGCCGTTACATTTATAACAATCTGGGAGGAGACTTGTTCTCGGTACTAACCAACACATTCACTGGTTTGCAACAAGGTGGAAATTTTTTTCCCATTATCTTTTGTTTTTTAATTAATACATTAACTTCCAACTTCGATTGTTCGTATCAATAGAATGCTGCTGACCTTTATCTCTATATGTAAAGGGGGGTGAATGATCTTTCAACTACCATTATTAACATTAATTGCAACCTAAATTAATTGAGAATATAGTCATCTAAATTTGATGTTTCTGTTAATCCTGATACGTGTAAAGCTATAGTCATTGAAAAATATTTAAACAACAGTTCATAATATACAATTGCACCCTTTATTGCTATCAAAAACAGCAAAAACAGTTGGGGACGTACATTAATTATAAACTGACGTGACTCCAGCAGATAAAAAAAATATGCCGCCAAGTCACTGTCGTATTACACAGCCCTTATATTGTACTAAACATTTCCTTCCACTTATGATAAAGATAATGCTAATTAATTCCCTCATTAAACTTTATTGATAGAACAAATGTTTGCTACCCAGACCTGAATATACATATATCAATATGGAACTACATTATTATAAAATCAAAATACAATAAAGGGTTAATAAAAAAAATAATAAAATTCATTGAGTATGATATTTTTATAGGCAGAAGCTGAAACAGTCCATCCTGTGGCAATCAATTCATTTTAAGAAAAGATAAAATTCAAAATCAAAATATCGATACTTCAGGCACTGGCCTTCTTTGATTAAAGTTGTATAATTCTAATTCGCTGACTTCCAGCCGAGCGCAAAGTATTAATTTGAATGGAACTGTTTGCTTTTAAACGGTCGAGGTTAATAAAATAACAGCATTCTCCAAGATCGAGGAAATGTATGTTTTACTTTAAAATAATGTAAATAAAAACTAGTCCAAATATACTTCATATGATTTTATATCAATATTTTTTTTACATGTTACTCTAGTGACTCTATCTTCATATATGTATAACTAAGAGTAATATGTTTCATAATCCTAGAGTGTAAATAAAGTTTATCTAATATTTGCCGTCAATCTTAGTCTGTCTTTACTTTACTTTATAAGTATTTATAACATTTTAGAGAAATACAAGGTGATACATAAAGATTTTATACATAAACAATCGGAAAATAGTTAAACATCATAATCTAGTATTAAGAATCATATAGAATTAAAACTTAAATTTCGTTACTTGCTACTGTTATACAATTATATTTAATTAAACCGTAACTCATCGTAATTAAACTTTGGTATTATGAGATTGTAATTTATTGAGACTGCTTAGAAAAGGTTCTTAAAATCGCAAGACCGGGCGATCAAAGTAAATGACTTCTTTAATGTAGTCCAATGGTTCGAAGTTCTAAGATCGTTTGAATTAAATACTCTTTAGTAAGGAGATTTTTTTTTGTAAAGAGTTAATAGATCGAAGTGAAATTAATTAATTTATTTATATATAAGATAATATTTTTGTTGAAGTTAACCTAAATAATACATTATTTCTGAAATTCTTCGATTCTTATTTAAAAACATAAATGCATTAATAGAAAAAAACTATTTTATAATAACAAATGATGTCAAAGAAAAGTCTGAAATACTTATTGTCGACAAGGCCTTGATGAACCTTTTCGGAGCGATCATAATGGCGGCCCGACTAACAGAGGCTAATGCAGTCACACTAATCGGAGACTCAAACTAGATTCCTTATATAGACCGTCTAAATGTGTTCCAAATGTAATTTAATAAATAGCCCGTGCATCGTGCTGTATATCAGTCAAGAGCTCTTAATAACCTACCGAAGTCCCGTGGAAGTAAGCTATTCTCTAAATTAGGTATACAACGGCATATATTCAACCCATTCATTGATTCGCTCCCTGAGTATATCCAGGTTTATGGATGCGACCATCGAAGTAGATTCCCCTAATATCTTGTACCTACCTAGTCACAACATAGACTGAAAAAGCGAACTCCACAATCAAAGAATCTCCGAGATTAACATACGAGTTAGTAATCATCATCCAAACCAAATTCGTCCCTGACAAGTGTCTCACACGCAGTGGTGACTATATCTAGACATAAAAAAGGTGTATACTACACGGATATCGCCATTGTGAGATTCATTAGGCGTGCCGGTGATATATCCGATACAAAACTTACAAAGTACAACCTCAAGATGACTATTTCTGACCGCGACTCCGAGACTAGTGAGCATCTGCACATAGGTACAAATTAACATACAGTAGACTTATTTACTTACTTCTTATAACTTATTAACTTAGCTTAAATTTAAGACTTTTTATATAAATATAATATAAAAATTACTAAAGACCCTGGAATAAATAACTTTAGTAAACTTGTGCAAGTATATAATTTCCTGCGAAGTTATCGTCGTAGTAAACATCATATCTACTTTGATTTAAAATTAGATTGAAAGTCATAGACGAATGCTTATGGATTTGTGTAATTTAAGCAATGTTGAACTTATTTTAAGCTGTTTAGAAATTATTGAAACGTGTGTGTTTGCTTTCTATACTTCCTTTGAACTATAATAATACGAATAAAACCAAAAGTTTTTGATATGTATGAGCATATGAGTTAGCTGCTACTGTTATATAACAATGTATACAAATAAAACAAATAAAGGAGCTGAAGTTCAGCTTGCAAAACACAATCTTACTAAAAGGACCTACTTTCCCCTTTAATGTATATGGAGAAAACGGTTTTTTCATTGATATTCTTATTTTAAAAAATACGCATAGTATAATTTAAATAATTTTTGAAATATCCACACCAAGCCTTTTCATTCAAACCTTGACTTAAATTAGTAGCTTTTATTTAAAGATTCTACCTTTTATAAGAAATTTTATAAATGAATTAATTAAAAATATATTGTTTTCCGTTTTCCTTAAGCTTGCACTAAATAGCAATGTGATTTACCAAGGCTCATAGGTCTAGGTCAACGAGAAGTATCAATTTATTTCCGTTGAGATTGTCGAAAACAAGTTGACAGTAAATGTGTAAGTGTATTTTTTTTCATAAATTGAAATAACACATTGCATGACCTTTTCTTGCTATGAAAATTATTTTCTACACTTGCAAGATTAAACGTTAAATTCGTTTACAAAGCCTTTTACCAAAGTTTCAATCAAATACATGATGAAAAAGGTTTCGAGGTATCTGTTACTGCATCTGGTAAAAATGTAGACGTAAATAGATAGCCGATGTCAAGGCAGCTGCCCTTTTGATAGTTATTCAGAGGTTTGTTAGAATTGTAAAATAAGAGTGATGTAAAACTTTTATATTAACTAGTAATAACGTTATAATAAAATGTTAAGTTAAAACTGCAAAATATTTAATTTTTACATAAACATTGACTTATTTGTGATTTGATACTTTTATGCTTTTTATTCAAAAATCTATTCAGATTTAATCACAAATAATTCTTTTGTAAAATTAAATTGATTATAAACTATGTGAATAGACATAGATGTCCAAATAAACAAAAAAGTAAAAGTAAACAAATTAACAAGTAAAAAATAAACCAATAAAAACTAATAAAACAATTTTTTTTAAAAAAAGTGAGGATAGTTTCAACATATATAATACCCGGAAGACACTCATGAAAAATTTTATATTTTACGTCTAAATGTGATGTATAGTGTTGTAGTTACTATAAAAAGTTACAAACAAATTAGGGAAAAGTGCTGAGGTGAGAATATGTGACACGAGTTTGGTATTTATACCATATAATAATATATAAATACGTTAAAGATCTAAGTTAGGTTAAGTTAAAAAGAGCTTTAGGTTGTAACATGTTATCATTTTTTTTATATATGAAATCATTGTTTAATTTTTTAGAGCCAATTCTTATTATAAAAGCCGTTTTTCATTACTTTCGGTAAATACTATTTTACTATAAGCATCACAACACTAATGCACACATTTCCGTGACGTCCCGCTCCGCAACCGCCAACAGCTCTGGTAAAGTGACGACAAAAACCACCACTGTTCTGTACAGATGACAATGTGCAGACAACTTTAGTGGCAGGTGGGAAACTAACTGACTCCTTATTAAAATATAAATACGAATACTTACATTTGTTACAATCAATTTCATTTCCATTTCTAATCTAACCGCGCTAATTAAATAACAAAGAACTTTTAATTACCAAATATCTCAAAGAAGTGAATCTCTAAAATAAATGATTATTAAAATATAGGAAATGGGTTATTTTTTTAAAACTGAAAATCTATTTTACAGTACAATTATATACATTAGTATCAAGTACCTAAAGGCAATGCTTTATTGCAGGATCATTTGACACTACCTATTCATTTAACATAAATTTACGACGCAGACACTTATATAATTTTGTACATTAATCGTAATATTAATAAGTCAAGTCAGTTTATATATATATATACATACAAACACATGGACATATATATATAAGTGCATGTGTAACTGTAATATATTTACTTGTATGTGTAATATATATTTCCATTAAACTTTGCTCATGTCTTTTATATAAACCGACCACTCTTATTCGAACTTCGACCCTTACTCGGAGCCGCCTTGCCTCTAACGTCCGTTGAGTGATTCCGCCATTATTATAACATATTCTCCACACCGTGACACTATTAAACTCCGGCCAGTCGGAGTTCAGAACATCACAAAGGATAAAAACCTCGGTAACTTCGAAACCTCGGAATAGCAATGTGGGTACTTGCGCCCGAGTTTTTGGAACCGAAAGCATCATATAGACTTGTCGTTCGGGAGCAGAATTCTTCGTTAGCTCCATCACACCGAACGTCTTCCGTGTCAACGAGGCATCTTTCTAAATCTCTCCAATGTGGAATTACTTACAGAAGCACTTTCGTCATTACAAATTTCAGAAGCTTCCTTCCTCTTGGTGCAAAGTAGTCAAACCCTTTTTTTTATTTAAATCTGGGAAGTCTTATTTAAACTGTGAATACTAGAAACAAGATATAACTTACAGTACTTCAACTCATGATCCTTCCGACGATTACTATTTATTTAATTAAGTTATTCGATTTTGAGATCGAGTATCAATACTCGAAGTTGAGATCAAGTTCGGTACTACTAAAACAGATCAGATAACTAGTGGGTTAATAGCCAAGGAGCTCCTTGAGACATTCGTCACACAGAATACCAAACACAAGTATGCAAGTTGCAAGAGGAGGTAAGTCAAGCGAAAACTTTTAGCAATTACTGTACGTGAGAATGCAGTTAGCGTAGAGTTAATAATTGCACTATTATTTTTTTTACTACAACATTAATAATCATTATTTATATTAACAATAATAATTATTTACTACAACATTAATAATCATTTTTTCTATATATACTATAAAAAAAAAACGTATTATATTTCAAAGCCAATTCCAAAACAAAAGTAAAAAAAAATTGAATTTATAAAAAAGTATTTTTTAGGATTGTTTTCAAAGCCTACGAAAAATGAAATTCTTCGAACGTCACTGTTGAAGTCTTTCAGTTGACGAAGGTTATAATTTTAAATTATATGATTTCTATATTACGGCTTACGAATTCTCTTACGGACAATTAATTCGTGTTAATATGTATATTATGCTGAAACCACCATTATCCATTTACGACATGGCATGACATGTAAAACATATTAATGTAAACAAATAGTGTACAGTACATAATAGTTATCGTTTGATCTCGTGATGCTGCTATTACAAGTGTTATTGTATTTAGTACTGTGTATTGTGATTGAGACTTGCAATGTATTATAATCAGTGGCGATATCAAAGCAATATTAAGATTTTTTAAAATAAATATAAGTTCTAGTTGAATGAATGATAATTTACTTTGTTGCTAATTAATTAATTTGGTTGTTGAATTTGTTTGTTTAATTATTTTTTTGTTAATTAGTTAATTTACTGTAGTTGAATGAATGATAATTTACTTTGTTATATAAACAAAATCAAAAAAAAAATCTTTCAGTTGGTACAATAATACAAATAGTTTCAATAAAATAATAAAATAGCAGTCCTGTTATTTCTGCTTTCATATTCGTTTTATTAATAAATAAAAATACAATAAACACAGTACTTTAATCACACTCACACACAAAGGCAGTATAAAGTGGTCGCCTCCGGAATATTGTAAATGTTATATCATTGCAACGGAGTGACGATTTAAAAGATATGTCCGCCAAGTTTATTCCGTCGGTTCCTCTGAGGTGATTTATTTCTTTCAGACTAATTATTTTCTAGCTTCTAGTAACAATTATTTTTGTTTTTAATTTTCTTTGAATCAAAATGTTCATACAAAGTATGACAAATAAAATTTTATTTGTAAAAAAAAAATAAAGTTAAATCTTTTTTAATTCGTCAGATTTTAGAAGAAGAAGTTAAAGTTTTTGACTCGTTGCGACTTAAGCAAAGTCAAAATAACAAAACTATAAAAAATAAGAAAAAAATATAATATAAAACACCATTTCTAGTTATTGTTTAGTTCAGATCCCATAAATGCTTCATCTTCCTACTCTTTTGAGGAAATATAGTTTAAGATACAATTTTTAACTTGTAATAATTTCCATCTTGTGTATGTATTAGAAGTGACGTCGGTTAACAATGGTTTCTGGTACACTTGGATAATACAAACTAGACATTTGATAATAACAGTCTACACGGAATGCCGTCTGAGATACTGAACATTACACTACATTATGTTTTACGGCGATTGCTGTCCTATGTGGAGGATGTAGACCGTCTGATTACAGCATAAATAAATAAAATTGAATTAGAAATTTGTATAGAGATATCTGTACTGAATGAAGGTGATACTTACTGAGGCAAACTCACGTTGTTTGCATAACTAAGCTGCTCTGATTTCTCTCTACGATTCTATAATTCTATAAAACTGTTTTTATTCGTGTTGTGTTTGAGCTAAAATTTCAAAGTGTATCTCGTTAAAGTAAACTATAATTTCAAACATTATAACGTTGTTTTCTTTTAAAATTTTTATAATCCTCTTAGTAACTATGTAGCCGATAAAATAACGTATTCATTGCAATAAAAATGAGTATTTTTTACTATAGTCAATATTAGATATTTATTTATTGTATAATTTAATAATAAAATAATACTAAATTATCGTAACGGTAATATTTAATTAAACATCAATAACTATTTTATAGAGTTCAAAATTTGTGGTTTTGGTTTCTTTGTTCAAAAAAGTATGGAAAATGATACTGTAAGTACTTAAATATCAGACAATATTAAACTAATATTATCTAATATAGTATAATGAATGTTTATCAAAGTTGCATTAATGTTTGGTTCTAATCACAATACCGGAAGAAATGAATAAAAATAAAAAGTGGAAGCACATCAAGATGACGGCTGTAGAGAAACTGTTTACGATAACTGAAATCAATATACGGATTCAAAAAGCACACTCACTCTGCATACCTCGGTTGAAAATAAAATGCTGGATACTACGAATTTACAGACATATTCTTATAAAATAAACTTAAAAAAATAGCTTTTACCAAATATATTTTATTATGTGACTCATTAATTCTGTGGTTGTTTATTCACAAAGGTAAATGACATTCCTGAGATGAATCTTTTATGAACATAACGTTAGTAAAGTAAATAAATTTTTACGTTTAGATATATCTTTTAACTATCAACTCGACTCTTATTATTTTTAATTTAATTATTGCTCATGTTTCAATTAGTTCAAATGGATATTAAATTACATTTAAAAGATTCGCTTTAACCTAGTTTCAATGTACTCTTGTACCTGTATTGTATTTATTTTTTAAACTTGATTTATAACGTGCAATAACCATTCAATTTTAATAAGCTTCATTTAGAGTATTAATAAACAGGTTAATTCTATTCCTTGCTAAAAGAAGATATTTACATTCAATAGATATTTCTATCTACTGATGCAACTATCGAATAGCGTTAAATATAATTTTCATTATTATAATTTACATAAAGTGAGCCTAAATAGATTATTTTATTTAATATAAATATTGGTTAGTATATTACGCGATGCCTCTTGCTTTCATCTTCATGTGCGTGTTTTCTTACGGGTAAGTCACTACAGCAGAGAGATTGGTTAGAATATTACGCGTAGCGCCTGTTTTCAGCTTCATTGGCCTGTTTTGTTACGGGTAAGTCACTACATCAAAGAGCTATTACAGAAAGTAATACCATATATTCTTGTAGAAATTATACGAATTTTGTAATTCCAAATCTTTTTTTCATAACCTATGACTATGCAAGAAAACGCCAATGAAATTAAGATTTTCCGACATCTTTCTCCTTCACTCACTTTTTATAATTATTCTGCTCGCGTTTCAAAGTGGTAGCAAACGAGAACATAAATCATTGAAGGTTATTTAAGACCACTTCGGAAAAAAGTGACATCTTGGAAAGTGGGTGCTATACTCGTAAGTAGGTACGAATATAAGGAGCTCGCTTATCGCCTGCGTCGCGACGGCGAGTGACAGTGTGGTTGTATTGTACTGTACAATAAGAATGCTAGAAATATCAAAGTATAAAACAAATATTCTGTTAATTATACCTTTATGGTTTACTAATTTTGTCTTTTACTTTTTACTATACCGGATATTTTCTCTATCTATTTGGCTTGCTCATTCTCAAATTGCTTTGAGAATGGATAAGATACGATAGGGTATAGTTTAATTACTTTGTATTAAAAAGTATTTTAGGTGTTGTTTAAATCAAATTCTTAATTAAAGTATACTTAAGCTCCAATAAATACATACATTATATTAAGTTTTATAAGTTCTTCATCTTAAACTTTGTGATTATCTACATAAATAAAAAGATGGAAACTCTTAACTCGCAATTTAATATTTACAACAATAGTAATCATTATATAAAAGCGTTAGTATTGTCATAAGTATACACTTATTTAACAATACTTACTTTTACATAAACGTGACCCTGAAGTTAAGTAAGTATAAATATAAAATAAACAAAATCTTCGAGACTCGTGGCGAATAATCTGTTGAGATAAAAATAAATTATTTTCACTGTTAATGATATTTGTTTGTTTTCCGGAATATTGTTTTCTTTCCTGACGTTAAGTACTGATAATATTTATTAATTTACTCAATTAATTTTAACGGTCCAAAAACATAAAAAGATGGAAATAATTCAGAAAAGCATTTTCTTGAAAAAATAAAAATAAATGATATATTTGAACATGTACGTTTTATTAAACAAATAAGGCTAAAATAATTAAAATAATAAAATCAATTGTAGGTAAAGATTGTATATATACATACAAATACACACATATTATGGAATGTAAAAGTAACTACATAGATATATACATTTTGTATATATACATAGATATTGTATTTATAGTAACTCAATGTTATTATATTCGTAATGAAATAAAATATAATCTAAATACCTTTTCTATTTTTCGCCGGAAAAAAATATAATATCCATCAGATTGTCAATTTTTCAACGAATATCCAGTGCTTGTTGAAAAAGTTTGTAACAAAAGTTAATACATATCTTATAAAATAGTACAATTCGCTTCAAAATCCATGATTTACAACATTTTTATCGAACGTACAGCGGCATTTGTAAATTTAAAACACTCAAAAGTTGTGCTCAAAATCGTTTTCAATCAAATAAAATCAGTTTCAAAATCAGTTTTAAATATTTTGTAAATTTTGTCTTTTTAAGACCCTTCCTATTCAACTTAAATGTATTTTAACATGGAAAAAAACATGCCATCAGCATTGAAAATCTCATTATTGCTTTCCTTCTTAATCTAATCCTTCAGAGTTTTTTTTAAATAAGACAATAAATAACAAAATGAAACTGATTTAGTCGGTATCGGTTCTGCACATATTGAATAATCGTCTCTCGACCTGATGCAGCTGAACAGTGCCTCTATTCACCTGCATCAGGTCGGTCGATCGATCTCTATTAAACAACAAATCACCATTATATATTTTTTATTATACAATATAATACTGACAATTGTAGTGGTGAACTAATATTATAAAAATAAATTATATTATTACTATCCTATACCTGGCATCTGAACTACTCTTGCCTAACAACCATATTTTTATAAGCTAAGGTACTGTACAATAGATATCCCAAAGGTAATAAATTTTCCACAAAATCCAGCTTACGAAACTTTAGTAAATGTGTCTTTTAAAATTGTCTCATTTACAAGTATGATGTAAAAAAAACTTATTACTTTAAAGATAGTGAAATATATCTCCTACAAATTACAGTTATTATTACACTTCTATATAGAACAGATTTTCCAATCATCTTCCTCAGCTGATGCTTTCTAAGTAATTTAATAATAATTTAATATTTTAAAAATTACAACTTCTTACATTTAGCTATTAGATTCAGATATACCAAGTATAGGCACTTTAGGAGATATTAGAAGAAGATAAATAAAAAATTAAAAAATTAAATCCGTGAAAGGAAGGAAAAATGTGATTACAGACCACTATCAGACCTCCATTAATGTAATAATAGTAACAAATAAGTTTTATGTAAAAAGTTTTAAAAACATTTACTTTTAATATAATAATAAAGGAGGGCAAACGCGCCATTTGGTGGAAAGTGAGCTCCTCTGTCTACGCTCGGTCAGCTTGTCAGCCTTGGATGAGGGAATGGGCGAACTTTTTGAGAAACTCTCCATGTCGCATTGATCTGGAAATACCGCTGACGGAAGGTCATTCCACCTGTTGGTGGTACGTGGTAGAAAGTTTCTTGAGAATCACACTGTCGACGAACGCCGTACATCCAGGTGGTAGGGATGGTATTGCATATTCACAGAGCACAGTAGCTGTATAGAAAAATACAATTGCTTGTATTATTAGCTAATATAATATCTACTTTCATATAAAGTTATCACGAACTAAACTTTATAAATTGTTAGAAAAGGGGCTAATGTTAATTTTGTACTATCCAGAAATGTACCATTTACGCAAATACTTAATATCAAACAAATGATTTAAAATATTTATTCATCCATTGTAATATTTTCTCTCAAATGGACGTCCACTTTATCATTGCTATTGTTTAATCATTAAGTTGTCAATATCAACTTCACATTTATAATTAATCATTGCTCTGCTGTTAAATGAATGAAGGTCTAAATGATACTGTTTAATATCATAAATATCATAGAAAATTAATTAATACACACACCATAACATATATTTTTATAAAAATATTGAATGAAAAACATATTTATAGCTGTAAGTGATTAATTCTTGTATGAAAATTAAATTAAAATTGAATCGAAAGTTATTAAATAATAAAAATACTGTTATTATAAAGACTATGTAGTAATACTAATAGTATATAAATTACCATAATTAGTGATTGCTATAGTAGTTAGTATATATGCACACGTAATGCGTATAAATCCAAGTAATCTATTATTAGATTGATAAAACAATACTTGCGTAGGTTAGGACCTAACTTTGCACATTATTCTATAATTTTAAGTGATTTATCAAATATATTATAACGATTTGTAATCGATTTGAAACAGATCAAACTTGTGAGAAAATTTTGAACATTAAGTCTTTGACACTCAATTCCAAGTCAAGTGGATCTGTTTGAGATCTGAATAATAGAATAGCTTTATCTGTTCTGACTGTACCTTATTTAACTTAATTTGATTTAATGCATAGTCCATTAAAATAAAATATGTACGTGCTTATTAATAGAAAAAATTCAATCAGAAGTCAATAGTGAAGATACTGGTGTTGTAATTTAAAATATAATAACGATTGCATCTCTGACGTGAACGTGCTGCCGACCGAGGATAGAATAATTTAAACACCACGACCTGAATAAGAAACTAACAGTACCGTTTATAAAAATGTTACCTTTATTTTGAAAATGTTAATATTTTGAAAAATATACTGATGAATAAAGTATAACAAACTGTTAACAAACTAAGAGTCACGACACATTTGATTAAATTCATTTTTTCCAAAAGATGTTCCCATAATAAACCACACAACTCTACCAGAACTCAGCGTTGAAGAAAGCAATGAATTACTTTTATTTATTTATTTAACATTTATGTACACACAAAATATATAAAAAAAAAACAGAGTTATTTAAAGATTCGTACAAAGGCACTGCTTATTTCAAAATGAAATCTCTTCCAGCAGACCTGTGAAAGGAGAGTAGAAAATTAAAGGCAGTAAAAGTGCGCACCGCATACAAAATATTTGAAAATCAAATAAACATAAAATTACAAAGACAAATAAATAAAAATTCACTAATTATAATAATCTATATAACTAAAATTACAAATACAAATATAATAAATAAAATTTTAGATAAATAAACACTTACAAATACCTTGAATATATTTACATCTATATAGAAAGGTAGTGTTCGATGACTCGTTTTTTAAAGATTGTTACAGACTTAGAATTCCGAATATTGAAAGGAATTGAGTTCCATAACCTCACTGCTTGAACCGTGAAAGAATGAGTGTAAGTTTTACTTTTATGTGTAGGAAATTTGAGGTTCGTTCTAAGATGTGGTCTACACGGAGATTCGGAATTGTGTACAAAAGAGAAGCGATCGCGCAAATAACGTGGGAAAGTGGGGTTAAAGAGAATGTTGTAAAGAAGACATAAAATGCGAGTATTTCTGCGAAAGCGAATTGGGAACCACTTAAGCTTTTTACGAAAGTTGGAAACATGGTCAAACTTTTTCAATCCAAAAATAAATCTGATGGAGAGATTTTGCAAACGCTGAAGTTTATTAATAAGCTCCTCTGTGGCATCCAAATAGCAGGAATCGGCGTAGTCAATGATAGGCTGAATGAGAGTTTGAGTGAGGGATACTTTAGTTTTCATAGGCAGGAAGTTTTGGAGACACTTCAATGAATGTAATGCATAATGCACCTTGCGGCTCACCTCATTAACTTGGGTATTCCAAGATAAGGAGGAATCCAGAAAGATGCCTAGGTTTTTAACAGAGTTAGAGAAATTGATCACAGTGTCGTTAAGAAATAAGGGAGCAAGAGTAGGTAAGGAGGTAGGAGTTATGTGTGGTTTATGTTAAAACACCGCAGTAAAAACAGTTTTCTGAGTCAAACGAAGCCTGATTGAGCGGACTCAGTGAACTCAAAAGTAACCAATGAATAATTGACGAAGCATTTATTAAATTACAATAATAAAGTTATTTACCTTCTTGTTAAGGGCTTTTGTACTTTTATATACGAAACCTAAACAATTACCGTGTAAGTGTTTTTATTTCTAAATCCCACCAATAGATAGTTTTTTTCATTCCGTTCTATGTAATCTAAAAAGGTGCCAATAACGATATAAGAAACAAAAGACACCTATTTTGATATAATTAGACTCAAGTTAGATATAATACGTTAATCCGAGTAAATGTTAATATAAATGCAAGCCTTAATAATTATTTTCTTTAATCTCTACGACAAATAACTTATGTAATTAATTTTGAAATTTGATATTGCTATTGTATAAACACTATGGCGAATAATCAAGGTATTATGATATAATCCTTCCCAATCTATTGTATATAGCTATCCTTCAAATTATTTATAATAAATTTATTGTACAAGAGTGAGATGACAGTCACTAAATTAATATTATAAAATTTAGAAGATGATCAATTCATACAATAAGTGAGTTCGCTAAAGCAGGATTATCATCATAAAAGAGATACCTCCTATAAAAACGTTGCTCTATGTTCATATTAAGATTATACTTAGATTTATAAGACTATTTCAATTTTGTTTTTAAAGAGAGAAACAATAATGACACATTGTTGGATAAATCTTTTTCACGTTTAGTTTCTCATGCATTAGTTTTTTAAATACCTAAAATACAATTGAAATGAAAGTAAGAGACATTCTCTATTTGTAGTTAAATATTTTAAAATAATATTTTACAAAAGTTTGTTTACTTTTCAGGTTAATTAACATGTTTTTTTTATTTTTAACAATATAGAGGTTAAATTACGAAATAGTACAATTCACTTCGTAATAAATCATTCATCATCATTCTATTCAAATCACATCAAATTATTAATATCTTATGGAGGAAAAATCATCAAATATCTATTCATTTTTAATCATTTTTAATGCTAGTCTATAGTTGAAGTTTTGTATGTATTTGATTATTAGAAGCTCCTGCAACAAGGTCTTATCGCCTATATATTCACACCAAACACATACAAAACACCTAATACTCACGCTTCGGTTCTCAAATTCTAATTATAGATAAATGTAATTTTCTTTCAATTCGTTTCTTTATTACCATATGTGTGTATCCAAAAACATGATAAGTGTAATCGAGGTAAATATTCGGTAAGGTTCGACAGTTGGTGAACCGGACACTTGTATCAAAGGTAACGCCCGTACAGGCACTAGTCTCCACGTCGTATGTTGTATCTATGTATTTAATATAATAACTCTTACCGTAGCTTTATTATTTGAAACATTTTAATATTGTTCTTCTTTTTCATCTCAGATCTTATAAAATTTAAAAAAACATTGTAAATTTTATGATAGACCTAACATAATATTTTTAAATAGTATGACTTTTTACGTAACAAGATGTCTTCGTCGTTATTTAGAAAACGGAGAATTAAAAATGAAAGAAATATTACAAAAGCGTAAAAATATTTATATTTCACTAAGTTTAATATGATTTCTATTTTCATAAAAAAAACTAAAATTGAGACAAAGTCCCGTCTTTATAAAATATTTTTTTAATAAATTTTGAATGATTATTATAAAAAACATTAACCAAACATCAATAACTCAACTCAATAACGGAACTCTATAAGTGACCATTGACTCATTTGGGTTAGTAATACAATATTTCTGACAAACTAGGTTAGCTATTATTAAATTATTATTTTTTTATAAATATTACAATATACATGAATCACTGCTGCACCGTTCGGCTTGCAACAGAGCAGCAATGATTCATGTATATGCAATTCAGCCTATTGGATATCATGCTCAGGATTCTGTTGGCACTACCCCGTACTCGACGCACCAGAGACCCGCATGCCTGATGGAAAAAAAGGTGTCAGAAGCAATAAAACAGCTTATGTCCTCTCTAACTGAAATATTAAAATTATACAACGTAAAACATGAAATAAATATTTAAAACTAACGAATAACAACTAATTTTTAGTAAGGACTTATATTACTTACTAACTATCCTTGCAGTAATTATTTAAGTACCCGCGAAGTGAAGGCAATACTTATTATGACACATGGATGATTATATAATCAACGCCTAAAGACGTTAACAAGAACACTAATTACAACAACACACACCGAAAGTTAATTAAACAAAAAATCTCGAAACTATTAGAAAGGACACGATATAATATTACAAATTCAAAAAATTGTAGCAAGCAAGTAAGCAAAAAGCAAGCAGTGTTGCTACAGATGCAGAACGTAACACTAAATGTTGGTATGTGGAAAATAACTACCAACTAAAATAATTAATTAAGTATTGTTAAAGCGAAAACCTAATTGTTTCTGGGAACAAAGATGTATTAATAGATACTAAATATAAAAATACCAATAAAAAAATTCAGGCAGCATCTAAACATCTGAAACAGAAGATTGGTACTCTTAAATAAGATAGCTGTATGCTATAACTATTTATTATTTATAACTTATAGTTTATATTTTTTTTAATATTTAGACGAACTTTGAGTAACATCAAACTATCAACATTCAATTCCTAAAAGAATATAAAATATGACAGACTAATTAAATCATTAATTAGCAGTCAACAGATTATTAATCTGCTCAATGGCTTCAGACGACACGATTGACAAAACTTACAAAAATGCCAAAGTGTGACAATAAATAAATATTTAAATTACAACAGAAATTAAATTTCTTCGTGAAGTTTTGAACAGTTTTGAAGATTACGTCATTACTCTTTAAGATATATGTAAAGGATTACACAAACTCACAAACTTTACTTCTTTATAATATTTCGTTAAAAATATCATTAACATGATATTGTAACTTTATTGCAGTGTCAAAAATTAAATATGATGATCATAAAGTAGTGTTATGTTTTCGTTTTTGAAATCATAGATAATTTGTAATATGTATTTAAACCATTTTTTGTTTCAGTTGCAAAATCTGTTCTGGAAGATATTCTCGATCAAGAAGGTGATGGCGGAATCTGTTATGTGGAACTACACGGCGCAATAGAATCTGCACTTTTTAAGGATACCGGCTAAAAGAAAACAGTAATTCTCATCGCTTTCTCATCGAGGGATATCACACGATAGCGTTTGCACTCGACCGTGATGATGTGCTACGTCTACGTAAAGTTTAAAAAAATAATATTTATAGTTTCTTTTATTTTTGAAACAATAATAACATTAAAGGGAAGGTTTAGTCATATTTATAAACCAAATATATATATTATTTTAATTAGCAAAAGATATTTAGTTCATGACACATCCTTGTAACGAATAGATACGCAAAACCATCCCAGTGCTTAAATAGTAGTAACATGTGATTGAATCATGCTCTGTATCAGTTGTTGTAATTACAGTACGTGACATTTCTAATATTCAGATTTAAATTGTGAAATAAAAATGACTTGCGATCAGACAAACCATATGAAAGTATAAATCAAGGATTACAGCACGGTATTCGACAAATTTTACTCCAAGTAATAATGCAGACCATCGCAGTAGCGAAGCAAATCTCGTTATTCTAATATCGGAACCGAAAACATAAGAGAGGAAGGTGTTTTCCTCACCTTGGGAATAAATTTAACCTATTCTTTGAGTTTGGCCTTATGTTGGAGTGCTGAAATAAATTAATATAAAAAGTTTCAAAGTTATCTTCTATATTACACCTGTTTTTCCCTTTTCAAGTTGTAATTAATACTATAAGTGTTTTAATAAGCTTATTTTAAACTACAATACAACCTGTTTTATTTTAATAGCCTTTAGTGATTAAAGTTATACCAATATCAAATTACGACCGCTAATACCGGAGCAATACTTAGTTAGTATTATGGAGTGGCTTCTATTTTCTATTCTCAGTATTCATTATATTTAATAATCCGTGATAGCTCACCATATCAGTTTCATTTTCATAAACAGTTGTATTTTATCTATTTTCTTATCTCGGACATAGAATATGACAAGATTTTGGAAGCAGTGATCATTATATATTTAAATATAGTAAATTTTTATAATAAAAATAATATTTAAGTAAATTTATGTCCATTTTAAAAATAGAATTGCAAGTAAAAAACATTCAAATTTAATATATTTATATTTTATTAACGTGCTCATTATTTACGTCATCTTTATTATGCACTGGTTTGCTCTACATTTAGTGTTTTCAGTGAGTTTTGTGAATCAAAACCTTTCTCCTTATTGTCCTGGAAAAATGGACTATTCTATACTAATTGACTTTTTATATTTGAAACCTTTTATATTTATTAACAATAACAAAACTGTAAATTCAAAGTGTAAACTCCAAATGTAAAAATATTCAAATAAACTAAGAATAGTTTACATGATATAAGAAACTATAATTTTAACATTACTTAAAATGTAAATTATATGAAAGTAAAGCGATCCTATCATGTAAGTACGTAAGTGAGTACGATTGGTTTAGTTCACAGATAATAAATATTAAACATATTAATATTTAATAATAATTGTGTTCTCATCTACAAGTAATAGACAATTATTTCAAATTACACTGGACATATCGTTAATGTATATTGTGTTATTAATATTCTAGTTGTATATTAATAACTGGAATACAATATTTCATAAATATAAAAGTACCGTATCCTTGACTTGGTCTCTAATACTTTACTATCTGTCAACACGATCTGCACATAAATCCTAGTTTACACATCCCAACCACTCATTAATACAATACACATATCAAACGTATAACAGAAAGCAATTGAATATAAAATAAAGGTTTGATATTAATTGCCAGTATGTGTATCAAAAAGCCTCAATTGATACAACCAGTTTCCATTTAGTGTTAGTCAGTTCGTTATAGGTATATGTGTATATTATATGAGGAATACGCGTAACATTTATTTTTAACTATGCAATCATAATCTGTCTGAGTCATCATCAAATTCTTTTATTTTAATAATAATAATCATCTATTTAAATCATACTTATTTATTTCATTAGAAGTTAATATTATTAAACTACCAAAATAATCCATTCTTATATGTAGAAGTCACTAAAAACGTCCAATTTTATTTCATATAATATTCAAAAACAATGTAGAGTGAAAGAATGGATAAATATTTGATGCTGGAACTGATGTTATATAATTTTATAATGTATTTGTACTCACATGTACCAGTGATTTAATAACACAGCAGTCTAATGAGTTTGAATATACTACGAGTTCATAGCATGTTGTTTAAGGTTGAGCATATTTTTAACCAGGACTTTTATATTAAGATATTTCGTTCAGAAAAATTATACTTAATATTATCAGAACACTTATGGGGTTCATTAACGCTGTATATCATGCGGAATGAGATGTATTGGACTATATTGGAGTCTATAAATGTAATTATAACATTATTAAATACAGTATTTTTATTAGTGTATATATATTGTATCTCTGTGTTATAAATTTAAAATATACATTTATTTGTAATCTTATGCGTGTTATCTCAAAAAAAAATTGTAAAAATACCATCGCTTTATGAAGATATTAGTTTGAACTTAAATTACTAATGTCTATTTGTTGTTTGTCATTGACGTTATTAAAGTCGTAGCGCTGATAGTTTTATTGAACTTTAAACAAGTCAATTATACAGTTAAGACTGCTTTTGACCCTTGAGTGATTCGACATTGTTAATCATATTACGACGATAAAATTTAATTACGCCGTTAATATAAATTTTCTTTATGTCCTTAAAATATCACTGCAGTGAATCTTATTCTTAGTTTATACAGTACTTCTGATTATGTATATGGAAACTTTATTAATTTTGCTACAAATATAAATTTAAAAATAAAGTATTATATAATTTAAACATCCCACATCAAAGAATAAATTTATGTTCGCTCCAAACTGACATAAATAACTTAACCACCACAAAATATTTACTTTTAAATTTTTATATAAAAATGAGCAATATCACAAAAATTAAAAGATAGCAAAAGTTTATATATATATATTTACAAAACTTCAAAGTATATAGTAAATAAATATCTTTTTTTTCTTATAGAATTCGTTTCATTTCCATTGACAGTGTGGGCGATCTGCGTCCAACTGGAACTCTGTTTCAACTGTCGACATGGTACACTTAAGTTCCGTCTGGTAAAAAATTATCTGGGGGCATGATTGATTGAGGAAGTATCTTCACGGCATTGTAAGACTTAAGGTGACCCCCTCTTGCTTCCAGTCGGACGAGCCAGTAGATGCGGCTCGTAACAATTTGGCGAAGTGTGTAGAATGAGTACGCCCGTCGCCTTCTTCTCCAGCTGTAGCACCTTGGTCAGAAAATGCTCTTAGTTGCTCGGGTCACTCGCATAGGCCGGGTAGCAGCAGGGTGTCTCGGTGAGTACGAAAGCAATATACGGCGTCCTATTAAGGGGCAACTATTGATTGCCTATTGATTGAACTATTGAGGCCAACCGTTGGTTGTTTAGGGGGTAGCTTTAAAAATGGCAACGGTCTCTATGCTGCAGGGTAGTTCAATATAACTTCCCGGTCATTACCTTCTTGGGTATTCTTAATGA
Organism: Melinaea menophilus ssp. n. AW-2005; assembly: GCA_918358695.1. NCBI lineage: Eukaryota > Metazoa > Arthropoda > Insecta > Lepidoptera > Nymphalidae > Melinaea > Melinaea menophilus. The sequence continues at coordinate 3,718,003 of OU911054.1, read as the reverse complement.
ATTTTTCCACCATATATAGAAAAAAACTTAAAATCAGACTTGTGAAAAATTACGACTATTCTTTAGATTATGTTTTTTTATTCCGTTTAATTCGTGATTAATGTGTTATATGGGTTTTATTTTAGATAAGATTTTTTTTTAATCAGTTTTAGCCGTGAATTTGTATGATATAGTATAATATAACAAGTCTGTATAAAATGAGCTAAAAGGATATTTGAATATTTATATTATTAAATGTTCAAGTTAATATTCAAATTTAAAACGATATATAAAAATAATATCCGCAGTTACTGCTATCTCTCCGTAGCTATTACGATAGAGTCGCCATTAGTTGCTGCAAGTGCGCTCAGTTCACTCATTCATTGATTTATACGTAATAAAATACATGCGCTATCTGAACGCTTTGGCGATCGCTCCACTTTTTAAAGTCAGCAAAAAAATTAATATAATATAATTCAGGAACATTTACAACATAATAAGCGCATTTCTTCGCATAAAGCAACTAAACGTAAATGTGGGCATATTCCGTCCATATATTTCGTCAGAATTTCGTAGTTTTTAATTTTTTTACCGTCATTTGAAAATAATTATAATCGATTATTAAATTAATGATGGACTAATTTAATGTAAAAAAATTTAAAAAGCACAAAATAAACCACTTTAGATAAAGTAAATGATAAATGTTTGATTGAAAAACACAAAGATAAGTCATCATTTTATCGCTTCCTAATTATCTGAGCATTGTGGTGAAAAAATTATTACCATATTTTAACAACAATAATATATATATCTAATAAAAATATTAATAAATACGTTTATACATTTTAATAACATTAAAATTATCAACAAACTGCTCTTTTCTATAGATAAATAAAAATAATAAATTCTTTTCCTTATATTGTATCTTATAATATGTTATCGTACGTCGTGATTATCCATGTTTTCATATATTAAGTATATGTATATTACATTACGCTCAAGTTACGACTGCTCTTGGTTCTAAAAACTGCTATCACATGATGATAGTCAATTTGTTATAGATATAACAAATTGCCTTCTACGATTAGAAATTTGACATACTTTGGATTTAAGGTGAAACTGCTTGACGGGTTGGTTGATAAATGCTTTTTTGTTGGTTGATAAATTTTGTAATATGCGATTTTGATGTAAAAATATATATAAATAAGTAAATAAAAATAAAGATTGCTTATCAGAAACCCTTCTGCATGTGTCCCAATGTGGTTAATAACCAATACAATACACAAGACAATATACAATGACAATATACAAGATACGATATATTTTAGACTTTTATTGTAACATTACCGTTACAATGTAAAAAACACCTACATATTGTTTTTTAAATCTAACAAACCTGTGTAAAATTACCAAAAGGGCTGCTAACTTGACACCGGCGATCGATCTACGTCTATATTTTTACCTTAATAGATACTCGTACCTCGAAAATGTCGTCTCTTTTTTCATCATGTATTTAAGGTTTGAATGTTAAAGATTAATTTGATTGCATTTCTATATGTAGTTCACAGTGATAGTTGTTTTTAAAGTATTAAACACTCACTGACGTAAGTTTATATTCGCTATTGGGGCGTACATTTTTAGTATTAAAAAAAATTGGTGGTAGAGGGTGTTTTAGTCCAATGATAACAAAAGAGAAGTGTTTATTAAAGAATTGTTTCACGTTGTAATCTTTTTTAAAATTTGAATTAATGAATACAGTTTTCATCGCTTTCATTAGGCACTTTTGTTTGTTCTGCAAACATTATAAAATTAATACACACCGCTCCCCGATGTTCCTACACCTCCAACAGCTATGACAACGTGACCCTACACACCACTACTCGTACCACTTAGGTGGTATACTTAATGGCTTTTAACTAAAATGTGGGAGCTCGTATTACAATTAAATTTAGTACAACCTATTTCATTTGAATACTAACTGTACCGAATCTCACCGCGGGAATTAAACAATAAACAATTTATCTATTATCTAATATCCTAAATGAATCTGTAAAATAAACGTCTAATATTATATAGAAAATATAATTTGAAGACCAAGAACTAAACGTACAATTAAGTACGAGTATATTACGTATTCGTATCAAGGACCTTCAAATTGTATAGACAATTATTTATTAACTATATCATAAAGCCGGTTGATTGGAACCTACGGACTCATTAAACATAAATGTACTACGCAGATACTTAAACACATTAACGGTTAATACATTTATACAATTTCCGGTATTATCTAATATTGAGAAACCAATCAACCATATTCAAGTAAGCTCATTCATTTTTCTATGTAAAAACTTAGCCACCACACTTCATTGTGATTGTTTTAAAGTTTAATTTGTGAGAAAACAAGTAATCTTAAAGCTGTGACGATATAACGCCTTCTCGTTTATACAAAAGATTAAGAAAAAACTTCAATTTACTACCAATTGGTAAAACTTTTGCATTAAGTATCCTAACATTAGAAGTTACATCTCTTAAGAGTATTTCCTTCTCTTATATTCATTATTCTAAATGGATATTTTTTTGATTTCTTAATTGTATTTTTTAATATAATTTTGGTCTTTAAGCTTCCACTTTTGATTTCTAGAAGGATATATTAATTCTAAGGATTTTAAATAAGAAATATTAGAAAATAAAATTGAGGAAATAATATAGTTATGAAACAATATTTTCATTTAAAATGGGTAGGTAAAGCTACTGTACAATAAATATCATATATATTAAAAAAGCGTCTTATATTTTTAAAGGAACAAGCGATTTATAATTCACTATAGTTTTAAATGATTCCTCGTGTCATATTATCGACTACAGTCTCTGTTAGTTGAAGTCGTTTGTATAATTCTATGGTATTTTATACACCGTGATATTCTACAATTTAATATACCTACAGTAATTTATACGGCAATATTAATCACATGTCTATAAACATCTCCGTACTAATTATTATCTAACGCTATAAATATTTTACGTAATATTTATATCTAATTAACTGTACTTTATGAGGGAGTACATTGTTAGTATTATTTATTTATACATAATATGTACACATATATGTGTATTATATATTTCTATGTAAAAAATTACATATCTTTTAACCACTCTCCACCGAACTTCAAAGAAAGAGAAAAGAGATCATCAACAGAGATAAGGCCGCCTTTACACTCTTATTCTTATATTGTTCTTTTTATTTTATATTACTGTTTAGTGTAATAAGCAATTTTTACTTTATTTTTTCACATTTTTCTTCCGAGTATATGAAAATAAGAAATATTAGTCGCGAATATTTTCGAAATGAACTAAAATATTAAAAGTTTGCTAGCTCACCACATTTTTTGTTTAATCGCTTAGTTACTTTAAATGAAATTCTAAATTTAATCTGTATGAAATAATTATATATATACATATAATAAAGTCCTTGTAATTATGATCTCTTAATTTAAATCCTACCCGGTACTCTTCCAATAAACTTTTAAACCACGGGGAATTCCGGAATTACGAACAATAGTAAACCATCCCGGAGGCTGAATAAAAGTCAATCTTGGAAGTGCTTCCGGTAGAAAGAACTAAAGACAAGAAATTTAAAATTCAAAATATGCAAAAAGCAAATAGTGTTGCTCCACACCCAGAACGGTAAACTAAATGTAGGTGAATATGTAAATAAAAATAACAACCCACGAATATTATTAATTTAGTGATATTTGGTCTTTGAGTATAATGAAGCATTATTAATTGATACTAAATAGATCCATAACACACCGTCGGCAGCATCTAACTATATGAAACTGGAATCAAAAGAATGACAGCTCCTCTTAAAAAATCATTGGTTGTAAATTATTTATAATTTAAAAATTAAGAAAAACAATAAACTTAAATAATAAAATAGTTTATATTTTTTATAATATTCAGATGAACTTAGAGTAACCTCGAGCTAGCAACGTTCAATTTCAAAACGAGTAGGAAAGTTTGTGACAACAAACTAATTTAATCAATAATTAGCTACCAGTAGATAATTAAACTACCCAATGTCTTCAGACTACACAATCGACATATATTATAAAAGTATAAATGTGTGACTTCAAACATTAAAAATAATAGAGAAATGTAATTTCTACACACAAATAAATAGATTAAGTTCATAATATTCAACCAATGTTCTTACTTTAAGTCTTTAAAAGTATTGGTAAAGAAGTTTTTAATTAAAATAAACAATTTGAAGATTATCTCTTTCATACAAACCCACCTTACCCACTAAGTTACCTCTATATAATATTAATATTTAACACAAAGCATAAAAAGATAATGTCCCTATTTGATGAAAAAAAATACTCTCAATGATAAGATAAGAAGGAGTTCAATTTACATAAACAACAAGTTAAGTGTTTCCCTAAATGAGAAAAACAAGAAATGGCGCTGAATGTTTGACCGACTTCACAAGTAAAGATTGTGTATGAGATTGTGCTCACTTCGACGAGTGCAAGTAATGAACAAAGACAATATGATATTAAAAATAACATTAACATGATATTGTAACTAGTACAGTCAAAAAAAACTCACAAATGTCAATGTATGACGATCATTTATGTAATAGTATTTTTTTTTTTTGAAAACAGACACAGTACGAATTTAAATAAACCATTACTTCACTTGGTAAATATTTAATGGATATTCCCGACCAAGAAGGTGATAGCCGGGACTATTATGTTATATTACCCGGCAGCACAGAAGGTGCGTTTTTTAAAGCTACCCACTAAAAGATAACAGTTATTCTTATTGGTTTAGACGTCACAGGATAGCATTTGCACTCGACCGTGACGTATTTTATTAACATTTATTTTTAAGAAATAATTTAATGCATCTTATCGTTACACTGTTATTCTTGCAAATATTTACAAAGAAGATGAATTATAAAGAAGGAGTTTAGTCATGAGTAGGAGGGTTTGTAAACCATATATTAATTATTTTACTAAGCAGAAGTCATTTCATTTAAATACATACGCAAAAGGATCTCGGTGCCTTAATCGTAATAACATTTGATTGAATCATGCTCTGTAACAGTGATTGTAATTACAGTACGTGCCATTTGTAATATTCAGATTTAAACTTTAATAGTAAAAAAACTTTCGATCGAACAAACCATATGAAAGTAGGAATCAACGGTCATAGCACGGTGGTCAACAAATTTTACTTTTGGTAATAATGCAGACGATCGCTCCAGCGAAGCAAATCTCATTATCTAATATCGGAATCTAAAACGTATTCCCTAAGAGAGGAAGGTCTTTTACTCATCTTGAGAATAAATTTAAACTATTCTTTGAGTTAGTTCTTATGTTGAAATGCTGAAATAAATGACTAAAAAGTTTAAAATTTAACCTCATTATTACACCGGTTCCTCAGTTTGAAGTTGTACTATAATACTAATATTTTTTTATTATTTTGTAAACTTTTACTTAAACTACCTTTAAATTGCTTTTATATATTTAGGCTCTAAAACTTGACTTTAGTTACAAAAATTGTAAGCAATATCAGATTACGACCGCTAATACTGAACCAATATCATCATATTACATTTACAGTCAGTATTATGAAATACATGTTTTATTCTAACTGTACATAATACATCATAATCTGCGACAACTCATCATGTTTATTTTAATTTCATAAAATAAAAATATAATAATGATTTATTTCAATTTCATTGCATTCGAATTTAATACATTTTTATTTTGTTTGCGTTCTATCATTATTTCCTCATATTTATTTTTGCACTGGTTTGCTCTTAGTGCTTTCAGCATATTTTGTGAATCCAAACCTTTCTCCTAATTGTCAATTTTTTCAAAATGGCCTCGACTTCAAAATAACCTTTTGTTTACTATCCTTTTGATGAAGCTACATTCAAATTAATTCTATACTAACTGACTTTTACATTTGAAACCTTTTATATTTGTTAACAATAACAAAACTACAAATTCAAAATTTATAAAATGTGAAAAATTTCATTTAAAGTATGTTACGAAATCTGAATATATAATATAATTTTAACAATAATTGAAATTTAAGTTACATGAAAGTGACCCGAGCCCTTTAAGTAAGTAAGATTGGTTTACTTCATAGACAAGATTTAACATATTTAATACAAACGTGCTGTCATCTAGAAGTAATAGACAATTATATCAATTTACATTACATTACATTTATATTGGCCACATTGTTTATATCTATCATGTGATTAATATTTCTATCAAAGGCTCATTAAAATTTCAAATTCTTTTATCTTTTTGAATATATTTATTCCACATTTAGTACAATATGCTTACACGTACATGTAGGCTCAAAGTTATGTATTTTACTTCCTGCGGTTTATTATCTGCCACAGTAACCTGTCTGTCCGCTCATCGCAGATACCTTTTCATTACTCCAATGTGCGTGAAGCTTAACCAACTAAACTGTCGCTATGTGGATTATCAGATAACATTTAAGTCTTCTTTCCTTTACGTATGCAATGGTAATTCTGTCATCATCAAAATCTTTTATTTTAATAATAAATAATCACCATCTAAATAAATCGCATTAATTATATTTTCAAAGTAATATATTTTTTATAATATCTTTTTATGTTCTTCCACTTACACTTTTAAAGTCTTACAGCTATGGTAAATAACATTTTTATTAAATTGTTAACAAATCGAAAATACACTTAATATTGCTTTTGGGATGTATGATTCGTCATTGGTGATCCCACATTATTGCGTAAAAATTGTATTACTCCATTTATCACGTATGTATTTAGGAACTTCATTAGTTTCGCCGCAGATATGATTTAACAATAAAATTTTATGTTGTCTATAAATCCCATATCAAAGAACAAATCCATGTTCGCCTCCGGAATACCATGAGTACGTTATTAACCATCGTTTATTAACCATCAAGAAGCAACACAGCGTCGTCGTCGTCGTGTTTACTCGAGCGTGAATTACATCAAAGTAAAGCTAATGATGCTACCTTCTATATTTCTTCATTCGTTTACATTATCATATAATTTTATTTTATTCTTGCAAATATAAAAAATATATTTTTTGTATTCTTCATTTATATTCTTGCAAATATAACAAATGCTATATTTTAATAACAGTTATAAGCGACAAATATAAAGAATAAGTTACGAAATGGCTTGGGATTGATTACTTATACTCAGGATGTAACTTTTTTACAATATTTTGAAGTAAATAATTCATATTAACATAGACAAATTTAATTATTTACTTCTTTCATGAAATTATCTTACAGTTATTATTTCGAAAATAAGCACATTAACAGAGAAAGAAAGATATATTTTTGTTATATTCATATGTTGGTAATGATATTATATCTACTAATTCATGTGTTCTAAAGCCAATATCGTTTAGACCTTAACATGGACCTCATGGGGAAATTCCCATTAAAAAAACATTAAGCTCGTGTTTATGTGAGATTAATAGAATAATTGTAGGTTATATAATACTCTCGCAGGAATTTCTCAATAAGAAACAATTTAAGAGTTTTATTATTCTTCTGAGTTAGTAGTAGCTTTAAATATAGGAACATGAATATAAAAATATCGTACTACTAACTCTATATGTAATACTGAGTAAGACATTTTATAAACAAGCCACCACCACCTTAGAGGATACAGTAAAAAGGATAATGACCAAGGGTCCCCGGCCGGCGGTCTTGTGTCAGTGAGGGTGGTCCGCCTCCATCTGGAATGCTGGATCAACTAACGACACGGAACAGTCATCTTCCGTCTCATGTAGATACTTTCGGGTTACGGCTGATTCGAGGAGTATTTGCAAGGGATTGCAAGAATGAATTCCCTTCTGCCATCACTACAACGAGACGGTAGACTGGGCTCGTCATACCTTGGCGGAGTGTGCAGTCTGAGTCCATCGGCGTATTGTGCTTGTAGCCGTTTTGAACAGGTAGTTTTTGATACCGTAATTGTCGGTTCGATTATCCACAGCGAGATTTATTGGGTCGCAATGGCATTTTTCTGCAGCAAGTTATTGCAGCGAAGGAGGCAGCGGAGCGTACCTTGATGAGACAGGAGGGTGATCTCTCTCCTGTGCAGTAGGTCCACGTGGACTGTGTACGAGAGTGTGCTCTCGTTGTTCGGGGCACCCTCATATAGTAGGATAAGAATAATTATAATAATTTATATATACATAATGTAGATATTTTTTTTTTATCTTAACACATACAGAATCCTCTTTCTCTAAAATAAATCAAAATGGCAGTATTGATTCAGGATGAAAAAAATGCCAGACCGAGAAACGATAAGATAAGTCACTATATTATTAATTTCTAATACTCCATTGTATTAAGGAAAAAAATATTCATCTTTCTTTAACAACAATAATCTAGACACCTAATAGAATTGTTAAAAAAATATTTATTTTAATAATAGTTATGTAAGTGAGAGTTTAGAGTTATATCAATTTGTATAATAAATAAAACATAAGTATGCCATTATTTTTTGTACCCAAAGACAAAAACTTAAGAGAAACTGAAAGTATAACATATACTTACATAAAAAATAATAATTTGTCTGTATATCAGTTTGGTCCGGGTTATCTCTGAAATGGCTAAACCGATTTTAAAAGGAATTTCGCTGGCTGATAACTGATGTTATATAAATTAACTTAGACTACTTTTATAAAACAAAAACATATTCCACGCCAACGAAGTCGTCGTCGTGTACTCTACTCTCTGATCTACTCTTCTTTGTCCTCTAGGCTTTTAACCTGTTTATAAAATTACGTTAAAATGTCAAATATCAGCCTTTTTATTTCAAAAAAACTACTCTAATTTACCATAAACGAAAATTTATTATGGGGAAATTGCGTGCCATATTTTTTAGTTTTTTTAGTTTTATTTATTTATTTGTACATATTTGTTAACAAACGATTTCTAGTTTATTGAACAAAAATAAAGGCAATAGAGACTCTTAACACATACACAGTAAATAAACTTAAGTATAAATACATTGACAGCCCTGTAAGAGAGTAAGAAGATAAGGGTTAATAAGTTATGTTATAAATAATATTTAAATTCTTTATGATACAAATTTGGACCCGTCTCTGTTACTAATTCATTAAAAGCCACTGAAGAGATTACTTTAATCATTCAAAATGTAAATAACGTGTTATATTTCTTCCCATGTGTATGTTATATTTTGTACTTTGATTTTTAAATATTCCAATATGAACTAAAATTAGAAATATACATATATCACAGATGTACCTTATATAATATAATTCAGTAATAGGCAATTTTTTTAATGAATAATAATAACTTTGTATATAGTAAAAGTTAAAAAAAAAATATATATAACTTGTAATTGTAGTTGATGCTATCGCTTTGTGGGAAACAAAAGATGGTAGTAGTACTTGAAGGCCTGAAAATTCTGAAACGCTTTTTAGCGTTAATTTTACCCTCGTCTCACTTTCCCTACTCAAGCATGTTAAAAAAAGCGCATTGTAATACATTTTTCGTAAGTAAAAAAGGCTAACCCTATATTTTTATTGAATAAAAGGAACATGTGAAAATACCGTACAAATCATGACTACAAATATAAAATATTCTAAGGAGTAAGACCGAGTTCAATGACAAATGTTCATTAATATTTCATATTAGGTATCTTAAATTATAACTTGTCAAACTTAATACATTACCAGAAGCCGATAAATATCTTATAATATTCATGATAGTTGTTACAGCCACGGAACGACGCTATCCTTACTTGATTATATCCAATATTGATATAAATATCACATAAGTTTGATTTATTTAATCATACTTTATTTAAAATGAGTTGTTCTAAACTACTTAATTTTCCTAAAGATTTGATTTGAAATACATATATTATAACCACATTGTAATAAGTTTAAAAATGCTTTCATAAATTATTAAATTGCTATAATTTTAAAATACATTCAGCCTTAAAACATGTGTGTGCAATAAACAATCAAAGCTGTTTGTTAAACCCATGGATCCCACTGAAATAGGGGCACTGAAATTCTTTGAGAATGGACTATAATTGCTTCAGTCCAGAAAATATCTGTATGTATGATGTAGAAGGTTTTAAGAAGTAATCGATGCGAGAAAATAAGAGAAGATGAATTGACATTTATATATTGTTTCCTTTTACTTCATTTATGTACTTATAAAAACTAATCAAGTTAGAAAAAAGTGGCCCTTGAAAAATACAAGCTGGTTTCTATTTCTGTATTAATAAAATAAACATATTTCGTAAAAAAAAAATAATTATAAAACTATTCTTTTCTCACTTGCGTTTATAAGTTTCCTTATCTGGATTAAGGAGAGGTGTGCTTTTCTATCTAGGAGGTATATAGTACATGAATAGAAAATATTGCCTTTTGCTGACTATAGTATAAAACTGCAACGATCAGCAAAACAGTCATTGATGTACGAACGTGCAAATGTAGGCCGAGGCGAAGCCAGGGCGTGTGTCTTAGAGTGAATTGAGACCAAGGCTTGTACAATACTTTTTTCAAATAATACACCGAAATTAAAACTAAATAGTAGTAAGAAGAACTTTTTATTTAATTTTTAATTACACGACAAATATCAGTTTACATACTATAAATTATTTCTCCACTAAAACACGATATGGATTTTGATACAAGTTTTGCCGGTCGCTGCGTGCATGTGTTTGATCAGTAAAACAATTTTGATGAGCTCAGCAAGATATTTGTGGATCTTCCATAAAGGTTTCCTGTAGTCATCATCATTCGCAGTGTCCGAAACGTGTTGTGTTTTAGAACTTAGTTTTAAGTTTCGCAGATGCTAGACGTGTAAATTAATTGGAAAAAAACTTTTTTTAACAACCCTTTTTGGACAACAAAATATGATGTCCTTTAAAGATGTACTCATATAAATACTTTAAAAAAAATTTATGATGTTAACGTGCAAATAAATGGAATCTTTATTATGTTAACAAGAGTAATCAAGTATAAAATAAAAAATTACAAAAAAATATTTAAAAAAAATATTTTAAAAAAATTTACAAAAAAATTTACAAAAAATATATAATTAAAATTTTTTTTTTTTTAATGCTTTTATTTAACTTTGTAAAAAAAGAACTAAAAAGTAAAAAAATATTTTTTTTCAAAAATATAAAAAAAATTGATTCAAAAAATTATTTACAAAAAAATTGTACAAAATATTTTTCAGATAAATCGTTAAATAAAAGCGTGGCGCGTTACATCATTTTTTCGAATGATATGAAATTTAACAAAGAGAAACTTAAGAATTACTTAAGTATTTGTATCAAATATGATATGATAATTTTTTATTTTTTACTTTTTACGTCTTTTGTTTTTTTTAAAAAAAATTGTAATTTTTTTTTACTTTATAGTCTTCTGTTTTTTGTAAAAAATTTTTTGTAATTTTTTTAACTTCTCAAGTCAGATATCACTTCCTTCTCCAACTGGACATAACCTCACCGACACAAAGAAAGAAAAAAAACGAGTCACACGAGCACCACTGTCTCTCTTACCAGCGTACTTACACATGAAAAAAAAACTTGCTACGTTTCTTTGACAAAGACGATTCGGGAGTATCTGGCTTAAAGAGTGAAATTTATTTTAAACTTATTTTCTTTTTTTGATCTTTTAAATCTTTCGTGTTTACCCTTCGATCGCTTAAATCATTGTTTTGTCAACTTTTCCGGTAACTGTGTAAATTTTATTGCTACAAAATATTGTTTCGCATTGGTTTGGTAATATTATAAATGTACAAAGTGTGTAATATAATTTATTATAATGGAATATAATATTGTACGCTTGTAAGTATAAGCATATTTAATATATATTTATTTTGTACAAATTATTATATATATTATATGTTATATATATTATATGTTACATATTAAAATAAAACCCACTTGTATTTTAACTAAAATATAACATAAAGACTAATTTTCGTGAAGTTAAATAAAAGCATTTAATAACGTCCAATTTAGCTACATTTATTAACCACGTGTGATGGTAAACTGAAACTTTTTTATTTATCAATACCTCTATAATATGCATTGATATTTGCTAAATAATAGGGAAAGGAGCAGATGACGTAAGTAATCGATACTAGCAATATTTACCTTTTTTGAGTGTAAAGAGATACATAGAATGAACCCAGGATCAAAGAAGTTATATGTAATGATTTTGTATGTTGTTACGTTGTTATCTTAGTAAAACCTAGTTTTGCGAGCATCGCTGGGAGTTAAGTGTTTATATATAATTTATTAATATTTTCAACTAATATTTTCAAAAAGATAAACTATCATGTTTAAAGTGTGTTAACTTAAAACTTCTTTGTATAATCGATTAGTTACTTTAAATGAAATTCTAAAGTTAATGTGTGTGGACAAATATATGTAATAAATTAAAAATGAAATACGTTGTCAGAATGTGTCAGCTGAGGTAAACAATTTAAATACTTTTTCTAAGTAGAATCCTTAATATTATGATCTCTTAAATTAAATTCTAGGCGCTAGTTACTAAATACCGTCTAAGATATATACATAGCCCTCTTGTTGCCATTACAAGAAGACTGCAGACAAACGCTTATTTTTTACATATGGAGTCGTGAACAAATAAATAAAGTTGTACATCTCCAGAAGAATTCCTGATAATATAACGAGAATCATAAATTATCGAAACGTAAGATACAGCGCCAGTGTCGGCAACACGAATAATAAATAAGCCCAGAGTCTCATTGAAAAGTCAATCTTGGAAGTGCTTCCGATAGAAAGAACTAACAATAACAAATTTAAAATTCAAAATGTGGAAAGAAGCAAATAGTGTTACGTGTACTCGTAGGACGTCCATATTAAATGTAGTTGAATTGAAAATAACCTAAACGAAACTAATTATTAGTATATTATAATACGTGAATATTAATTTAGTATTATTAAAGTGATGAACCGATTGTCTTTGGGGTAATAACCATTATAAATCCAATTTAATTTGATATGAAACTTAACATACCAATAACAAACGTAAGCATCGTCTAACCATCTACACTATTGACAGCTACTCTTAAATACTATTTGGCATTAAATGTTAATAATAAAATAGTTTATATTTTCTTCAATATTTATAGGAACTTACAGTAACCTCAAACTAGCAACATTCAATTTATAAAAGAATATGAAATGTCACAGAGTAATTAATTCTCTTTAATTAGCTATAAACAGTTAATTAATCTACCTAATGTCTTTAGACTACACAATCGACAGACATTATAAAAAATTAAATGTGTGACTACAAATATTACAATTACTACAGAAATTAAATTGCTAAGTAACAAGTTAAGAGTGCTGTTTAGATAACACCCAGGCTTGAATGTCGTTTTGGCTAATATCAATATGACCAATCTGATAACATTATTATGTATCCTCTCAACACCGCCAAAGTTCGTCGATACTTTTAACGTATGATAATATTTGTTTTATTATAAAATAAATCGTACAGTGTAGTAAATATGTTAATTAAGATAACAAAATACCATTGTTGTTCTTTTTGCATTCATATTCCTTTTAATAATAAATAAAAATATATAGTAGTTTAATTGGTTGTATAAAAAATACAAAAAAACATAAAGGCAGTATAAAGTGGCCGCCTCTGGCACATTTCAAAATGTTATAATTGTAATAGAGTGGCGATTTAAAAGATATGTCCGCCAAGTTTATTCTGCCGGTTCCTCTGGGGTGTTTTATTTCTTTCAAGCTATTTTCTAGCTTCAAGAAAGGAATAAATGTTTTTTTTAACTACCCTGAATCAAAATTTTCATACAAAAAGAGATTTAATTTAATATCTAATTAGAATTGGTTTCTTTCTGTTTTGTAGCGTTAAACAATAATAATTAAAAAAATCCTTAAACATAATAAGATTTACAAAACATAAATTAATAGTTAGACTCTTTGGATTTGATCACATTATACGAGAAGTCATTAAATGTCTTAGAACATTGCGACTTACACAAAGTGAAAAGAACAATAATACTTACAGTGGTACTGTTTACTTCACATCTCATAAATATACTGTTTTTAGTAAATATAGTTTAAGAAACAAGATGTTTTAATTTTTAACTTGAATTAGAAATGAAAATGGTGTCTCATAAACATACAAAATTGAACTTCGATAATATTACAAACTAGACATTTGCTAATAACAGTCTACACGGAATGGCGTCTGAGATACTGAACACTACACTACATTGTGTTTTACGGCGATTGCTGTCCTATTGTTAGTTAGTATTGTTGTGCTTCATTAATTGGAGCGGCAGCACACCTAATGTAATTGAATTTACTGTAAGGTGAAGGAGTATTTGAGGATGTCTAATACATATATCTAATTTATTTTCATCATCATCATCATCAGCATCATCAGCATCATTTAGACAAACTCACGTGGTTTAGATAATAGCCCTTGTTTATAATCTTTGTTAAAGAAATTAGTTTTTAGATTTAAATTGTGGTTTATAATCGCACTGACATAAAACAGTAACATTGTTATTTTTATTTAATGTAGTCTAACAAATTACTTTAAAAATACTTTTTTATTTAATATTAAATATGAATTTTATTAAATTATTTGTTAAAACTGAGTTTTGGTTATTTTGGTTACTGAATAATATAAAATATTGATTGACTATTTTACATATAAGTACAAAATTATTGTATCATCGATTTATTCATTATTTTTCAAAGCATTTAGTGTTTTGGAGTCATTGTTTGGTTATGAAAATGCTGTAAAAAGTTTGCTCAAATGATACTATGAGTATTTAAGCATCAGATAATAATAAACCTACATATTGTTTTTATTTAAAGACATACAGTCTGTCTAGCTTTTAAAAGAAATATTTAACAAAAATGCATTCCTGTTTGGTTTTAAACACAATACTCGAAGACATTAATAAAATTTGATACCTCAGGCGCAGCAAGTTGGCACTCATAGACAGACTGTCTACGTTGACGGTGAATTACATTTAACATGTATATTACATACAAGGTCTCATAAGGCCTACTTTTGCAGCATCCGTAAACCTTTGAAACCAAATTTAAATTTTATATTATGCCTGAATGTAACGTCACAGTTGAAGCAAATACCATGTATGAACATATATAAAAACTGATCGCTATCTGTACATGGAAAGTATTTAGGCATAAACTAATGCTTAATGCTGGGTTTTTAGAAATGAATAAAAACCAAAACAATAATTTAATAATTATTTATGTTTTGGTGACAGCGAACGTTGCATTTTTTGCGACTTTGTTTGGGCTTCGGAATAAAATATTATTATAGTTCATTACTTACCTACGAAAAGAAACTAGCTTGTCCACTTTCTGTTACCACTGTGTTCATTTGTAAGATAAACACTAATAATTCATTTGAACACATGAAAATAAAATGTAGTCGAAGTAATTTAACAAAAAAATTATAGTAATTAATTATTCATTTATTATACAAATAAACTCAGATATAAAATTTGAAATATTTATAATAAACAAAATGATATGAAATGAGGCCTCGTATGTATAACATGTACGTACATGTTTGTAATAGCTTATAATTAATAATGTGTGTTTGTTAGTATATTACGTGTTGCAGCTCGCTTCATGGGTTTTGATACGGGTTAATCACTAAAGCTGTTACAGAAACTAACAGCATATTACTAACTTTGTAGAAAATTTTAGTAATTCTAATACCCAATACTGAGACTACTTAAGGAAACGCTAATGTTAATTATAGTTTGATCTCATCTTTTTACTTTTTTTCTTCTAAGTAATTAGTCTGGAATGATGTGCAATTTAAGATATAGAAACGCTAGAATCAAACGGTTATCCAAATACTAATCACGACTATTCTTATCTTAAATATATATAAATAATATTTATATTTATACAACTAGTCAATACATTTAGGTACTACAGCAGTTATACTTGAACATCAATTTCACGGTAACGTAAAACAAACATATTAACTTTGTCACCGCGCTCGAGACGAAGCCTCGACATGAAGCAACTCTTCTGAGGCGTACTTCTCTGTTATTATTGTCTTCATAGCCCTCCTCAGACGTGTTCCGTGTGTAGGAGAAACTAATATCAGTTCTACATATAGGGATATACATACTGGATATTTCCTGTATCTAATTACGTAGTAATCCTTTTATGTAAACAAGAAATAATTAAACTTTGAAATTGCTTTGAAAATAAGTGTATCTGTTAATAAAGTATTTATATAAGTGCTATATCCTGTGATATTCTGCTTTATAGATTCTTCATCTCAATCTTTAGGTATGAGTTGATAAATAAGAATAAAATGGTTAGTTAGAAAACTTGCACTTTAATATTAACAATAGTAACAATACATACGTCGAAATATGCTTACTTTATATTTATAAAAAACGTATACATTACGTGTTCTTTATAAATATAAAAGAAACCATAAATTGAGATTAAAGAAAATTATTATTGTTATAACGATATTTATTATTATTAATACTAATTAAAAATATGCTTTGTTTTACAACCAGAATATACATTCTAATGTATACGTAAAAAAGAAAATTAAATGTTACAAATTGGTGACGTTATCGCTAAAGAGCGATCCCTATCAAGGAAACATTTAAAGCAACATAGAAATACTAAACAGACGTGACGTGTAGGCGTATTATATGTGCAATATACATCATGATTACATGATATAGATCATTGATTAGTATGTATTTTGAATATTCATGAAGAACTAAAAGTAAACAATATTTATGCAAAAATATGAGCAATTGTAACCAATCGAGGCTTCGGTAGGTGCGAAATTAAAATAAAAGTTTGAAACGATAAGCTAAGAAGTCCATTTTTGTCATCTTTTTTTACGCACGCAGTTTTGTAATTTACAAGTGTTCACAGGCTTAGGGTCCCAACAAAAACTGAAGAAAGAGTTTGAAAACGATTCAATGAAATGCTCTTGGTTGATAATGCTCTCCATTATTTTGCTCTCCATAATAAAATACTTTACTATCTGATCCCCAATGTTGACGCAATAATTTAACTTTCCTCTAGCAATTTGCCGTTTAAAGAATCCGAAGATAAATTTAAATTTCTTCTTCAAAACTTTAGAGTTCGGATTGCCTGTTGCTGCATCCCCGACAGATACATCAAGCCAAGGACGCGATCTGCCACAAAGTGGTACCGCAGTTTTTGGCACCAATAACATGAGGGGTTCCATCCCCTGTAGTATCACAACAGCGTGAGGCCTAGTGCCGTCACTTGAATCATTGAAAGGGAACCAACCAACCCGCCCTTTAATGTGTAGGATACAAAAATGATCGTTTTCCTTCCATTCCGGTGAGCCGGTAGTTGAATTTACACTATAATTCGTACAAAGAAATTTCGAAAGGACCCCAGAGCAGATAGTAGCTTGGTACCTTCCAGTATATTAAGTCAACAGGAGCTCCAACAAAGAGGGCTTGATGAAGTCCACGTCGGGTAAAAGAGCGTCCATCTTAATCAACTCGGGCAGACCATTTGCAAGAGGACAGTTAAACAGAGATCTCTCTGCGTAATCGCCATTATGCATATTAAAGTCGCAGAGGAAAGGACTTCGGCAGAGGGAGTTTGTGAAAGTAGTCTCTTCAAGAGGTTGGAAATTCACACAAGGTAATGTAATTAATAAATAATAACGTAATGAATATTGTTTGCTTTCCTTATGTCACTTACTCCGAAGTAATTTTATTTTATTTTATTTATTTTAATTGTCCAAAAGTTTATAAAAGTAGAATTGATGCCCTTTTAAAGCCTTACTTAATTACATTAAAAATAAATCTAGAAGTATTATGGCAGCGAGCGTTTGCACCATGTTTTGAAATACTGTAGTATACTGTAGTATTCGTTAGCACACGAACGTCCCTAACAAGTTGTTGCAATTTATTAAAGGGTAAAATTTGAACGTATACTGGATGCTTGTTGGAAAAAGTGTGATATTACCCTTTATTACATTAGTCCAGTGACAGGTAAAGCGAGCTTGTGCTTATTACTCGTATTTATATATGTATTTCTACTGAATATTTAGTATGCTTAATGAAATTATCTGCATTCTTATGTGAATATTCAAGTTCTTCAAAGTTATATGACCGCTGACCATGACTATATATATATTGCAAGGTAGCTCTCTTTTATATAACAAGTATAGTATTTATATCTGCAGCGTAACCCATAGTACCAAACGGATACCATACAATATTGTACTATAAAAATAATTATAATAGTACTATCATTAGTAAGGCAAATCTTATTTAATTAACAGAAAATGCGGTAGAAGTAAGTTTAGTGACAGCTGTATGAGAATACAATAGTAATTTTGCATCTAAAATTTATAAACTTAAAAAAATTAACATATTAGTAATTTTCTATATTATTTTAAGTACTACCTTATATTGAAAACAAATAATTGTTGTATTTAAAAATGTATAATAAAAAATATGTCACCACGATTTACTACAACTTCTTATCATAAAAGCTTTGTTTTAAAATGTTTTTCGTTCCAATCTATAACTTTATCTACAATCATAGAATAATAATAAACAATAGGAAATGGATTTCGTCAGTATCGGTTCTGCAAATATAATAATCGTCTTTCGGCCAGATGCAGTTGAATAGTGCCTCTATTTAATCAATATTAAACAAAAAACACCCGCTGGTACGAAACGTACACTTCGTATTGAAAAAAAATTATTATAAGATTGTAAAACAAAATAAATTTGCAAACAAAGCCTTAATAAGTAACGTCTTAAGTACCCAAATTTAGCTGATGTATTTTCTGTAAATAGCCTTATAAATAACTATTGTATAAAAATTTGAAATACAGAAATATTGTACTAAAATAAGAGAGATAAAAAATTTAAAGCCACAAAATCAATGAACTTCCATTATAATTTAAAAATATAGGTATGTAGTAATAAGAGTACTATAAGTAAATGTATCATACAAATTGTCATAATTAGTACTAAGTATAGTAATTAATATATACAATATTATATAATTCAATAGTAATTAAGGCACACCTAACTGCTATAGGGCCAATACTCTCTTAATAGTTATTTTATTATTTATTTTATTATTTTTATTTATATCTTTTTCTTTAGATTTGCAAAACAGATCAAACTTGTAAATAGATTTTGAAGTCCTTAAAATTCAATTTCAGCCAGTGGTTCAGTTTTATATCTGAATACGGTCTCCAGGTGACTTCATGTGATTATAAAAATTACAACAGGGTCTTAGAATAATTAATTGGTCGATTGTCAAACCAAATTATAAAAGTTAGCTATATTTAGTGGGGAAAAATTGTATATCTATAGAATAAAATATAAAGCTTTGAAGAATTTACGTAGTATAACAATGAAACCATATATAAGAGAATATAAATGAATATTAATGGGAAACGTTTACAACAACGTCCTCAGATATGAAACACGTCAAAAGCGCAGTTTTAAAATGAAAAATATACACTGATATATTTCTCAATTTACTGCTGTTTTTACGACACATGACTATGACAAGAAAACGATTTTGATACATTTTTTATTTTTATACAAAAATAATCTTGTTGTGGTTTATTTAAATAACAGGTAAGTATGGTCTATAAATTGTTTCATATATCATTTTAAAACAATTTGTTACTACACTGTAACATTGTTATTTCGTTACCTAACATTATTTTATTTGTAGTTTTTTTTGTAGTAGTTTAAGTAAGCTTATGTGATAGCTATTCTGAAGTTTTAGCTACATTCTTTTAATTGCTTTAAATGAAGAGTTACGTTTTTTGCTTAAAATGACAAACCTTCCATACAAATATACTTTAAAACTTTAAATTCAACCTTAATAATAAAATAAGATATTATTATATAAAGTATTTTATATGGTATATTACTGTGAAATGCATAAAAGAGTAAATTACATCCATCCATTCAAACATATAATACGTCCATTCATCTTATCAAACTTCATTTATGAAAAAAGATGTTTCTTCTTTATAATCCCAATAACCATACCGTGCATAATAATTTTTAAAATATTAATTCCTATATCAAAGAGAACTTTATAAAAAATCTAAACCTTAAAATCTGCGAGGAATGCTATGAAATTTTAATTTAGTGAAATACGCCGTTAGTTGCTGCAAGTGTTCTTATTGCTGCAGTCTGCAATTATGTATCCGTAATAAAATGCAAACCAATATATCACGTTCATTTCGGTATTGTTCATATTTAATGTTTTTTTTTAAATTCTTTATTTCGAATAAGCTTTGTCTTATATAAATATTATATTCATAGAATACAGATATTGATATACATAATACTGATATGTATGAATTTTGAATATCCGGATGGACGAATGCGATCGTCATTTGGAATTTTCGAGAGACCTATTAGTCCCGTAGTTACTTTGGGGCATATTTCGAGCACAATTGGAAAAATACCATCCGGTTCCCACGATATATAACATCCAAGGGGAACAGAGTGCGTCTCCTCTTTCATTAAAACACAAGACAAGGAAATACTCGTAAATCATAATAATCTAATATTTTAGAACTTATTAAGAATAGTAAATTTATATACACACCTAAAACGACATTTTTGTCTTTTATAATAATATACAAGTTATTCTGTAATGACTTCAAACTTTTTATCATATAATGACCAGATGAATATTATTACGTTGAATTTGTAAATCAAATACTCGTACATACATACATATCTACAGAAAATAATGAAAGAAAATAATTATAATTAAACTTTTCTTTGATCTCACACATAATTTTACTCACAATGCAATGTAAATTATCTTCTAGTACTATTTCAGGATCAAACGAAAGTAATTTGTTTCTAAATTACAAGTAATAATAAAGGTATGTAATAAACAAACAATACATGGTATGGTTACTTTAGACATTTTTTTCATATAATATGCTAACTCTATTTAAAATACAAACTGAAGTATTCGTATACTCCTGCATTCCTTACCCCAGGTACCTTGTAGCTTACTAAATGTTGCTTCTTGTACCTAACGTAAATTTATAATAAACAGTATAAAAAGCTTTTGCTAGATTCATGCAATTTCCTAAAACCTTCTTACACTTTCCTGAAGAACAACATGTTCTGTAAAATTGGGTACATCATCCGTTGTATTCTTTCCAATTCAAAATCCATATTGCGCATCAGATCTATCAGATTCTTTAATAACTTACTAAAAGTTGTTAGAATAGAAATAGGTAATTTGATTTTGGACAATTTTTATGAATTCGGTTTGGGTAACTATAAATTTTCTTAAACTTTTCAAAAAATGCCGAGTAACCTATTTAAGGGATGAATGATTGCATATTTTGAGTTTTCATAAATATAGTTTAATATATGACACTTATAATTAAGTCATGTCTAAATGTCTATAATTTGACTCACGTTTGAACTGAAACTACGCCAGATATGGCGGAGAGGGATTGGAGTATTTTTTGTTTGTTTCAATTCGTTGCACACCCAGTTTATAATTGAATTGTGTTCTTTTCTGTCCTAGTTATAAAGATGGGTTTGTTGAAGACTGTAATTTATCAAAATAAAACAGAGAACCTCGTAAAAATCATGAATATTTGGTTAAAATATTTATTTTCATATATTTGCAAATTAAAACTCAACGCTGTGAAATATCATAAAAGGTTAACCTTTCAGATTTCAAATATAAAAGTGTATGTTAATACACTTTATCCACTTCCAAAGTAGGAATTTTATTTTAAAATCATATATTTACAAAAGTATCTATTAAGCAGAATAAAGTAGATATAGAATAATTTATCTCCGGTTATCGAGAGTGAGGACGATGTTATTCCAAAAAAAGTTTTATCTTAAAGTAATTATTTAAAATAATTGTAGAAAGTACCATTCAGTTTAAAATTTTGTTTGCTTCATTGTTCTAATTTAAAAGAACAACTCTTAATTTTCATCAGCATTTAATTTAAAAAGCTTTTTTGTATTTGTGTCTGTGTGTATGTGTGTGTGTCCTTATAATAAACGCTCGTCCCTGTAAACCAAATACGGGTTAGGATTAAAATCTAATTAATGCAAAAGGTAAATGGTAAATTGAGAGTACATTTTACGTGTAAATATTTATTATATCATTTGCTCAATTTATAAATAGTACAATGAATGTCGAAATATTATTGAGTTAATATTTATATTGCTTATTGTGTGAGCTGCCTAAAATTTAAATTCATTGTCTGTATTAGAGACTAAAATTTATGTACTGTTTCTTTTTACGTAAATAATAGTTTTGAAAGCAAACAAATGATTAAAAATTTTGAGCTCATTATGATAACACTGTCACCATGATTCTTCTACATGCACCAATGTTAACAAAATGTAGTGATAAATTTATATAATAATGATATGTATATACACGCACAGAATATATGATTATTTTAAAATAATGAATAATAAATTGATATGGTACTTAAATCAGAATTAAATAAAGATGGTATTGGTAGTTCAAATGAAATAACAACTGCAACTCCGTCGGTTCAAAAGTCACGATTCAGAGACGCTCGAGGGAAACGTGCTCGCGGATACAATCCTGAATAATCTAAACATTGCGACAGGAATAAGAATACTATTATATAATAGATTAAAACATTTTTGTTAATCGATTTTATGAATATGCGTTTTCTATTGATGAAAAATTTACTACACAGCAAACTGTTAACGTTCTTTAAGCTGCCTCACGCGTAATTAAATCTATCTATTCCAAACGATATTCCCATAATAAACCACACAACGCTATCAAAAGTCAGCGTTAAAGAAAGTAATAAATTACTTGTATGTGAGGTTTATGTTAAAACACAGCAATAAAAACAATTTCCTGAGTCGAGTGAAGTCTGAATGAGCGAACTCGGTAAAAGTAACCAATGAATAATAGACAAAACATTTATTAGATAATATTAATCAAATTATTTACCTGCTTGTTGAGGATTTTGTATTTTTCACAAGAAACCACTATTATACAACAAGAAATAAAATGCAATCAGAAATAAAATTTTGTAGAAGTTTTTATTTCGAACTCCCACAAATAGATAATCTTTTTAGTATCGTTGTAATAGAATCTGCAAAGATGCCAATATTGATATAAGTTAAGGAAAAGGCACCTATTTCGTGATTATGCGATACAATTAAATTAAATTTAATTCGTTAGATATTGTTATTTCGTGTAAGTATTCAAATATACACTCGGAGTAATAATTATTTGCTTTAATCACTACGACAAACTACTTTTAAGATGATATTAGAATTTGACATCTGGTATTGTTTTAATACTGAGCCGAACAAACAAGGTGTAATGTTTGTTTTGTAAATAGTTTATGCCTCCATCATGAAGGACTTTTTCCCTCCTATAGACATGTTCCGCCATGTTCAAATTAAAAGACTTGGTATTTTTATTGTTGATAAAATATAAACTAAACATACGCTAATCATATTGTCAGTTGTAGTTTTAATATGAGAATTATAGCTTTAATTATATTAGTGTAACGATAACAGGGTCATTTGTTTTTTGCTATCGAATAAATTATTTATAGTCAAAAATATAACAATGTAAATTCGACACACCAAAGAGAAACTAAAATGCCTTAACAATTTACTCAATTAATAATTAATGTATAAAAAACATTCAAATATATGTACAAAGGGTACTTTCGTTCAGTTTGTACATAGGAAAAAATCATTTAAAAATAATAAAGATAGGTGGAACAGTTTCTTGTTTAGGATGGATGGATAGTTTCAAATATTGCTTCCTACAAACAAACTCACTATCTTTAATTATTAATATGGATAGCATATATGTATAAGTATATATTTAAGACAAGCAATAAATATAATATTCCAATTTGAAAAAAAAGAGTACTCTCGATGCTAACACAGGAAGGGAGTTCAAAACAGACAAACAAAAATTAGAGATTTACATTCTGAAATAACACCTTATATTAATGTGACAACCATACATTTAAGATAAATTATATTTTTCTGAGATTTTGGATAATTTATCATACGTATTTATTTTAAACGATACATAAACGTTTATTTCTATAAAGTATATAGAAATAAACGTAGTGGTAGTAGTAAAAAATAGTATTAAATGAGTTAAAAGCCAGTATGTGAAAAGGTTTACGTCACTCAAGTGGCGATATATAAATTATATTTTTATAGTTTTAAAGTAACAAAAGTATATTTTATTTACCAGTAGTTAGAAGATCTTTAGCGGATAAGCGACATAGAAGCTGCTGATCGGGACTTATGTGACACTAAGTATAAAAGCCAAAAGTTACGCCCACAGCTTTAACGTGTGCTCACAGTATCGCGTTAAATTAAACGTGATGTCCCGAGTAACAGCATGTGATATTAAAAAAATAACATTTTTTATATCATTTACATTATTTAATATTGAAAATATTTTACATATATATTATTATTAATATTTGTATTAAAGATTTATGAAAAAGACAGGCTTTAATAATGTTTGTATGCCATTAATATGCATAGCCTCACCATAAACACTGTTACAATTAAAAATAAACAAAATATTACTTTGAAATTTTGAATATGAAATTTTTAAATGATTGTTCATTGTGTTTTTTTTTTATTTTCGCGCCAATGTATTGTAAAGTATTTTGTGCTGTTAAAATGAAGCGGGTGATAAAGAGAACACAATCGCTGTGATTGCTTTACATAAAGTAGATATGGAGTAAAATATATATATTTTTAAATCCTCTATAAAGTAAAATATATATCTTTTAAATTAATTCGCTTGGTAGTAGTTAAATATTTGTGTAGCCATGGATAGATTCAATGAAACCTCGTCTGTTTGACAGAAAAAGATCAGACGTCCACGTAATGTTCAAATCAGTAAAAAGACAGTAAAAGCAGCAAGAGAAGAAATTCGAAGAAACCCTCTTCAAAAGCAAAAGATATTACCTCTGGAGACAAAGACAGCACCTAGAAGCATGTCACGTATTTAAAAAGGTGACTTAGGACTTGCAGTCTATAAGAGGTGCACCCTTAATTTCTTAACTAATAATTTTAAACAGAAAAAGGTGGTAAAATAAGGGCCATTACTTAAGCGGTACATAAAGGGATGTTACAGATAAATACTGTTTACGGCTGAGATTCTTTTACAATTGAGCAATTTTTTAACGAATAAAAAGACCGTATATATGCTGTAAGCTTTAAAAAAACTTCCCAATTAATCAACACAGTACATCGTGAGCATTATCCCACTTCAGTGATGGTTTGGTGTTAGCTATGAAGGAGTGATTGTGCCATATCTTTGTGAAAGGTATCAAAACACCTACACCAGTATATCACGATACCATTCTTGAGAAGGTAGTTAAAGAGCAAATAATAACTATCTTCAATAACCAAGAATTTTACTTTCATCAACATTCGGCTCCGGGTAATAAAGCTCGTTACACCTAATCTTGGTTGTAAACGAACTGTCCAGACTTTATCACAGCTAAAGACTGGCCGTCATTTGATCCTGTTCTTAAGCAACTGAATTATAATTTTTGTTCAATTTTAGAGGGTAAGACTTGCTCTTAACACCATGATAATTTATAGTCTATAAAATAAATACATATGATTCGTAGTGAAGTGTCAATTGTGTTATACACCCGATAGTTAGATGTATTAGAATTGTAATTTTATTCACCGATCATGACCTAAGTTTCCATGTTATTAACACAGAAGATCTTTGAAAATATTGGGTTAAATATTTTTTTAAACAGCAGAACAAATTTATTTTTGCTCAATCATTCTTATAATTTAAGTAAATACATAAAACCATATCGGTGCAATATGAAATCATAATAACATGTGAGTGCTTAAATAAGTACCGAATGTTGCTCTGTACAATGGTTTTAATTACAGTATGCGACGAACATTCAGATATAAATTGAAATAGTAAAAAACTTTCGTTCGGGAAAATAAATGATGCTATAAATCAATGATCATGGCACGGTGTTCGAAAATTTATCTTCACTGATAGTAGTAATGCAGACGATCGTTCAGACGACGCAAATCGCGTTATACGAATATCGGGATCGTAAACGCATTCTCGGAGATAGGAAGGTGTTTTTCTCACTGAAGGGTATAAATTCATAATATTCTTTGAGTTTGGCCTGATGTAGAAATATTTTAGTAAATTATATATATTTTTATATACTATCTAGGTTAGTGCTAGACTACATTTCACCTGATGGAAAGTGGAATGTAGTCATAGGTGGTATTAAGTAAATTATTATGAGAAGTTTTTAATTCTACTTCAATAGTCAGTCAGTTTCAAGTTATAATCGACACTAAATAATATATTTTTAACATATCTGTAGATAGAATGTGTTTACGAAAAATCATAACCAAGGATCGGAAGTAACGAATAGAACCCAAACCTATACTTTCCAGAACTTTTGTCTGTTTGTTTGCTTGTTTATTTATGCGTGTGTTTGTCTCATCTCTGGAGCAGTTTATCTGACTTGAATGTGTCGTCGTAACTTTGAGATAAGACTTAATGTTTTTTATTTAAATAAGTCTATAAATATAATAATAGTTTCAATTTTACAAATGCATCATACTACCTTTATTTTGCGTTTGGTAAAATTGTTTTATTAAATTATCTAAAACTTTCACTAAAATAATGATATTAAGTGAATACAAAAAAGCATAGTTTTTACTAATATTGTTTCTTCTATCTATAAATAACCAGCAGTCAGGTAGTTTTTTGCGGTTTATACGTTAAGTGATAAAAGTTATAAGCAATATCAAGTTACGACCGCTAAGAGCGACGCGATGTCATTATTTTAACAGCCGGTGTTATGAAGCAGCTTTTTGGTTCTTTCTGTATATAATATATAACAGTCTGTGATAACTGGAGCTGAGATAGAGTCATTTTATAAACAGTTGTATTTTTATTTTATATTCTCAAGAATAGAATATGACTTATAATGTTAGCATATGCCGAGTTCACAAAATAGGTTTAATCTTTTAGATATACTTCATTCTGTAAGATATTTTGTGTGTTCGCGCTCAATGGGCTGGGTGTGAGAAAAGGAGTTATTATGTTATAATTGTATAGGAAAATGTTTTCCTATACATCTGTATTCAAACACAAACCATATGAATGACTTCACCATTTATAATGTTATTAAACTTTATGAAAGGGTTTTTTTTATATTCAATCTTTAAGTGGTGAATGAAATTACTACTTGTTGTTAACTATGAGCAAATAAGCTTTTTTATTCGTTGTTCTTATTGGTAAGATATACAAGTGTAATAATATTGTGTAATTAGCGATAATAAATCTAATATTCAGTTACGGGTTAATAACAATCTACTAACTAATCCACAAAACGTTGCAGATGAATTTAATAAATACTTTATTAACATTGGGGGTACAACAACTAATGTATTAACAAACCAAGGAAAACCGAGCGGTACAAACTTAAGTAATAACTCTTTGCATTCAATTTATATTCACCCAGTCTCAGAACATGAAGTAACAGGTATAATCAAATCATTAAAAAACACTTATAGTGTAGGGTACGACAATATACCTGTCCTTCTCATAAAAAGAGCTTGCAAATATTTAATAAAATTTATAGACCAATCGCTTTATTAACAATAGCCTCAAAATTATTCGAAAAATCTATGTGTAACAGATTGTACTCATTTTTAGAAAAATTTCAATTATTAAATAAAAACCAAATGGCTTATCAAAAAAATAAATCCACGACCCTAGCAGTTTTTGAATATACCAACAAAATATTACAACATCTAAATGAGAAACACTATGCCGTCGGCATATTGCTTGATATGACAAAAGCATATGACCGGGTATGTCATAAAACATTACTGTTGAAAATTTGGAACATTGGCATTCGAGGATTAGCTTACGAGTGGCTAAAGTCATATTTAAATAACAGAAAGCAATTCGTCTCTATAGATTTCAAAAATAAAGGTAACAATACCCTAGAACTAGTTAAATCGAGAGAAGCAACACTTACTCAATCTATTCCACAAGGTAGTGTACTAGGAAGTGTGTTATTTTTAATTTATTTAAATGATTTTCCTACATTATTTAATGCACATACAATTTTATTCGCCGATGACATTTCAATTATTTTTAAGAAAAAAAATGGATTAAACTTGACGACTCAACTTTACTCAATTTTGGGTAGACCTCGAATAATTCGGTCTGCCCATTCATTTGTACCCGACTTTCGAATTTTGGAAAAATTTCTTCACAGGAGGTCTTCTTATGACCCCCTGAGTCCGAAATGACCATTGGTCAAAATGTTTATATATATATATGCGTGCGTGCGTTCAAATTCGACTTTTGTCAGCACGATAGCGGCCACAGTTTCGCTCGGATCGCTTTCAAACTTTGCACAAAAATCAACCTTCCAAAAATGAAGGTCAAGTTCGTTAACCAGCGAAATCCGGCCACAGGGGACGCTAGGGCCTCACTTTTTCTGATTTCAGTTTTTCGACCATAACTTCGTAACCAAAAAAGTAGATCAATGGCGTTCATATTATATGATGTCTTTGATGAAATAACTAATGTAGATAGACCGAAAACCTAAATTCAATAACTTAGGGGTGGGGGTTAAAAAACCGAAAATTTTTGGAAAAAAATTCATAACTTTTTTCTGGTAAGCATTCTTACATCACAAGTATCTTTAATGGAAAGGTTATTTTTTACTCTAAATTTAGGTACCAAAAGTTTTTCCGTCAAAGGTACCGTTCCCGAGAAAAAAAATAAAAACCATTTTTAGCTTGAAAATTTAAGGTAGGTAAAACCACGGCAACTTTTTTCTGGTAAACATTCCCTCCTCGCAAATATTTTTAATAGAAAGGTTATTTTTTACTCTAAATTTAAATATCAAAAGTATTTCCAAAAAAGATACATTTTCCGAGAAAAAAAATAAAAACCGCTTTTTGCTTGAAAATTTTTGATGTAAACAACGGCATCATGTGTTATTCTTAGGTAGTCAGTTATATTTTAAACGAGTTACACACGAGGTCTACCCACGCGTGTCCTCCTGCGGGCACGGATTGTTTGAAATTATAACAAATTGGTTATCCACCCACAATCTCATTATAAATTTTACAAAAACTAAATTAATACAATTTTATCCAAATCAAAAACCAGCAATGAAATTTACGTTTAATTTTAATAATAATAACATTTTACTTGTTGACAATTTTAATTTTTTAGGTATAGGTTTAGATAGTAATATGACATGGAATTCACACATTGACATAATTAAAAATAAATTAAATAAATTCATTTACGGTTTAAGAGAAATAAAAAAGGGGACGAATATAAATGTTGCTCTTTCGGCGTATTATGCTTAAGCGTACGCCTGGATTAAATACGGTATTGTTTTATGGGGAAATGCTACAAATGCACATGAAATATTTATATGTCAAAAAAAATGTATACGCGCAATAGCAGGGATAAAAATTACAGATAGCTGCCGGTCTTGGTTTGAAAAATTTAAAATACTAACAATGCCTTCTATCTATATCTTAGAAATGTTAATGTTTACACGAAAACAACGCCACTTGTTTCACTTAAATGAAACTACATATAACAGTCGTAGAAAACAACATTTAGATTACCCTCGTGACAAAATGATGGCTTTAGTAAAAAAAGGTACTTATTGTATGGCTATAAAGACGTACAATAAGTTACCAAATCAAATTAAAGAAATCAAAAAGGACACTATTTTTTATAATAAAATTAAACAACTGTTGACATCAAAGATTTATTATAATTATGACGAATATTTAAAGGATAATTTGAATAATATTGACATACAAATAATCTGATGACACACGTATTTTTAATTTATTATTATGATTGTATTTTACTTTTTTAAATATTTTTTGACATTTTAGTTTAATTATAATGATATATATTTTAATTGATATTGTGATTAAAGTGTTATCAGAGAATGTTAATTAATATAGTATTGTATAAATAATATTTTTGACGACTAATTTGGGACGCCCTAACCGGCAAATTTATATTTTTGGAAATAGTTTTAAGGAATTTGTAAACCAAAAATATTACCAAATAAAAATGAATATGAATATGAATAAATGTAATGTAAAAATCAAAAGTGTACACGAGTCAAAAAGAAAGACATTATTCTGGTTTTATATTTTATTTATGTAGGTTACAACCGTCCGGTTTAGTGGTGGGAGTCCTACATAACCGTTGCTTTCACTGGAATGCTGCCCTGGAATACCTTTTTTTCCTTTACTCGTTTTGTAATCATAACGACGGGGAGAGGAAGGTGTTAACGGTCTCCGGCCCCAACTGACCACACCATACGTACATACGTACATTTATTCATCGTTCATATATGTTCAATCTTAACATAACGTAGGTACAAGTAATTAAATAAAATACTGCCTTATTTTATTATATTACTGATGCAAACGTATTTTAAATATTGTGTAAACATGACAACAAAACATAAATAAAATAATGAAATATTATATCAAATATAATTGTCATAAAATTCTCCAAAATGTGTCCTCGACGTCAAAATAACATGTTCATTTTCCTTTCGATACAGTTGCATTGAAATAAATTTAACACCTTGTATTTTGCCTTTGCCTTACATATTTAAAAGCTTTTGTATTTGTTAAAACTAATAAAATTTTAATTTCAACTTATAAAATATGAAAACTTTCATTTAAACATCTTTAAATGTTATAGAAACTGTGAAGAGGAAAAAACTTAAAATATGAATTTTATATTTTTAGCCATAGCATCCATTAAAGTATCCTGGACTACATATACACCAATTTAATTTTTATTTAATCTGAATGTCTTATTAAAATCAACTTTAATTCGCGCAATATATTCCATATCTTAATACGGAAGACGTATTTATGATATGCAAATGGAGACGTCATTTTTATTAAGCATTTTAGGACATATCCAAATCTATCCAGCCGACGACATACTCCTTCTTCGGCGCTTTAATCATAAATGTTACAGCCAAATATAAAAACAACGTTTTAGATTATTTTACAAATCATTATTACATTAAGTTTATTTTTCAATATTTAGATTATTTAAATGCATTAATTGTTCTTAGAAATATTTATTCCATGTTACTATTATTTAGCCAGTCTTACTTTTGTCGTAGATTCGTTTACGTAGTGAACATTAAACATTAATTTTTTTAATATTTAATGATAACTGTGGTATCATCTACTGATAATGAACACTCATTTTTATTTATATCGAGCTTATCATTCATACAGATTAAATTCTCGTCAATCTATAAAGTTTCTTTATTTACATTATTTATTAGTATTATTTTTCTAAGATTTAAATAGCGTTTGTAATATAATCTCAATATATATATTTTAAGTTAACCGACCATATATATATAGTCTTCATTTTAAAAATGTCTGCACTACAATTGTTTATTTAATCACACCTCCTAAATCATTAAGGTGGCAGTGGGGGGGGGGGGACAATTGAGTCTAACAAGAATTCGCACTTTAAAGCTTAATATTGTAGTCTCTTAATCGAAAAATAGTTACGATAGAATAGGATATCCTAAATCATAGGGTACTTTAACAAAATACAACTTCACTACACGTATAGAAAAGCTACACTAAGACAAAATATATATATATATTCTACCGCTCTGTCTGTATGGTCGTGCCGAATTATTACTTTCTTATACAAATAGGACAGAACCCTATAAATCAATTAATAAAAATTTTGTTTTGTAGTCAATTATATATGAGATAAATAATAATGCATTTATTATTCCGTGCAAGGAACATTATTATTATTTTTATTAATTAATGTAATTTTTATTAATAAACTTAAAAATAAATATTTAATTATTTTCTTAATTAATATATATCCACTATTTACTTTCAATTTATTATATAAAGAATAATTAACAACTATTATTATCAGATTAAAGTAGAAATAAAAAATATGCTTTTTAATAAAGTTGTCATTAAGACTAATTATAGTGTGTGTTTTATTATTCATATTAAATATATAATAAAATATTACTTACTTAAATTTTGTAAGTTAGAAAGAACAGATTAAAAATAACTCAGTCGATTCAAAGTTATAGTATATTACGGTTAGTGTGAAAATATTATCACACTGACCGTATTAATATAAAACATTTAATGGTCAAATAAAAAAAAATAGACGTCTCAGGCATCTGAACATTTAAGTCAAGGATATCTGAGTGGGTTAATTTAACTTGTAGGAGCTAGTTCCGTGGTACATCAGACCGAACTCACACTGAGATGTACTTTGTAATGAGTCGTGCTCACTGCGCTGAGGCGAGTAATTAATATAGAGAAATGTGTGAATATAAAAATGTTTTAGTATAATATAATGCATTCTATTCTATCTATTATAGTAACTGACTTAAATGTAATTTAAAATATTAAATAATAATGGCACATACTTTTAGGTAGATTCCATAGATGAATCTACCTATTGCAATCGATGCGATGACGGGACCCAGACCCCAGAGTAGGGGCGCTACGCCGTTTATGAACTGGAGATTGAGAAACCGTCGAAAAAAAAAACTTATATATCCCTCTATATATATATGTATATATTATCCATCAGTTCAAATTCATCGTAGGCAAAATATGACTTCACAGGGCGATAGGATAAATTAGTAGGACAAACGTAGCATCTCGTTTTTTTGTTACAGGTCGCAAATATTGACGGAGGATTTTCAAACTTAGTATACACATTCTTAAGGACAAAATGAAGGTTAAGTTCTTGAACGGGGGAAATCGGTCGGGGGGTTGGAGGGCTGAGGGGGTTGAAAGTTAAAAACCGAAAAAAGTCACAGAAGGAGGCAAAATTTTGACGTCGGGAAAATCTTAGAAAATTAACAAATTAAAAGAGAAAGCTTTTTTGTCCGAAAAGTTTTTTGATGCGACCCCCCGTTTAGGAAATAGGGGTGGGGGGTGGTTCCCCGCTCACCCAATATATGCAGAGTGACCCGTCATAAGACTCGTAATGACCAGTAGAATACTGCTGGCTATTTTTTCTTTGTCGATCCGACCGACGGGAATCTACCTAACACGATCGACCCTGTCAAATGAGGCATTTTATGTTAAACTAGATATCAAATATAGATATTGGCTATATAAAAGATTACTAAGGGAACAGGAGTGGATGGGTATCACCTATTTAGGTTCTTGTATATAAAAACGGAGTCCAGGAAGCTTTAACTTAAAACATTTGTATAATTTAAAACGAAAGCATTCGAATTTGTTTTTGTAATATGAAGCTTAAGAGGTGTTATTGTTTAGTTTGTATTTTAATATAATTCATATTGTATCCATGCAAATTGGTAATGATATGTTTATCAGAAAGATTGGAAATTCAGTTAGGATCTCTAGGTCGATCAATATTAGTTAAAACAAAGTTTATATAGCTTTTTAGACAACATTTATCCTAAAATAAATGAATAAGTATAAAGTTCTATATTATCCTTATTTCTCATTTTTACGCCATAGTTATAAATAGTTCAATTTAAAAAGGCATGTCCGCTAAAGTTTCGTACGCTGGCTTTATGGCAAAATTTATTTCCGGCTATCTGTTTTCCAGCGTCTTATTTTGTGAAAATGACGTAATGTAAGAGTAGTATTGTAGTGGAGATGCCAGGTGTATGATAGTAACGATATAGTTATATATATTTATGATATTACTCTAGAACTCCAATTTGAAGATATATATATATATATATATATATATATATATATTATAATAAAAATACCTGAATAAAGTTAGATTTTTGAAATCATAATATTGTATGTTTCATACCAATGGTTGTTCATCGTTTAATAGAGATCGATCTCCTCTATTCAACTCCATCAGGTAGAGAGGAGACTATTTTATTATATTCAATATGTGCAGAACCGATACCGACTAAATGAGTTTCTTATTGTTATTTATTGTCTTGTTATATAAGCTTATGGATCTCTAAAAAAAAATATGTAGGATTGATTTGCGACGACGACAACGATTTATGTGCTAATATATACTAACGCCACTAAAAAATATTATCTTATATTGAGAAGTTATTCTAAGTATTTTAAATCTTACTAGTACTTAGGTATTTAAAGACAATAGTTATAAATGTTTATATCATATATTTCAGGGAACCCGTTACTAGTAATAATTTATTCGTTGAAGACAAAAACTAATTGTCATTATTTTTTATATAAGTAGGTAATTAAGATTTTTTTATTAATAAATTGTGAGTAGAATTTGTATTGTAAATAAAAACGACTTCCTGTGAGTGATTTTAATTGAGTTGTACCTCTATTACTGCACACGTACAGACGGATCATTTATATACACACAGTTGATGTACACACGTGTGTTCACTAAATGGAACAATTTAATGATATGGAACAAATGACTCGGTACATTGATTCAGTTAGTTGTTGTAAATCATGGATTTTGAATCATATTATACTATTTATTATAACATGTCTATTAACCTTTGTAACAAATATTTTAATCATGAATTGTACTCTCTAAAGTAAGGATTTCAGTTATATCTTTAATTAAGATCGCTATTATATTTTTTATTAAGATCAAAATTTTATTATTCCGCCAAATAAAAGAAAATTATATTTTATTTTATTCCTTTACCAACATACCATATCAAATTACTATAAATAAGTATGTGCTTATTGATATAACATGATGTAGTTTCGGATGAAACTGGGTTCAAATATATTACGTTACAATGAGATTATGTACATTTTTGAAACTATTTATGTAGTATATATGTATGTAGTATATATACTAATAGTGTATAATTGTATTTGTTTTTGTTTTATTCAATCAGTTTAATTTGTTTAATAAAACGTACATCAGCTTGGGTCATGATTCTACAAAAATAGCTTTTATAGTATTTTTTTTCGGGAAAATGATTTTCAGTATTAATTTCATAGTTTGAGCGCTTTGGACAATTATTGGATAAATTAAATGGAACAAATACACATTAATACAAAGTAATTAACATAAGAAAAGAAAATTATGTTCAGGAAAACATACAAATAACTTTAACAGTGAATTTACTTTAATCTGAACTGATTTTGTTTTTTTATCTTTATATACTTTATCAGTGGCATTTACTTTAACTACAAAGAATACCCATAATGATCTAAACTTAAGTATTGTGTGACAATACGAGTATACTTATAAAGTGTCAGTTCGAGTTTCTTTTTCTTAACAACTTATACAATTTTAGAATAAATACGACTTGTGTATACTTTATTTAAGAAATTATGTAAATGACTCTAAAAATAAGACTAAATACAAACTAATTAAACTACAACGTACCCTTATCTCTTATTCTCAAAGCAATTTGAAAGTTAAATTATTTCTTGTTATCATAAAAGCACTAAGTAATAAGATACAGAATATATATAGATAAAATATAATATGTGTATGTAGAACTGATATAAGTTTCTCTTACACACGGAAACGTTTGACGAGGTCTGTGAAGACGAGGGCTATATTAACAGATGAGTTGCTTCATATCGAGGCTTCGTCACGAGCGCGGTCATCTAGTTACTACTTTTGTTTTACGTTATATTGTTGTTAAAGTATAAGTGCGTTGGTAACTGTTTTTCTTACTGACTAGTTATAATGTGGAATATTAACATAAATTTGAATGATAATTTATTTTAGACTTGCATTTGTTGTTATTGGCTTTTTTGTAATTCTTAAATATTATACCGTTCCATACAATAACTAAGAAGTTTCATCAAGTTTTTGGAATCAAAGATTATGAAAGACAATTAATCAATTCTTATTATATAATTTCGTAATATAAGTACATGCAGTAACAACTTTTAGATCTAAGATTCCATTGATGGACGTTTTTCAGCAATGTATTAACGAAAAAATTGAATTATTAAAATGATTGCATATCATATAATGTAAAGACTTGTGAAGTATACTTTTATATTACATCACAGCCAGATTGACACTCGTCGACGTGACATCGGGGGTCTGCGAGCTAAGTTTACTCGTACCTACTTAAAGTACCCACTTTCCAAGATGTCACTTTTTCCGAAGTGGTCTTGGACAACCTTCAATGATTTATGTCTCGTTGACTGAGCAGAATATTTATAAAAAATAAGTGAAGCGTGAGCGTTTCCTTGAGTAGTCTGATGGTTGTATGATTGTCAAGGAAACGAAATAATCTATTAACACTTACGATTTATGATACATATTTATCTTATTAACTTTCATAACATTTTCCCAAACAAAATAATTGTGATATTTATTATCTTGCAAACACCGTATTCCGGGATGTTGTATAATAAAATTTGAATATTGAAATAAACCGTACGGAAAATTATATTCAACGCTATGCAGTATCTGCAGCAGAAGTAATATTGTTCAAAGTGTATATTATTTAATTTGGTAATGTGTTATGATTAAATTACAATTTACATATCAATATTTATAATATCCATTATTAGAACTAAATGGTTATTATACATAAAAAAAATCAAACTTTAATAAAATAAAAACAATTAAAATATACATCTAATATATTAAATTAAAGTAACATAAATTATTCTTTTTAATTAAATTTACTTTCAATTCAAATCACTTGAAACTTGAGCAATAATAAACTTTCAAATGAAAGTTTAAGAAGCTTGAGAAACGTGGGCAGTTAATATTAACTTTTTGTATAAAGAACTAATGAATTAATGAGTTAGATCATTAAAAGTACTCGTAGTTAATGAAAGATTTTTTTTTTGTTTTATTTTAGAACAATTTGACTGCCATTTCCCAGTGTGCACTATTTTAGTTTTTATAATGGCGTATGCAGATTGAGTATGCTTTTTGAATTCGTATATTTTATTTCAGTTCAGTCACCGTAGACAGTCTCTCTACGACTGCCATCACGCTGCGCCAGCCATATAGAATTTTTATTAATTTAACCGGGTATATCATCGAAAATTTCAATTATCAAAGCATTAATGCAATTTTTTTAAACATTTCTTTTATAAGCTACACCAATATACACTTAAATAAAAGACACTATTATCGGACAATACTAGTTTAATATTATCTGATACTTAATAGTACGAGATCCGACCGCGTGATTTATACGTTCACATGTTTGATTAATAAAATATAGTTTTTATCGATATTTATAACTAAACCAATGCAGATCCGCAAAGGTGGCCATCCAAATTTGGCCGCAATTAATTTTAATTAAAATGTAATTAATTATTTATTTTTGAACAATTATTTTTTTACTTGTAATTGTTAAAAAATATATTTCATTAGAAAGAAATATACCTGAGATACCGAGAAAGTTCAAGGTGCCATCCCTCACTTGGCCGCAACCTAATGTCAGCCAGGTGTAAACAGGTATAATTTCGTTAAATATATACGTTCATAATGTATTATCATGTTATACATGCCAAATTGAAGATTAATTCTTTCCCTACATGATGAGATATAGGTGCCTATGCAAAAATGCCCGCAAATAGTGACTGCCAACGATTAAAGATAAATAAAAGCGAGAGAAACTTAAGATAAACACCGCATGTCGAATAAAGATAGAGCATGCCAGCTTCTTGTTGTTTTCATGCTACTGCGCATGCGTCCATAGATAAGGTGCTCAACTAGTAGCTCGCGTATTTGCTTGGAGTTTAAAATACTCCAAAAATTGAGCAGTAAAAATAATATGTCATAATAATTAATCTACCAAACTAGTGTTTTCAATATTTTTTTATGCTCAGAGACAATAGACACACTCCGAGGTTTATCATAATTACCGCTGCGCTTCATCACAATGGCGTTAATTGTCTTTAAACGGGTCGAATGCATTATTTATGTTCATAGTAAATAGGTTACGCGATATTAAAGTTCATTCATTCATAAATAAAACTAATACTGAGTCTTATAAATAAAAATGTTAATGTATTTTAGATAAATACCATAATGCCATGTTGTAAAATAAAAAGTTAGAAAAAAAACAAGTTATAAAAGTTATGTGTCGTTCTGACCGGTCTGGAAGACCGATAGGGTTATTTTTAAATTTATTTTTCATACAAAATAAATTGTACATTGAGAAGTTAATTTAATTATTACAGATTTAATTTCTATCACATATAAAAATATATGTCGTTTAATTTAAATAATAAATTGTAAACAAACAAACAGAAAAAAAAACTGTAGAGTAAAAAATATACATTAGTAGTCGAGATGAAGATTGAAATAAGCTTTATGCAACTGCACAGAATGAAACCTGATCTTTTGAAAGGCTGCCAAGGACGTATATAATCACGGTAGAGACGATTTATTCGACGCATGGGCGGATAATGTCCTTGAAGTCATTCGGCTTTAGTAAACGTTAAGTGGTACCGCTGAACATGTGCATTTAAAAATGTTTTTTACAGATAAATAATGATTTGCAAACTTTATGGAATTAGAATTTCGATATTGAAAGTCAAAATCAAGTCGTAATCAAAGTCCAATTTTTTCATATTGACAAATACTGCACTTACTGTAGCTGCACGGCTCTCAAAGGTAGAAACGTGGATAAAAAGCTTCCTGGATATTCTTTTTATAATTTTTGACCATTGAGTCACAATCATAATTCTTATTTGATAATAATTTAGAAAACTGATAAAGTGTTGTACTAAAGAAAGTTAGAATAATTGACCACGCTTTTTCTAGTCCTATGAGCTTGAAGTGTTTTATCCTAGAGGCTGGTGATTGATTTGGGAAATTATAGAAACGAAATTCTATTCAGCAAGTATGATTATTTGTTTTAATCAACCTTAATCTAGTAGATATTATGTTATAATTATTTCAAGAGTTAATATTGAGGTGGTCGTTAATTTTAAATATTAATCTTTATTCAAACTACGGGAAAATTTTCTAACTTTTTATGTTTTAAAATAAGTCACATAATGATGAATATTGATTATATATTATATCACAGTAATAACTGAAGTGTAATCACAAATCCACTGAAAATATTTAACCTAGAACTTTTTTAGATACCTAATAAGAGTTCCGTGACATACTCGTATATATAGTAAGGATCACCATTATATTGCACGGTCACTGTAGATACTGCTCCTAGAAGACGACAGGTTAAAGATGGTTATTACAAAATATAGTTCTTAGCTGAACGGAAAGACACCAGGGTACAATGAAGATACCACGATCTACAATTAACGAGATGCTCTTGGTAATTTGCGCAACATGTTGCAGGAAAACCTTTGAAATGGTCTGGCAAATTTTCCATATATTATTTATTTATTACAAACCATCGTGCGACTAAGTAATAAATTGTTTGTAATAAATGTTGGTAAGGGCTTATACATTTAGTTTTTAACAAATAATAAGTTAACCGAAGTGGAAACCTGTTTTAGAACTCAAATTTAAATTAGTTATCTTACAAATAAACTTATTTAAATAATAAATGGTATAACTTTGTGTTTGGTTCTCAAATGAGCTTGTGTTGTCTGCAAGTGTGCCTATAAGGGAAAAATGGTCAAACGCTAATTCAGGATTAATAAACTCAGCTGGAATAAAGCTAAGATCACTGAAACCTATTTTATTTATATTACGAATAAAGGAACAAAAGACAAAAGAACCTACCTTTTATCAGAATCGACCTACTTTTCACTTTTAGTCCATTATTTTTGGCGAGACGAAAAATTGCTCTGCTAATGCACCTATTGTGTATTTATAGTATATTCATAGTGATCGACCGCCATTTTGTTTTAATATTAAGCGGAACTACATACTAAACTAAGTCTTTCATAATACTGAGAAGGTTAAATACAACGACTAAACAGTAAAACTGACTAATGTGTAATGTAAATTATTTGATTTTATTTTGATCTGTAGGTGGTAGAGCCTAGCTGTAGTTTTCCGACTGCAGCTCGTATTGGGCTGGCTCGACCGGGGAAGGACCACCCTCTCACAGAAGACCGACGTGTAGTAACCAAATTCATTTGGTTATGTTCCGTCGGTGAGTGAGAGAATCCGGAAGCCCAACTCCCCCCCCCCCCTGCCAAACATGATAGCGATGCCTCCAAAAAGTATACCCCAGGAGGGTATCGGCTTTGATGAAGCCGGGGACCCCCTCCCCGAGCAAAATCGGGGGAATGATCCTCGGATTTTGCTCGGGCTGCCCGTCGTATCTGGGGCGGGCAAAGTATCGCCTTTTGTGTTTTCTGAGGGCAAACGACGGCAAACAGCGGCACCCCGCTCCACTCTAGATGTGGACTTTTGCAACATCCGGGGGTTTCACTCGAACCTAAACGCCGTCCACTACCACCTTGAGACGGCGCAGCCGGCCTTGTTGTTTTTGACGGAGACGCAGATATCTCAACCTAGCGACACAGCGTACCTGTCATACCCCGGGTATAAACTAGAACATCATTTTATACCACACGCCGGGGTATCTGTGTTCGTAAGGGAGGATATCTGCTACCGTCGCCTTCAGGTTTTTGAAGGTCGGGACCTGTCTGTACTCTGGCTACGCGTGGACATGGACGACCATGTCAGAGTCTACGCGTGCCTCTACAGGTCCCATAGTGGTAATGCAGAAACGGATCAACTCTTGGGCCATGTTCAGGCGAAGATTGACGATCTGCTTTCACAGACTCCCTCCGCCGAAGTCGTAGTCCTCGGGGACTTTAATGCGCACCATGCCGATTGGCTAGGGTCACGTGCCACCGACTACGCGGGGAGATCTGTGTTTGACTTTGCTCTGGCAAATGGTCTGTCCCAGCTGGTAAAGACGCACACTCGTCTACCGGACGTGGACAGCCACACGCCCTCCTTGTTGGATCTTCTGCTGACTACACGTCCAGAAAAGTACCAGATCACTGTCGAGGCTCCCTTAGGTTCCTCTGATCATTGTCTGGTACGGAGTGTAGTGCCCATTCGACGTCCTGATCGCACAAGACCTGCGACTCGACGCGTTTGGCACTACAAGTCAGCGGATTGGGATGGAATGCGGTCCTTTTTTGCATCCTACCCATGGGAGCCGATT
This sequence comes from Melinaea menophilus ssp. n. AW-2005, assembly GCA_918358695.1. Taxonomy (NCBI): domain Eukaryota; kingdom Metazoa; phylum Arthropoda; class Insecta; order Lepidoptera; family Nymphalidae; genus Melinaea; species Melinaea menophilus. The sequence goes on along the minus strand of OU911054.1, from coordinate 3,676,739 downwards.
TGTTTCCCTTCCAATGATCCTAGTGACTGCGCTGCGGCTGTAGCTGATGTGATACTTCAGGGCATGGAACTATTTGTACCAAGCTCTGTGGTACCGCTTGGCGGCAGATCGCGGCCTTGGTTTGATGCGTCTGTCAGGGCTGCAGCAGCTGGCAAACGGCAGGCTTATCAAGCTTGGGCTAATGCGTTAGTCACTAAGGATCCGAACTCTAGAGTTCTGAAGAGGAAATACAACCGCGCCTCCAGATTCTTCAAACGGCAAATCGCTAGAGCAAAGTTTAAGCATGTCGTCAAAATTGGGGATCAGCTGGCAAAGTACCCGCCTGGCACGCGCAAATTCTGGGCGCTTTCCAAGGCCACTCTGGGCAACTTTAGCCAGCCTTCCCTACCGCCGTTGCACATGGGGAATGACTCTCTGGCCCACACGGCAAAAGAGAAAGCCGATCTCTTGGGCACTCTTTTCGCCTCCAACTCGACTTTGGACGACCAAGGGAAGACACCGCCTACCATCCCGCGGTGTCAGAGTTCAATGCCGGAAATAGTTTTTCGCCAAAAAACTATCACGCAGTCTCTATTTTCCTTGGACGTTCATAAGTCGAGTGGGCCGGATGGCATTTCTCCATTAGTGCTACGAACGTGTGCCCCTGAGTTGACTCCAGTACTAACGCGTCTATTTCGGTACTCCTATCTTAAAGGCGTAGTCCCGGTCTCATGGAAGCGTGCCCTTGTCCATCCGATCCCTAAAAAAGGTGATAGCTCGGACCCAGCTAACTACAGACCTATCGCCATTACCTCCCTTCTCTCCAAAATAATGGAGATTATCATAAACCGACAGCTCCTAACGTACCTAGAGGATCACCAGTTGATCAATGACCGGCAGTATGGCTTTCGCCATGGTCGATCAGCTGGTGATCTTCTGTTATACCTTACGCACCGTTGGGCAGCGGTTATTGAAAGCAAGGGAGAAGGTCTGGCAGTTAGTCTGGATATGGCAAAAGCCTTTGATCGTGTATGGCACAAGGGGCTTCTTTTGAAGCTACCTTCGTATGGGCTTCCCGAGGGTTTATGCAAGTGGATCACCAGTTTTCTCACTGGGCGGAGCATACAGGTCGTTCTCGACGGTTTTTGCTCGGACCCCAAGCCCGTGAATGCTGGTGTACATTGTTATGCGGATGACAGCACTGGGGATGCGGTATATTCCGGTCGTGCAGGTCTCTCTCGGGAAAACGTCGACGAGTGCCGAAAGAAACTTGTGTCTTCAATAGAGACCTCCCTGGGGATGGTCTCTGAGTGGGGTGAACTGAACCACGTTCAGTTCAATCCCCTAAGGACACAGGTTTGCGCGTTTACCACTAAGAAAACCCCATTTGTCGTATCACCGCTCTTCGAGAGCACTCCTCTTATTGCCTCGCCAAGTATCAGAATACTGGGTCTCGACATTTCGAGCGATTGTCAGTTTCGTGGTCATCTGGAGAGCAAGGCCAAGTTGGCCTCGATGAAATTGGGAGTGATCAATAGAGCGAGGCAGTATTTCAAACCTGGCCAAAGACTTGCGCTCTATAAGGCGCAGGTCCGGCCTCACATGGAGTACTGTTCTCATCTCTGGTCCGGATCACCCCAATATCAGCTTCTACCATTTGACCGCGTACAACGGAGAGCCGTTCGGATTGTCGGGAATCCAGTGCTCTGTGAACGGCTGGACTCTTTGGCATTGCGTAGAGACGTGGCTTCTTTGTGCGTCTTCTACCGCATTTACAACGGGGAGTGTTCCGAAGAACTATTCGATCTGATGCCTACCGCCGAATTTCACTACCGCACAGCTCGCCATCGCCACCTGGACGCATGGCGATCTTCAACTGTGCGGTTTTCAAGGACTTTTTTCCCACGTACCACTCAAATGTGGAACGAACTTCCTTCGGCGGTATTTCCAGATCGATACGACATGGGTACCTTCAAAAAAGGCATATATTCCTTTCTCCAAGGCCGGCAACGCTCTTGTGTATCCTCGGATGTTGCAAGAGTTCATGGGCGGCGGTGATCACATACCAACGGTGACCCGCAAGCTCGTTTGCCCTCCTCTAAAATAAAAAAAAAAAAAGATCCGCCAAGTCTAGCAAAAGAGCACGGCACAAGGCGAGGATAGTCCTTGTCTCGAAGAGATTCGTGCCATTTTCAAACCTCTTAGTAAATAAATTTATTAATCTGAAACCTTCAGTAACCAAAAGGGTACTATACAGCTAGAAATTTCCAAAAATCATTTAATTTGAACCAGTAGTTTAGGAATTATTGCAATTCAAAGTTCCTTTATTCTGTCACTGTGACACTGACTCACCGATCATAAAAATAGAAGTATTACTACCCGTTAACCCACAGACCTGAAATTTGGTATGTAATAAGGTTTTAGTGTCTACATAAAGTAAGTAAATATCAAAACTTTAAAAATGAAAGATATGGACTACTTCATAGGATAGCTAAACTATCATAGATGAGGAAATACTACCTTATTTTTAACATTCAATATTCTTTTATAGTCAAAATACCGAAACCTATGCAACGCATAGTGGCATCGATGTTATACATATATATATAAAAATATGTGGATGTTTTTCATACATCGATTATTTTTTTACAAGTTTATACAACTTTTGTGGTTTCGATGAAATAAAAGAATAGCACCTAGTAAATAAAGCTTTATTAAGTTTACATTTAATTTGTTTTCTGTGAAGCCGGAGTCTGGAGAGAGGTCGGGTCGGGACTTTCGGCCATTTGCATTTTTTATGAGTTGTCCAACTTTGGAGATGTTGCCAATACTTTAATTTAACTTTAAACTTTTATGGACGAATGAGAAAAAAGACAGTTAATAGACGTAGAGAGAGATTCCATCCATCATCCATTTTTTCAAGTTTTGCGTCTTCGATGCATCAATTAAAAACACCGATGTTTACTAGAATTTTTACAAAATTCGATGCTTCAATACTATACATCAAGTGTTTTTAATACATGGGTGTATATCGTCCACTTCTAGAAACGTCCTCCGAGACAGGAGAGGCTTTAAGGAAGCCCGCACCTAAAGCGAAAGACACGTATATTTTCATAAAGAAAAAGAAGAACTATCTACAAAAACGAATGATCCCATCAAAAACAAAACATGTGAAAAATGGCTAAATCTAGCAGCGCCAGCAAATCCACTGTAGCGTCGGTTAATTCAATATAACTTTGGGAGAAGCCTCCAACCACTATGTCATATTTGATACTTTGTTATTTTACTATTAACATTCCATTGGGGCTATATCAGTATTAAGTTTTTGTTACATCTGGATGAATGGAGTGACTTGGCAAAACGATTTTTTTTTAATATATCAAATACGGACAAGTTTTTACTGAGATTGATTTGATTATTTTTAAGATTTTTTTAAAATTTACTTATTTATTATATTAATCTCAAAAAACAACCATAATTTGTCCAAGAAACTTTTTAATTTATGTATAAACTGTTTTCTATGTTGTGTATATGTTGTGTGTATGTGTATAATTAAATTTCATTTGTCAAATCTTTTGTAACAGACCTATCAGAAGCCGTAAAACATATATTTGAATGGAGTCTAAATCAATTCTAAAGGAGTGAAGGTCACTAAAATAAATAAAAAACAGGACTGTTCTATGAGAGCGGTTAGTTGTCTGCTTGCTCCTCTTTTAGTGTTTTCAAGCAATTCTCTTTTAGACTTCAACCTTTTCTATCTGGTTTCATTGTTTTAGGTCAAACTGAACTATTGTTTTTATCTTTTGAGAGTTCTTGATTTCAACGAGTAATTTACAGGATTCATTTTAATATTTTAATATAATATTTATAGCTGATATAAAGTTGTCCAATATTTTTTTATATTATATGTATTATTGCCTACATATTGTACTGTCATGATATAGTATTCTATAATCTGGGTAATGCGATAATATCATTATTTAAATAATTATTTAATTATACTAAAACTACGTATCTACGTAGTTAGATTTAAAAATTTACATTTACTTAGAACAATTACTTTTACTAAAGATGTTAGACTTACTATGTTAAAGTAAAAGTTATTGATTTGACTTAATAGCAGAAGCTATCTTTATCGTATTAAATTATTATGTTTCTTATTTAAATGTGTTAAACACAAACGTGTGAATTATGGTTGCAATAAATACCTCTAGTACTTTAGTATCGTTCAGAATAACTATTTTGTTAGTATTTAACTTATTCACGTGTAAAGCTATAATTATGACTAAATGCCATAAATGGCCGCTGGCGCTTCTGTAGCTGTCGAATTAGTATAAATACGGTACGAGCCCCACTTGATTCTTAATATCTGATGATCTGATATCATCTGATAAGCTAAGAATTTTTATACTTCTATTGCTTCAATATTTTAATGTAAAGTCATTACTTTGTCTGTATTTAAATATATTTTGTAATTAGTAATTGAGTAAAGAATTGTGAAATTTTATATTCTTTTATTATGACAATTCTTTAGTCATTTTATTTGCAGTATAAAATAATCTAACACGTGCGTAGTGATTTGCAGTTTTAACATATTGTAAAGATTTCTTAAGAATTTTGTGTAAGAATTATACCTAAACAAAACAGTTAGTTATAGGGGTTGAAATAGGAGAAGAAAAAATGTAGTCTACACGGGCGGAGCCGCGAGCAAAAGCTAATCATTAATAAATTCATTAATAACACCAGATTATATTACCGCAATAAATTAAAATTACTCCCTGGATACGATCTAATATTATGTTTCTCCTTCGATATATAAATATAGTTATGATAAGATAACAAGAAATAAAACAAATGTTTTTTTACATAAGGGGGCTTAGAATTGTAGATAAGTGAGAGAAATATTAGTGTTATTGAGTCAGTACCATTATATAGTCAGTAGCTTAAGTATATTAATATAAGATCACTTATTGAATTTTCTTACGAGTAGCCCAGTTTACAACAACATATGAGCTTGTATGAAGTAGCAATTGCCTCTTACAAACGATCATGAAGTAGCTAGTACGTCTATGTTTTGTACAACAAGTTGGAAAACCGGAAACCCAAAACATACTATCCCCTCTGCTTTTAGGTCACAGGATTTATTGTACTCATACTAATTATAAATACTTACTTTTGGATAATATATTAATATACATATGTATTTCAACATTATCTTTATAGAGAATTTAAAGTTATATCGGGCGATCTTACAAGCGCGCTTATACTCGTAGAAGCGAAGATAGATCGCCAGATATAAATAACGGAGTATCCTTACGATCCTCAGGGCACTACCTACGACTATGTACGTATATGTAACACAAAAAATAGTTCATTCAAAACTAGTTCATTCACTATACCCGTGTGAAACGAACTTGCAGTTAAAATACTCGTAAACTGTTAATTGTTTTTAACATTACATGTACAGCATACTTTATATATATATATATATATATATATATATAATATATATTGCATTGTAATTACCTGTCCAGTTCTCAAATAAATAACTATTGCTTGAAACAAATTACTTCAGTGATGAGATAGCGCTCTGTTTTTATCCCTCCCCTAGTATATTTCTTTTTATTTGTTAAACTTTTAATTGTTTGAACTGCTGATGGTTTGCGAATGGCTTTATCAATTACTATTAGGCCTTACATCAAGAGGATACTGACGCTCAACAATCTCTGTAAGGCCAATCCAATTTGTGTTTATTGGTAAAGGTACAGAGTCTACTTTCGAATACTCTAATAATTTTATTCGTTGGGGATTTGAAAAACTTGCTATGATTAATGTCATTTTTGCGATCCTCGAGGGTGAAGTAATTATAAAAAATAAGTGGAGAAGATGGATGAGACCGAACGAGTATTTGATTAAACATTAATTTGAGTAAATTCTGTGATATTTAGTAAACAAAAACAATTATAGAAGCAAAATTGTAAGAAAGACATTAAATAAATAACGATACATAAAGAAACGTGAATGAGTTGAAGTTGCAATCTGTTATCTTTCAAGGGAATATATCAGTTGCTACAAGTGCGCTCACTTCTTAATTGGTTTCCCGTACGTATGGACGTATGCAAAGCTGAACGCTATCATGACCTAGGTTATGGTGTAGGAGATCTTAGATGGTAATTAAACCAGTACAATTTTAATTAATTTATAAACCATGAAATTTTTTACCTGTTACAGAGGGACTTTATAAGGTCATTATTATTTATTAAACTACCTCACAGTAATAACACCGTCGGAGAATGTTGTTGTATGACGTTTGTATTAAGTACAGTAAGTATATAACTATAAGTTGATTATTATCTGAGCTTCAAAGTATACTATAAACTTGTTTCTCAAACAATAAGAAACACAAAAGTTAAGTCGACATATGTTGATTTTATAAGCCAAAATTATGGAATAGATTATTGATAAATCGGATATATATAATGTAATCTTAATTAATGTGATTCTAAATATGTTGGAATCATATTATAAATATTTGCTCCCAACATTGCCGTACCTTCCTCGCCGACCCAAGTAGGTATCCCTAACATCCTAAGGTATTAACTAATTAATTAATGTAATTAATATTGGGTTTTTGGTTTGTTCAAACAAATAAACAGTTCTGTTATTTTTATCTCAGGAAAATAAACCAACTTCACAGTTGTATTCAGAACCGTATATAACGAAAATACAACAAAACGTAGTATTATCGTTGCAATTCATTTTAGTGAATCCACATATTTCAACTAACGATTTTACTCATATATTTAACAGAATATGTAGATATGCAGTTTGTATGTTTAAATAACTTTATTCGAATAAATCCAAAATCTTGTTACTTAACGGAACGGTGTGAGTATAATGCATTAAATAAACAAAATTACGAACATTCTATTTAATTAGTAATCTATTTTATTCTAATTACATGATAATAGGAAACATCTACAAAATCTATGTATTAATTTTATCTAGAAATAAGTCAAAACAGCTTTTATATTTGTACGTGAATGTACGTTGGACCTGAGCCGGTATTATTTATTACAGCCTTGTCCTTGTCCTTGTCTCAATTTTGCGACAAGAAATTATCAAATCAGGGAATAATTCGAAATCCTATAGTTTTCTCATTGTTGTTTGTCTGTTTGTTTTAAAAAACCGTTTGATTAATCTTGAGCCTTTTGATGACGCAAATGATAGGAAATATGAGAGATGGGTAAATTTTATAGTATTTTATGTTAATTACTTACATTCTCGGATATTCGCATTTCAGCAAGCAGCTGACAAAAAAATTAATCTACCATGAAGCAATCAAACCAATAATCAAATCTTGTAAATGTTAGTCCATCATGAGCATCGTCCATATTTAATATGAAACACTAAATATACATTGCAATATTACTTCGTATTATTTGATTTAACGTATTGCTTATATTTCATATAAGGTAATATTTACGTTCACAAAAGATAATAATAACGAGGCAGTGTGTTAAAGTTTATTAAAAATACAACATGATAAAGTAAACATGTTTAATTAAAGCGTGTATTTACAAACGCGTGGTGTGAGTAAGAGCGGCCACGTTGAGTAACCAACGAGGTGTTTGACTAAATGGAACAATTTGATGTACATTATGTGCTTTATTAAATATAATTGAATTTGAAGATGTTCTTAAATATTTACTTGTGAAGTTATTTAACAAGACAATTAACAATACTTCTGTGCTCTCTATACTTTGACATCAGAACAACCAACCATAAGTTCAGTAGAATTTCATTTCATAAATAGTAATAACAGACATTTATTTCAGATTAAGTGTCAGTATTGATGTATCTCGATACAGTAACGAACTCATCGTTTGTATTATTAACACAAGGTCCTGAAACTATCAAATTAAATGTTTATTTATTTATCTTCACGCCATATCCCTTGCGGGGTAGCCAGAGACGACGGAGCGCCAAACGCTACGGTCCCTGCATACCTCTTTCGCGTCGGACACAGTCATGAAGTTCCTCATACATGAATTTGTTAATTGTCAAGTTAATTAAATGATTCCTGGTAACAGTAAAGTAACCGAACTATCACTACTATCAAATAAATCACGTTCATGTTAACAATATTAATATATACGGAAAGGAGTTCTCAAGTCTTCGCTTAATAAATTTAGTTGCGTAGTTCATAAATAAGACAAATGCCTGGTGATTTGTTTATATTATTTATGTATGTAATATTTCATATATTATTGGCGGTTCTCGGTCACTACCACATGTCCTTTCTGTCAATTGGGATACACTGCCAAATTCACATTTACTTTATTGTTTTTAAGATATATTGTGCGGTTTCCGTTAATGCAAATTCTGCTTAAACTTAGATACATAAAACACAAAATGTTTACAATATAAATGACCATGTACCTTATTTTTATGTTGACGATACCTTCTAAGAGTTTTGGCAGTATAATTAACAATGGTTCAAAAAGTCAACTGTTTCAGTGTACTCTTTTAAGACCAACTGGTCTGAGATCATGCATGTATATATATCAGTAGTTTATAAAAAAATGAGTAGAAGCATTCTGCAGTCAGTGTTTTGAAAACTGTTGCCACATTGTTAAATAAATGAGTATTACACTTAAATACTATAAATATTATTTACTTTGAATATTACAAATTTAGGAATTACTTTAATTAAACTAAATTTAAGATTTAAATTCAATTACATTTACCATTTTAATCTAATTTGGTAGAAAAAAGGTAGAGAAAAATAATTTAAATTTCCTAAATAGTAACATAGAACAACTTATTATTATTATTATTATTATTCTACATATTGTATTTTATTCTTAGTAGTTTTAAAAACATTTCAATAATATTGTATTGTAGTAGTAAGTAGTGAACGTGCACTGTGGAATGGAAACAACTCGTTATATTACTAACACATATTATGATCTGATCTTTGTGATTCGGTTCACGACTGTTTATTGTTAGTGAGTACTCAGAGCATTTATATTATGAAAAATATCTATAAGTAGATAGACAACAATCTTATCAGTTTTGTAAAAAAAGAGAGACGTCCAAAGCAATCTAATAAAGAAACTTCTTTACATTAGGTACATTTTGAAGTTTCGCATCATTATTATTTTAACAAAGAAATAGCTTAAACTGTACAAAGTTAAATCTGTTTCGAACGTGATAATATAAACCTCATTCCATTAGCTTATACAAAGTATTCGAATAAGTTACTTTATTTACTTAACTAAATGTTTAAATAAATTAATCATAATTTCTCTTTTTTATCTCATCTTATATTTTCTGAAAAAAGAGAGTTTGATATCTATTTATTTAATGATGCCGGTAACAAAATAAATTATGAAAAAAAAATTTGTAATGATATTAATTTGGATGTAATGGATAATAACACAGGGATCATCAGGGTTATTTGATCAGACGTCATGATTATATTGAATGTCTCTGTTGTGATATAACACGACGTAAATATTCATCAAGTGTTCTCTATAATTATTCATGAACATATTCAGACATTTACCTTATAATATATAGTTTATCAAAGGGGTGGTGAATGTGATTCCTCGTCATCTTAATTTATAATGAGTTTAATCAATTGTTTTGATTAATTCTTCATTTTAAAACTTGAAATATTCCTTACTATATTTAAATATATGTCAGTTATTTCTCATCTAAGTATCCCAATAAGCAGTTCAATGCTAGTACTCTAGTTTGCGATTTCCTAAAACTAATTGCTCAAAGTCGCGACTGACATCTTTTTGTGTGAAGTCAAATTAAACCCACTTAAACTCTTTATAAAGGCTGTACCTGTTTATTTAATATAGTAATAATACTTGCTCACCTCTCTCTTGCTTCCTAAGATACTTAATGTAATACTTTACACTATGATAGCTTTGTTAAAATTATTTAGGTACGGTTTTACGAATTTTAGTATGTTTTAATTTTAAATAAGCTAAAAGTATTATTATAAAACGGTTATAATGTAGTTTTATTTTCTATTTCAAATGCTTGCAAAGCAATTTTGATTACAAATTCATTCATACATTAAGATGATTGTTGTTTCTGTAAAGAACTACTAGATATGTTCCTAAAACAATAGAATATATTTTAGTAGTAACTATTTCTATTTCATAAAATAGTTTAATGTGCTTGTTACAAAATACATTAGTAAACTATAAATAAGCAAAATCTTGTATCAATAATAATAATAATAATAATAATAATAATGTTACGACTACATACAATATAAATTCTCTTTTTAATTATAATCGTCACTTTAAAACTTTACCATACTTATATAACTTATTTTTAAATGTACATATATAGATTATAATTTAAAATCATAATTCAGATTTTATAGACTCGCTTATGTTTTAATAAATTGATGAGAGACACATTACGATCTAATAATAAAATAACAATCAGAAAATAACAATTAACAAGAAGAAAATATTATTAGATTAGATTATAGATATTAGATTATAGATATAATTTTAGGTATATATTACTATCTTACACAAACTTAAAAAATGCTCAAGTATTTAGTGTAATGGTTTTGTCTCTGTAAGTGAACTCCAAGTCAAAGTGTAAATGCCACTTGAATGGCTTTGTATGGAATTAGTTTTATTGTCGTTCATGCACATTTTTCTAAACATAAAATAAATAAATAATATTATTGACAAGAAGAAATCCGTTTAGGAATATTATTCAATGATTTGAAAACTTCGTTTGATATTTGATATTCGCACACCTTTCTTTCCATCATTTGGTTATATTTGATATCGGTAGCTATTTGTCAATTTACATTCTTATAACAATATATTGAGAAAAGTAACTTACAAGGTTTTCTTATTGAATTTTATTTCAAACGTCAAAGATCTTTTTAATAGTGAGTGGTACCATCGACCATGAGTTCTGCAAATGCATGTGGGTTACAATCACACTTAAGGAAGCGATTCATTTAACGATACAGCTTTACGAGTTACTGTCAAAATTACTGCAGCTAAGCTACCATCTATAAAATATAACTTAAAAACATTATAAAGAGCAGTCTTCTCTAATACAATCTGTCTTAATTGTTATCATCCAATTTTATGAATTATTTTAATTATTTATATTTTGTTTCCACGTTTATTTTTATTATAATTGCATTTAATTATGTTTATTTACTTAGTTAAAATTAATTCGTGCTGTCAGGATGCAGTTTCCAGGAAAATTGTTAAAAAAACGATAAGAACAAAAACATTACCTCTCTATTTATTAAAATATAAGATGTGACAAAGTTTTTATATAAAAAATATATCTTCAATTAAATGATGAAGTATAAGGTAGTATTTCTCATTTTTACGTCATAGTTATAAAGGGGCAATTTAAAAAGACATGCCCGCTAAAGTTTCGTTCGCTTGCTCTTCTGGTAAAATTTATTTCATTCCTGCTATCTATTTTCCAGCGCCTCAGTTTGTAAAACGATCGGTGTACTCGTAAAACAAGAGTAGTATAGTATAGATGCCAGGTGTATGACAGTAACAATATAACATAATTTATTGTTATGATATTTGTTCCTCACTACAGTTGTTAGTATTATATTATATAATAAAAATATATAAGTGTATGTTTGATACTAATGGTTATTTGTTGTTTAATAGAGATCGATCGACCGATCTGATACAGGTGAATAGAGACACGATTCAGCTGCATCAGGTCCAGAGACGATTATTCAATATATTCATAACGGATGCGGATTAAATCGGTTTCACATTGTTATTAATTGTCTTGTGATAATAAATGGAGTTATGGATCCAAAAAAAGAATTTTGAAATATTGGTTTTGGTCGGAAAGCACTTTGAAACAACGACATATGTGTGAATTTCTATCCTGAAGTCATATTATTGCACATTAATTGATTAAAAGACAATATTGTAAAACAACGAATATTCAGAATTTATTCTAATTTAAATCTTACTCGGCATTTCAAAAGTTATAGTTATAAATATATTTCATATATTTATTTTATACAACTTTTTATGAGTTAAACTTTATCCGATAAAAATAAAATATAATTGTCAAGAATTATTGATTGAATTATTATTGAATTACTGATAAGGTTAAAGTTGAATTTGTATTGTAAATGAAAACGACTACCTGTGAGTGATTTTAACTGAGTTGTACCTCGATTACTGTACACGTACAGACGGATCGTTTATATATACACAGTTGATGTAAAGTTATATATTCTTATAAGATTTGACAAAAATTTAATTAGCATGATTTAGACACGGGGCAATTACAACTGAAATTATATTTTTAAGTAAAAAAAAAAGATATTTCATTATTTCTGGGTTTACAAAAAATAAATCAAACACGAACACAGTTATATACAGAATATGTCACAGTTATAGAATATGTTTTACGTATTTAATATATATATAATAATTATTATATAATTATTAATATATTCTACACAAATAATATATAACTGTGTTCGTGTTGGTTTATTTTTTGTAAACCAAGATATAATGTTCAGGAAATCATACAAGTAAGCAATGACTAGTCAACTGTCAAATAATAAATTTGCTATTATCTGAACTGATTTTTTTTATTTTTATTTTTTTTAATGGCATTGACTTTGTGGTAACTACAAAGAACATACTTAATTATCTAAACAGAAGAATTGTGAAAGTAATTATATAATTATAAAGTGTGGTTTATCTAAACGACTCCTAAAATACGACTAAATATAAGCTAATTAAACGTTACCGTACCCTTATCTCTTAATTTCAATTTTCATAGCAATTTGAAAGTTTAATTATTTCTTGTAAATATAAAAGGAGCACTGCCTAATTAGATACAGAAAATGTAGTAGATATATATGTAGAACTAATATTAGTTCCTTTTACACACGGAACACGTCTGAGGAGAGCTGAGAAGACGAGGGCTATATTATCAGATGAGTTGCTTCATATCGAGGCTTCGTCACGAGCGCGGTGACCTCGTTACAACTCTTGCCTTAAGTTATATTGATGTTGATGTTGAAGTGTAAGTGCTTTAGTAACTGTGTTTCTTACTGACTAGTTATTAATTAAAATATTGACATAATTGTTTTTATGACACAAAAAGATAGACATTTATTACACTAGTTGATTCTAGCTTTTTATAATTCTTTAATATTATATCAGTTGAGACAATAAATAAGAAGTATCATCACAATTTTGGAATCAAGGATTATGAAAACAATCCAAGAGTAAGTAACACGGTTCTTCCTGAAATGGAAATAGACGTATAAATAGAGAGATGCTTTCTCGATATTTATAAACACTATTATTAAGTGGCACACCTTTATTAGTTTATTTAAATAATACCATGTTAATATTACCTCTTCAATGAGAATTCACCGGTTCCACTATTTTCAACTATTTTAGTGTAGTATTATTACTTAAAAAAATAGTGAATTATTTGCTTAGTACATACCATCTTATTTCATTGCATAAATATAAATACAAGCAGTGACAACTTTTGGATCTGAGTTTCCATTAGTGGCGGACTCAGCAGTGTATTGGCAGAAAAATATAATTATTTAAATATTTGCATATCATACTATGTAAGTACTTGTAAACTTTGATATTTTTAGCCATTTTTATCATAAATTACATCACTGCCAGACTGATCTTGCCGAAGTAGGAGTCTCTGAGATAAGTTTTTTTTGTACCTACTTATAGCACCCACTTTCCAAGATGTCATTCTTTTTGCAGGGATCTTAAATAACGTTCAATGATTTATGTTCTCGTTTGCTGCCTCTTTGAAACGCGAGCAGAATAATTATAAAAAATGAGTGAAGGGGAAAGAAGTGACAATATCATAATTCCTTTAAGTAGTCTTATGGTTGGTAAAAAAAGCTTTAGGCAAGGCGTAATGTACTGACCAATATATACATTATTTAAATAATATATTAATGCTTACGTATTGTATTACATATTTTTTTTTATTAAACATTTAACTTTCATAAACTTAACTCAAATTAAATTATAATGATATTTATTATTTTCCAAAGAACATATTCCGGGATGTTGGATAATGTTTGAATACTGAAATAAACTGCACGGACAATTATATTTAACGCTATGCAGTATCTGCAGCAGCAGTAACATATTTTTATATTGTTGTTCTTCCAATATGACTTTTCTCTTACAATAAATAATTTATAAAAAATTACAGTGATAGTAAATTTCTTAATATTTTTTAAAAATATCCTAATACTTTTTATTAATATTAGATTTTTTTATTGATATCAAGAAAGTAGATTATTTTGTATTTATTACTACAGTTATACAATTAGGCTAATTAAATAATAATAATAAAATGTTGGCAACAATTAAATCATGAAAACAAGTAAATAAAGATTTAAAAAAAGCATGAAGACTTACAACCTGAGATCCAATACTACAGAGACAATAGACTCACTCCGAGATTTATCATCATTACCGCTGCGCTTCATCACAATGGCGTTAATTGTCGTTAAACGGGTCGAATGCATTATTTCTGTTCATCGTAAATAGGTTACGCGATATAAAAGTTCATTCGTTCATAAATAACACTATTACTGAGTGTTATAAATACAAATATTAATTTGTTTTAGATAAATATCATAATGCCAAGATATCAAATTAAAAATTTAAAAAATTAAAGTTAGAATAACACGGTCTCGTTTTAGAAGACCGATAGAAGTATTTTTTATTTTATTTTTCACACGAAAAAAATTGTAAATTGAGAAGTTAATTTAATAATTACAGCTTTTATTTCTATAAAGTATAAAAATGTATATTTTTTAATTTAAATATAAAATTGTAAACAAACAAACAAAATCAAACTGTGAATTAGAAAAAATACATGAGTATTCAAGAAGAAGACATTGAAACATACTGCACAGAATGAAATGTGATCGTTTAAAAGTCTGCCAAGGACGTATATGATGACGGTAGAGACAATTCATACGACGCAAGAACGGATATTGTCCTTGAAGTTTAATTTATTCGACTTTTGTTAAACGTTAAGTGGTACCGATGCAGATGTGCATTTAAAAATTATTTTGATATATAAAATTTATGATTTGTAAACCTTATGGAATGAGAAGCTTTTGAGAGCGAAAGTCGAAATAAAGTCGTAATCAAAGTAATTTTTTTTTCGACATATTACTGCAACTTCACTGCTCTCAAAGGCAGACACGTGGATAAAAAAATCCGTGCCCGCAGGGGGACACGCGTGGGTAGACCTCGTGTGTAACTCGTTTAAACTATAACTCACTGCTTAAGAATAACACATGATGAAATTTTCAAGCGAAAAGCGGTTTTTATTTTTTTTCTCGGAAAATCTTTTTTGGAAATACTTTTGATACTTAAATTTAGAGTAAAAAATAACCTTTCTATTAAAAATATTTTCGAGGAGGGAATGTTTACCAGAAAAAAGTTGCCGTGGCTTTACCTACCTTTAAATTTTCAAGCTAAAAGTGGTTTTTATTTTTTTTCTCGGAAATGGTACCTTTTACGGAAAAACTTTTAGTACCTAAATTTAGAGTAAAAATAACCTTTCTAATAAAAATACTTTTGATGTAAGAATGTTTACCAGAAAAAAGTTATGAATTTTTTTCCAAAAATTTTCGGTTTTTTTACCCCCACCCCTAAGTTATTGAAGTTAGGTTTTCGGTTTATCGACATTAGTTATAGGTATTCATCAAATACGTCATATAATATGAACGTGATTGATCTATTTTGTATAGGGAAAAAGTTATGGTCGAAAAACTGAAATCAGAAAAAGTGAAGCCCTAGCGCCCCTGTGGTTTTCGTTCTTTTCTTCGAGGTCTACCCAATAGGCACGAAACTTCCTGGTTACTCTTTTTATAATTTTTGACTATTGAGTCACAAATCATAATTCTTATATGAAAATAAATTAGAATAAAGCATTGTACTAAAGAAGGTTAGAATAATAACGAAATTCTATTCAACAAGAATGATTATTTGTTTTAACGAATCTAAATTAAGTAGTCATTATGCTATAATTATTCCAAGTGTTAATAACGTGTTGGTCGTTAATTTTAAGTATAAATAATTATCAAAGCGGGCGTCAGCTAGCTCCGAGTGACGAAAGCATCCATAGTGCTGAAAGTCTAACTCTGTATATATACGGGTAATATCGAACTTTTTATACAGGAGACCTTCTAGTATAAGTGTATGTGCGTAGGTATTTTTAGAAAGCCCTTGGCCCATAGGCCCAGAAAATGCATTTAACCTTAGCAATATACCCACCGCCTCCACCTCTACGGCCGTTTGAAAAATGAGACTAAAATTTAGTTTTTGGCTCCACACCAGTATAAAATCATTTCCAATTTAAAAATTTTCCTGAAGGTTCTTGTCGACACCTTTCCAACAAGCCTAAAAACGCCAAAATGCGACCACCGGTTGATGAGATATGACATTTTGAAAATTTTGACTGGCGCCTCCATCAAAGATTTCTTGACAGTACTTTGTCTGTTTGTGTGTATGTTCGTAGTTTCAACCGATTTTGTTCAAACTTTCAGGGATTGAACACATTCACATTTTTTGTGTTTGTTTACGTTTGTCAATAAAAACTGTCGTGGTTTTCTTCGTCGCAAAATTCATATCAGGAGTTTTGTGTCAGTGGATTTGTTTTCGTCACTCGGTATTTACTTCGTTGAGAAGTTTTTGTTTTGATTCAAATTACGGAGATTTTATTAACTTTTTATGCCCTTTTGAAAAGAAGTCACATAATTATGAATATTAATTATATATTATACCTTTATCTAAATAGAACTGTAATCTCAAATCCACAGAAAATATTTAACCTCCTTTAAATCTAATAAGAGTTTCACAACGTATATACGATAAGGATAACCATAATATTGTACGGTCACTGTAGATACTGGTCCTAGGAGAGGACAGATTAAAGATGGTTATTACAAATTATAGTTCGAAGCTGAAAGGAAAGACACGAGGGCACAATAAAGATACCACGATCTAGAATCAAAGAGATGCTCTTGATAATTTGCGCAATATGTTGCGGGAAAACCTTTGCATTAGTCTTGATAATTTTCTATATATTATTTATTTATTACAAACCATCGTGCGACTAAGTACAAAATTTTAAATGTTGTGAAAGGCTTATATATTTTGTTTTTAACAAATAATAAGTTAACCAAAATAAGTGGAAATCTGTGTTTTAGGACTCAAATTTAATTTAGTTATTTTACAAATAAATTAATTTAAATAATAACTGGTAAAGCTTTGTATTTGGTTTTCAAATGAGCTTCTTTTATGTGAATACGTGCCTTTAAGGGTATTATTTACTCAAGTGTGTAAGTATAACATAAAAGTTCCTTTGTTTTATCCTAATCTAATATTAATAACCAATTCTTTAACTTTGCTTAGCATTCATATCGATTTTGGTTATAAAAGCTAAGATTATCTGTTTGTTTAGCTGTAGGATTAAGGTGTTAAAATTTGCTTCTAACGATATGCTAATATACATGTATTTATTTTGCATTTGGGATTGTAATAAAAATATTGCCATACTATTAGTAGATATGAACTACTTCATGGGATAGCTAAACTATAATAGATAAGGAAACCTACTGCTACTGCTACCTTATTTTTTCTCTCATGGATGTATATCGTCCACTTCTACCTAAACTTCTTAGAAAAGCCGAGATAGGGAATGGACTTTAAAAATACCCGCAGCTAAAGCGCAAGACACGTATAGTTCCAGAAAGAAAAACAAGGACTATCTACAAAAATGAATGAGATCCCATAAAAAAAAAAACATTTGTAAAATGGCTAAATCTCGCAACGCTGGAAAAAGTTATGAAATCCACTATAGAATAAGTCAATTAATTCAGTATACTCAGTCAGTATTAAGTTTTGTTACATCTTAATGAGTAGAATGACTTGGCAAATGATATTCTTTTAAATATATCAAATAGGGATAAGTTTCTATTGAGATTAGGTAAGTTTTAAGTATTTTTTTAAGATATCTGGGTTACTTATTTATAAATCTAATAAAAAAAATAAAATAAAGCCGTAATATGTCCAAAAAATGGTATAACTTAAGTATAAACTGTTTTCCATGTATTAATTTGATTTGTCAAATCTTTTGTAACAACCTATCAAAGGCCGTGAAACGTATATTTGAATGGAGTTCTAATCAATCCTAAAGGAGCGACGGTCACTAAACGAAAATAAAAACAGGACTGTTCTATGAGAGCGACTAGTTGTCTGTTTGCTCCTCTTTTAGTGTTTTCATTCAATTCTCTTTTAGACTCCAAACTTTTCTGTCTGGTTTCATTGTATTTGCTATTTATAGAATTAGAACTTTCAATATTATAAAACAACGTATTGAAGTTATCAATTTGACTGATATTAATGATAAAAAATTATTTTGACATACATTTTTTTATGTTATTTTTTCAATTATCAATTTGCAATATACTTATAGAGACACTTTGGTGTAAATTATATTTATCAAACATCTAGTTAAATAATAAAAAAAGCTAAGTCTCTTTATAACCACGTGTATTCGTTGCACAGATGAGAATTAGTTACGTATAAATATTTTTTTTTCACTTTGTTTATATTAATTATGTAGCTTTATTAATTAATCTAATGATTTATTATATCATATGTGTTATTATCTATATATTGTACTCTCATGATATAGTATTTTATAAGCTGGGTAATCCAATAATATCATTGTTTATATCATTGTTTATTTAATTTTACTAAAACTACGTAATGTAAATGTGTTAAAGTTTATTATTGTTATATTAATTAGATTTAATATTAAATTATTATGTTTTTATACTTAAATATGTTAAACATATAAATGGCTTTTGGTTGCAACAAATACATTTAGTAGTTTAGTATTGGTCAGGATAACTGTTTTGTTAGTATTTAAATTATTAAAATGTTTAATGTGGTAATGTGGCGCCTGTGGCTGTTAAATAAGTACTCGTATAAATACGGCTATGAACCCCAATTGATTCTTAATAACATCCGACTGGACATCTGATAAGCTAAGTATTTTTACACTCCTACCGTCTAAGTATTTCAATTTGACGTCATGATGTTGTCTGTATCTAAATGTATTGTGTAATTAATACTTCAGTGAACTTTTATAGTCTTTTATTATTAGTATATTTTATATTTATTAAATATGTTATTTGGTATAATTTTATTTAAAAAGAGTTTCGTTTAAGAATTATACCTAAACAATACAGTTATATTCAATACAATATATTCTACGCGGGCAGAGTCGCGAACAAAAGCTAATCATTCACAAATCTATTAATAACACGAAATTATTTTAAGTCTATAAATGCAAATAACTCCACGCATACGAGTATATATAAATAGTATAATTTTATGTTTCTCCTTAGACTAATAAATATGGTTATGATAAGATAATAGGAAATAAAATAGTTTTTTTTTACCTAAGGCTTAGAATTGTAGATGAGTGAGGGAAATATTACTGTTAATAAGTATGGTATGGTGGTATGGTCAGTATGTTAAGAATCCCAATTTAAGATCACTTATTGAATTCTCTCCTGAGTGACCCAGCTTAACAATAACATATGAGCTTGTATGGAGTAGTAACTGCCTCTTACAAAAGATCGGCATGAAGTAGCTATTACGTCTATGTTGCATATGATAAGTGAGAAAACCAGAAACCCAAAACATACTTTTCCCTCTGTTTCTAGGTCCAAGCATTTTATATATACATATTGATTGAAAAGACTTACTTTTGGATATTTATTAATATATGTATATCAACATTATCTTGGTAGAGAATTTAGATTTATATCGGGCGATCTTACAAGCGGGCTTATACTAGCGAAGATAGATCACCCGATATAAATAACGGGGTATCCTTACGATCCTCAGGGGACTATGGCCTTAGAATGTACATATGTACATATATGTAACATAAAAAATACTAATTCCTTCACTATACTCATGTGAAACGAACTTGCAGTTAAAATAAGATGATGTCTTTTCAATAACCTGTTATTTTTTTTTAACATTATATGTACGAGTACAGTATACTATATATGGAAATTATAATTAATTACAAAGCAATTCATATATATATATATATACATATATACATATGAATAGCTTTATCAACTTCTATTATGCCCTACATCAGAAGGATACTGACACTCGACAATCTTTGTAAGGCCAATCCAATTGAAAATTTGCTGAAAAATTACAAAGTTTATTTTCGAGTACACTTATAATTTTAATTGTTGGTGATTTAAAAAAATTCCTATGGTTAATTTTTGCAATCTCTAAGGGTGGAGTAATTATAAAAAGTGAGTGGAGAAGATGGATGACACCGAACGAGTATTTGATTAAGCATTAATTTGAATGAATTCTGTGATAATTAATAAAATAAAACAATAATAACAGCAATTTTTTAAGAAAGACATCAAATAAGAAACGATACATATAGAAATGTGAATAAATTGAAGTCGCATGTACTTTTTGTTAGAACTATTTGATGCAAACTGAAATAAGTAGCGAATGATATCATATTATATTTGTTTCAATCTGTTATCTCTCAAGGGGATATATCAGTTGCTACAAGTGCGCTCACTTATTAATTGATATACCCGTACGTATGGACGTATGCAAAGCTGAACGCTAACACGGCCTAGGTTAAGGTGTAGGAGATCTTAGATGGATCATGGTATGGATGGATTATATTAGGACAATTAATTTATTAACCATGAAATTTTGTTCAGTTACAAAGTGTGACCTTATCAGACCTTTATTATTTATTAAAACCACCTCACAGTAATAACACCGTCGGAGAAAGTTGTTGTATGAAGTTTCTATTAAGTACAATACAATAAGGATATATAAGTTGATTATTATTTGAGTTTCAGAAAATACTATAAACTTGTATCTCAAACAATAAGATGTACACAAGCTAAGTCGACACAAATTGATATTAAAAGCCAATACACCAACTATATAGAGATAATAAGTCAACTTTACAATCATAATAAAATCCGACTATCATGATAATACAATGCAACTACGTGTTGTATTATCTTTTTAATTCAATTGTGGCATACTTCAACTGGCAACTAATTTGTAAATTCAATTATTTATATATTGTAAATATGTAGCTAACTTTTCGATGTTTTCCGGAATGAGCTGAATATAATGTATAAAATCAAGCAATATTGCGAATATTTCAGTTAATTTGAAATTCATTTTATTCTAATTAAATGAAAATGCAAAATGTCTATAAAATTGTACTTAAGTCAAAAAAGCTTTTATATTTGTGTGTGAGTGTACGTTGGAATTATTTATTACAGCTTTTGATCTATACTACTATATAAATGTTCTGGTTCTGTCTGTACATTTGAGTAAGAGTTTCTTTCTAAATTTTGTGACAAGTAATTATTGATATAATAGTCGATAGCTTTTTGAATGATCTTAAAAAGGTAGACAATCAACCAAATAAGTAACTTCAAAAAGACTTGGATATACGATAATTACTTAACATCACGTCTAAATTGGCCTTTCCTCGTTTACGATATCAATAAGACCCTTTTGTTGAAGTTAGATGCAAGCGTCATAAGGACATTGAAGTCATGGCTCGGGTTAGCGCATCCAGCGGACTCTTCTACCTTATTTAGAGACCGAAACTCAAAATCGAATGATGATACTATAACGTCTCTCCCGAAAGATAAAATTGCCGCAGAACTAGAGTCACGACTTAAATTCTATAAACAATTTATGATAGGTGCTCAAACAAATAAAGCAGGGTTAGGATCAAGTAGGAAACAACAAGACTTAGAAATAACAAAATCCTTAATTCGGCAAGATGAAAACGATAATTACCGGTTACAGGCGATGAGCCTAGAATTGCAAAATGAATGGGCTCACCCTGGTTCATGACTAGTCCCCAGCATTATTAAAATTTTATCTTAACGCATTCCAAATGACTCTCCCAGATCAAAGTAACTTAGTAAGATGGGGCAAAGCCACCGAAAAATCTTGCATCATCTGCGGGGAGGCAATAGGAACCGCGAAACACTTGCTAGTAGGGTGTATGGTACTATTAAATAGAGGTAAATACTCGCGTCGCCATGATAAAGTATTAGAAATCATACGAGAAGCGGTTAGTCTTTCTGTAGCAAGAGCGCAGAGGGGTATAACAACCACCAAAAAATCGGTAGAGTTCGTAAAGGCAGGTTCGTCCAAAAAATCTAAATTAACACCTTATTCCATCTTGGACGCGGCTCCTGATTGGACTCTCATGATGGACACGTATGAAAGGCAATACAAAATCCCCGGGGATGTTTGTGTTTTTCTTCATCTAGGCCGGACTTATTCCTGTATTCAAAACAACTAAGGCGCGTTATACTTGTGGAGCTTACTGTACCCTGGGAAACAAACATACCCAAAGATCATACATTTAAGCTTAACAAGTATTACGAACTGTGTAACGAACCGATCAGGAATAAATTTATAATTAATTTGTACGCTGTAGAAGTAGGAGCGAGAGGTATAACAGCAAAATCTCTCTACAATTTATTTAAGGATCTCGGCCTTTCTAGAACGATCATCAGTTCATTTCTGGAACGTATTTCAAAGGCAGCTTTAGTAGGTTCTTACGATATTTGGTTATGTAGGGAGAGGAGCGTGAACAGTGAAGGTTAGCGTGTATGCTCATACTAAAGGGGCCCTTTAAACCTACACCTGGGTGGCAAGTCTTAGGCATTGTTTGCGCTCCTTTTCCTGCAACGCGATGGGCCCGGCACCCGCACGGTGAATCCATGGAATGCTAAGAAGCTTCGTCTCGTCTTATCAGGCACTGATTCCAAATCCATTTTTACACTGTTGTTGTTTGTATTTAAAAACCGTTTGACGGTTCTTGAGTCTTGTGATGACGCAAATGTCATATTATTTGAGAAATCTGTAAATTTTGTAGAATTGTATGTTAAATATTTGCATAGTTAGAAAGTCGCATTTAAAAAATAGTATAAAATAAAAACTAGTATTAACTAATCAAATTATGACAAATAAACTAATAATCAAATCTTGTAAATGTTAGTCCATCATCAGCATCGTCCATATTTAATATTAAACACAAACTATATATTTTAATATTCGTATTATTTGATTTAACGTATTGCTTATATTTCATAAAAGGTAATATTTACGTTCACAGAAAGATAATTATTACGAGGCAGTGCGTTAAAGTTTAATAAAAATACAACATGATAAAGTAAACATGTTTAATTAAAGCGTGTATTTACAAACGCGTGGTGTGAGTAAGAGCGGCCACGTTGAGTAACTAACGAGGGTGTTTGACTAAATGGAACAATTTGATGTACATTATGTGCTTTCATTAAATATAATTTAATATGAAGTTGTTCTTAAATATTTTCTTGTGAAGTTATTTAACAAGACAATTAACAATACTTCTGTGTTCTCTATACTTTGACATCAGGAACAACTAACCGTAAGTGAAGTAGAATTTCATTTCATAAATAGTAATAATAGACATTTGTTTCAGATAAAGTGTCAGTATTGATGTATCTCGATACAGTAACGAGCTCAAAGTTTTTATTATTAACACAATGTCCTGAAACTATCAAATGAAATGATTCCTGGTAACAGAAAAGTAGTGGAACTATCACTAATATCAAATAAAACACATTCACCTCAATAATATTAATATATACGGCAAGTAGTTCTGAAGTCTTCTCGTAATAAATGTAGTTGCGTAGTTCATACATAAGACAAATGCCTGGTGATTAGTTTATATTATTTATGTATGTAATATTTCATATATTATTGGAATTTCTCGGTCACCACTACATGTCCTTTCAATTGCAATATTGCCAAATTCGCAATAGTTTACTGTTTTTTAGATATATTCTGAGGTTTCCGTTACATTAAACACAAAATGTTTACAATATAAGTAACCATGTATCTTGTAAATATTCTATTAGGTTGAATCTCATTTAATCTATTTATATTATATCTAATCTATATATATTATATATAGATTATATTTTATTTAAAAGGGGAGGGCTCAGCTTAACTCCCGCAGCGCACGGCGGCGGATCCTAGTATTTATTTATTTATTTATTTATCTTCACGCCACATCCCTTGCGGGGTAGCCAGAGGTCCTAGCAAATATTACAAATATAACAATAACCTTAATTAAATTAAATTTAATTATATTTACGATTTAAATCTATTCCGCAAAAATTTATATACTCGTAAGTTATAAATACCTCGTTCGACAGGGTCGATCGTGTTAGGTAGATTCCCATCGGTCGGATCGACAAAGAAAAACTAGCCAGCAGTATTCTACTGGTCATTACGAGTCTTATGACGGGTCACTCTGCATATATTGGGTGAGCGGGGAACCACCCACCACTCCTATCTCCTAAACGGGGGGTCGCATCAAAAAACTTTTCGGACAAAAAAGTTTCCTCTTTTAATTTGTTAATTTTCTAAGATTTTTCTGACAGTAAAATTTTGCCTTCTTCTGTGACTTTTTTCGGTTTTTAACTTTCAACCCCCCCAGCTCCTCAATCCTCGGACCGATTGCCCCCGTTCAAGAACTTAACCTTCATTTTGTCCTTAAGAATCTGTATGCCGAGTTTGAAAATCCTCCGTCAATATTTGCGACCTGTAGCGTGTCCCAAAGGTTTGCACTTTCACTCCCCCTACCAGCCCCCCTTTCACTTTTTCCAAAAAAACGAGATGATACGTTTGTCCTACTAATTTATCCTATCGACCTGTGAAGTCAGATTTTGCCTACGATGAATTTGGACTGGATGGATCATATATACATATATATATAGAGGGATATGTAAATTTTTTTTTTCGACGGATTCTCAATCTCCAGTTCATAAACGGCGTAGCGCCCCTACTCCGGGTTCTGGGTCCCGTCATCGCATCGATTGCAATAGGTAGATTCATCTATGGAATCTACCTAAAATTGGTTAACAAATTTTAAATTTATTTATAAATATAGTTAAAAGATCTTCATAAATCGTGACGTACAATAAGTCATTATTTCTATCTATAGTAATTTATTATTAGTATTAGTAAAAACTTTTTCATAAAACTGTATTGTAGTAGTAAGCAGTGACCGTGCACTGTGAAAACAAATAATTTTATTACTAACACATATTATGTGTTATATATATATGGTAGCTATATGATCTGATCTTTGTGATTCGGTCCACGACTGTTTATTGTAAGTGAGTAAGTTCGAAGCATGAAAAAGATCTATAAGTAAATAGACAACAATTTTATTCGTTTTGTAAAAAAGAGACGTTCAAAGTAATCTAATAAAGAAACTTCTTAACAACCGTATTGAAGTTTCTCATCATTACTATTTTAACAAAGAAATAGCTTAAATTATATAAGGTTAAGTCTGTTTTAAATTAGATAATAAAAACCTCATTCCATTAGCTTTTACAAAGTATTGGATAAAGATTTATATTTATTTAATTAACAAAATATTTAAATAAAATAATTAACATAATTCCGAGTGAAAATCGACATTTAATTCATAGTTATAGTAGAATTTACACAAGATTACTACTGTAACAATGATAAATATATCTTAATACTGTAATTTAATCTAACACTTTGTAGGTAGTTATTTAGTATGTTATAATTATAAACATTACTACATGTGAATACAAACTAGGTGAATAGTACATTATTATTAATGTCTTTGTGAAGACGAGCTCGTGACTCGTTACCATTAGTGTGAGACACGTTAGTTAAAATATCTACATATAAATATAGTTCTATTTAAATCGAACACTAAATATTTAAAGGTTTAATAAAATTTTAAGTTTTAAAAGTAAACATATTTTAATTTAAAAAATATTTTATGTTATAAATGTTTAATTTATAAAGTAAAACTTAGCAAAAAGAACGAATTTATAATATATGGTAAAAAATGTATCTTCTTTTCTACGTTTTTCTCTAAATAAGTATCTAGCGAATAGTAAAGTTATTCTTTTTAAAAAAGAAAATTGACTCCTATGTAACTATATTAAATTTTTACAAATTTAATTTCAATCTCACATTTTTATTTCAGTATTTTATGAAGTACTTTGAATTGCAATAAAAATACACATGTTCTATGTTAGTTGTAAAGTCAGTTTAAAATATCGCTGTATTTAATCAGACGTCATAAACTATATTGAATGTCTCTGTTGTGATATAACATGATGTAAATATTCATTAAGTGTTCTCTATAATTATTCATGGACACATTCACACATTTACCTTATAATTATAGTTTATCAAATGGAATGTGATTCCTCGTCATCTTAATGACGTATAATGAGTTAAATTAATTATTTTAATTAATATTTCATTTTACAACTTGAAACATAAGTAACTATATTTAAAGATTCATTGTTACAGTGAGAATGAAGAATAACGTGCTCAGGTGGTTTGGGCACGTCGAACGAATGAGTGATGAAAGAATGGTAAAAAAGATTTATACAGGAAAAGTGAGTGGTAAGGGAGAAAGGGGGAGGCCTAGAGTGACCTTCGGAAACACAATGATACTGGAGGAAGGTCACGTAAAAAGCATGAGGAGATCGGAGGGCATGTATGAAGAGGTTGATATCTGTGGCCGAGGCGAAAGAGGTATCCAGGGACCGTAGCGTTTGGCGCTCCGTCGTCTCTGGCTACCCCGTAAGGAATATGGCGTGAAGCTAAATAAATAAATAAATAAAGATTCAGTTATTTCTCATTTAAGTAGTCTAATAAGCCATTAAATATTAGTAAACTACTTTGAAATTTTCTAAAACAATTTGCTCGAAGTTACGAAAGGCGTCTTTTTCCGTGAAGTCGAACTAAACCAACTGGAAACAACGGCAGTACCCATTTTACCATAATATTGAAAAAACTTGTTTACAATTTTTTTATTATTTTTTTATTATACGTATAAAATTATTTATAAAATTATTGTTAAACTAAACTCTCTGTGATCTTCTCTTGCTCCGACATAATAGTAATAATATGTAGTATAGAGAAGTAGTAATGATCTGCTACATAAGAACTTTTTTTTTTATAAAATATCTTTTCTTTAGGATAGGATATATGACTTTAAATATGTTATTATTATTAAGATTAAAATTCACATATTTTTTGTTAAACATGATTATAATGTAATTGGTTTAGATATTTTCTATTTCAAATGCTTTCAAAGATCAAAGCAATGGAGTCTTTTTTAGTTGTAACTTGTATTGTATTGTATTGTATCAGTAATAATAATAATAATAATAATAATACATATAATATAAATTCTCTTACTTTTTTCTATTTATAATCATTACTTTAATGGTTTATCACACTTGTATCACATACATAGAATATAATTTAAAATTACAATTCAGATTTGTTAGACTCATTTATGTTTTATAAAATAATAAGTGACAATTTACGACTTGATAACAAAATAACAAGAAACAAGAAAAAGAGATTTAAAATGTAGATCTAAATTATTTATTTAATGTGTATTGGATATACAATAATGTTACGGAGGTATCAGATGAAGGTGTGATGTTGTCACGTGTGGTGATACGGACGATCGCTCTCGACTCGCCAATCTACATATACGAATATTTGATCACAATGTATGTCTGAAGAGAGGAAGGTATTTGTCTCACTTTATACGTAAAATTATTACATTCTTTGAATCTTTTGTTCAGAAGCATTCTAAGATTATGTTAAATGTTAAAATGTTAGGTATATATTACTATCAAACAAAAAACTACAAAATGCTCAAAACTTTTAGTGTAATGTTTTGCCTCTGTAAGTGAACTCCAGGTCTAAGTATAAACACCGCTTGACTGATTTTGTATTTAATTAGTTTTGTTGTCGTTGATGCGCATTTCTGTGGGCACAAAATAAATAAATGTTATTATAAACAAGAACGATGAAATCCATTTTGAAATATTATTCAGAGATATGAAAATTTCGTTCTAATGTTTGATATTCGCACATCTTTCTGTCTTCCATTTAGTTATATTTGATATTTGTCTATATTGTCTATATATGTGTTTATTTAAAACGGGAAAACAGTCTACATGATGGTGAGTGGTACCGTCGACAATGAATATCTGTAAACATGTACATTTTGAAAATGTATGTGGGTCATAATCCCACTTTACGAAACGTGTCATTTAACACTACTGCCTTGCAAGCTACAGTCAAAATTACTGCAGTTAAGCTACCATCTATAAAATACAACTTAAAACCATTATAAAGAGCAGGCTTCTCAGTTATATTATTTCTATTTTCATTTATTCTAATTATAATTCCATTAAATAAGTGTTTGTTCATTAGGTGGAGTAGAAGTGAGTTATTATTAATGTAATACCAGTACAATGCACAGTCATATGTGCAGGTCGCTGTGTCACTTGCTGGATGCGGTTCACGCTCCAGTAGAGAGAGTGACATTAACATACAAATGATTCTCAGAAACACGTGACCTGCTTTTATTTTTTGTTTTCTCTGTAACGATACCTTTGATGTTCCTACTTTATTACTTTGTGTATTTTTAAATTAAATATTTTAACGAGTGTTTTCACTGTTATTATTTATTAGTGTTCATTAATACGCATAATGTCGTTACTATACGAGGATATGTTAAATAATTTTATATGAATAACATACTATGTTTCTTATTTTAGTTTAATACAAATATGTATGTCTACTATACGTACATATGATTACACTATTGCACTTTGGTTGTTACTGATACCAAAATCAAGTTTTTTATGCTTAATATAAGTTCGAAGGTTTAATATTAAATGAAATTTTACAAAATCCCAAAATGTTTAGCTATTGTACATGCTTCAAGCGTTATAGTTAAAATTAAGATACATTTAGAATAATTATTTAAATATTTCATTTACACGGTTACTGTTATAAATTGTTTTTTATAAATTTGGATCCTGGAAGACCTGGTGGAATCAGTTGCGTTTTTTTAAAATTTGTATAGTAACTCTATATGAACTCTACAATCAAATTAAAGTCCTGCTGTCAGGATGCACTTTTCAGGGAAATTCGTAAGAAAACGATAAGAACAAATACTATACCTCAATACAATTGTGTGATCTCTTTTATATTAAAAAAAAATTAGGTTAATTAACTCTGATAATTTTAATTTATAATATTAAAAAGAATTGACAACAACTAAATCAAAATATACTTTTTATAACAGTTGTCATCAGGACTAATGTGTGATTTGTAATTCATGTATTTAAAACATTTTTAATACCCACTTATATCAGTACATATTATATACAGGAAAGAACAGATTAAAATTAACTTTGGCAAGTCAAATATATTATCGATATGAAAATATGAATGGTGAAATAAAAATAAACATCTTAGGTATCTGAATATTTAAGTGAAGGTTTATCTGAGTGGGTTAATTTAACTTGTAGGAGCTAGTTCCGTGGTACATCAGACCGAACTCACACTGAGATGTACTTTGTAATGAGTCGAGTTCACTGCGCTGGGGCGAGTAATTAATATTAATGTAGAGCGAAAAGTGTGAATATAAAAATGTTTTAGTAAAATATAATGCACTCTATATATTATAATAAGCGATTTAAATATACTTTAAAATATAAAAAGTTACGCTTCTTTTATACCTTTAATTTTTTAAACTACGGGTCAAATGCAGGTATTCGCTTTCAAGAACATTGACAAATGTACAATATTATATAGAGAAGAGGAAAGGATTCCGCTTCTGGCTCTCTTATACATTATACGTAATAACAACCAGGTTGTAACAACTGCAATTGCTACTTAGTTAACCATTCATCGAGGAGAGAGTGGTACTATACCGGCTGAAAGTGCTACTCTTTGGGTTGTAGTAAAAAAAATGTTACAAAAAGTAATTAGATCAACATTGTAATGATAGTAATTAAAAAAAAATAAAAGTTACATCCGAGCCTAAAGAAACTTGACAGACGTTGTAAATAAATATTGTCTATTTAAACGTATTCTATTAGTTGTCTAAACATTTTGATATATTTATATGAACATATAATTATTTATGAATTTCAAAATATTCATATCACTATCATTGAACAAGTATATGAAGGTTCAAATACATCATAAATGAATTGTTGTGTTTGAAGAATTAGTGTTTGATATGGAATGAATTTTTTTTCTATGAAATTTATATGTTGGAAATTATGAATGGTGTCATTTTTAACGTATTTGTATGACTATTTTTCAGAGGAATAAATATCGAAAGGGCGAGCTAAAACCTCGCCTGTACTTACAGGCAAGAAAACCGCTGATTGCAAAAGATAATAAATATATATAACATAAATTATAAGAAAACTTTTTCTCGTTTTTCTATCTCTCGTTAGTTGTCGAATCAGAATTAACTTAATTAGGTAATTACACTACGAAGCCAAAGTGAGAAGTAATGTTCAGAACAAATTAAACAAATTATTAAAGAGTCATTTAATTCTAAATGTTAGATGTTAAAATGTTATTCTCGTACTTAAATTATAACCACTGTCATTAGCATAAGAAATTATATGAATTATTTTTATTACGAAACTGAAGTTATTACTCTTGTCACAAAAATTTCTTATTTAGTATTGATTTAATATGTTATTTTAGATGTAGCTAGGTTAAGTGTTTTTATTTTAAAATTAAGATTGTTATTATCTAGAATATTCATTTAAAATTTATTTTTCTGTACAACTTTGTAATTAAAGGACGCTCCCTGGGTGTAAGTGTTCTCTGTCCGTCTGCCGCCTTAATAAGATATTAATTAACAATACACTTCTGTCGCCGGCTCTTCTCAGCTCTGGGGCATTAAGTTTATCGAGTAAAATACCCCCATATATTAGACAATAAAATAAGCTTTGAATAATTTACTGTTAATAAAAATTGTTGATTTAATAAATATAAAAAAATCTTTTGTAATTAGATTTACACAACGTAATGTTAATTTTCTCGTCAAACAAATATTTGTATTAAAGTAAAATCTTATCTTATTATCTTCTTTGCTTAAAATATTTATTTATTTTATTTTATTTATAAATATATATTTATAATAATATTTTTTTGTTTTTTGTTGGTAAACAGATTAATTGGTTATTTATGATTGATGTTATTTTTTGTGACTGCATCGAATGTTTCTTTAAGTTCTTATAAATAATAGCCGAGTTTACGAAATTTGAAACGGAAGAATTTGAGCAGAAATGGTTTTAAAATACGAAGTATAAGGAGGTTTTTTAGGGGTTTTAGTTCATATTTTACTTATTATTCATCATATAACCATTAAAATTGCAATTATTAAAGAAAAACGTATTTACATTTCATTAGGTTCGTAGGTCGGTCAACTAGTTACAGCGTACACAAACTATTAAAATATTAGAAGTTACAAAGTTTATCCAATTTTTTTATTAAAAATATACCTTCAAATAAATGATGAAGTATAAAGTGGTAGTATCTTTCATTTTTACACCATAGTTGTAAAGGGGGCAATTTAAAATGCATGTCTGCTAAAATTTCGTTCGCTGGCTCTACTGATAAAATTTATTTCCTTCCTGCTATCTATTTTCCAGCGCCTTAGTTTGTAAAATTATAGTTGTAATGCAAGAGTAGTGTACGAGTAGTAGTCTAGATGCCAGGTGTATGATAGTAACAATGTACTATAATTTATTTTTATGATATTTGACCCTCACTATAATTGCTACAATTATATCATATAATAAAAATATATAAGTGTACATTTAATACTAATGGTTATTTGTTGTTTAATAGACATCGATCGACCGATCTAATGCAGGTGAATAGAGGCACTGTTCAGCTGCGTCAGGTCCAGAGACGATTATTCAATATATGCAGAACCGATACTTATGTACCGATATACCTTACATTGTTACCGATATACATTGTCTTGATGACCCAAAAAACTGGTTTGAACGGATAGGTATGAGAAAAATTCATATATTTTATACAACTTTTTATAAGTTAAACTTTATGCGTTAAAAATAAGTTTAAAGTGGAATTAGTATTGTAAATAAAATCGACTACCTGTGAGTGATTTTAACTGAGTTGTACCTCGATTACTGCACACGTACAGACGGATCGTTTATATACACACAGTTGATGTACACACGTGTGTTCACTAAATGGAACAATTTAATGTTATGGAACAAATAAGCCGGTACATTGGTTCAGTTAATTGTTGTAAATCATGGATGCATGGTTATACTATTTTAGATTTGATAGTAATATATTCAACGTGAGTGAGACACCGGGAAATTACAATTGAAATTATATTTGTACTACTACTACATTATGTACTAAATGTATAAAATATATATTCTATACAAATTGTGTTTGTTTTTAATTTGGTTTTTGTTTTTACATTTTAATATGTTTAATAAAACGTTTATCAGCTTTGGGTCGTGATTGTTCAAATATAGCTTTTATAGTAATTTTTGGGGAAGCATACAAAAGCATTTCTTTTCAGCATTGATTCCATATACTGGACATTTTAGACAATTATTTAAAGAAAATAAATACACATTAGTATGAAGTCATTTACAAGGAAAGAAAATAATGTTCAGGAAAACATACAAATATCTTTAGCAGGAACAATACTATTATACTTTTACTGATTAAAGATCTAAACTGATTTTAATTATTTTATATTCATTTACTTTTTCACTGGCATTTACATAAACTACAAAGAACACGCATAAATAAACGGAAGTATTATTAAAGTCATTATGTACTTACAACGTGAGTTCGAGTTCCATTTTATTTGTCAACTTATTCTCAAAGTTTAAGAACAACAACCTATAAAACTTAATATTATCTTCTATGGCTTGTGTATACTTTATTTAAGAAAATGATGTAAACAACTCTTAAAATACGACTAAATATAAACTAATTTAACGATACTGTACCCTTAATTCTTATTCTGAGAGCAATTTGAAAGTTTAATTATTTCTTGTGATCATACAAGGAGCACTGTCTAATTAGATAAAGAAAGTATCCAGTAGTAGACAGTAGTAAACAGTAGTAGACAGTAGGATGTATAAGTATATATATATATGTAAATACGTATGTAGAGCTGATATTACTTTCTCTTATACAAGGTTGCAAAAGGCTGTGAAGACGAGGGCTATATTAACAGAGAAGAGCGCCTCAGAAGAGTTGCTTCATATCGAGGCTTCGTCACGAGCGCGGTGACTACATTTGTCTTACATTACCGTGATATTGATGTTGAAGTATAAGTGCTTTGGTAACTGTATTTTTTACTTTAAAATATTGACAAAATTGTTTTTTATGAAACGAAAGGATAGACATTTATAACATTATACTAATTGATGTTAGCTTTTTATAGTTCTGAAATATTATATCAGTTGAGTCAATAAATAAGAAGCATCATCACAATTTTGGAATTAAGGATTATGAAAACAATCCAAGAGTAAGTAACACGGTCCACAATAAAACTTGTAAACTATCCAATTTGTTCTTTCTTAAATGGAAATAGACGTATAAATAGAAGGATGGCTTCTCGATATTTATGAATACTATTATCAAGTAGCACACCTTTATTAGTTTATTTAAATAACATCTTTTAATATTACCTGTTCAATGAGAATTCACCGGTACCAATATTGTCATCTATTTTATTGTAAAGTTCTTCACGTTATTAAATGAAACACTTGTAAATTTTAGCAATATTACTTAAATAAATAGTCAATTATTAGATGGTACTAAGCAGTATCATCTAATTTCATTGCCTCTCAGTTTCATTTGTTGGACGGATTCAGCAATGTATTTGCGGAAAAATAGAATTATTACAATATTTGCATATCATACCATGTAAGTACTTGTAAACTGATATTTCTAGCCATTCTTATCGTAAATTACATCACTGCCATACTGATCTCGCCGAAGTAGGGAGTCTATGAGAAAAGTTTTCTTGTACCTACTTATAGCACCCACTTTCCAAAATGTTATTCTTTTCAAAGGGATCTTAAATAACCTTCAATGGTTTATGTTCTCGTTTGCTACCACTTTGAAACGCGAGCAGAAAATTTATAAAAGAAAAATGAAGGAGAAAAAGTGACAATATCATAAATCCATTAGCGTTTCCTTAAGTAGTCTTACGGTTTGTAAAAAAAGCTTTAGAATAACAGAATATCTACACAGCCGACTGTGTAGCGTATACCGATATATGGCATTAGTTCTAGTAATAACTCTCTGCTGTAATGATTTACCCGTCACATAACATGCTCATGAAGGCAACGCGTAATGTAGTAACCAATATATACATTATTTAAGTAATCTGTTAATCCTTACGTGTTGTATTACATATTATTTTATTAAACAATTAACTTTAATAAAATTTACCCAAATTAATATTAATTTAACCAAAATAATAATTTAATTATTATTAATTATATAATACATGTAACATACGATTTAAGTGTAAATTATTTAATTTGGTAATTTTTATTATTAAATTTTGCCTTGATTATCTACCTTGGGTACCTTGGGCAGTGTACATACCAATATTTAAAATAGAGATTATTAAAACTAACTAACTGGTTACTTACTGCACATTATAAATAATAACTCACACTTTAATAGAATACATACAATACAAATATTCATCTAACACATTGAAATAAACTAAGAAAAATAAATCTTGTCAATGTCATTTACTTTTAATTCCAATAACGTGAAAATTGAGAAATAACTAAATTGAAATTATAAGAAACTTAAGTAACATGTGCAGTTAATATTAACCTCTATGAGTTAAGGACCAGTAGTTTGATGAGTTACGTAGTTAAAAGTATTTGGTAAACATTTTCTTATTTTTGTTTTATTTTACAGTAATTTGTCTGCCATTCGTAATATTCACCATTTTAATTTTTCTAACGAAGTATGCAGATTGAGTACGCCCTTTTGAATCCGTATATTTGATTTCAGTTCAGTCACCGTAGACATCTCTAAGGCTGCCATCGCACTCCGCCCGCCATATTGAATTTATATTAATTTCACCGAGTATATGATTCGAACCAAACATTAATACAAATTTGTAAACATTTCTTTCTAAAGCTTTACAAATATACACTTAAATACAAAACAATATTATCACATAATACTAGTTTAATATTATCTGATACTTAAGTACTTACAGTGTGTTTCTTACCTTTTGAGCATTTGTATAAAAGAAAAAATCCGTGCCCGCAGGGGGACACGCGTGGGTAGACCTCGTGTGTAACTCGTTTAAAATATAACTCACTACCTAAGAAGAAGACATGATGCCGTTGTTTACATCAAAAATTTTCAAGCAAAAAGCGGTTTTAATTTTTTTTCTTGGAAAAGGTATCTTTTTTGGAAATACTTTTGGAACTTAAATTTAGAGTAAAAAATAACCTTTCTATTAAAAATATTTGCGAGGAGGGAATGTTTACCAGAAAAAAGTTGCCGTGGTTTTACCTACCTAAAATTTTCAAGCTAAAAGTGGTTTTTATTTTTTTTCTCGGAAACGGTACCTTTTACGGAAAAACTTTTGGTACTTAAATTTAGAGTAAAAAATAACCTTTCTATTAAAAATACATTTGATGCAAGAATGTTTACCAGAAAAAAGTTATGATTTTTTTTCCAAAAATTTTCGGTTTTTTTACCCCCACCCCTAAGTTATTGAAGTTAGGTTTTCGGTTTATCTACATTAGTTATAGGTATTTATCAAAGACATCATATAATATGAACGCGATTGATCGCCTTTGTATAGGGACAAAGATATGGTCGAAAAACTGAAATCAGAAAAAATGAGGCCCTAGCGCCCCCTGTGACCGGATTTCTCTGGTTAACGAACTTGACCTTCATTTTTGGATGTTTGATTTTTGTGCAAAGTTTGAAAGCGAAACTGCGGCCGCTATCGTGCTGACAAAAGTCGAATCTGGAAGCACGCACGCAAAGTTTATATATATATATATAAACTTTTTGACCAATGGTCATTTCGGACTCAGGCGGTCATAAGAAGACCTCCTGTGAAGAAATTTTTCCAAAATTCGAAAGTAGGGGACAAATGAATGGGCAGACCGAATTCTTCGAGGTCTACCCAATAATGAAATATAAGCCATTCAAAAACAATATAGTTAAATTTATTTTTAAATTGGTTTAGTTTATTAAAGCAACACATGATAATTCGAAATACTTTTTGCACTTGGTTGGCTATCTTAATTGTAATAATAACCGATGTTAGATTTTTTGTAATGGAGAACCAAGATTGTATTAATAATTAATATAATACAATACCCACCAAATACTATTGTGAGACCGAAAAATACTAATTATTTTCATTTGACTATAATTTCTTTCCTCTAACAGATATTATACCTTATGTAATACTTATGTTTTGTTTCTTTTATCTGTACTGATGCTATGAAATAGATTTGTTTACTTGTCTTCAATCAATAAAAAAACAACTAAACCAATTCCAATAATTCTTTACTTTCCAAATTTGACCGAACGTACAGCGAGATATAACACTACTTCATTGTCCGCAGGAGAAGCCGCAAACAAAAGCTAGTTTAATATGTAGTTATAATTAGACACAATGACATTTAAAATTATAGCTTTCATTTACGAAAACTGTTTAAAAATTACGTAAATTGAATTTTATTTTCCCGAAGCTTGTTTCAATAAACCTAAAATATACATACAAAAATCTTAATTTTGTTTATTCACTTTTATTGATAATACAATTCTCATTTTTTATTCATAAAAAAGGACTTCTATAATTTGCTCAATACCATTTCATATGACTATTACTTTATAACCACTTAATTGATTAAACATTTTGTAGTCAATAGTTTAACTCCATTGTTGTATTTTATGTACAGTCATTGTTGGAAGTTTTCTCTTCACTTACTATTTTTGCTATTACTTGTAAATTTACGTAACGTGTTATGTACGTTGCCTTAGTTGTCTAAGTAGCTACAGTAGCTATTGATATACGAAGCCATGGGTAACTATTCTTTTTGATTAGAATGGAACGATCCAAGTCGACCTTGACCTCGATCAATAATATCAATAAGATCTCAAACTCAAATAACACATTGAAGTACTGTTAACGTAGATGCGCTAGCTTTGGTGGTTTTAAAAGGAAATGTAATCCTGCCATCAGATTCTTCGTAGTCATAATGACGTGAACACGTTCAAGTACAAGATGAACAGATCCATTGCTCTGTAAGACGTAAGTAGTGAGTGCTCTGCAGACAGCACTTCACTTTGAATATTATATCATTTTGATTATATTCGCGGAAAACATTTCTCGTGTCGAGTTATTTTAAGTTAAATTATTAAAAAATAAAATAAAATAAACAATTTCTTACAGAACATACAGATAAAAATATAAATATATAAGCTCTTGTGTGAAGGAAGCGTTATCAGTATTGAAGATCTCTTTTAAGCAAACTTTGTTCTACAGAAGTAAGTTCAGAGGAGAGTGGTTGGAGTACTTAAAAGACATTTACAACTGTTAATGGAAATATATATAATATATTACATACTAATATTTATACATGTATGCGTATTATATAATGTATCCATATTACGCAGTTACAGTTACATGTATAAATAAATAACACTAACTCCCTTATAGAGTATACTTAAAGAGCTATAAATATTACATATATTAATAATAACGTTAGACAATAATAGATACAGTAATATTTAGAATGTATGGACTGAGACTGTCGAATTGTAGGCGTAATTATTAGGGAGTTTATGAGTTTCGTCATAAACTGTTATACAATTTAACACCGTGTCTCCCATGCTTTTTCATTTTTATTTATTTACTATTATTAACAATTAAAATAAAGTGTGGTTGATTCGTTGCTCAATATCATATTGATATTCAATATTGTAATTTGTACAAATGTATGATAGAGTTAATAGTATAAGTGTCTGCATATTAAATGATGTTCAATGCATTGGTAGTGTCAAATTAATCGGGATTATTATGGTCAATAAAGCACTGCCTCTACAATTTATTGGTCCTTGATAAGATTATATAAAATATTACTATATAATCGTAGTGTTAATTTGATTTCCATTTATAAAATAGTAACGCATTGCCAATATACTAATAGTCCTTCATTTTAGACCTTCATATACTTAGGATATTAGATAATGAGAAATTGTTTATTATTTAGTTGTGCAGTGAAAGGTGGAACAGCTAGTATTAAAACGAAATTGATTGTAACAAATATTAATATTTGTTTTCATTTTAATTCAACGGCAGACAGTTTGTTCAATGCAAACCTGTGCACACACTGTCAGTAATACGGAGTGGTTTTGGTGTAGTTAAGGGTGTTGGAGGTTTAGTATTAACATTACCATTATCACGTATACAGTACAAACGAAAGTACTTTCATTAACAGTATTAGCTTTGAAATAATTTAAACAATAATCATCTAAGAATAAATTTAAATTAGGAAAAAGTTATTGTGTTCCTATATTCATATATAATATACTAGAAGAAACACAATGCTCAAGGCACATAGTCTTTCCTCTGCACGGTGCACCGATTCCAATATCGAGTGTAATTTTTCATAATAATTTGGACAACACAAATATATAACATGAGATATTACATTTATCATTAGCGGGTTCCACATATTTTATATTTTGAAACTATGTTTTCTTTTTATTTTTATTATTTCTATTGTATTGTCAAAATGTATCGTTTATTTTAATTTCTTGCACAGATATATTGTAATTTATCTCTCAGTACAGGAGAACTCCTTACTTACTATTAGATTTATTAAAAACCAATGTGAAAAATTACCAAATGGGTCGCTGCCTTGACGTCGTCTAAAGATGTACGTCTACATTTATACCCTAACAAGTACCTCGAATATTCGACCCTTTTTCGTGATGTATTTGAAAACTTGGTAAATGTATTATACATTGGGATCTCTTTTGCACCTTTCAAGTGTAATAATAATTTTATTGACAGAAAAAGGTATGTTTTTTTTAAAACAATTCTTGTGTTCCCGTGAAAATTGTGAATTTTTTAAATTAAAATGCACGGTATATTTACGGTTGATGCAGATAAAAAGCTGACACCATAGAATATTCAAAACCCAATTAGTAGTATTTGATCGACGCATACGCAATGCTTTTTCTGTTGCTTAAATATGGATTCTTATAATTCTTAATAACTGCGTTATATAATTATTTTAAATACCATAAATTATTATATTTATTAACATATAACTTAAATAAATCATAATATATTATAAATGAAAAGTAGTAACAAAATGTAATACATACATGTACGTAAAGTGATAATATGTTAGTCTGTTATAATAATACACAAGTGACTCCGTAACGATTACAACCTTTTATCATATTATGTCCAATAAATATCATTGCGTCCAATATCTGTAAAAAACATTCAAATGAATAATAATAATAAAATTTTTCTTTGATGTCATATATAACTTTACTCACAACACAATACAATGTAAATTACCTTACAGTATCATTACAGGATCAAACGAAAGTAATTTGTTTCTAAATTACAATTACAATTACATTACATTCTAATATATGCATGCGAACATTGGGAGACGCCGACTCAGGTATTTACCAGTGTGACTGTCAACTCAGCTGTTTGGATTGACGTAAAAAAAATCTTTTTTATTATTATTATTTTAATAATACTCATAATCTGTTATAAATATAGAGAAGAGAACTTATAAGGGCGTTGATTCGTTATACCCTTTATAAATTTGTTAATAAAATCAGCTCGTTTACCAGAAGTGTCTGTGTCATAAACAAACTGGATGTCCTGGATGTCCTAATCCGACTTTGCCACTCCGTACGTGGTCTCTTATAATTTTCAAATTGGAAAATTTTAAATACACATCCTATATCTATGAATGATGGTAACATTTAAAGTCACGTGGCGATAACATAACATAACATGTAATTTCACCGTCGTATTGCCATTCCAATCTCATAAAAAAGGGATGCACCATCATTTCGCCACCTACACTACAACCTGTCTTAATAATGGGCGAGGCTCATATATCATATCATATAAAGAAATAACCCTTACTTAATATAAACAAAATTTTATAAATAAAAGTTGAAATAATCTTCACATAATCAATCACTAAACTTAAAGATTATTACTTCAAAAATGTCACCACTCCCACACAAACTTCAATTTTATTTTTCACCATCTTAGGGGCTGAATAAAAAGAAAAACTGCCCTACAAGCACTTTGTATTCAAAAGAACCGCTAGCAAAAGTTCCAACTCGTGACACTCGCAGTTATATCGTGATAAGTCACTTCGGTTTTCTATTTTGATGCTAAATATTTTCACGTCAGCATACAAACAGTAATGCCGATATTTATCTTTAAATTAATATATGAAATATTCGAATATTAAGGATATAACAATCAGATAACATCTTTTATATGTAACAAAGCATTTGTGTTTAAAAATGTAAATAAAATTTAGTAACATTTTATTATTACCCAGATGGGTAATTTTATTTTTTTAGTTTCTAGTATTTTTATTAACTTTATTTAATTTAATACAGGACCCCTTTTATAAGGCACAATTTAAGGGCTCTAAATATTCTTGTGATTCATTATTTATTAAAATTATAGTAGCTATATCAAATACAGGATATGCGTGTTTGATGAGGGACGTCTAAAAGGCACTTCAAATATCGAATGGAAGCCTTTTTTACATAACAAATACACCCTTTTCAACTTTCATGATCACAATTAATGAAATTATTATTTATATATAACATATAGATAATATTATTTCTCGTGTTTCTCGTTTGTCCATGAACATGTATTAATTTGTTAATAAAAAAAATGCTACTTAATAAGACGTTATTTTTCGTATTTTTTTAAAGTTAAATTAAATTAAATAATTATTTTAGTGACAAGAGTAATAACACTTGTCACAAAAATTTTCTTGTTTAGTATTTATTTAATATGTTATTCTAGACATCTAGAATATATATCTAGGATGGCCACATGGCTCACTGGTTTTAAAATTAATTTTTTATTTTTAAATTGAGTTTGTTATTATCTAGAATTGTCATTTAAAATTAATTTTAAATTTCTTTTCTGTGTAACTTTGTAACTAAAGGACGCTCCCTGGTTGTAAATGTCCGTCGTCATCCGTCTGTTGCCTTAATAAGATATTAATTAACAATAAACTTCTGTCGCCGGCTCTTCTCAGGTCTGGGACACTAAGTTTATCGAGCCGGGGTTATTTTTGATAATAAAATAAGCTTTGACTTATTGTAAATAAAAATTTTTTAATAAATATGGAAACCTTTTGTAATTGGATATTCAAAATGAAATGTAAATTTCCTCGTCAAAAAAGTATGTATATTAAAGTTATTATCTGATTGAAATATATATAGGATAATATATATTTCAATCAGATAATAACTTATATTTATAGGATAATCCTTTGGTTTTTTGCCTGAAAACTTTGTTTTTTTATAAAGAAATAGAAACATTGGTATCCGGAAGTATTCAGAAGAGTTTTGGAAATATCAAGCTAAAGAAGTGTCATCGTTTAGTTTATATTCTGCTATTTCATCTCACAACCATGAAATTTGGTATTTGAGCCTTCAATAAAAATATAGAAATATGTTTTTCAGAAAGATTTGAAATTAGTGGAGATGCCAGGTGTATGATAGTAACAATAAAGTTATATATATTTAAATTATTACTCTGGAATTTCCATTTGAAGAAATATATATTAGAACATGAATACTTGAATATTATTATATCGATCGCATCTACTCATCTGCATCAGGTCGAGAGACGATTATTCAATATATGCAGAACCGATACCGCCTAAATCAGTTTCATATTGTTATATAAATCATGGATTTTGAAGAAAATTACAGTATTATTTATAATATTTGTAAAAAATATTTTAATCATGAATCAAAAACTGGGAAATTGTGATAACAATTATATTTTTAATTACGATTGAAATTATATTTTAAATATACGATCAATTTTTATTTTTTCGTCAAATAACAGGAAATTAGTTTTTGTTTAATTCCTTCACCAACATACCATATCAAATTACTATAAATAAGCATCTGAATTTGAGATTATGTACATTTTTTGTACTATTTATGTAGAATATGTATTTAGTATATATGTATGTAGTACGTATATAAACAGTGTATAATTGTATTTGTTTTGATTTATATTTTATTTAAACAGTTTAATTTGCTTAATGTAACTTACATCAGCTCTGAGGCATGATTGTACAAATATAGCTTTTATTATCTTTTTCAGGAAAATGCTTTTCAACATTAATTTTACAGTTTGGGCGTTATGGACCATTATTGGATTAATTACATCAAACAAATATACATTACTACGAAGTAAAATTAATAACAAAACACACACATGAAGGCAACTCGTAATTTTTGAATAAAGGAGCACTGAATAAATGAGTTAAATTCTCTTATTTAAAAACCTAATTAGAAATGAAAAATATCAATGGTGATAATCAATGGTAATAATGGTAATATAATGGTAATAATAAATCTTATAGTATTGTATAATTGACGGGCGGCGATTAAGGGAAGATAATATTGTGGATAAAAACAGTGTCAAAAAGTAATTTATGACGACATTTTGAATCAAGATAATCATGTGAATATATCTTTAAAAGACATTTATTCTTGCTAGAAACTAGAAAATAATTAGTCTGAAAGAAATAAAACACCCCAGAGGAACTGACGGAATAAACTTGGCGGACATATCTTTTAAATCGCCACTCTGTTGCAATGATATAACATTGTCAAATGTGACAGAGGAGGACACTTTATACTTACTTTGTGTGTATCTTATTTTTCATACAACCAATTAAACTATTGTGTTCATTGTTTTTTGATTTCCTAATAAAAGGAATATGAATGCACTAACAAAGGGACTGCTATTTTGATATCCTATTTAACAAATTTCCTACATTGTACTACATTATACTACATTGTACTATAGAGAA
The DNA here is from genome assembly GCA_918358695.1 of Melinaea menophilus ssp. n. AW-2005. Lineage (NCBI taxonomy): Eukaryota > Metazoa > Arthropoda > Insecta > Lepidoptera > Nymphalidae > Melinaea > Melinaea menophilus. Next base: position 3,633,541 of record OU911054.1, on the reverse strand, counting down.
ATAAGAAATAATTGTTAATAATTAATAATTATATTGTTTTGTTTTATAGAAAATGTATATCATAAATACAATTTCTTATATCAATGAGAAACAGTTTTATTACAGATGTGTGTATAAATTTTAACAACCATAATAAAGTGTGTACTGTGTTTTTGTATACTGAAGTGCGTGAGGTGATTCAATGCTCAATATCATATTGCAGTCAATATCGAAATTGGTACAAATTTATTAAAGCGTAAAATTGCACAAGTACCTGCGTTAAATGAATCGGTAGTGTAAAATGACACGTCAATAAAGCATTGCCTATATTAATTGTACTGCAAATTTGATTTTCAGTTTTGAAATAGTAAGGTCCCAATATACTCGTATTCATAGTCGTTTATTTTAGAGAGTCAGTTGCTTAGGATATTGGATAATGAGGTATTGTTTATTATTTTTTTCGTTCCTCGGAACAACTGGTTTTAAAATGAATTTGGCACAAAAAAATATATCAGTCTTCGTATTTAATTAGTTATTAGCCAATCAGCTACTGCCTCAAAGTTTTTACATACTAACATCTGTACAGAAAGGTGAAAGTGGCTGTTGATGTTGTTGCTGTTCTGGAAGTTTAATATTAACTTTGTCGTGTGCAGTGTACAAAATAAAACGTGAAACACTTCTCTTTAAACCTTTACATATATAATATAGTAGCTAGAACACAACGCTCATGGCGCATAGTCTCTCCTCTGCACGGCGCACCGACTACAATCTCGAGAGTAATTTTTGATAATAATTTGAACAACTCAAATATATAACGTATAAGTTCCAGGAAGTCGAAATTTGTTTATGTTATTCCAATCGTTTGGTCAAAATGTTTTGATTATTTTAATTCCTTGGACAGACATTTTGTCATTTATTTATCTTTTACAATAGAAATCCTTAATTATTATTAAGTTTATTAAAAAAGCATAACTATAATTAATAACAAAATTAGTGTCAATATATAAAATAGATGTAACCTTAAATAATGTTATAACATAATTGTTAAATGTTTTTAAATCTAATAAACGTGTAATGTACCATAAGGACCGCTTCCCTGACGTCGTCTGGATTCGTACGTCTACATTTTTACACTACAATAAATACATACCTCGAAATGTCGACCCTTTTTACGACTTCGGTAAAAGGATGAAAACCTGGCATCGCTCGGGTGAAATGTGACTCATAATACACCATCTTTTATAAAATGTAATATAAGAAGATAAAATTGAGATTTGAAGATTAAATTTGTTTGTTATGACAGCTCAATCAATAAAGACTGACACTGATGTCAGTCAGGGATGTCAGTCAGGGATGCGTTCATAGAAAATATGGCGGTATTATCCCGGACCGACCGGAACTGCGACTTTACTGATACGTGTGAATCGGCCTTAACGAACTCAAGATGGCATCCGGCTTCAGTGACGTTTCGCTAGAGTGGCCAATATGGTGACTGCGATTTGACTGTCAGCACCATTAGAATTTAACAAAATACTCCACAATGCGAATTTTGTTGATAACTTATATTAAATGGAATGGAAACTTTATTTTTATAAATAATTTTACCTCTGGCTACCCCGCAAGGGATATGGCGTGAATATAAATAAATAAATAATAATTTTATCTGACCCTAATTTATCAACATTTTGTAAACTTACAAATTCGTTATAAAAGTAAAGCGTATTTAACTTAAACTTAATTTTATTTTTTTAATTATATTTACGTATATATTGGTAGTAAAATAAACATTTGAAAACATTTTTTCAGTTTACAAAAGGAGCTGCTCTTAAAAATATGATTAAGTCAAGTTGTAAGATATAAAACTAGTTATAATAAAAAGGGTTATCAAGAAAATTGTTTTTATAATAAATGTGCACGTCCAGCATCCGCAGAAGTAATAAATTAGTTTTATGCAAAACACAACGGCCGCTGTGCATGAATGGTGACAGGAAATCCATATGTAACCGTCAACACATCTCTTGTTGAGGTGAATAACTTAATAATAATACACATATTTCATGATAATGTTTTGCATTCCTGTAGTATTTATATTTTTGAGACAAATATGTTAACTTTAGCGACGTATGCAACGTATACTTCGTTTAATTATTTCTTATAATAAATCAATTTTATGAATGTAATAATATTGTTGCAATATTTTTAAGGTATTATTATTGCTATTGTATTTAAACAGCAAGTGCAAATATAAACAGAATGTAATCTACCGTAGATATTAATTGTAACATAAGGAGATACATGCCTGCATATAGATAACAGGTTCACTGTTCTTCCACATTCTCGTCTACCTTGTTATTATTTCAATAAAAAAGATACACAACTTTTTCGATGATTTAGATTACATATCTATTTATGTATGTATATATATATAGATAAGTATGTTGTTTCTTGTACAATACCAGTTATGGATATTTTGGCAGTGATGTATGGTGACTACGTAAATAGATCATCAAAATGAAAACTTTCAAACTAAAAATTGTGGTAATTTAAGAAATATTTTTACTCTGGATCAGCCCCGATTTAGAGGTTAGTTAGTTTAAGTATTTATCCGTTTAAAATTAAACTTCCTGAAAAACAAAAGGCATAAGCATACACATTTTTTTTTTGCTTTTCATTATGTGTTTTAGACAAAACATCAACTGACTATTGAAACTAAGCTAATCGGTTTTTCACACGTTACATACTTTTTATTCAGAACTTTTCAATGCAAGCAAGTACCTTGATAGAATTCTCGTTAATAAGATATCTAATTTCTATTAAACTTGCAGCAGCATATGCGGCAAAACTTAATGTATTAATTAGCCAATCCAGGTCCATGAGAGACCCGTTGTAATTTAATATCTACAACGATCAAGAAAACTGTGACTTTTTATAATTGTTTTAATCACGATATCAATGTTGATTAATATAGATACTTAATATAGTTTTAATTTGAGATATCACAATATTCGTCCTTAACTCTATCTCATTTCCTTAGAATATATTGTTTTATTGGGTTTGGTTGGTAAGGTATTTTTACATGTTCGTTTTAATGTAAAAATATATAAAGCAAGCCTTTTTTAATTATGAAAATTAGTTAAAGTGCGTCTTTTGCACGAGTTGGGACAGTCAGGCGAGGGTAAAATTGCCACTAAAAAGCGCCTCAGGATTTTCAGGCCTTCAAGTACTCCTATTAACATTACTTTTTAAGTTATTGGGTTTTCTTAAGGTTTTTGCAAATACAATATAACGTATTATTATATATAAAGTATAAAAAAAATCGAATTATATTAGATATAGAATTGGATGAGAACACTAATATCGGAGAAGAAATGAAACAATCTGTACTCTCAGAGTAGAGATAAAATCTTTGGACATATTGGATAAGTTTTTAGCGTTTAAAGTAATATTGTTATATTAGTGTGAGGGCTTAGCTATCAATATATTTATTTTATGGGGTTGCAAAAGTTATTCAATACTTACGGACTTCGATTTCAATAAATTTGAAGTTTGAAAATTGACGCATTTGTTTCAAATTTCCTTTGTTACATTTATTCCTTTTGTACTGCAGCACAAAAGATTTATGAATACAATAATTCATTCTTTACTTTATGAATGATTAAAATCACCTCCACTGTGGCTTTTCATAAGGTTGTAACAGAGGAAGATATAAAATGTTTCATTCATTCATCATTCCAGTTCGGGCTCGAATGACTGTCCGAGAATGTGGGCCTAAATTTGTTCTGTGCTGTGTTTAAGGTCACAATTTTGTATATTTTTGTTCAATAAGCTTTATAGAGTTTATTAATATGTAGATATAGATAAAAAATACAATATAATTTTAATGAGTAAGAAAAGTAAGAGGTTATTCTTTCTAATATTCTTATATATTTATAAAATTAAAAAGAATTCTGAAAACTGATATTGTAATTTAATTTCATCAAAATCAATATATGTCCTTAAAATATATGTATATGTTGTTTTTGTAAGAAACATATTACTTACGGGATATTTACTGTATTTCTCAAGGTCCCTTGCGCCATGTTCAGGGGTACACGAAAACACAATAAATAATATTATACCCTAAATAATAATATTAAGTGTGACCACGTCATAAAATTTTTTTTTAATGTTTCATACATTACTTTGAAGATAAATATCTGCATTACTGTTTTTATGCTGACGTGAAAATATTTTGCGTCATAATAGAAAATCCAAGTGACTTATCACGACATAACTGCGAGTGTCACGAGTTGGAACTTTTGCAGAGGGTACTTTTGAATACGAAGTGCTTGTAGGGCAGTTTTGCTTTTAATTCAGTTCCTAAGATGGTAAAATCTAAATTGAAGTTTGTGTGGGAGTGGTAACATTTTTTAAATAATAATCATCAAGTTTGGTGATTGATTATGTGAAGTTTTATATAAACTTTTCTTTATAATATTTTACTATTATTAAGTAAGGGTTTTTTCTTTATTTATTCATTAGTCTCACTCATTATTAAGACGGGTTGAATTAAGGGTGGTGAAAAGTTGGTGATTTTTTTTTTTTGATGTCATTAGAATGGCAATACGACGGTGACGCTAAATGTTATCATCACGTGACTGTAAATGTTACCGTGATTCAGATATGTAGAATGTCTATTAAAAAATTTCAAATCTAAAAATTATAAGAGACTAGTAGGTAGGTAGGTAGTAGACGGAGTAGCAAATTTGAATTAGGGCATCCGGTTTCTTTACCAGACACTTGGTAAACGAATTGATTTTATTAACAAATTTTTAATAAAGGGTATAAAAAATCAACGCCATTATAAGTTCTTTTTTATATTTATAACAGGTTATTAAAATAATAAAAAAAAAGAATATTTACATTGTTCGAAACAGCTGAGTCGACAGCGTAACCACTAAATACCGCTGAGTCGGTGTCTCCCAATGTTCGCACGCTCATATGGTATTCCAATGGTGGGAATAATACCCTTCTGAGGGCTGACTCACTGGTATTTAAGACATTATATTAATATTAAGTTAGTCTGTTAAAGGTAGCTTAAGTGATTAGTTGTTAATTATAATTATAATAATTATAAAATATTTTTTTAAGTCATTCGCCATGCGTAAAACTTGATTATTTATCACCTTCTTTTCTTGTATATGTGTAAAAAAATGTTTTGGGAAGAACTAAACATAAAGAATATGAAAATATATATATGGTAACAACATTAGCTTTACGAATCCAAAAATATAGATCCATCCCTGAGTTAAAAACATCCCAAAATTGTTTGAAAAAATCATATACGTTAATATATATCATATTTTAAGTTATACGATAATAGAATAAGAGCATGGTTTTACAATTGGACGATCAAAAGAATCTAATATTTGTGAATTTACTCGGAAAATTGTTACTGAAATAGATAGCGGTGGACTGGTTGATAATATTTATAAAACTACTCTAAACTATTGGACAATATTAGACACTTATTACTAACTCAGAAAATTATAATTAGGTTATCAAACCTATAAATTGCCTTTTTATTAAAAAAAAATAGTTCAGTCACCTTTACAAAGATAAAAAAACCTATTTTATTCGAGTATAAATTAAATATTAAGTTTTGAATAGAGTTACCGAGCTGAAAAATCTGTGTGTAATATTGGACAGCAAATTAACTTTAGTTTCTCGTTTCAATTATACGTCAAAGGCTTATAGAATGTTGGGTTTTATTATAATAATAGGCAAAGAGATTAAAAGAGCGTAACTTTGAGTCCTCCTTTTAACTATGTAATATGTAATATTAGGTTTATATTAATAATATATAGAAAATACAAAATAGATTTATAAAATATTTATATTATAAAAGTGGTTATTCCGGTGAAGACAATATTGGAAATATTATTTCCATCATTTGAACCCTGTCTTCTCGATGGCAACTGAGAGACCTTATATTTTTGTGCACAATTATTAATAACTGGTAGATAATGTTAATACTTGATACAACTTATCTTATTTAACTAAACCGAATGAAATCACACTCAAATCAAATAAGTGAACTAAATAAGTCTTGTAATTAGTTTGTCGGTAAACCACAATTAAAATGTTTTCTATTAATGTAATACTAGGTATACACCTACATTGTATTCATCGTCCGCACTTACTCGAATAACAATAGGTGATAACACATTGTATTTTTTATGAAAAAATGGTGCTCTAAACATAAAAACAGGAAGTTATGTTTATATTTATAACTATTGTTATTATTCTGAATATTTCTGAGTTTTTTAATATTTTATTGCGATGTATACAAGATTTCTAAATTTTATATTTAATCAAACTTTAACACATGAATATGATTATTACTACTAAAAGAGAAGATTTAAATACTGACTTAAATAGTGTTGCATTATATGCTTATAGGAGACAAAACACTTTGATGTTTATTCTTCAGTATATAGCAGTATATAGTATTTAGTAATGTATACACACCTATAAAGAACAGTCGCTAATCCATCAAAGATCAATCCTGAGTGCTATTTAATGGAAACTGGATGTATTAATGGAGATTCCTTAGAAGGCATACTAACAACTACTTACTAAAGATATCTTCCAATCGAATGAATGATGTGGACCGAAATAAAAGACATAGTTATCTTTTAATTTACATTGAACATTTAACTGTTGTTGATCTCATGTGTGATAGGTGTTTTTTATTATTGTGTGGTTGGAGGTGAAAGTGCAAATTAGTAAAACTATTGAGTTAAATATTGAATGTGTTACCATTAACAATATAAGTAAACAGTTTAACTTGAGTATGGTATAGTCTGTGTTAAACTGTGGAACATATATAATATCAAAGCGAGATTAAGAATGTATTCGAATAGAAATTCTTGAATAATAATTTATTTAAAAAAAAAAAGTGTATAAACTAGGATCTATCGACAGGTCGTATTGAGAGATGGGTAATTATGTTTTGAAACCAAGTGAAGGAGGCTTCACTCCAATCAGTCAATGTCACTATAATACTAACCATTCCAATGACACGATATTCAATAAAGATTTTGACATTCTTGTAATACATTGTAATGCATATTATTACTAGTTATCGTTTCTTCAAGAAGTTTAAAACGTTTTGTAAAAGCATTTACAGTTCTCAGATTTTTCATTACAAAGTAGTGGTTTATTATCAAAATTAAGTAGTAGTTCATACAAATATCATAATTCATACTAATAACATGAATGCAAAAGTAACACAATACTTTTACGACTAAACCTCGGATCTAATAGTGTTGAAATTTGATATTAATAATATTTTCAGACCTTTTTTCCCAAAAACAGGCTTGAAGAGGGTACAATAGAAAATTAAAGTTTGTGAGAGAAACTAATAATTTATCATGTATAACAGTTACAGTTTTGTTCTGTACCTATTTTTCTGGATAGGTCTTAATTTTTTATCAAGAATATTTAAATTAAAAAATTATAAACACGAAAAACAGTGTTTTTAGTATGAGATAAAAAAGAAAAACCACATAAATAAATCTCTATACATTTACAGTTATCATTAAATATTAAAATATGTTTAATGTTGACTCCGTAAGGGAATCTAGGTAAAAATAATAGAGTGACTAAATAACAATAACATTAAATTAATATTTCACAATAAATAAAATATTATAATAATTGATATATTGTACAATAATCTTTTAGTCAACGTTTTAGACTATATTTTCTGCCATTACATCTGAGACGCCGAAGAAGGAGTATGTCGTCGGCTCGATAGATTTGCACATGTCATCAAATGCTTAGTAATGATGACGTCTCTTGCATATCGTGAATATGTCTTCAGTATTAAGATATGGAATTATATTGCGGGAAATATCATTTGGTTTTGATAAGACATTCGGATTTAATAAAAATAAAATCAGTCTATATGTGGTCTAGGATACATAAAAGGATGGCTTTACTGAAAATATATATTTTTTTATTTTAAAAGGTAAAAAGTTTTATTCTACACATTTCTACACATTATTGTTAATAATTTGTGTTCATATTACATTTATTACATTTATTTCTCTGGCTCCCAAGAAGGAATATGGCGTGAAGATAAATAAACAAGTAATAATAAATATTAATAACATTTACAGAGAGCTTAAATGAAAGCTTATGCGTTTGTTGAAATTATAATTTTACTATTATTAACAAATAAACAAGTTATTTTGACGTCGAGGCCACTTTTGCTGAGAATTTCATAACGATTATATTTTATATCATATTTCATTATTTTGTTTATATTTTGTTGTCATGTTTACACAATATTTAAAATACGTTGTAATGAAATACTGCCTGCTACTACATATTAGCTGTTGCATAAATATGTGTCCGTTGCGTGTGGTCACTTGGAGCCGGAAACAGTTAACACCTTCCTCTACACGTCTCTTTTAGAAGACTTATGTGGACTCCCATCCACTACATACATATATAAAATTATAATACCAGAATAATATCTTTATTATTGCTTAACTAGCAACTACAATATTATTACAATTGTATATTTTACCAATAAATTAAAATTAGAAGTAAAATGCTCATTAAATGTCAACACATTAATTATGGTAATACGTAACAACAAGGATACATTTTATTTAACATTTATGGGTTGCATATAAAAACCCTTTCTTAATATGCAATAATATTATAAGTGATGGAATCATTCCTATGATCTGTGTAAAAATATAATTGATTACGAAATTGAATTTGGTATATTTGAAAAATAAATAATATTAAAAAAGTATAGTTAAGTATACTGGCATTTTGTTCGTGGTGTGGACCTAATGGGGATCCCGCCACATTACATAACGGAAACGCATCCCAATACACAGTACCTCATAGGTGATGTGGAAATCCTATCCTATCATTATATTTCTCTATATAAAATTTTAAAAAACTACACTACATAAAAATTTCAACAAAACAAGAAGTCTAAGTTTACATCCAAATTAATAGTGTGCGTAGCGAAGCGGGGGGGAATCAGCCAGTCTATACTATATTAGCCAAGCCACTAATACTGTTATTATAAAAAAGACATTTCGTTGCTCTTAGCGCTGGTAACTTGATATTGCTTATAATTTTTATGACTTAACGTATAAACCGCATAAAAACAACGTGACTGCTAGTTTGAGATAAGTTTATAGAAAGAACAAAAAATATTAGTACTAATTTGTTGTACTTACTCTTTCATCCATCATAATTTTAGAGAAAGTTTTAAGCAATGCAATAAAACAATTTCCTAATAATATGTTTATCAAACGCATAATAAATGTTTTAAAATTAAAACAGCTTTTTTTATATTTACAGAGTTTAATAAAACAAACACTGAATTGTAACTGAAGTTACAATACGTTACTGACTGCATACTGCGAGCACAACGCACAGATAAACATACAACCAGACAGACATAATATACAACATAATATTGTTTTGGGTTCTATTCATTACTAAAGACCCCTGGTAATGCTTTTCCGTTTTCTATCTACAGCAATCAGTCACAGAGTTATTATAAATATAGATTATAACTCTAAACTGATGACTATTGAAGTTTAATTAAAAACTTCACATGGTAATTTATTTTAGTATTTAATCATAAGTCCAAACTTAAAAAATATTTGAATATTTCTAAAGTGGGAAAAACTCTTTCCTATTTCCAAGAATACGTTTACGATCCCGATATTCGCTTAATGGGATTTGCGTCGTCTGAGCGATCCTCTGCATTACTACTATCCGTGAAGATAAATTATTAAACACCGTCCCATGGTCGTTTATCGTATATTTGGTCAATTGAGTATTTTTAACATTACAATTTAAATCTGTATATTGAAATGTCACATAGTGTAATTACAATGACTGTTACAGACCTTGGTTCAATCACAAGTTATTACGATTAAGGCGTATATGGTTACCGTATTTGTTTAAAATACGATAATGATTGAGCAAAAATATATTTAAGATCTTTTGTGTTTATAAACTGGAGACCGAGGAGAACAAAATAATAACTCTGATTATGAATACAAAATAAAAATATGTTTTTTAGTTTTAATTCTTTTACAGAATTTCTTTTGGGCTTTTGTTTAAACTTGACTATGGTATTGTATTCTCTCGAAGATATGCGCGTTAAATCTTTTCCAGTGAGCCATTACGGTACTTTGCCCAAATAATATAATAGGGTATTTTAACATATATAATATATATTTTATAGAAATAATCGAAAACGAGAGAAAGAGAAAACGAGACCTAAATGGTCTCGTTTTTAACAATTACGTATTATAAATTATCCACGATCAAAGGAAAACATAGTTTATATTAAATATACGGCCGTCATACATTAATATTACAATGTTTCATTTCGGAATCTAAAAACACTTATTTTTGTTTTTATCTTAATTGAACTCTCTTCCTATGTTAGCATTGAGAGTAATATATTTTATTAAATCGGGATATTATATTTATATATTTTTTGATAAATATTAATTTATCAATATGTCTTCTATATTTATAATTATTTTTTTAAGTCTGTTTATAGAACGCAATGTTTTAATGTTTCAGAGCCATCCATCCGTCCATTCCCTTCCATCCTAATCAATAAATTGCTTCACCTATTTTTATTTTATTAATTAAATACATATTTATGTTCATGAAAATGTTTGAATGTTGTTAAACATTAATTGTGAATTATTATAAATATTATTACGTTATTTCCCGAATCTCAAAATCTTTTATTGGATATTTTATTGGATACCTGTAATATAAATAACATAAATAATATTTCTTTATTTCTCCGCCAAAATTTTAATGCACCAAAATAGACATACATTATAAGTGTATCGATATATTATTTCGTTCATCGTAAAGGATTACTGAAGTAGTAGAATATTTATCTTCAATTTTATTGGAGTAATACTGTAGATAAATATTTAAGCAACGTGTGTTGCAACACTGGAGAGATTATTTACGGCAAGAACAAATAATTATCACCCCGAGTGTATAGTTGTATATTTAAAAGGAATAACAATATCTAAAGAATTACATATAATTTGAAAAGTGTCTAATAATAGGTGCCTTTTCCTTAGTTTATATTTTTATTGGCATCCTTCCAGATTCAACAAAATGGTATTAAAAAACTACCTATTTGTTGGATTTAGAAATAAAAACTTATACCCTGAAAACGTTTAGGTTTCTTGTGAAAAATACAAAACCCCTCAAAAAGTAGGTAAATAATTTGAATAATATTGTTAAATAAATGTCTTGTCAATTATTCATTGGTTACTTTTTTGTTCATTGAGTCCGCTCAATCAGACTTCAGTGTCGACTGAAACTGTTTTTACTGCTGTGTTTTAACATAAACGTCACATAAAAGTACTTTATTGCTTACTTCAACGATGAATTCTGATTTCGTTGTGTGTGTCTTATTATGGGAACATTTTAAAGATCAAATGACTTTAATTACACGTGACGCAGCTCTTAGCATGTTAACAGTTTGTTAGTTTGTTGTATAGTTGGTTTTTCATTAATAAAAGATGCATTTTCATAATACAGAATAACATTTTGTAAACCTTTTTATACTATTGATTTCTTATTCTTGTCGTAATGGTTAGATTATTCAATCCACGGTCGGCGAGCACGTTTCCCTCGAGCCTCTTTGAATCGTGTCTTTTGAAACGACGGAGATACAGTTGTTATTTCATTTGAATTGACAATACCATCTTTATTGAAATATTTAATTTTAGTTTTAAGTGACTATAAGTAAAATTAAATTAAGTAAATAATTCTAAGGTATATTGCAATTTTTCAATGATTTGTCAGTTTATGAGTGTAGATTAAGATACACTTTGAACTAGAACTAAACGATATGTATGTATGCATGAAAGATTATCTGCACATTTTCGTCTACTCCCAATTTATACCAACCAAATTAAACTCTACATACGATTTAAAATCAAAATTTTCCCCAAAAACGTTGAACGTTGGTAATCAGAAAATGTCAAAACCAGTTGATTTGTTAAATAAATAAAAACATTGATATTTTAATATATTTTACGTTCATTAATAAACGCCCTCAGCAAGTGTTGGAGCTCTTTTAAATTAATTCACTAATTAATTGTTGTCAGTTTAAATATAGCGGTTGTGTGTTTTTCAAATTACATTTTTGTTTCGTTTTAAGATACAAATACTCTGTGGCTTTGCAAACTTGTAATGCTTGGAATTGAAAATTTTGAAAATTAAATTAAGATCTAATAAGCTATAAGATAAGGGTTGAGAAGTACTCGTATATTTCAATATATATTGTACATAGTACGGTTGAAGACTCACTGTGAAGAAAGAAATGTTTAAAGAAACCACACCATGAACTGCTTGTTTGTTATACACCTTAATTATAATTTGAAATTTAGAAACAAATTACTTTCGTTTGATCCTGTAATGATACTGTGAAGTAATGTACATTGTATTGTGAGTAAAGTTATAAATGAGATCAAAGAAAAATTTAATTTTAATTAATTATTTACATTATTTTCCGCAGATATGTATTACTTAACAAATTTGGCGCAATGATATTTGGACATAATATGATAAAAGGTTGTAATAGTTACAGAGTAACTTGTGTATAATTATAACAGACAAACATATTATCATATTACATAGGTGTATGTGTTACATCTTGTTGATTTGTTTAAATTATATGTTAATAAATAAAATAATTTGTAGCATTAAAAGTAATCATATAACGCAGTATTTTAGAATTATAAGAATCTATATTTGACCAACAATAACAGTATTTTGAAAGTTTTGTCTTGTGGCCCGTGTAGGAGTTGATAAAATACTACCAAATACATTTTGAATTTTCTATGGTGTTAGCTTTGTATCTGTAACTTTATGTACCGTGCATTTTAAGTCGAATATTTCCAAATTTTCACAGGAACACAAGATTGGTTTTAAAAAATAACATATACTCGTACCTTTTTTTAGAAAATTAATTAGTACACCTGAAAGAATAAAAAAAGAGTCCAAAGTACAATCTATTTACCAAGGTTTCAAGTACATGACTAAAAAGGGTCGATTTTTCGAATTATTTGTTAGAGTAACAATGTAAATCTTTAGCCGACGTCAAAGTTGCGACGTCAAACTAATGTGAAATATAACTCAAACCCTTTGAGTTATATTTCACATTAGTTTTTTTAATAAATCTGATAATAAGTATGGTTTTCTCTTGTACTAAGATAAATTACAAAATATCTATGAAAGAAGTTAAAGTAAACGATACATTTTGACATCACAATAGAAATAATAAAAATAAAGAGAAAATATAGAATTTCTGGAACACACTCATGAAAAATGTAATATTTCACGTCTGTGTTCGCGTTGTGAAATGTTAAGAAATTATTGTGTTGTTTTAATTATTATGAAAAATTACACACGAGATTGTAATCGGGCGCCGTGCAGCAGGAGTCTATGTGCCAGGAGGGTGGTATTTTAATAAATATTATATGAATATAAGAAAACAAATACTGTTTCGTAATTTGAATTTCCACAGCTAATGCTGATAATAAAAGTACTTCGGTTTGTAAGACACACATGACAATGCTAATGTTAGTACTAAACCTCCAACATCTCTAACTACACCAAAACCCTCCAACACTCCGTATTACTTGCCAGTAATACCCAAGTTGTGCACACACTATTGTGTGTACACAACTTTGCACCATGTAGGTGTAAAACTAACTGACGTTTAATTAAAATGTAAACAAAGTTAATATTTGTTAGAATCAATTTAATTTTAATACTAGCTGTTCCACCGCACCAATAACATAATTTATCATTATCTAACATCCTAAGGTTATGAAGTTCTAAAATGAACGACTATTAATATAAGGCGTTACTATTTTATAACTGAAAACCAAATTTACATTACAATTATATAACAATATTTTGCATTCTCTTATCAAGGACCAACAAATTGCACAGGCAGTGCTTTATTGACTGTAATCACCCCGGTTAATGACACTACCGATGCATTGAACATCATTTAATACACAAATACATAAATGATTTAACTCATTCATACATTTGTACTAATTACGATATTTAATTTCAATGTGATACTGAGTATCGAATCAATCGTATTAAAGTAACCTCACTCACTTCAGTATATAAAGACACAGCACACACTCTATTATGATTCTTAATAATCGTAAATAAATAAGTATCGCTTCTATCATCTTCCCGTTTATAAAAAAATATAGAAAAAATATTACAACTTCAATTTAATTTCAATAAGCAACACTTTTGCATAAAGTATCTTAAAATTAACAGCAAGGATTGCAAAGTCGTTGTTTGTCTTATAGTATAATAATGGATAGTTACACTTATTCTATGATATGTTAGCACGGTTGTATTAGCTTCAGTCACCTGTATGTGTATAACGAAAACTTTGAACGTGATTTTGACGTACTTCAAGACGTCGGATTAATGCAATGCAATGCAATGCAATAATAGAAAACAGACTTTCGTGAAATCCACACTAAAAAAAATATTTTATAGAATAGAATAGTGTCAATAAGAAAAAAAAATGTATTTTAATGTAAAAACATGGGAGGCGTGGGGTCAACAGATCACTTAAAGTGTATCCACCGCTTTCTTACATTGTTATACGTTTTATTTTATTTACACTGTTCTTAATTGAAATTGATATTTTATTTATTAGTTTGGATTTTACGAAAGTGTGTATTTTTTTTTTTTTTTTTTTTTTTGGATTTGTAAACTTTAACAAGACAGGACAGGACAGAAATTATTCCATAAACAATTTAAATGAAATAAATATTTTAATTGTAAGTGTAACTGCGTAATATGTATACATGTGTGTGTAATATATTATATTATATTTCCATTAACAGTTGTACATGTCTTCTAAGTACGTCAACCAGTCTCCACTGAACTTACTTCTGTAGAACAAAGTTTGTTTAAAATAGATCTTCAATACTGATAACGCCGCCTACACACACAAACATATATATTGATATTTTTAGCTGTATTTTCTGTAAAAATTTTTTTATTTATTATTTTTACTAATTTAACTTGAAATAACTCGACACGAGAAATGTTTTCCGCGAATATAATCAAAATGAAGTTTTACAGAGTGTTCATCACATGAACTTCGTTCAGGTCATTATGACTATGAAGAATCTGATGGTGATATTATTTATTATTATTTCCTCTTCAGTCCATCTAAGTTCGATCCTCTATGTTAACAGTACTTCAAAGTGTTATTTGATTTGGAGATCTTATTGATATTCTAGATCAAGGTCAAGGTCGAATTCGATCGTTCGGTTCTAATCAAAGAGAAAGTTGACCAATAGATTCATATTTCATAAGCTACTGTAGCTACTCAGACAACTCAAGCAACGTACATAATACGTTACCAAGAATGCAAGCGATAGAAAAAATAGTAAGTGAAGAGAAAACTTCCAACAATTACTGTACATAAAATACAACAATGGTAGATTGAAACTATTGACTACGAAATGTTTAATCAATTAAGTGGTTATAAAGTAATAGTCATATGACATGGTATTGAGCAAATTATAGAAGTCCTTTTGTATGAAATAAAAATGTAAACTTTAATGTCAACATTCCGTCAAGCTCCGGCTTCGCGTGAGCATCAATTTGCAGATCGTCTGCAAACAGCCATCTGTTCGTATTACCATTAATACGAAGAGAGATTTACAAGTACTTGACTCTTCATACGGATTCTTAAAATATCTAATCCAAATGTATCATTATTATATTGTTTTTTTGTAAAATATCCAGAATCAGACATCTGTAATAAAAATGTTTTACATTGACATAACAAATTGTATTTATAACATACATATTCTATAAAACAAAAGAATGTAATGATGACTAATAAAGAATGATTTCTTATTTCTCTTAAATAGTACAATGAAGGAAATTAGATAAATAAAATAACTGCTTTTCGGCCCTTATTAGTAAATAAAAATACAATGAACACAGTTATTTAATCGATTGTATTTAAAATAAGATAAAGACAAAGGCAGTATAAAGTGTCCTGCTCTGACACATTTGACAATGTTATATCATTGTGACAAAGTGTGATTAAAAAGATATGTCCGACAAGTTTATTCGATCAGTTCCTCTGGGGTGTTTTATTTCTTTCAGACTAATTAGTTTCTAGCTTCTAGCAAACAATAACCCCTACAATTATAAAACACTATAAGTTATCTTAGTAATACCATTACAAAACCTGATACTAAATTGTTTCTCAGATTATCACTATTGTTATTTATTGCTTATTTAAATTGAAACACTTAACTTCTAATAAAGTTTTAAAAAACACAGTTATTTAACAGTAACACTTAAACAATTTTATTGTAAAATACAATGACAATGTAAGAGATCAAAACAAGTACTTAATTACATAATTAATGAAGTAAAATTATGAATCACAACGAAAATAATAATATATATATATATACAAGTAACACACGATAATAAGAAATACAATATTGATTTTGTATTAGAAAAATCTCATCCAATGTGCCGGTTATTTTTAAAATTAAGATTGCCAACAAAGCGCAAAAAAATGTATTTCTAATAATCATGTGTTGCTTCAATGAACTAAACCAATCTTCGTAGACATGACATTCATTATTTTTCAATAGTTTTGGTTTCATTGTACAAATGCTCCAAACGGTAGGACCAATGACACTGTAAGTATTTAAGTATCAGATAATATTAAACTTAAAAGTTTTCATGCCAAGAAAGAGAACGCAGTAATTAAACTAGTCTTGTCTGATAATATTGTTTGTATTTAAGTGTAGCTTTTGAAATGTTTAAAAATTTATATAAATGTTTTGTTCTCATCATATACTCGGTTAAATTAATAAAAAATCAATATGGCGGGTGCAGCGCGATGACAGTCGTAGAGAGACTTGTTACGGTGACTGAACTGAAATCAAATACGCGGGTTTAAAAGGCATACTCAATCTACATACGTTAGTATAAAAAAAAATGGTGGACATTACAAATGGCACACAATTCTTTGTAAAATAAAACAAAAATAAGTAAATGATTATCAAATACTTTTAATTACGTAACTCATCAAACCAGTGGTTCTTTACTCAAAGAGGTTAATATTAACTGCACATGTTACTTAAGTTTCTTATAATTTCAATTTAGTTATTTCCCAAGTTTCATGTTATTGTAATTGAAAGTAAATAACATTAAAAAGATTTATTTTTCATAGTTTATTTCAATGTATTAGATTTGTATTTGTATTGTATGTATTCTTTTAAAGTGTGAGTTATTATTTATAATGTGCAGTACTCATTTAGTTTTAATAATCTCTACTATAAATTTTGATATGTGCACTACCCAAGATGATAATCAAGGCAAAATTTAATAATAAAAATTATCAAATTAAATAATATATGTTACTACCGCTGCAGATACTGCATAGTGTTAAACATAATTGCCGTGTGGTTTATTTCAATATATTATGTTTATTAACCAGCATCCCGGAATCCGGTGTTTGGAAGATAATAAATTATATAATTGTAATAATAAAATTAATTTTAGGTAAATTGATATTAATTTGGGTAAATTTTATGAAAGTTAAATGTTTAATAAAATAAATATGTAATATAACACGTAAGTATTTATATATTATTTTAATAATGTAGGTATTGGTTAGTACATTACGCGTTTCCCTTATGCGTGTGTTGTGTCACGGGTAACTCACTACGGCAGAGAGGTATTACAGGAACTAATACCGTATACCGACTGTGTAGACATTCTGTTATTCTGAAGCTTTTTTTACCAACCGTAAACTACTGAAGGAAATGCTAATGGTTTTATAATTTTGTGACATCTTTCTCCTTCACTCTTTTTATATTATTATTCTGCTCGCGTTTGAAAGTGCTGTCAAAAGAGACATAAATCATTGAAGGTTATTTAAGATCTCTTCAGAAAAAATATCTTGGAAAGTGGGTGCTATAAGTAGGTACAAAGATCTTATCTCACAGACTTACTTACTTCGGCGATATCAGTATGGCTGTGATGTAATTTATGATAAGAATGGCAAGAAATATCAAAGTTTTACAAAGCATAGATATGCTTTGTAAAACTTTGATATGTAGATACATATTCTGTTAAATATACGAGCAAAATTCTTAGTTGAAATACGAGTATGTGGATTCACTAAAATGAATTGAAACGTTAATACTACGTTGTGTATTTTCGTTATAGACGGTTTTGAATACAATTGTGGAGTTGGTTTATTTTCCTGAGATAAAAAAAACAGAACTGTTTATTTGTTTGAACAAACCAGAAACCCAATATTAATTACCTTAATTAATTAATTAATACCTTAGGATGTTAGGGATACCTACTTGGGTCGCCGGGGAGGGTACGGCATTGTTGGAAGCAACTACTTGTAATATGATTCCAACATATTTAGAATCACGTTAATTAAGATTACATTATATATATCCGCTTTATCAATAATCCATTCCATAATTTTGGCTTATAAAATCAACATATGTCGACTTAACTTTTGTGTTTCTTATTGTTTGAGATACAAGTTTATAGTATATTTTGAAACTCAAATAATAATCAATTTATATACACTTAGTGTATTTTATACAAACATCATACAACAACATTCTTCACAGGTGTTATTACTGTGAGGTAGTTTTAACAAATAATAATGGCCTGATAAGGCACTACATTGCGATAAATCCAAATGTCATTGCTTATAAATCAATTATAATTGTCCTGACATAATAATAATATAATACCATCATACTTTTCATTCGTCCATACATACGGGTACACTAATCAAGAAGTGAGCGCACTTGTAGCAACTGATATATCTTATTGAGAGATAACAGATTAGAACAAATGTAATATGATAATATCATACTGTACTTATTTCAATTTACATCAAATATCTATAACAAAAAGTATCAGCAACTTCAACTCATTAAAATTTATGTATGTACATATATTTATTTCTTATTTAATGATTTTCTTACAAATTTGCTTCTATAATTGTTTTGGTTTACTAAATATCACAGAATTTACTCAAATTAATGCTTAATCAAATACTCCTTCGGTCTCATCCATTTTCTCCACTCACTTTTTATAATTATTCCATCCTTGAAGATCGCAAACGAGACATTAATCATAGGAAGTGTTTCAAATACCCAACGAATAAAATTATTAGTTTGCTCGAAAGTAGACTTTGTACCTTTACCAAAAAACTCAAATTGGATTGCCCTTACAGAGATTGTCGAGTGTCAGTATCCTTCTGATGTAAGGCCTAATAGTAGTTGATAAAACAATTCGCGAACCATAGCAGTTCAAACTCTTTAAAGTTTAACAAATAAAAAGAAATATACTAGGAAAAGGATAAAACCAGCGCGCTATCTCATCACTGAAGGTATCTGTATCAAGCTATAGTTATGTATTTGAGAACTAGAGAGGTAAATACAATACAAAATATAAATGCAATGTGTTAAATATATATATATGATAGTATAAACAAACAACAGCGTCTTATTTTAACTGCAAGTTCTTTTCACACGGGTATAGTGAATGTCTTAGTATTTTTTGTGTTACATATATGTACATTCTAAGGACGTAGTTCCCTGAGGATTATTTATATCGGGCGATCTATCTTCGCTTGTGTAAGCGCGCTTGTAAGATCACACGATATAAATTTATATTCTCTATCAAGATAATGTTGATATATATTAATATAATATCCAGAAGCAAGCCTGTACAATCAATATGGGTACATTAAATCCTGTGGCCAAGAAATAGAGAAGAAAGAGAGTTTTTCTCACTTATCGGATGAAACATAATATATGTAATAACTACTCGTACTTCATGATCTTTTGAAAGAGGCAGTTACTATTCCATACATGCTGGCTCATAAGAGAATTCAAAAAATAATCTTATCTTAATATTCTTAACTTACTGACTACTATACTATACTAAATCTACTTATGTAAAAAATATATTTTATTTCTTATTGTCTTATCATTACCATAATTATATGTCTAAAGAGAAACATAATATTATATTATTCAAATATAATCGTATCCGGGGAGTAATTTTAATTTATAGCGTTAAGAAAATCTGTTGTTTTTCATAGATTTATTAATTATTAATGTCTAGATTTGTTAAATACGTTTTTTGTCCTCTATTTCAACTCCTTTAAAAATAAATATTTTGTTTAGGTATAATTCTTAAGAAATCTCAACAATATGTTAAAACTTCTATACAATACGCATATATTAAATTATTTAAGACTACAAATAAGGATGTTTAAAGAATTAAGAAAATCTATTAATCAAGCTATATATAATAAGCTATATTACGCTGTCTAATGATAAGAAAATATACACAAGGGCTTTAGTTGGAACTTGTTTAAAAGAAAAAAAATCAACATCAAATAATATAATTAATAAGTATAACATAACCCACAAATGATTCTTTACTCAATTATTAATAACAAATGCATTTAAATACAGACAAAGTCATGGCGTCAAATCGAAATATTATAAAACAATAGAAGTATACAATACTTAGCTAATCAGATGTCCACTGGGGATGTTATTGAGAACCAACTGGAGACTCGTATCTGTATTTATACTTATTTATCATCTACAGAGAGATTTATGACATTTGGTCATAATCATAGCTTTACATATTTGAATAAGTTAAATACTGACAAACAGTTTCCTAAACGCATTTGTAGCAACCAAAAGTCCTACTTTTGTGTCTAACGTATTTCAGTAAAAAAAAATATAATAATTAAATTGTTATATAAACAATGATATTATCGCATTACTCAGATTATGAAATACTATATCATGAAAGTTCAATATATAGACAATAACACATATAATACAATAAATTATTGTATTAATTAATAAAGCTATAAAGATATAAACAAATTGAAAAACAATTATTTATCCGTAACTAATTCTCATCTGTGCTACGAATACACGTGATTGATTATAAAGAGACTTAGTTTTTTAATTATTACTTATCTACATGTTTAATAAATATAAATTACACCAAAGTGTCTCTATAAGTATATTCCGGATTGATAAATTGAAAAATAACATAAATTAAAAAAATGTTTATCAAATTATTTTTTTACAATTGATAACTTCAATACGTTGTTTTATGATATTGAAAATACTTGCTTCTTTAAAGCAATTATTCCTTACATTATAATGTTTGTATGTGTAAGATATATACATTTATATTTATATTAAAATGAATAATTTAAATTACTCGTTGAAAGCAAGAACTCTCAAAGGATAAAAACAATAGTTCAGATTGACCCAAAACAATGAAACCACACAGAAAAGGTTGCAGTCTAAAAGAGAATTGAATGAAAACACTAGAAAAAAGAGGAGCAAACAGACAACTAGCTAACTCTCATAGAACACTCCTGATTTTTATTTTCGATTGGTGACCGCCACTCCTTTAGGATTGTTTTGGACTCCATTCAAATATAAGTTTCACGGCCTCTGATAGGTCTGTTACAAACGATTTGCCAAATCAAATTTATACATGGAAATCAGTTTATACCGTTTCTTGGACACAATACGGTTTATTTATTATTTTTTATGAGATTAATAAATAAGTAACCCATATATCTTAAAAATTCTTAAAACTAACCAAATCTCAATAAAAACTTGTCCGTATTTGATATATTTAAAATAATATCGTTTGCCAAGTCACTATATTCAGTAAGATAACAATAATGAAATACTGATGTAGTTATAATAAAATGTTGTTAGTAAAGTATCAATTATGACATAGTGGTTTAGCTGCTCCCAAAAGTATAGAGAATTAACTGACTTAGTTTAGAGTGGATCTCATTCGTTTTTGTAGATAGTTATTGATTTTCTTTCTTTAATTATTTGTGTCTTGCGCTTTATTTAACTGCGAGTTTCCTTTTGAAGAAGCCACCACAAAGCCCACTGTCTGTTTTGGCTCTTCTATACAGTTTTGATAGAAGTGGACAAAGACTATGTATTCAAGACAATCAATGTATAGCATCGAAGCATCGATTTTATAAAAAAAATCTTGTAAACATCGGTTTTTATTAATTGATGCATCGAAGTCGCAAACCTACATAAAGAAATGGACAGATTGGATGGGAACATCTCCAAAGTTGGTCAACCCATAAAAGATGCAAATGGCCGAAAGACCCGACCCGACCTCTCTCCAGACTCTGGCTTTACAGAAAACAAATTAAACCACATAAGTTGGATGAACTTATAAAAAAAACAATCTATGTATGGAACACATCCATTATTTTCTTATACATACAACATCGATGTCACTGTGCGATGCATTACATAGAAAAACATAACGGTGGTTTTTTTTAAAGTCCGTCACTATAATGGAATAATGGAAGACATGACATAGGTATCTGTGATACCTATGTCATGTCTTCCATATCTTCTATTTTCAAAGTTTTGATAGTTTTTACTTTATGTAGATACTAAAACCTTATTATATATCAAATTGCAACGCTGCAGATTAACAGGAAGAACCACTTCTATTTTGATGATCGGTGAGTCAGTGACAAAATAAAAGAAATATGAATTACAATCATTTCTGAGCTACTGGTTTAAATTAAATGTATTTTGAAAATATTTAGTTATATAACAATCTCTTGGTTACTGAAAGTTTGAGATTTTTAGGTTTTTTTACTGAGAAATTACAGAAGTTTAAAACTGGATCGAAGCTCTTAAATATAAGGATGTTAAGCCGTGCATTTTTGCTAGAATTAAAATAAAATAAAAAATTACATATACTACATTTTACATTAATCATTTTTATGATAAGTCACTCTATTTAATCTTCACAGTATTATAAAAGACACTAAGTTTACTATGTAGTTAAAATTTATATTAAAGCAAAATGGCGGACGATCACTATGAACATACTATAAATACACAATAGGTGCATTAGCAGAACAATTTTTCGTCTCGCCAAAAAAAATGGACTCAAAGTGAAAATTAGGTCGATTATTTCAAAGATGGGTTCTGTTGTCTTTTCTTTCTTTGTTCATAATATAAATAAAACAGCTTTTAGTGATCCTTGTACTATTCTAGCAGAGTTTGTTAATCCTGAATTAGCGGAGGATTTAGATATATAGAAACCCTTTTTTACATATAAAACCCTTTTCCCACTCCTTTAAGTTACTTTTTGAAGTAATATACCTGTGACATAATTTTTTAAGGTCTAGTTTAATACATATTGCTGAAATATTGAAAAGCATTGTTAATTTCTGATACTTTGGGGTATAATGACAATAAAACAAAAGTCTTATCCTTCCCCAAATCTCCAGTAAGGTAACTAAAAACAGAGATTTTGATCAAAGACCATTTTAGTAGTAATAAAAAAACAACGCTCCCGCTGGTGCAGTCAAAATAATAAAATTCACCGACACATCTATATACTCACTGCAAAATCTTAATAGTGTGACAGTATTTATATTGCAATGCAAAATGAATACATCTATATAGCCATATCGTTAATAACCAATTGTAACACCTTAACCCTACAATTGTACAAACAGACAATCTTAGTTCTAATGTCCAAAATCAACAAGAATGCAAAGTAAAGTTAAAGAATTGGTTATTGATATTAGATTAGGATGAAACAAAAGACCTCTTTGGTTATATACACATCCTCAAGTACATTATAGATACACATTCAAACAGCACAAGCTCATTTGAAAATCAAATACAAAGTTATACCATTTATTATATAAATGAATTTATTTGTAAAATAACTAATTTAAATTTCAGTCCCAAAAAACACAGGTTTCCACTTATTTTGGTTAACTTATGATTTGGTAAAAACTAAATAAACGCTTTTAGCAACATTTAAAATTTAGTACTTACGTTGGTTCGTAATAAATAATATATGGAAAATTATCAAAACCAATGCAAAGGTTTTCCCGCAACATAATGCGCAAATTTCCAAGAGCATCTCGTTAATTCTAGGTCGTGGTATCTTTGTTGTATCCTCTTGTCTTTCTTTTTGAGCTTGGAACTATATTTTGTAATAACCATCTTTAATCTGTCGTCTCCTAGGAACTGTATCTGCAGTGACCGTACAATATAATGGTGATCCTTATTATATGTATGTTGTGAAATTCTTGTTAGATTTCTAGGAGGTTTAATATTTTGTGTGGATTTGAGATAACACTTCTATTTAGATATAGGTATAATACATAATCAATATTCATAATTATGTGGCTTACTTTAAAATAGGTTATAAAAAGTTAATAAAATATCCGTAATTTGAATAAAGATTTATACTTAAAATTAACGACCACCACCATATTAACACTAGAAAGAATTATTGAATAGTAACTAATAGATTTAGATTCATTAAAACATTCTTGTTGAATAATATTTCGTTTTTATAATTACCCAAATCAATCACCGACCTACAGGATAAAACACTTAAAGCTCATAGGACTAGAAATGGCGTGCTCAATTATTTTAACCTTTTTTAGTACAACGCTTTACTAGTTTTCTAATTTGTATTTAAATAAGAATTATCATTGTGACTTAAAAGTCAAAATTAAAAAAAATATCCAGGAAGTTTCGTGCCTATTTTAATCCACTTGTCTACCTTCGAGAGTCGTGCAGCTACAGAAATTGCAGTATATATACATGGCTGTAAAAAACGTTAATTTTGATTACGATTTGACTTCTACTCTCGCTCTCGAAATCTTCCTATTACTTAAGAGTTTAAAAATCTTCATTTTTATTTTCATAATTATTTTCAAACACACTTAACATATTATGAAGCAAGGCCGAATGAATAAAAATTGAAGGGCATTATCTGTTCTTGCATCGTATAATTTATCTCTACTCTCATTATATACGCCCTTGGCAGCCTTTTAAAAGATCAGGTTTTATTCTGTGCACTTCTCTCGACTACTAATGTATTTTTTCTATTCTACAGTTTTATTCTGTTTATTTGTTTACAATTTAATATTTAATTTAAAAAACATACATTTTTATATTTAATAGAAATAGCACCTGTAATAAATACAATAACTTCTCAATGTACAATTTTTTTGGATGAAGATTAATATAAAAAATACTTCTATCGGTCTTCCAAAACGAGACCGTTTTATTCTAACTTTAATTTTTTAAAATTTTTATTTGAAATCTTGGCATTATGATATTTATCTAAAACACATTAACATTTGTATTTATAACACTCAGTATTAGTGTTATTTATGAATGAATGAACTTTTATATCGCGTAACCTATTTACGATGAACAGAAATAATGCATTCGACCCGTTTAACGACAATTAACGCTATTGTGATGAAGCGCAGCGGTAATTATGATAAATCTCGGAACGAGTCTATTGTCTCTGTGGTATTGGACCTCGGATTGTAAGTCTTGATGATTTTATTTTACTAAATCTTTATTAACTTATTTTCACAATATAATTGTTGTCAACACTCTATTTTTATTGCTTAATTAACCTAATTGTGAAACTAATAAGAAATACGAAAGAGAACTACTTTTTCGGTTTCAATTTTGCAAAAAAAAAAATTGAATATTTACAAAAAACATTAATATTTTTTTTTAATTCAAAGACAATGATTTAAAAGTTTTAATGTTTTAAAACAATTTCAATATGAAACGTAATAACAATATAAGAAGTCAAGACAGCTCCTTAATTTGATAATAATTTTATTATTTAAGATATAAATAAATAATAATTATTATTAGTAACTAAATTCATTAATAATAATTATTATTATTGTTTTGATTCAACTTCGATTCGCTATAACATATGTATAGTATATGTATATATGGTTTCATTTCATTCTTCTATTATACAAATGCTCAAAGAAGTAGGACAAATCACACTGTAAGTACTTAAGTATCAGATAATATTAAACGAGTGTTGTATGATAGCATTGTTTTGTGTTTAAGTTACATTTGTCTTACTTTTGTAGGAAATGTTTAACAAATTCGTCGTCGTAGTCGTCGTAAGTCGTAGAGAGACCGTCTAAGTGATTGAACTGAAATCAAATATATAAATTAAAATGGTGAACACTACAAAATGGCAGTCAAATTGTTGTAAAATGAAACAAAAAAAATAAGCTTTCACTAATACATTTCATGATCTAACTCATTAATTCAGTTGTTCTTTATACAAAAAGTTAATATTAATTACACGTTTCTCAAGCTTCTTTAACTTTCATTTCAAAGTTTAATTATCGCTCAAGTTTCAAATTATTTGAAATGAAAGTAAATTAATTAATAATATTAATTTCTGTTAGTTTATTTTAATATATGAGATTTACATTTGTATTATTTCTATTTTATTAAAGATAGATTGTTTTAATGTACAATAACCATTTAGTTTTAATAATCCATATTATAAATATTGATATGTAAATTGTATTTGAATTATAAAATATTACCAAATTAAATAATATATACTTTTAACAATATTACTTCTGCTGCAGATACTGCATGCCGTTAAATATAATTTTCCGTGCGGTTTATTTCAATATTCAAACTTTATTATCCAACATTCCGGTGTCGTGTATTGTGATATTTTATATTTATTATCCAACATCACGGAATTCGGTGTTTGGAAGATAATAAATATCACAATTATTTAATTTGAGAAAACATTATGAAAGCTAATAAAATAAATATGTATTATAAAACGTAAGCATTAATATATTATTTAGTTTCCTTGATAAGTCATACAACCGTCAGACTACTCAATTAAACGCTAATGCTTGACATTTTTTTTTTGTAATTATTCTGTTCGCGTTTGAAAGTGGTAACCAGCAAGACATAAATCATTGGAGGTTCTTCAAGACCACTTCGGAAAAATGGATATCTTGGAAAGTGGATGCTTTAAGTAGCTACGAATATACTTAGCTCGCAGACCCCCGACGTCGCGTCGGCTAGTGTCAGTCTGACTGTCATGTAATGTATGATAAGAATAGCTAAAAATATCAAAGTATCCTTCACAAGTCTTTACGTAGTATGATATAAAACTATTTTAATAATTCTAAATTTCCGAAAATACAGTGCTGAGAAACGTCACCAATGGTAACTGAGATCCAAATGTTGTAACTCCATACACTTATATTACGAAATTATAAAGTAATATTTGATAAATATTTTTTTCTAAATACGTTTGTTCCATAACATTAAATCGTTCCATTTAGTGACACACGTGTGTACATCAACTGTGTGTATATAAACGATCCGTCTGTACGTGTGCTGTAATAGAGGTACAACTCAATTAAAAGCACTCACAGGTAGTCGCTTTTATTTATAGTACAAAAACAACTCAATTTATTAATAAAAATTCTTAATTACCTACTTTTACGTAAAAAATAATGACAATTAGTTTTTGTCTTCGACTTCAATGAAATATATGATATAAACATTCAAAACTATTCTTTGAAATACTTATTAACATTTAAAATACTTAGAATAACTTTTGAATATATGATAATATTTTTTACAGTACTTTATAACAATCCATAACAGATTATGCCGTCACTATATGTTTGCACTTATATCGTTGCTTCAAAATGATGTCTCACCAAAACCGATCCTTCATAAATATGTTTTTAGAAGTCCATAAATAACAATATGAAAGTGATATAGTCGGTATCGGTTCTGCATATATTGAATAAAATAAAATCGTCTCCTCTCTACCTGATGCAGTTCTATAGAGACAATCGATCTGTATTAAACCAAAAACAACCTTCTATTAAAATACGACTATATATATCTTCAAATTGGAGTTCTAGAGTAATATCATAAATATATATAACTATATCGTTACTATCATACACCTGGCATCTCCACTACAATACTACTCTTACATTACGTCATTTTCACAAACTAAGACGCTGGAAAATAAATAGCCGGAAATAAATTTTGCCATAAAACCAGTGTACGAAACAACAACGGACATGCCTTTTTAAATTACCCTATTTATAACTATGGCGTAAAAATAAGAAATAGGAATATTATACTACTTTATACTTAATCTTTTATTTTAAGATATATTCTATACCTAAAAAGCTGTATAAACTTTGTTATGATTAATATTTTAGAAGATCGTGAACGCTATAACCAGTTGACCGAGTATTGAATCTAACTAAATTTCCAATTATTCTGAAAAATATTTTTTCTTTCTGTATTAAAGAGCTGAATCGCATTGCAACTACGACTTACAACTAGCAAATATACAGATTAGATTATATAACATTTCAAAATTATCTTAGTTTGATAGCAAATTCTACTAATTTATATAAAATTTTAGCATCATTTGATAATGGATGAGATAATATAAAGTTACAACCTTTTAGGTCTAACAAATACTTTAAATATATTGAAGTTTATATTCTATTTGTCTCGTTCCTGACAATTCCACTACTACAAGATCATCAACCTGTCATATTCAGTGCATAAAGGAACTAACTTCATTCATCATTTTATTTAATGGAATGTGTCCGGAGGGAAGCCGTTGTGGTTGAATCTTTTTGACCAATTGCCTTTTTCTACTGACCTTCTGTCGAAGTATTCTTTCCATCTTTCCCTAAACAACTCAAACTTTAACAATTTTAACAAATTTAATCCTATTTGAAAAAAATGGGAAGTTATTAACATATATTCCTACATTACAAGCTTCTTTGGAATTGAAATGCTTTCGTTTTAAATTAGCTTCCTAGACTCCGTTTTTTATGTACAAGAATCTAAATATGTGATACCTAAATAGATATTCAAAACAGTACCAAAAAATAAATAATAACAATGTTTATAGAAACTTATTGTTTCCAAACAAAACACCGTAGGATGTTTTATCATATATATTTTTAAATAAAATTAAATATTTTTGGTCATCAGATATAATTTTATAAACTTTTAAAACGGGTTTTTATATTTATCAAAGTTAACATTTTTATTAAAAGTAAATTAGTTAGTATATTTCAATTGTCGAAAATATCCCCGGCTCGATAAACTTAGTGTTCCAGAGCTGAGAAGAGCCGGCGACAGAAGTTTATTGTTAATTAATATCTTATTAAGGCGGCAGGTGGACAGAGAACACTTACAATCAGGGAGAGTCCTTTAATCTAAAAGTTGTATAGAAAAGGAAATTCAAAATAAATATTGAGTAATATTATTCATAGTAACAAATAAAATTTTCAACTAAAATAAGAAAATTAAATAACAATGACCCCAACCATGTCTAGAATAATATATTAAATGAATAGCGGCCAGAATACAATTTTATTGAGCAAGACACGAGAAATAAAATTTTATTAGTAGGTATTTTAGAATCAAACAACCCTTTAATAATATGTTTCATTTATTTTGAACATTACTTCTCACTTTGAATACATAGTACAATAAAAAAATATAATTTTAAATTGACAATTATGTAGAGACATAAAAACTGGATAATTTTTTTCATATTATTTATGGTATATAAGGAAACACTGGCAAGATTTTATCTCGTCCTCGATATTAATTCCTCTGAAAAAAATCCTTTAAATAAATTTTGTCATACAAATACCTTAAAAATGATGTCGACCATAATTTAAAACAAATAAAACTGGATAGATGTAAACAAAAACAACGGATTTTCATAAAAAATGGCACTCTATTACAAACACAAATTATTTAAACGCAACAATTTATTTATGTTGTACTTAAAATGGTAACAAATTATAATAATAATTATCTTTATTGCACATCCTCAGAAAGTAATAAAAGCAACAAAGAATGTATGTAAAAAGGTGACCTTATCGCTACTAAACGATCTCTTCCAAGTAACTCCCATGTCATAGGAATTCCAACAAATAAAGGCAGAAGAGGCGTACAGCTGATAAATTAATATAAATACTAATACCATACAATGTATAAAACGTATACTTAATACAAAATATACTACAACTAGCAGACCCGGGCACGCGTTGCTGTGAATATGGTTATTGCTATATTACAATGTAGTAAACTATTTAAAGGGTAACGGTAAGAGAATGTCATTAGAACACCCATATTTTCTTACAGTCAATACTTAGCAAAAATAGAAACAAAATAATTAACTTTAAATTTTATTCAAGCTTGTACAAATATTACAAAGTTTTTAGTTTTACAAAGTTTTTAGTAAATTACGTGGAACATTAAAATTTACAAATGAGGTAGGTAGGGCAGATAGTTTACAATTTCTAACAATAATATTAATTATTTTATATTTAAAATACTTACAATTTTAATTTTATTTAGCACTAATCGGTAAACAACATTTTTGGATTTCCTACTCGTGAACCATTAGAAAAACCCAACACGACTTTGCCATGAAACCCTTCTCTCTTTTAAGAAAATGATGAACAATATTATCGAGTAAACAATTTTGACTGGAAAATTCAAAGGTACGACGTACTGTTCCCGATACGACTTCTTTTGGTAAAGACTACCTACAAAACACAAGGACAATTGTTGCAAGTGTGTGGATTAAATTTGGAGAATCCATGCTTCTCATATGGGCGGCTCTATGTGGCCTGTTCATGCGTCGCAAAACCTTCTAATGAAAAACAAGAAATGTTATGTATCCCACACAGTATTTCAATAAATATTAATTTAAAACAAAAAGTTGCAGCGTTTTAACAATTTTTTCAAATGAAATATTCAATAAAATGACTCAAAATAAAATAATTTGAATATTTGTGTAATGTCATTCCTTCAAATTTATCTTAATTGGGGACGAAGCAACGCCTACAATTCGGAAGTCTCAGTTCATACATGTAATATTAAATATTGCCAAATTAATTATTATCTAACTCTATTAATATTTTATGTAATATTTATAGCTATTTTACTAAACCCCACAGTAATACATTGTTAGTATTATTTATTTATGCATGTAAGTGTACCTGTGTAATAAGTATGTGTAATATATATTTCCATTGAAAGTTTCTTTACAAACATAATGATAATATTGTTAAGTAATATAACTTCTTTTACTTCATACTCAAGTATTAAAAGTTTGTTTATGTTTTCATATTTTATATCCTATACATCTATAAATATTGTATTTCGCAATGTTAAGGTTCTTTGCACAGAATTATAAATATATTATAATTCACCTCATATATCATTGATTACAAGACAAAATTTTTATTAATTGATTTTTAGGATTCTATTCTCGAGAAACCCTTATAGTTTCGTCATGTTCGTCGTTCCGTCCGTCTGTCCGCAGCCTAGCTCATAGACTTTTACTATTAGAAAGTAATAATTCGGCATGATCATACAGACAAAGTGGTAGAATATTTTGTTTTAGTGTAGCTTTTCTAAACATGTAGTGGAGTTGTATTTTGGTATATGTACCCTATCATATGAAATAATATAGATCCTGTAAATACGGTGGGTTTGCAAGAAACATTTTTCAATTAAGAGGCTGTGAAATATTAAGCTTTAAAGTGAAAATTCTTGTAAGACTCAACTATCCCCCCCCCACTGTCATCTTAATGATTGATTTTGGAGGTGTGAGTAATTTCATGATTGTAGTACATATAACGATTTTAAAAGGAAAACTATAGTAATAGTCGGTTAACTTAAAATATATATTATTGTGCTTACATTGAAAACGCTGTCTAAATCTTAGAAAACATACCAAAATATTGTACTAATAAATAATGTAAATAATATAATTGTACATCTTAAAAAGATCTAAAAGCCTGCAGGTGTATATGTCCATGTAGCTATCTATCCATCATTGGAATTTACGAAACCTTACATTGCTCGAGGCGACACGCACGTTGTCGGCTTAAATAATTAATAAGTAACGAATCACTTTACAGATAAAGTATTAGTCAACTTAAGTCGAAACCTTAACTTTACAAATAAATTATCTGATCTTAATCTATCAAAAAATAAAAGTTTGTAGAACAAACTTACAATTTTTCGTTACAAAAAAAAAAGAAATTTAACTCAAACGATCTAAGAACTGAATTAAAGAAGTCATTTATTTGATCGCCCGGTATTGATTATGAAGCTTTTTATAATACTCCCTATAAAATTAATCTGATATTATTTCTTTAAAAAAAATATCACATAAGAAGATATAAGAAGTAGGAGTCGGCACTTTAATTATTTATTAATTCATTTATGTACATAGTTTTCCCATAGACACTAACTACATAATATGAGCTAAACAACTCACAACAACAACTTATTCCTATCAAGAGACTTCTTCCACTATTCCAGCTACTCTGTAGTGTAAGAAACTATTTATAAGAAAATATTTTAAAAATAATCAAGCCAAGTTAGAACAGGTGATAATTATTATAGTTAAAACGATTATAAAATGTAGGTACACGTCCCGGATACGCGAAAGTAATAAATTAGATTTATGCAAAACACATCGGACACTGCGATGAATGGTTACAGGAAACCCATTTGTAACACACACACACACATTTGTAATATACACACACATTTATGATATACACGTCTTGTTGAGGTGAATAACAAAAAAATAATATATTCATGGTAATATTCGGCATAGCTGTATAATTTAGAAACTGATATATTAATTTTATCGACATATAAAGTAAAGTATAAATAAAGTATACTATTATTTCTAAGTACAAATCATTTTTATAAATGTTATAATATTGTTGCAATATTTTTAAGGTATTATTATTGCTATTGTGACTAAATAACAAATGCAAATATAAACAGAATGTAATCTACCGTGAGTACTAATTGTAGCTTAAGGACACATACATGCCTACAAAAAATAGCTTCATTATTCTTCCTCATATTTTAGACTTCTAACTTGTAACTATTATTACAATGAAAGCCATACGCAATTTTATGCATGGATTTAGATTACATAACTGTTTTTGTTTGTTATATATAAGTGATGGCAGTGATGTAAACGACATGGTGTCAAGGTAAATATAACACAAAAAAAACATGGCAATTAAAATTCAGAAAAAATGTTAATTACTGTAAAAGAAACAAAAACGGGTTATTTAAGGACCATACTTTGAATCATCACCGATTTCTAAAAGCAGGGTAACGACTTAGAAGTCGGTGAACTAAATTAAACTAAACCAAATCAAATCAAACTAAATAAATAAACTAAAAAAGGTTCTTTCTGTTATATTCTCGGTAGACTAAAACTATAAAATGTCATAGATTAACCTACACGAACAACGTACTCATTTTCCGTACTCGTCGAGATTACAACAATAGGTGTCAAAACATTGACTTTTTTATGAAAAGACAAGGTGCTATAAAAGTGCTATAAAAAGTTGAAATGTTTATATTTACAATTCTCAGATTGTTTATTACAAAATAGTCTGCAAAATTAA
Organism: Melinaea menophilus ssp. n. AW-2005; assembly: GCA_918358695.1. Classification (NCBI taxonomy): domain Eukaryota; kingdom Metazoa; phylum Arthropoda; class Insecta; order Lepidoptera; family Nymphalidae; genus Melinaea; species Melinaea menophilus. Next base: position 3,600,033 of record OU911054.1, on the reverse strand, counting down.
GTAGTAGTTAAAATCGTACAAATGTCATGATCCATACTAAAAATATTAATGCTAAAATAACTCATTGTCTGTGTAATCCATTACACTTTCATGGGTTTTGTTGTTTTTTTTAAATCAAAAAAAAAATTAGTTTTTTTCCCAATAACAGGCTTGAAGAGGGTAGAATAGATAATTAAAGTTTGGAAATGAAACAAATCATTTCCCAACTTTAATAATAATTTTGACAACCTCGTAATAATACATTGTTGTTCAGTACCTCCTTCCTACCTAAAAGAACGATTTCAGTTTTTAAAAGACTCGCATAACCGCTCACTTCGTTCCATAGACAAATTATTGCTTAAAACTCCTTCTCACTCTACTATACAAACACTATCACATCTATACAAACTCTTTCACAGTCCAAGCTTCTCGTCTCTGGAATTTTTTCCCTCTATATATTCGCGCTCTTAATTCATGTACATTTTCAAAAATGCTGTAAAAAATATTTCCTTTCGAAGTAATTTTCTCCCACATAAATCCATTCTTTATAGTATACTACTGTTATCTTTTTAGTAATCCGTATTGATGCTTTGTATCTCAAATATATATTTAATATTTATGATATTGTATTATATTATGTATTGTTTACATGTTGTATTCATATTATTTTGACAGTTGTACACCTCTTCCGTCTTTATTTATTGTAACTCCTATGATGTTGGGGTTACCTGGAAGAGTTCGCTTATTAGCGATAAGGTCATCTCTTGTACATTTTTTTTGTCTCTTTTTTTCTTGCTGTGGCTTTGTACTTGTATAACTTTTTGAGGACGTGCAATAAAGAATATTATTACCTATATTCCTGGGGAAGCGTTATTTTTATTTTTGATCCAGAACGTTCATATAAAACATTATAAACACAAAAAAGCACGTTATTAGAAAAACCACAAAAATAAACTTTATAGATTGACGAATTGAATTTAATACATTTGAATGATACGCCCGATATAAATAATAATGAGTGTCTATTATCTGTTGATAGTACTATAGTTATAGTCATTATATATTAAAATATTAATGTTTAATGGTCACTACCTAAACGAATCTACGACAACAGCAATAGATTGGCTATCTAATAGTAACATGGAATTAATATTTCTAAGAATAAATAAAGCATTAAATGCTTTATAATCTAAATATCGAAAAATTAAAATAATTATTTGTAAAATACTCGTAATACAAAAAGTTGACTTTATTTTTGGCTATAACATTTATTATTGAAATGTCGAAGAAGGAGTGTGTCCTCGGCTGGATAGATTTCCTAAAATGCTTAAGAATAATGACGCCTCTATTTACATATCATGAATATGTCTTTAGTATTAAGATATTGCGGGAATTACAGTTGATTTTATTAAGAAATTTGGATTAAATAAAAATGAAATTTTCTATATGTCGTCTAGGATTCGTACTTAAAAGGCTGGCTTTAGTGAAAATGTAATATTTCAATTTAATAGTTATATCCTTTGTTATAGTTTCAATAACATTCAAAGATGTTTAAATGAAAGTTTTCATATTTTATAAAAGTTGAAATTAAAAATTAATTAGTTTTACCAAATATAAAAGCTTTTAAATATGAAAGGCTATTGGTATTATATTTATTTCAATGCAGCTTGTCAAAAGAAAATAAAAATGTTATTTTGACACTTTTTTTTGAGGCTACGAGAATTTTGTGACGATTATATTTGATATAATATTCCATTATTTTATTTATGTTTTGTTATCATGTTTACACAATATTTTAAATACCTTTGGACTAGTAAGATAATAAAATAAGGCAGTATTTTATTTAATTATTTGTACTTACGTTATGTTACCATTTAACATATATGGACGATGAATATATGTACGTATGTACGTTGCGTGTGGTCAGCTGGGGCCGGAAACCGTTAACATCTTCCTCTCCCCGGCGTTATGAGTACATAACGAGTAAAGGAAAAAAAAGGTATTCAAGGGCAGCATTCCAGGGAAAGCAACGGTTATGTAGGACTCCCACCACTAAACCGAACGGTTGAAACCTACATAAATAAAATTATAAAACCAGAATAATGTCTTTCTCTTTGCCTCGTGTACATTTTTTATTTTTACATTACATATATTTATTATCGCTGGTTACACAATATTATTACACTTGTATATCTTACCAATAAGAACAATGAATAAAATGCTCATTAAATATCAACACATTAGTGATTATAATAATTAACAACAAGTAGTTATTTCATTCGCTATTTAAGGATTGAATATAAAAAACCTTTTCATAATATTTAATAATTTTATAAATGGTGAAATCCTATTCTATATCTGTGTTTGAATAGATATTTTTCTATACAATTATAATATAATAACTCCTCTTCTCACACCCAGCCCACTGACCATGAACACATACAACATATCTTACAGCATGAAGTATGTCTAAAAGATAAAAAACCTATTTTGTTAACTCGGAATATGTTATAGTCATATTCTAATCTCGAGAATAGAACTTTTTATAAAAATGACTCTATCTCAGCTTCAGTTATCACACATTGTAATATATTATATACAGAAAGAACCATGAAGCCGATTCATAATACCGGCTGTTAAAATAATGACATCGCGTCGCTCTCGGCGATCGTAACTTGATATTGCTTCTAACTTTTATCACTTAACGTATAAACCGAAAAAAAACAACCTGACTGCTAGTTTGAGATAAGTTTATAGAAAGATCCAACAATATTAGTACTAACTAGTTGTACTTACTTGTATGCGTTTTTTAGTATTCACTCAGTATCATCATTTTAGTGAAAGTTTTAGACAATTGAATAAAACAATTTCTTATAATAATTATGTCAAACGCAAAACAAACGTAAAAACGTATAAATTTTTTTTTTAATGAAACAACTTTATCGATCGATTTCAATAAAAAAACATTGTCTTATCTAAAGTTACCACGACACAGCCAAGTCAGATAAACCATTGCAGAGATTAGAGCAGACAAACGCATGGATAAATAAACAAGCAAATAAACAGACAAAAATTTTGGAAAGTATTGGTTTGGCTTTTATTCGTTACTTTAGAACTTAAGTTATGATTTCTCGTAAACACTTTCTATCTACAGACAACGATCGGATACAGATATAAGTATAAATTATAACTTGAAATTGACCTACTATTAAAGTTGAATTAAAAACTTTACATAATAATTTACTTAAATATTTCCACATCAGGCCAAACTCTAAGAGTATTATGAATTTATTACCAAAGCGAGAAAAACACCTTCCTATCTTCGAGAATACGTTTCAGATCCCGATATTCAAATAATGCGATTTTCGTCGTCTAAGCGATCGTCTGCATTACTATTATCGGTGAAGATAAATTTTCGAACACCGTGCCATGATCGATGATTTATAGCTGCATATATTTTTTTGGAACGAATGTTTTTTACTATTTCAATTTATATCTGAAAGTTCGTCGCGTACTGTAATTAAAACCACTGTTACAGAGCACGATTCATTCACATGATATTATGAAATCAAAAAACATGTGACCGCTTAAATAAGCACCGAAATTGTTTTACATATTTATTTAAATTACGATTAAAATAATATTTAAAACCTAGGTCATGATCGAAGAATAAAATTACAACTCCGATACATCTAACTATCGGATGTATAACACAATTGACACTTCATTTCATTTACAGACAGACTAAATTAATTGTATAGTCTTGTCATAAATATTGTTACAAAGAAAAATAACATTTTTCAATATAAAAATACATTTAGTACTATCAGTGTGTTAGTTTAATATTTTAATAAAAACCACCAAAAATATATAAAGCTTATTCGACGTTGTCTCCATTGGTTGAAATTCAGTCCTTTAAACTTTGTGGACAGTTATCATTAGCAGCACGCAATCTTACTATGGGATAACTCTTCACTGCCAAACGTATGTATTTATTTTATAGACTATAAATTATCATGGTGTTTAGAGCAAGCCTTACTCTCTAAAAGTGACCAAAAATTATTATACAGATGCTTAAGAATAGGATTAGATGACGGACAGTCTTTAGCTGTGATAAACTCCGGACAGTTCGTTTACAACCGAGATTAGGTGTATCGAGCTTTATCACCAAGCGCCGCGTCTTGCTGAAAGTACCATTCTTGGTTATTGAAGACGGTGTTGTTGTAAGCCCCTTAACTACCTTTTCAAGAATGGTATCTTGATATACTGGTGTCGTTGTTTTAATACCTTTTCACAAAAAAATGGCACAATCACTCCTTAATAGCTAACACCAAATCATAATCGAAGTCGGACAATGCCCACGTTGTACTATGTTGACTAATTGGAATGTTTCTTGAAAGCTTACATCTTATATACGGTCTTTTTGATTTTTATAGTATTGATCAATTGTAAAAAAAACTCAGCCGTAAACAATATTTTTCAGTGCCATCCCTTTGTGTACCGCTTAAGTAGTGACTCTGATTTTACCACCTTATTATTTAATAAATTATTAGTTAAAAAATTACCAGTGCACCTCTTATAGACTGCAAGTCCGAAGTCATCTTTTTAAATACGTGACATGCTTCTAGGTGCTGTCTTTGTCTCCAGAGATATTATCTTTTGCTTTTGAAGAGGGTTTCTTCGAATTTCTTCTCATGTTGCTTTGACTGTCTTTTTACTAATTTGAACATTACGTGGACGTCTGATCTTTTTCACAAACAGACGAGGTTTCATTGTATCTATCCATGGCTACACAAACATTTAACTAATACCAAGCGAATTTATTTAAAAAATATATATTTTATTCCATATCTACACTATGTAATGCAATCACAGCGATTGTGTTCTCTTTATCACCCCGTTTTATTTTAACAGAACAAAATATTTTACAATACATTGGCGTGAAAATAGAAAATCACAATGAAAAATCATACAAAAATTTCATATTTTGTTTATTTTTAATTGTAACAGTATTTCTGGTGAGGCTATGGATATTCATAATGTACAAACACTATTAAAGCCTATCTTTTTCATGCATCCTTAATACACATACTATTAAAAATGTAAGCCTATTTATATTAACTTGTATAAATTTATATGTAAAATATTTTCAATAATAAATAATACATATATTATAAAAGTAATATTTCTTTAAGACCTCATACTGTTACTCGGGATATCACGCCTGATTGTGAACGCGATACTGTGAAGACACGCTGAAGCTACGAGTATGGGCGTAACTGTTTACTTTTATATGTAGTGTAACATAAGTCCTGATTATCACCTTCCTGTTTGCTTATTCGTTTAAGATCTTTTAACTGAATAAAACATACGTTTGTTACTTTAAAAGTATAATTTATATATTGCCATTAAGTGAGTGACGTAAACTTTTTGGTTTACTCGTACTTGCTTTTAACTTGTTTGATACTATTCTCTGCACTATATTTAAGGTGCATACAAGAACCGTTAAATCATAACTATTTAATCATAACTATTTAATTTCTTGTATACGGTTTATTTTGCGCTTTTGAGTATTAGATTGTACTCTTTAAAAAATGTTTGTGTGAATATTTACTCAGTGGGTGATTATGGTATGATATCGTATGATAAATTTTACAAAGTCTCAGAAAAATATAATTTATATTAAATGTATGGTCGTCACATTAATATGAAGTTTTATTTCAGAATGTAAATCTCTATTTTTTTTATCTTAATTGAACTCCCTTCCTATGATAGCACAGAAAGTAATCTTTTTTAATCGGAATATTATATTTATGGTTTGTCTTAAATATATATTTATATATATGTTATCACTATATATATAATTAAATTTGTGAGTTTGTTTGTAGGAAGCAATATTTTAAACTATCCATCCATCCTAACCAAGAAACTGCAAACTGAAACAGAATCTTCATTATATTAATTAAGTGACTTTTCGTCCGTACAAACCGAACGAACATACCTTATATACATGAATATGTTTGAATGTTTTTTATACATTAATTATTAATCGAGGAACTGTTAAGGTATTTTAGTTTCTCTTTGGTGTGTTGAATTTAAATTGTTATATTTTTTACTAAAAATAATTAATGCTATAATTCTCATTTTAAAACTACAACTAACAATCCGATTGGCGTATGTTTGGTTTATTTTCAAGTCAGATCAAGAATAAACATGTCATGTCCTTTTATTTCAACACGGTGCAACATATCCATAAGGGATCCAGGAGGGATAAAACCCTTTATGATGGAGGCATGAACTATTTACAGAACAAACATTACACCTTGTTTGTTCGCCGCAGTATTCAAACAATATCAATGTTAAATTCTAAAATAATCTCAAAAGTATTTTGTCGTATATTAACGAATTATATTTAATTTGAATTCTATCTAATAGTCACGAAATAGGTGACTTTTCTTTTGCTTATATCGTTATTGGCACTTTTCCAGGTTCTTTACAATGGTATTTAAAAGACTATCTATTTGTGGGATTAAGAAATAAAAACACTTACACGGAAATTGTTTATGTTTCTTTCGAAAAACACAGAACCCTTAACGAGCAGGTAAATAACGTAATTAGTATTATTTAATAACTGCTTCGTCAGTTATTCATTGATTACTTTTGAGTTCACTGAGTCCGCTCATTCAGACTTCACTCGACTCAGGAAATTGTTTTTACTGCTGTGTTTTAACATAAACCTTACATAAAAGTAGTTTATTGCTTTCTTCTACGCTGAATTCTTGTAGCGTTGTGTGGTTTATTATGGAAACATCTTTTAGAATAAATGGATTTAATTACGCGTGAGGCAGCTTTTACAATTTGTCAGTTTGTTGTTGGAGAAGGCGAATATGCCTTTACTACTATCATATAACAAAAATGGTTTCTTATTTTTGTCGTAATGCTTAGATTATTCAATCCACGCTCGGTGACCAAGTTTCCCTCGTGTCTTTGAATCGTGACTTTTGAACGGACGGAGTTACAGTTGTTATTTCATTTGAACTACCTATACTATCTTTATTTAATTCTGATTTAAGTATCATCTAATATATTTGTAATAAGTAAGTACGTACTTTAATTTTATGTGAATTTTAAGTAAAATAAATTAAGATGAATAATTTGTCAAAATTGTCAAGTGAAAATTTTTATTTCATATCAATTTATTATTATTTTTTTAATAATCATAAGTACTGTGTGTCTCCGTAGATATCATGATTATATCAATCTATCACTACATTTTGGTAACATTGCTGCATATAGGAGAATCATGGCGACGGTATTGTCATAATGAGCTCACAACTTCAAATATATCGCGAAAAGGATGTAAAAGAGCTGTGTGATTTGTAGATAAATGTAATATATTTAATTTCACCAATTCCTCCCGTGATGTCATACGACGTGACAGAGGGATTGGTTTTCCGGAGGATGGGCAGCGGCGTACTCTGCGAACCATAACATATTACAACACACTGCTAGCGACAACCCGTCTGCCAAGCGTGGTGATTATGGCATACCCTCTCATAGATAGCGGTCTTTAGAGGAGACCTATGCTTTGCAGTGGACATCTATAAGCTAACAAGAAGAAGAAGAAGAAGAAGCAGAAGTAATAATATGAGTATAATGAAGTAATAAGTGTAGAAGTAATAGTATGAGGTATATACCTCATACTATATATGCCTCATATGTAGATAATCAGTTTTTAATTATTTGTTTGGTATCAACCTACCATTTAAGTAAATAGAAAAAGTTTTTATATTTCTAGTCTCTATTAAAAACACTAAAATTGATTTTTAGGCAGCTCTCACAATAAACAGTATAATTATTAATTCAATAATATTTCAATATTCATTGCGCTATTCAGAAATTGAGCCAAGAATATATAAAATATTTACACGTAAAATGTAATCTCAATTTACCATTTACCTTTTGCATAAATTAGATTTTAATCCTAAGCTGAATTAGTTTACAGAGACGAGCATTAATACACACACACATACAAGAAAGCTAGTTAAACTTACTTTATATACTTTTGTAAATATATGATTTTGTGATAACGATAAGTTTTAATTTTGTAAATCTGTAAATATAAATATTTTGGTAAGATATCGATGACATTTTTGTTTTATTTTGATGAATTACATTCCTCAACAAACCCATCTATATAACTACGACTGAAAAGAAGAACACAATTCAATTATAAACTCGGTGTGCAATGAATCGAAACATACAAAAAATACTCCAATCCCTCTCGCTATATCTGGTGTAGTTTCAATGTAAGTTCAAACGTGAGTCAAATTACAGACATTTAGACTTAATAATAATTATAAGTGTGACTTAATAATAATTATAAGTGTCATATACAATAAATCGTTACTTAAATACGTAACTCGAAATTTTTTAAAAAAGTTTAAGAAAATCTATAGTTACTAAAACCCAAACCCAATTCATAAAAATTGTGCAAAAACAAATTACTCATTTCTGCCCTAACAACTTTTTGTATGATATTAAAGAATGTGATAGATCTGATGCGCAATATGCTTTTGGAATTGGAAGGAATATAACTGATGATGTACCCAATTTTACAATGCATGTTGTTACTCAGAAAAGGACAAAAAGGGTTTAGGTAATTGCTTGAATGTAGCAAAATATTTTTAAACTGTTTTTTAACGAAACTTTACGTATTTATTTTATGTTTGTATTTTAAATAGAGTGAAGGCTTACCATATAGAAAAAATGACAAAATATACCGTACCATGTATTACTTGTTTATTACGTACCTTAATTATTACTTGTAATTTAGAAAGAAATTACTTTCGTTTGATCCTGAAATGGCAGTAGATTTTATATTATATTTTATATTTTATAATTTACATTGTATTATGAGTAAAATTATATATAAGATCAAAGAAAAATTTAATCATAATTATTTACTTTCTTTAATCTCTGCAGATATGTATGTATGTATTTGACTTATAAATTCAACTCATTAATATAATATTTATTTGGTCATAATGTGTTTAAAAGGTTGAAGTCATTACAGAATAACTTGTATATTATTATAATAGACAAACATTTCATTCTAGGTATACAAAATTTTCTCCTTTTACTACTTTACAACTTATTAGAATATAACGATTTACGAGTATTTCCCTGTTTTGTGTATTAATGAAAGAGGAGACACACTCTGTTTCCCTCGTATGTTCATATATCGTGGGAACCGGATGATATTTTTCCAATTGTGCTCGAAATATGCCCCGAAGTAACTACGGGACTAATAGGTCTCTCGAAAATTCCAAATGACGATCGCATTCGATCAAAGGATATTCGAAATTCATACATATCAGTATTATATATATCAATATTTGTTTTCTATGAATATAATATTTATATAAGACAAAGCTTATTCGACATAAAGAATTAAAAAAAACCATTAAATATTAGCAATACCGAAACGAAAGTGATATAATGGTTTGCATTTTATTACGGATACAACATTGCAGACTGCAGCAATAAGAACACTTGCAGCAACTAACGGCATATTTCAGTGAATTGAAATTTCATCGCATTCCTCGCATAATTTTATGTTTAGATTTGATTTAATATAAGAATTAATATTTTAATAATTATTATGCACGATATGGTTATTGGGATTATAAAGAGGAAACATTTTTTTCATCAATGAAATTTGAAAAGATGAATGGATGTATGCTTGAATGGAATGTATTTTACTTTTTTATGCATTTCACAGTAATATATCATATAAAATACTTTATATAATAATATCTTATTTTATTATTAAGGTTAAACTTAAAGTTTGGAAGTATGTATGTATGGAAGGTTTGTAGTTTTAAGCAATAAACGTAACTCTTCATTTAAACATAACTAAAAGAATTTAGCTAAAACTTCAGAATAGCTATCACATCAGCAGTGTTACTTAAACTACAAATGAAATAATGTTCGTTAACGAAATAACAATGTTACACTGTAGAAATAAATTGTCTTAAAATAATATATGAAACAATTTATACATCATATTTACCTTTTATTTAAATACACAAGATGCTATTGACAAGGTGTTTTGGTATAAAAATGAAAAATGTATCAAACTTGTTTTCTTGTAAAACTTATGAATGTGTCGTAAAAACAGCAGTGAATTGAAAAATATATCAGTGTATATTTTTCAATTTACTGCTGAAGAATAAATATCGTAAAACTGCGCTTTTGACGTGTTTCATATCTGAGGACGTAGTTGTAAACGTTTCCCATTAATATTCATTTATATACGAGTATATGGTTTCATTGTTATGCTACGAAAATTCTTCAAAGCTTTACATTTTAATCTATAGATATACAATTTTTCCTCACTAAATATAAATTACAGCTAATTTTTATGGTTTGGTTTGACAATCGACCAATTAATTATTCTAAGACCCTTGTTATAATTTTTACAATCACATGAAGTCATCTGGAGACTGTATTCAGATATTTAAAAAAAACCACTTGGTGAAATTGAATTTTAAGGATTTCATTTTCAAAGTTTGCCGACAAGTTTCATCTGTTTTGAAAATCGACTATGAAATCATTAATAATAATAATAATTATAAATTAATCCTCAAATGGCTGAAGACAAACTTATAGAAGACTATAATAGAAAATTCTCAGTATCAGCTATATTATGATTGCGCTATATGAACTGACAGAACCATATACTATAATAGACCAGACATAACATTACTAGAAAAAAAAATAACTTACCTGATTGACATTTCCGTTCCAAACACACAAAAGATAAAAAGATTAACAATAACAGAAAGAGTCCTCAAATATGAAGATCTAAAAGAAGTAAAATGGACATGGAAACAAAAAAATAGCCCCAATACTCTTATCCACAGCTGGCGTGATTCCAAAACACCTCCATCATAGCTTAAAAGTTTTAAATATAGAAGATAATATTTAGATTAAACTTGCAAAACGTGCAATACTAGACGATACAAACATTATAGAAAAAAAGTTATGTAATAAATAATATACCTGAAAATAATAACATATACCTAATATTTCCATTTCGTTTATAATAGATATACAAAATATTACCAATAATAAAACATAACTAAGTAATAATTTATAAACTAATTTTTGAGTAAAAACACTTGACAACGAGCCATTCATGGAACTTACTATTAAAGTTGTTGCTCGATAGATTTTTAATTTTATTTTGTAAATGGTTAGTCGAACGGACATACTCGAATACTTTCATCTAAGTAGTGCAGTTGCATATCTTGTAAAAACATAAATTAACAATTTTGACTTAAGAGTAAAAGAATATACATTTTTTGTCCAATGCAGTCACCCAATTCCCTGACATGAAAGTCCATAGTTCAATGATGAAACAACAGATGGTATGCCATTAGAGTGATTTTCTCGTACACTCTGATCGATGGGTACCTCAGGACGTACACATAGTTTTATTCTTTTGCTGAGACTATCCTTGACATCCATGGTAGTGTAATATCTATTGTTGACTATAAAATTTAGTAAAATAAGTGTCCTTGATATTTTCATAATAGTAATATATATTTAGATTTCTTATTATTAAAATGTTTGTTAAAGTATTCATCATTTAAAAAACTAAGCAGTTTTTTGAATTTTTAGATCTATGCATTCAATTAATTCTTTAAGTGTAGAATAACATTTATTTTTCATAAAGAACTTTAAAAATTATAATTAATAAAAAAACTATTAAGATATTAATTGGCCTTATAGCAATTAGGTGTGCCTTAATTACTATTGTATGCATTAATTACTATAATTAGTACTAATTATGACAATTTATATAATACATTTATTTATAGTACTCTTATTACTACATTCATATATTTTTAAATTATAATGGAAGTTCATTGATTTTGAGGCTTTAAATTTTCTTGTTTTTGCATGTTTATTCTATTAGCATTTTTCGGTTTTTCAAGTATTTTTACCATAGTAGCGTAAAAAGACATATCCGATAAAGTTGAGTTCTTAAGGTGTTACTGGTTAAGGCTTTACTTATTAATTTATTTTGTTATACAATCTTATAATTAATTATTAAAATACGAAGTGTACGTTTCATTCAAGCGGGTGATTATTATTGAATAGAGATTGATAGCCTCTACTCAACTGCATCTGGTCGAGAGACGATTGTTATATACGAGTATATGCAGAACCGATACCGACTAAGTTTCATATTGTTATTTATTATTCTATGATTGTAGATAAATTTATAGATTGAAAGGAAAAAAATTTCAAAACAATGCTCTTAGGATAAGAAGTTCATTCCTGGTGAAATATTTTTTAAATTTTTGAAGTGAATAATAATTTTTTTTCCATATAACATAATATTTAAAAAATATTGAAAATTAATTAATAATGATTCCCTCATATAACTGCCAACTATTACTTTTATCGCATATTCTGTCAAATAAATAAGATCCCTTACTAATGAGACTACTTACAAGATAGTTTATTATAATTATTTTCATAGTACAATATCATATGGTATCCGTTTGGTACTATGGGGTAACGCTGCAGATATAAATCTTTGTTATATAAAAGAGAGCTATCCGTGCACCAGAATACAGAATATATATATACATAATACAGAATATGGGCCCCAGGAATTCTTTAAGAAGTAAGTTTAAGCAATCCTCAAAGCAAATTTATACTCATGGTCGGTGGTCAGTATAATTTTGAATTTTTTTAATATTTACATAGGAATGCAGACAATTTTATTAAGCATACTGAAGACTCCGAATAAATACATATATAAATTCGAGTAACCAACACAAGCTCGCTTTACCTGGAACTGGACTAATGTAATACGGGGTAATACCACACTTTTTCCAACAAGCATCCAGTATACATTCAAATTTTACCTTTAATAAATTGTAAAAACTTGTTAAGGATCGTTCGTCTACTAACGGATTATAATACTGTAGTACAGTATTATAATCCGAATATAAAACAGGGTGCAAACGCTCGCTACCATAATACTTCTAGATTTATTTTAAATGCGATTAAGTAGGGCTTTAAAAGAGAAAAGAAACGTAAGATAAGCCCACTGAGTTTCTGTCGCCAGTTCTCCCCAGGTCTAGTCTGTGGCAAATATCTTATCGAGCTGGTGGTATCTTCATAATTGTGTTTTCTTTATGTTTTGCTTTGTCAATTTCAATTGTTTTAATTATAATTAGTTTTATAAAACGTAAATCAACTTGGGGGCTATTGTTCAAAGAGAATTAATTACTCTGTGACATTTCATATTCTTTTAGAAATTTAAAGTGTTAATAAAGCTTGAGATTACTGCTAGTTCCTATAAATATTGAAAAAAATATATACTTTATCTTTTTAAAAATATTCGCGACTGATATATTTTCTTATTTCAAGGATACAAGGAATAAATAAGTTGATAAGATAAATATACTAATAGTTGCCTATTACGTTAGAGTCTAAAGGCGGCTGTATCTCTGTTGATGATCTCTTTTAAGTAAACTTTGTTTTAAAGAAGTAAGTTCAGTGGAGAGGGGTTGATTTTGGTGTGTAAAAGAAATGTACACCTTTTAATGGATATGTATAGGTATATTAAACATACATGTATGTATGCGCGGCGAATCATTTATTTTTATCCAAATATAATGTTATGTTGATTTAATCTAAGAGATGTTTAATTAAACATAAATATATCTAATATATAAAATTATATTAAATAGATTATGCAATAACATTAAAATAACTGTTGTATTTTATCAAATATTTATATCATAAAATTAATTAGTAGTTCAATGTATTGTAAATGATGTTACGTGATAGAACAAAGTAATGGTGGAGTTGTTTATCACTTATAGTTATTAAGAATTGTTATAAAGTATAATGGATTAGGATTATAAATATTAAGAAAAATGTTTATAGTGCCAAAAATACAGATATAAATATTGCCATATAAGTTATTATTATATCTATATATTATCGACGCAGACTGTCGAATATCATGATATACGAAATGTCATTGAATTATACATATAATTTCAACAAACAGAGTCTGTAGTCGATAATATTACACGTGTTACGAAAGCATAGCCAGGGCAAATTCATATATTAAATACTAAGTCAATTCTCACGATAAAAAATATAAAATATACTGCACGAATATTCAAATTCGCAGTACGTTCATGTGAAACGAAGACGACATCGCTCGCGTACAGCAATCGGTGGGAAACAAGTTAGAAACTATTGGACTACAGGCATTCTTAGGTCAATCGCTGACCTGGAATCACCTTTTTTAGTATTAAGTAATTATAAGTTTTAATTGTAACTCGTTAATATAATTTTATAAAATAGATTGATTTTAACTGCAATCTTCGCTGCCACCAAAACAATACAAAAACATAAAGCGCTAGTCGTTTAAAACTATAGTAAATGATAAATGGCTGTTTCCTTTCAAAATATAAGTAATTAAAAATGCTTTTTACATAATTATAAGGTTTTATGTTGTAGAATATCCTCACCTAATCCTGTTTTCAATTATAACATTAATTAATTTATTTATTTATTTAGCTTATACGCCATATCCCTTGCGGGGTAGCCAGAGACGACGGAGCGCCAAACGCTACGGTCCCTGCATACCTCTTTCGCCTCGGCCACAGACATCAACCTCTTCATACGTGCCCTCCGAGGGGTCCTCATGCTTTTTACGTGACCTTCCTCCACTATCATAGATTCTGGGTTTTCGAAGGTCACTCGAGGCTTACCCCTGTCTGTCTTACCGCTCACTTTTCCTATATAATAGATAGACATATTATTAAATTAAAATTATACAAAAATTATAAAGTAAAAATTCACTACGTTAAGACAAAATACGAGTATGTGTTAACACTAAAAGAGTATTAAATACCTCGTTCGACAGGGTCGATCGTGTTAGGTAGATTCCCGTCGGTCGGATCGACAAAGAAAAACTAGCCAGCAGTATTCTACTGGTCATTACGAGTCTTATGACGGGTCACTCTGCATATATTGGGTGAGCGGGGAACCACCCCTCACCCCTATTTCCTAAACGGGGGGTCGCATAAAAAAACTTTTCGGACAAAAAAGTTTCCTCTTTTAATTTGTTAATTTTCTAAGATTTTTCCGACACCAAAATTTTGCCTTCTTCTGTGACTTTTTTCGGTTTTTAACTTTCAACCCCCCCAGCTCCTCAACCCCTGGACCGATTTCCCCCGTTCAAGAACTTAACCTTCATTTTGTCCTTAAGAATGTGTATGCCGAGTTTGAAAATTCTCCGCCAATATTTGCGACCTGTAGCGTGTCCCAAAGGTTTGCACTTTCACCCCCCCTCCCAGCCCCCCCTTTCACTTTTTCCAAAAAAACGGGATGGTACGTTTGTCCTACTAATTTGTCCTATCGACCTGTGAAGTCAGATTTCGCCTACGATGAATTTGGACTGATGGATCATATATACATATATATATAGAGGGATATATAATTTTTTTTTTTTCGACGGATTCCCAATCTCCAGTTCATAAACGGCGTAGCGCCCCTACTCTGGGGTCTGGGTCCCGTCATCGCATCGATTGCAATAGGTAGATTCATCTATGGAATCTACCTAAAATCAATGTATTTATTTCCACAATTAGTGCAATTTATCGTATCGTTAGTACGAGTATATGTGTAGGCAGTAATTACAGCACTTGTAATTGCCATTTGGTCTATTAACCTATTAATAGCTCCATAGTTACAAAACAATTAACTTAATTCAGACATTTCATCTTATCTAGTCTTAATCCAGACAATTGATTTATCTTGGTTTTATATCTGAATTAATTGTAAATAGCATAAGTATTAATCACAGAATTAATATTCGTAGTAACTATAATTCTCAGGTTGATTAAGAATTATAAAGTACAGATAGACTTCGTAATAGATTAAGTAAAACGTCTGAAGTAATAGTTTCATGTGATTTTATCTAAATCTGATTGGTAGTTTTAACATGAAAGTGAAAAGTTTATTGCCTTTCCACCTACTAACTAAACTATTAACCTTAATATAAACACTTTTCAATCCATCCACAAACTTACAGGTTTATTTAACATCAATAGTAAAATAAGATGGAACAAATATCTATATAAACTATACAATTCTTTGTTATTTTAAATAAATCCGTTCAAATAGCTTTGCGTCAAAGAGTATCAAAACATCCATCCACACAAACATATATCCATCTATCTTTACAAACTTCCTCGATGAGAAAAAACATTAAGCCTCCTCGTATGTCAGATCTGAATGATGGTTACAAATGCTTTGTAATTTTAACAAAGATAGGCGCGTAAAGGCATAACATTTAACAATTTGTTAAAAAATATAAAATAATGTGCTAGAGATTGTTATTGAAATAGATAACATTATATAACAACAGAACGAAAGGAACATTAGTAGACGTACGTTTATAAATATTAGATCGTAGTAAAAACAATTTTGTTAAGAACAATATTTATGAGTAAATAGAATTAAGTGAACTGTATACATACAAACAATATCTACACCAAACTTCTATAGTCAGAATCTTTAGTCACACCGACAAAGTCTGGGTCGTAGCGCGTTAAGCGTCACAGCGAAAAACATAATACCCTTGTGGTCACTGAAACTTTCTACATTTTTTACAAAGAAGTTACAGAGGCTCAAAAATGCTTCGAGAAAAGGATAGTACAGCTGTGCCTTTTTGCTAGACTTTAGTGACCCTTCCATAGTCCCAGAGTAGAAATATTTAAAATATTATCATTTAAAAAGTAAAAAGTCAGGTCGATCAAATTATTTTATTAATTTTTTTAATGCTATAAGTATTCGTTTTAAGTATTTCACAAAACAAATACAATAATTTATACAAACAATACGATATCTTTTTATTATTACATTGTTAAGAATGTTAAAAAACCGAAAATGAGATATAAGGGGGTAATTTTATTTCATGGGGATTAGACATAACTTACACATAGACTCGGGATTAAGTATTGGTTATAAAATAAGAAGAGCACCGACTCTGCGAACAGATATGGTAGTGTATCAAAGTATAGTGGGAACGGAGATTTTTGGAACGGATTTACCTAAAGTAATTTTTTTAAGTAATATAATAATATAAGTTAACGCTATAAAATTCCTGTCGTCTTTTTAATTTTTATTTCAATTTATATTTTTTTTCTAAAATGACAAATATACGCACATAAATCATAAATAAGTCGTTTAAATAATTATATTCACAGATTTGCAAATGTAACCTTAACTTCATTTTAAGGGCCACTTCCAAACTAGTTATTACAAAAACATTTACAAAGGTCACATCGAATGAAGTTGGTTTCCATAACTCACCTCGTGGTATCAAGGATGATGATGTCATTAATAACTTTAAAAGTTTTGTTCAAAAGCGATTAATGCAAGTAGTTGTAGAAAGTACCATTTAATTTAAACTTTAGTTTCGTCTCCTTGTTATAATATTACTTTAGATAAACCAGCTTTGTTTTGTTTGTACAGACACTGCAATACAACAAAGCTTATATGAATACACCTTAGAATTAAATAACTTAATTTATTTCTTTTATCATATTAATAGTCACTCATAAATTATCACTCATAATATTTACGTGCTTATTAAAAATATATTAGATCAATTTTAAAGTAACATTCAGTAAATATTATGGTATTGTCAATTCAAGTGAGATTACAAATGTATCTCCGTCGTTTCAAAAGCCACGATTCAAAGAGGCTCGAGGGAAATATACTCGCAGACCGTGGATTGAATAATCTAACCATTACGACAAGAATAAGAAACCAATAGTATTTGTAAGAAAAATACTTTTATTTTGAAAAATAATACTGTCGAATAATACGAGTATATAACTTGCTAATAAATACGTAAATTATTTATTGTAAAAAAACATTTATTGTAAGGCACACAACGCTACCAGAATTCAGCGTTGAAGAAAGCAATAAATTACTTTTATGTGAGGTTTATGTTACAACGCTGTAGTAAAACAGTTTCCCGAGTCGAGTGAAGTCTGAATGAGCGGACTCAGTGAACTCAAAACTAACCAAATAATTATTATACAAGCAAGCATTTATTAAATAATAAAAATCACATAATCTACCTGCCTCTTAATATTTTTTATATTTTTCGCACGAAACTTAACGTAGCAGTGCTATTTTGGGTCTGAAAAATTAATACCGGTATGTGTTTTACCGTGAATCATTTAAAACTTTTTTTTTTTGTCACAATTTTTTTGCAAGTACATCTGGGAATTACTAATCACTAATTCACTAATCTTATATTCTAGAGAAACATAAGAACTATAATAGTACAATTTAGAAAAATGTATCTGTTTAGAAAATAAGAAAGTACGCTAAGACGGAATTTTAAACAGTTCATCCCTTCATCATAAGGAAAAGTTATATCATAAGGATGGTATGCCATGTTCAAATTACAGATGAAAAATAAAGTTTAGAGTAAGAAGAGCATTTCAATTTAATTTTGAAACACTGAACAGACCCTAAATTACAATGTCATTTCAACAACCTGAGACAATTTTAGCGACGTATATTTTGTGTTTCATTGTCAAAAATAATATTAGAATAAGAAGAATTAAATTGTATAATAATTTGAGATCTCCCATATTTTGACACCAAACACCTAATCCTCATATGACACCTCATATGGTTAGTTGTTAAACTCTAATTACAGATAAATGTAATTTTCTTTTACTTACTCATGATTCATTTCTTTCTTGACATACTCGTTTATTCGAACGAATTCGAAAAGTAACCAAAGTAATCATTTACGCTCTTATAGTTCGATACTTGGATATCTAGACACATATAATTTTGCATATATATATGTACTTACTGTTGCCTGTTTATTTTGATGGAGAAATAAACTATTAAGGAATAATAATATTATTTATCTTAAAGATTATAATATCCAAGAAAGTGTGCAAGTGCAAGTGTGCAAGTACAAAATTATGCATTTCATATTGAAAAAAATACCATTGATTGAAATTGTAGAAAATATTTTACTTAAAAATAATATTAAAACAGACAGTGTCTAATCCTTACAAAATCTATATTGAATTTCATTTTTTTAAGATAATAATATTTATAATAATTATATGTGCGTAACAATTATGCTTGAAAAATTCAACCAAATATATAACTGTACTATAACTATAACTATTGCCTGCGGTTGGTGTTGAACTCTGCTGCATGTTTTTGTTTGTTCGTATTGAACAGAACTGGTCTTTACTAAGAATCCTTTAACTTGAAATAGAAAAGAATGCAAAAAGTATCTTGCGATAAATCAAAAGGTAGCCGTAATAATATATCATAAATATATCCAAACTACATTTTTTTCCTCAAACGGTAACATTTTCAGCACCTTATTTCTAAAGCTTTTACCTAAAATAAATGCAGAAGATATAGATAGTAAATACTACCGTGAAAACATTTGATACTATGACGTCACAAACGAGCAATCAATGATGGTGTGTTCAGAATCACTTGATAAGTTTAAAAAAAAAATACGGTTTTAATCACTTATTGTTAATATTTTTCATTGTTTATTGCATTTAAAAGTTAAAGTTCAAATACAATAAAAAAAATATTTTTTTTCAATAACCCCATTAAATATAAGATAACTTGTCTTGTTTGTCTTTAAATGTTAATGTGGATAAATATTTGATGTTGGAAATCATAATTTATTTGTGATCATTTGTACCACTTATAACATACAAAATAAATGAGTGTCAAATATAGTACTACAATATTTTTTTCAATTTTAAGAAAATCTTGGAAGGATAAGAGGCTTGGGATGGAAAATAAGCAATAAGTTATCGTCGACTTTTCTATTACGATATTGTGTTCTAGAAAAGTTTAACAATATTTTTTTGCAGAAGAGCTATGAATTTAATACGTTATTGTACTCTATATTTTCTTTGGATATCGAGCGTAATAAACTCAATTGTTTAATGTAAATAAACTAACTACTGAAGAATTTTGACCGAAGAATTATATGTTTTATCGATTTGGAGCCTAGTTTATTAATAATAAAAATTATTGAGATATTACAATATGTCGGGCACACCGAAGTGGACGCAATTTGCTAACATGTTATAACCAAAATGTCACCGTCAGTTAATCTAAGAGGTTATAAATACATACATATTAATATAGGTTTATGAATTAATATAGTATTCCATAACTATATTTTATAATTAATAATAAATTTAAGATTACCCTTAATATTATATTAGATATACCCTTAATATTTGAATAATTTTTCTTTATACATATATCATAATCCTGCACGCGGAGTGAGATAACTATATTGTAGTCCAATAAATGTAATTATAACACTATTAACTATAGTACTTGTATGTGTATGTGTATTATAATATGCGTATAATCTCAAATAAGGACTGTCAACATAACATCCTTTGATAATATAATATTTTGTATTTACATTACTAAAATATAATTATTTTCACCTGCAGACACGGTCACAGTCATTCGGCTAACAGCTGTATAAAACTTTAAACAAGTCAAAATCATAATCAAAAGTGCTAATTTTCGTATTATTTGTAATAAAAGTAATCTCATATAATCTCAGTTTATCTTATTTTCATGCTTATGTATGTTTTATAAAAAAAAACCACAGTAAATATCCCAGAAATACAATAAAATCTAATATTCCAATATCTAACCTTCAAAAACAAATAAGGTTCATCTCCTAAACAATGTAAGATATTAAAAGAATAATTAAAATAAATTTTACAATATATTTATTTTTATATAAACATGAGTAAAATCGCAAGTAGTAAAGAATAACAAAAGTTGAACGAGGTGAGCGTGTTTCTTGAAAACCTGTGAGAAGCAACACATCGTCGCCGTCGTCTACACGTGCTTACTCGAGCGTGAATTATATCAAAGAAAAGCTAATGATGCTACCTAGCTACTACCTAGTAATCTATA
Organism: Melinaea menophilus ssp. n. AW-2005; assembly: GCA_918358695.1. Lineage (NCBI taxonomy): Eukaryota > Metazoa > Arthropoda > Insecta > Lepidoptera > Nymphalidae > Melinaea > Melinaea menophilus. Next base: position 3,578,982 of record OU911054.1, on the reverse strand, counting down.
TGTCTGTGTTCGTTAACAAAACACAATTGTGTTTTATTCTTTTAATTATAATCAAAGTCAAAATTTTTTATTGAATAAAATTTCATTTGAAATAGTTTTCATTGTTACTGAAAAACTTATTGTCACATAACTGAGAAGATATTCCGTTAGATTTTCCTCCAACCAACGTTTCTCCTTCTTTGTTTCGACCCGTTGTGTAATAACAGGTCAGGCTCATAACTTCATATAAGGTTTCTTGCCCTGATCATCTTTTTGGAATTATAAAAATACGGTATGTATCGGCAGCGTGTTATCTCCCTTACTATTGGGCGTTTTCATTAATTCCATCACTCATTATATCTCTTCTGTCTATCACATGTATGCAAATGATATTAAATTTACCACCATTCATGTCTTGAAAATCTTTGAACTTCAGTTACCGCCATTAACAATTACTTTAGTTCAATTAGTAAGTGGAGTAAAAAGTTTGGTTTCATATTAAACTCCGTGAAATCGCTAGGGATTATTGTTATTGGGAGTACCGGTATGGTATCAAGGGTGGAGTGACGAATCCCACCAACTATAAAAATTGATAGCATTATTATACCGTACTTTACATCTGCTAAATTATTAAGATTACTATTTAGATCAGGCACTGTCTGTTCAAATAAAATAAAGCAATAGAAAAAGGTTTTGCTGCTTATTTCGTTTTGAGGTTATTTCGTCGACTGCGTTCTTTCATCAAATATATATAGTTTCTATTTTTATGGTCGATGTAGTAGTATATCAGTGTTAAAATAAAGCTTTTTTTATACTTTCTAGCTTTTCTACAAAGAAGTTACGGAGGTTTGAAAATGGCCCGAACCGCTTCGAGAAAAATCTGTTCAATATGAAGCCATAAGTTCCTTTTCTCTTATTATATCCTCAAAAAACTCAATTATAAAGTATTTACTGATAGCTACACCCCCCTCTCAATATAAATTATAATATTAAAAAAGTTAAAAAAAAAGAGTTCCCCAATATGTCCGAAGATTTTATGCCAAGTTTGTGAGTGCCAACTTTATGCTAATTTCGTTTTATTTGTTCCGATTATAGTATTTTATTTTTTTTTATTAAATTATTATACTGTACATTGAGCTAACGCTCTGTTATACCATATCTAACGTTATAACATCCGGTAATCCTTTCAGCTATGTTGTAGCGTAAATAATATATAACATAATGTTGTGTGGTTTGTTGCGTGGTTCTTCTCCGACCAGGGAGCATTTGGAACCCTCGTAGCCTTATTTTAAGTTGGAGTGTGTATTTACAGAAGGGCTAATTTTGATACGTACGATATCAAAACTCCTGTCACTTCCATTTGACGTACACAAGTGATCATTGGTATGGAGTTATAGTGGAAAATATATAAATAAATAAAAAAATAAAAAAATAATAAATGAGAGTAAATAATCATTCAGTTCCTATTCCTAAAATTATAAATAGCTTTAGCTAATAATTAAATATAATTTAAATTAAAAAGACCTTACTCCATGGCAAGTACTATTAATATTATGTATATAGTACAGACATAACTTTGGAGAAGTTTGGTTTATTTAATCATAATTAATTTAATAACATTGTTGTTCTCAATAACTTGAAATCATTAAAGATATGATTTGAGATTTAATCTTGAAATACATAGATTATAATTCTTCTGTAATATATTTTAAAATGTTTCAAAGAATCTTTAAAAAGTAACTCATGTGAATCCAATAAACATTGAAAGCTAAAGCATTGAAATGGACTTTAGAATTAAAGTAACTCCATAGTAGCGGCCATTGATTGCTTGAATCCGGAAAATACCTAAATATATGTGTATTATTCAGGTTTTTGTATCGTAGTAGTCTTAAAAAATAATGTTTGAATTTCGCGTATAGAAAAGAATTTGTAATTTAAACTAAATTTTTTAAAAGTAACAAATATTAAATATGGTAGAGCTTATAAGAATATGGTAGTTTTATTTGCAATTATCATTTAGCCGCGCTATAAATATTATATTAAATACATTGCAACTACACTATTACATTCATAGAATTAATTTATAATGAGGAATATTTAAAGAGGTATGCTTTTATTAGCTGTAACTTCAAAGAAATTAAAATATTATTTAACTGTTTCTCACGAACTGAAGGACATGTTGGGGATATCCTTTAGTTTCCCAAATACCTGTATGTCAAGTTGTACGTGATATTTTTTACAACTTAATTTCTTTGAGCATTTTCGTCGTCAATAAATATATTATTTAAAATTATAAAGTTCATTGGCTCAAATTGATTTAGAGAACTATGAGGTTGATAAAATATGAATATGGGTAAGATGCATGTACACTCGACAAAAGCGGCGGTTGATAGCGAAGATATGGTTCTTGGTCCTTGTGAAAGTTATAGCAGTAAGAAGTATAAGATGGTAATGCAAAGATCCTTAGCTGCAATATTGAAAGGAAGAAATTTTAAAAGGAATAGAAGAAGGAAAATTAAAAGGAGTAAAGGAAGGAAAATGGAATAAAGAAGTTTATTCAATATAAATAGAACCTTCATGTACTCCTCATAAAAATAGTCTAAACTATAATAGAGCCGTGATTGTACATTTTTGATAATAGTAAGAATTCATATTGGCAAATGATGTATTTTTTTACCTCTGAATCGTTCACGTACTATTACGACATAATAGTCACGTACAGGAGGAGGTAAGGTAACTAGTATCATTTAATCTAATGATTTTTCCATTGTGAACTTATTTATCTATCTTTTGTTACTAGCTACAGTGTGTTGCTAAATTTTTTGTGTAACAGTGTGTTAATTACAGTTAACATAACATAAATCGTATAGGCATAAAATGATATTCTGCATTTTTAACAAAGCATAAAACTTATTGGCCGTTTTAAGAGGCTGTTATCTACACAGAAGACGGAAATATTTGAAATGCAGTAAAGTAATAAATGAAGTAATGTTCTTGGCCTGATTGGACTACCGATTCCTTGAGCGGTTGAACGATGTTCGAAATTTCATTTCCTATTTCTCAATAACGACCTACTCGTATGGAACTTACTTTACTGACGTAGCTCTTTATGTAATATTTTCTCGTGTCCTTAAAGTGATCTATGATATAAAAGTCGTGGCCGTTTGACAATGTCGTCAATTAATACTTTTGCTTCTATATTTACTAATGTATTAAACTTAAATAAAATAATTATGAGGTTTCAAGAATAAGATAACATACAATGCTGGCTAGGTAAGATGATAGAATTAAACTTTTTTTTCTTCAGTACTTATATTTTTAGATGCTCTATTGATTTAATATATTTACATAGGCAATTTAGTAATATATATTGTATAGTTCTTAATATTCAATTTATTACAACAATATTAATCTTACAATATAAATTGTAGCTTTACTTACATCATATACATATTAATATATAAACTTAGCAGATTTAGGGAAGGATGTTTATAACATTAATTTGTATGTGTTTATTGCAGCGTCATCATTCGACGACTCCCATCTTAACTCTTTGTTTTACATGACACAGCAGTATATCAAGTTAAATTAAAGCACCCTCCAACACTGTGGATGCAATCATCCACGGTGTTGGAGGGTGAGGGAGAGAGGGTAATCATAGCAGTCCGAATAAAGCCAATGCTTTATTCAGACTGCTATGATTAAACGACAATTAGTCTATTTACAAGCATACGATTAATCGGTGCAATCAAGTGATACGAATAGCTAAACGCCGTTACATTTATAACAATGTGGGAGGCCTACTTGTTCTCGGTACTCACCAACAAATTCACTGGTTTGCAAATTTTTTTTCCCATTATCTTTTGTTTTTTAATTAATACATTAACTTCCAACTTCGATTGTTCCTATCAATAGAATGCTGATAACCTTTATCTCTGCATGTAAAGGGGGGTGAATGATCTTTCTAATACTATTATTAACATTAATCGCAACCTAAATTAATTGAGATTAGAGTCATCTAAATTTGATGTATCTGTTAATCCTGATACATGTAAAGCTATAGTCATTGGAAAATATTTAAACAACAGTCCATAATATACGATTGCACCCTATAATACTATCAAAAACAGTAAAAAAGTTGGGGTCGTACATTGATTATAAACTGACGTGACTACAGCAGATAAAAAAAAATTGTCGCCAAGTCACTGTCGTATTACATAGCCCTTATATTGTACTAAACATTTCTTTCCATTTATGATAAAGATAATGCGAGTTAAATCCCTCATTTTAATCTTTATTGATACAACAAATGTTTGCTACCCAGACCTGAATATACAAAATATTAATATGAAATTATATTGTTATAAAATCAAAATACAATAAGGGGTAAATAAATAAAAATAATTAAATTCATTGAATATGATATTTTTATAGGCAGTAGCTGAAACAGTCCATCCTGTGACAATCATGTCCTTTTAAGAAATGATAAAATTCAAATTAAAAAATATCGAAACTTCAGGCACCGGCCTTCTTTGATTAAAGTTGTATAATTCTAATTTGCTGACTTCCAGCCGAGCGCAAAGTATTAATTTGAATGGCACTGTTTGCTTTTAAACGGTCGAGGTTATTAAAATAACAGCATTCTCCAAGATTGAGGAAATATATGTTTTACTTCAAAATAATGTAAATAAAAACTAGTCCCAATAAACTTCATATGATTTTATATCAATATTTTTTTTACATGTTACTCTAGTGACTATATCTTCATACATGTATAACTTAGAGTAATATGTTTCATAATCCTAGAGTGTAAATAAAGTCTATCTAATATTTGTCGTCAATCTTAGGCCGTCTTTACTTTACTTTTGTAAGTATTTATTACATTTTCGAGAAATACAAGGTGATAAATAAAGATTTTATACATAAATAATAGGAAAATAGTTAAAGATCATAATCTAGTATTGAGAATCGCATACAATTAAAACTTAAATTTAGTTACTTGCTATTATTATACAATTATTTTTAATTAAACCGTAATTCATCGTAATTAAACTTTGGTATTATGAGATTTCAATTTATTGAGACTAATTAAGAAAGGTTCTTAAAATCGCAAGACCGGGCGATCAAAGTGAATGACTTCTTTAATATAGTCCACTTGTTCGAAGTTCTAAGATCGTTTGAGTTAAATATTCTTTACTTTAATAAGGAGAATTTTAATTTTGTAGAGTTAATAGATCGAAGTGAAATAAATTTTTTATTAAGAAATTATTTTTGCTGAAGTTAAAGTAAATGATACTTTTAAAAAACTATTTTATATTAATAAATGATGACAATCAAAGAACCTCCGGGATTAACATACGAGTTAGTAATCATCATCCAAACTAAATTCGTCCCTAATAAGTGTCTCACACGCAGTGGTGACTATATCTAGACACACAAAAAGGTGTATATAGTACACGGATATCGCCATTGTGAGATTCATTAGGCGGGCCGGTGATATATACGATATAAAACATGCAAAGTACAACCTCAAGATGACAATTGTTACCGCAACTCCGAGGTTATGTAAAAACTTTCATATGACCCTCACTCGAATTAGTAGCTTCTATTTGAAGTTTCAACCTTCTATAAGAAATTTTATAAATAATTCCTTAAAATATATAGTTTTCCGTTTTCCTTAAGCTTGCACTAAAAAGCGATGTAATTTACCAAAGCTCATTGTCTAGGTTAAGGAGAAGTACCCAATCAACTTTGGTACCCTTGAGATTGTCGAAAACAAGTTGACAGTATACATGTAAATGTATTTTTTTTTTCATAAATTGAAAAAACACATTGCATGACTTTATCTTGCTATGAAAATTATTTTCTACACTTGCAAGATTAAATACGTTAAGTTCGTTTACAAAACATTTTACCAAAGTATCAAATGCAGGATGAAAAAGGGTTGGAGTTTTCGAGGTATCGGTTACGGTAAAAATGTAGACGTAAATCGATAGCCCATGTCGAGGCAGCTGCCTTTTGATAATTTTTCAGAGGTTTGTTAGATTTATAAAATAAAAAGTAATTATGTTGTAAGAAGAAATTGATTGTAAATTATATGTCCAAATAAACCAAAAATCAGAAGTAGACTAAACCATAAAAATAAAATAAAAAAAAAAGAGAAGATAGTTTCAACATATCTAATACCTGAAACACACTCATGAAAAATATAATATTTTACGTTTACATTCACTTTGTGAAATATGATGTTTAGTGTTGTTGTAGAAATTATTAAAAGTAACAATCAAAATTTAAATTGGTGCAATGCTGAGGGGAGAATATGTGACATGAGTTTGGTATTTATACTATAAAACATATAAATACGTAAAGAATCTAAGTTAGGTTAAGTTAAAAAGAGATTTTTTAATTTTAGGTTGTAACTTGTTATCATTTTTTTTAATATATAATATCATTATCAAATCTAATAAGAAAAGCTGTTTTTCATCACTTTGGTTAAATACTTTCGTTTGTTTACTATAAGCATTACAACACTAATGCACACATTTCCGTAACGTCCCGCTCCGCAACCGCCGACAGCTCTGGTAAAGTAACGGTAAAAACCACCGCTGTTCTGTACAGATGACAATGTGCAGAAAACTTTAGAGGTAGGTGGGAAACTGACTGATTCCTTATTAAAATGTAAATTCGAGGACTCATATTTGTTAAAATCAACATTTTTCAATCTAACCGCCCTAATTAAATAACAAGCAATTTCTCATTACCTAATATTCTAAACAAGTTAATCTCTAAAATAAACGACTATGAAGTTATTGGAAAGGCGTTACTCTTTTAAAACTGAAAATCAAATTTACAGTAAATATTTACGAATATTAAACATATTCGTATCAAGGACCTACAAAATGTACAGGTAATGCTTTATTACCGAATCATTTGACGCCAACGATTCATTTAACATAAATTTACTCAGATATTTATACAATTTAGCAAAATAATAATAATCTTAATAAGTCAACATTATTTATTGATATGTATGTGTAACTGTGTAATATGTATACATGTATGAGTAATATTTATTTCCATAAAACTTTGCACATGTCTTTTAAGTACACCGACCACTCTCGTTTGAACTTGGACCCCTCCTCTGAACCGCCTTGCGTCTAGCGACCGTGGTGTTGTTCCGCCATGATTATAACATACTCCTCCACAGTGACACTATTAAACTCGGACTCGTGACTCGAATTCCGGAACACCACACAGGACAAAAACTTCGCTGAGTTCGGAACCTCGGAATAGCAGCCCGGATACTTCTGCCCGGGTTCTTAGCACCGGCAACACCATATGGACCTTTCCTTCAGTAACTCAATCCCGCGCAAACACTATCCCACCAACAGTCTACTATGTCGATTGGGTATCTTGCAAAGGTGGGTAGCAAAGGTGGTATCCATGTGGAATTACTTACCGAAGCACTTTGTGACAGGATAAATATCAGACGTCCAAATCCCTTATTTTAAAAGTTTTAACGAGATATCCGCCCCCCTCCAAATCTGTCCACGCTTTGGATGTCGCCGCAGACGCTTTGAGCAGCTCTAAAAGCCTATTAAACTTTATTTAACCTGGAACTTGATTACTGGAAACAAGATACATTGGTTGCGAATATTATGTAAAAGATTTTCTAAAATGTTTAAAGTTGAAAGTGCTGCTTGCGGAGCTTCCTCAAATTAGGTTTTCTAGATAAATAGCTCATTGTTATTACTATGTGATGAACGTTGTTGTGATTTATATGAATATGATGAAGTTAATGTCATTTACTTAAACGCAAACTTAATTGATTAAGAAAATTACATAAAAAATACAGAAGTTTTATAAAAATCCGAAAAAGGCACTATTTTAAGTACATATTTAAAATAAGAATAAAATTAAAATTCAACGAATCTACTTTCACACATATGACACATTCCTAAACTTGTTATATTAGTAGATAAATATTTTTCATACTTATACTTATATTTAAATTCAATACTCTTAAGATTTCAAAAGCTTTATTTCATATCCTTTATTAACAATACTTCAACCCATGATGTTACCGACGATTGCTTTTTTTAAAGTTATTTGATTTTGAGATCGAGTATCAATACTCGAAGTTGAGATCAAGTTCGGTACTACTCAAATAGATAATTTAACTAGTGGGTTAACAGCTAAGGAACTCTTTGAGACATCAGTCTTACAGAATATGAAACACAAATATGCAAGTGGTAGCAAGAGGACGTAAGTCAAGCGAAAACTTTTAGCAATAACTGTACATGAGATTGCAATTAGCGTAGTGTTGAATTTATATTACCAAATTATTAATATTTTTTTCTACATATGTTTTAAATAAAGGTTTAAAAATTATAGTTTTGAACATATTATACAAGTACATTAATATAGAAAAAACAATTTATTTCAGAAACCAATATTTGAATTTATAAAATCGAGATTCAAAATAGTATGTTTAGAATTGTTAAAAACCTCAAAAAAGTGGAATTCTTCCAACGTCATCGTTGAGGTCTTTCGCTTTCAGAATGTTATAATTCTAAATGGAATTGTTTCAATATTAACATTATATTTTATTAGTTTTAGCTTACGGCTTTTTACAGACAATTAATTCTTGTTTATATGTGTATTATGCAGAAACCACCACTTACCCATTTACGACATGGCATGTACATGTTATAATTCTAAATGGAATTGTTTCAATATTAACATTATATTTTATTAGTTTTAGCTTACGGCTTTTTACAGACAATTAATTCTTGTTTATATGTGTATTATGCAGACACTACCATTTACCCATTTACGACATGGCATGTAAAACATGTAAAACATGTTGTTATGTAAACAAATAGTGTACAGTACATAATAGTTATCGTTTGATCTCGTGATGCTGCTGTTACAACTGTTATTGTATTTAGTACTGTGTATTGTGATTAAGACTTACAATATATTATAGTCAGTGGCGATATCAAAGCAATATTTAGTTTTTTTATTTTATTTTTATTTCTAGTTTCTATAAGTCGTAATTTTCCTTTTTTTCAAACCTTATATAAACAAAATCTTCAAAATACTTTTACTTCCCATTCTATCAGATTGTACAATATAACGAATAGTTTCAATAAGATAACCTATAAGTAGTCCTGTTATTCCTGCTTTCATATTCGTTTTATTAATAAATAAAAACAAATACAATAAATAAGATAGTTAAAATAAATGGTTGTATAAAAAATATGAAAAACACAAAGTGAGTATAAAACGGCCGCCTCTGGCACATTTTAAATATTATACCATTGTAACAGAGCGGCGATTTAAAAGATATGTCCGCCAAGTTTATTCCGTCGTTTTCTCTGGCGTTTTATTTCTTTTAGACTATTTATTTTCTAGCTTCTAGTTATAATTATTTTTGTTTTTAATTTTCTCTTAATCTAAATATTCATACAAAGAATAATTAATAACACAGTAGAAACAAAAAACATATTAAATATTTTGTTAAAATTTAAGTTTTTATTTGTTAATTATAAGATATTGTAACTATACAATATTCTAACTATAAAATATTGTTAACTTGCGTATGCATAATTACTTTTAAAGCAAAAAGTTAAGTCAAAAGTTAAATATTTTTAAATTCGTCAAATTTCATAAGAATTTGAATTTCTTAAAACGTTGTCTTACATAAAGTGAATATAACAAAACCATATAAAGGAAGAAAAAATAAAAAGTATAAACATTATGTAAACGGAAAATTGCTAAATCAAAAAAAAAAAACGAAACACCATTTCTAGTTATTGTTTTTATCCAGATTCCATAAATGCTTCATTTTCCTACTCTTTTTAGAAAATGTAGTTTAAGATACAGGATGTGTGAATTTTTAACTTGTAATAATTTCCATCTTGTATATGTATTAGAAGTGACGTTGTTAACAATGGTTTCCAGTACATATACAAAATTGAACTTGGATAATATTACGAAGTAGACAACATTTCTAATAACAGTCTACATGGAATGGCGTCTGAGATACTCAACACTACACTACATTATGTTTTAAGCGATTGCTGTCCTATTGTTAGTGTGTTTCATTAATTAAATAAACAGCACTCCTAAACTAATGTATTAGAATTTACAATAATGTGAAGGATGAGGCTGTTTATTCACAGCAAAAGTCAATAAAATTGAATTAGAAATTTATATAGAGATATCTGTACTGAAGATTATACTTACGGATGCAAACTCCCGTGTTTGCATAAATTAGCTGCTCTGATTTCTCTTTACGTTTCTATTCGTTATTTAACTAAAACTTTTTTGCTCGTGTTGTGTTTGAGCTAAAGTTTTAAAGTGTATCTCGTTAAAATAAACTATAATTTCAAACAGTATAACGTTGTTTTCTTTTAAATTTTTCATAATCCTCTTAGTAACTATGTAGACGATAAAAATAACGTATTCATTGCAATAATGAGTGAGTTGCCTCGCCTCGGTTGAAAACTAAAATGTTAGACTACGAAATGACAGACATATTCTTATAAAGTAAAACTTAAAAAAATAGCTTTCACCAAATATATTTTATTATGTGACTCATTGATTGTGTGGTTGTTTATTCACAAAGGTAAATGACATTCTTCAGATCTTTTATGAACATAACGTTAGTAAAATTAATCAATTTTTACGTTTAGATGTATCTTTTAAATATCAACTCGACTCTTACATTTTTTATTTCATTATTGCTCAGGTTTCAAATAGTTCAAATGAAAAGTAAATTACATTTAAAAGATTCGCTTTAACTTAATTTCAATGTACTCTTATACCTGTATTCTTATTCTGTATCCTGTATTCTGTATCCTTGCTAAAAGAAAATATTTACATTCAATCGATATTTCTTCCTACTCCTGCAACTACTGAATAGCGTTAAATATAATTTTCATTATTATAATTTTATGTAAATTATGTGAGCCTAAATAGATTATTTGATTTAATATAAATATTGGTTAGTATATTACGCGATGCCTCTTGCTTTCATCTTCATATGCGTGTTTTCTTACGGGTAAGTCACTACAGCAGAGAACTATTACAAAAAGTAAAGTATTACATTTATCCTTACAGAAATTCATATAATTTTTGAATTCCAAATCTTTTTTTCATACCCGTTAGACTACGCAAGAAAACGCGAAGGAAATTAAGATTTTCCCACATCTTTCTCCTTCACTCATTTTTTATAATTATTCTACTCGCGTTTCAAAGTGGTAGCAAACGAGAACATAAATCATTGAAGGTTACTTAAGACCACTTCGGAAAAAAGTGACATCTTGGAAAGTGGGTGCTATAAGTAGTTAAGAATAAGCGGAGCTCGCAGACCGCCGACGTCGGCAAGTGAGAGACCAGCTGTGATGTAATGTATAATAAGAATAGCTAGTAGTAAATATCAAAGTATAAAACAAATATGCTGTTAATTAAACCTTTACGCGTGACCTTTACACACCATACCTATTATTTTCCAATATACTATATAGTAAAAGTGAATCAGGAAAACCAAAAAGTATTATTATGGTTTACTAATTTTATCTTTTACTTTTTACTATACCGGATATTTTTTCTATCTATTTGGCTTGCTCATTCTCAAATTGCTTTGAGAATAGATAATATACGATAGGGTACAGTTTAATTACTTTGTATTAAGAAGTATTTTAGGTGTTGTTTAAATGATATTCTAAAATTAAAGTACACTTAAGCTCCAATAAATACATACATAATATCAAGTTTTATAAGTTTTTCATCTTAAACATTGTGATTATCAACATAAATAAAAAGATGGAAACTCTTAACACGCAATTTAATATAAACAATAATAGTAATCATTATAGCGTAAGTATTGTCATCAGTATATACTTATTTAACAATACTTACATTTACATAAACGTGACACTGGAGTTAAGTAAGTATAAATATAAAATAAACAAAATCTTTGAGACTCGTGGCGAATAATCTTTTAAATATTAATTGAGTAAATAAATAAATATATTTATTTACTCAATTAATTTTAACGGTCCAAAAACATAAAAAAGATGGAAATGATTTAGAAAAGCTTCTTCTCTAAAAAAGAAAACTAAATGATATATTTAAACGATAATGCCCTCAGGCTGATGAACGTTTCATTAAACAAATAAGGCTAAAATAATTAAAATAATAAAATCAATTGTAGGTAAAGATTGTATATATACATACAAATACACACATGTTATGAAATGTATAAATAACTATCTATATATCTATGTATCCACATATATATAATCTCATTGTATTTATGGTTACTGAATGTTATTACATTGGTAATGAAATAAAATAAAAACTTAATAATACCTTTTCTATTTTTGGACGGAAAAAACATAATATCAATACGATACTACAATTTTCAACGAGTGCATAATGAAAAAGTTTATATCAAAAGTTAATACAAATGTTATAAAAAATAGTACGATTTTCTTCAAAATCCATGATTTACAACATTTTACCGATTGTATAGGGATTTGTAATATAAAATCACTCAAAAGTTGTGCTTAAAATTGTTTTCAACAAATAAAATCAGTATCAAAATGAGTTTTGTAAATGTGGATCAATTTTTATGTCTTTTTAAGACACTCCGTATTCAACTTAAATGTTTTTTGACATGTAAAAAAACATGCCACCAGAATTAACAAACTCATCATAAAATGCTTTGCTTCTAAATCTAATCATTGAGTTTATTTTAGATTTAGATTTTAGATTTTAGATGTTTTAGATAGATTTCTACACATTGAATAATCGTCTCTCGACTAGATGCAGTTAAGTAGAGGCAATCATTCTCTATTAAACAGTAAACAGTAGTTGTTATGAAACGTATACTTTTCGTAATAAAAAAACGTGACTTTTTTATATATGTTTAATCTATAATTATTCTTCAAATTGGCGTTCTGGAATAATACCATGAACATAAATTATACTAAATTACATTTATGTAAGATGTTTTAAAACATTTACCTTTTATATTTAATAAAAGGACGTCAAACAAAATACCAAGATATAAGTTTGAGATGCCTCCTATATTGTATTGATCTGGAAATACCGCTAAAGAGAGGTCGTTTCACATGTAGGTGGTACGTGGCAGGAAGTTTCTTGAGAATCATACTGTTGACGAACGCCGTACACCCAGGTGGTAGGGATGGTATTGCATATTCACAGAGCACGGGATCGCCGACTATCCGAATATCCTCTTTGCTGTACGCAGTAGTTATGTAGAAAAAAATACAATTGCTTGATAGCTGATATAATATCTACTTTCATATAAAGCTATGACGTACTAATCTTTATAATTTGTAAGAAAAAGAGCTAATGGTAATTTTCTACTACCAAAAACCAATAAAGATACTGATGTTGTAATTTTTTTCTATAAATGTTATGATTTTGAAAAAAAATCTGATATTAAAATTTATCAAAAGTTTGAATGCTAATGTCACGTCTTACATGAGAAAAGTAACGACACGTTTAATTAAATTTATTTATTCCAAAAAATGTTCCCATAATAAACCACACAACGTTATCTGAATTCAGCGTTGAAGAAAGCAATAAATTACTTTTATGTGAGGTTTATGTTAAAACACAGCAGTAAAAACATTTCCTCAGTCAAATGAAGCCTGACTGAGTGAACTCAAAAGTAACCAATGAATAACTGACGAAGCATTTATTAAATTACACTAATAAAGTTATTTACCTTCTTGTTAAGGGTTTTTGTACTTTTATACACGAAACCTAAACAATTTCCATGTAAGTGTTTTTATTTCTTAATCCCATAAATAGATAGTCTTTTTCATACCGTTGTATAGAATCTGGAAAGGTGCCAATAACGATGTAAGAAAGAAAGACACCTATTTCGATATCATTAGACTCAAGTTAAATATAATACGTTAATCAGAGTAAATGTAACTGTACTTTGTAATGAATGAAATTAATTGTTTATACCACTTAGGTTTTTTCTATTTCTGTGGACATTTTTTAAAGTGATTTTAAATATAACACATACATGTTATCAAAGCATTAAATGTAATTTAAAAATTGAATTTACAACCAGTGAATAATTGAATGCATTTAATATTACCTTAACAGCAAAACAACCAACATAAATTGACCTCTTTATATTACTGCAGTAGTCTATTGTTTGTTGTAAAGAGCTCATTCCCTGGCAGACTGTATTTTACACAAATGACTTATCATATAATCATATAAAATCTAAATGTATTAATAGTTTTCACAACACGATGCTTTATCACATAGACAGACAGACTCCGTAAAAGGCAAAAGTGAACCAATATTTCTATTAAAACAAATTCATTTTAGAAATAAAAGGCGCCTTTCGTTAGAGAAATCGTGATAATTTCTTTTCGTAAACAGTTTGAATTGCAGCTATTTCTCTAAACACATCTCTTCTCTTTTCTACTTTAAATTTTTTATGATTTATATATAAAACATATTTGATGCAATATTTTTTCCAATAGTTTAAAAAAATGAATACTGAGTATATCTGGATTAATTGGCCGTAATAAACTTAGAAACATTTAGTCTAAAAGTAACACATTATAAAATTATTGTTAATCGGAACAAATTTATTATAACACACTAGATTACTAAAATAATAATTTATCATAAACAAGACATATATTTTATAAGCTGTTTATACCCTGTTACATTATTCAATGCCGAGTTTATTTTGAGTAAAAAGACTTAAAATATTTGTGCTTAAAAAAGGAATTTATATATATATATATATACCTATATTTTAAACGAAATGTATTTGTCATACTTCTATGTTTATATTTTGATCAGAACTTCTTCGTCCGCTCTTTACACCGGCAGGAGCTGGAAGCAATTAGCACCGAGACCATAACTCAGTATCTAATTGCCAATGTCGCAACATGTATAATAATTAATTTTTGTATTTTTATTCTTAATTTATTGTACAAATGACTAATATTTTTTGGAATAAAATATTATAATATAAAATTATATAACAATGAAAGTATACTGCAGTAGCAGTAAAATATAGTTTGTGTGTACATTACGTACAATATCATAATTAGTATGACGTGTTGAAGAGGAGCCGTGTGATGACTTTAATACAGTCTGTTGTTACTACCGTTATAATTACTCCATAAGACCATATTTTATTAATATTATTATTATATAATTGTAGGTTGCAATATAGGCTCATTAGGTGTTCAAATATATACAATTACATATACATATATACGTATGTGTGTACGATGACTCGCCAGTGTTTAGTCAAGTCAGTCGCACAAGGACTCTGTTACTTTTGTACTAGATTATGTATTTTGAATTTAAATTTTTTATTGTATTTTCTTATTGCAATCTGCTTTATGATAAATTAATTATATTTATAATATATAATAATTAATTCTTTTAGGAGCAAAACTATTAAAGGACAATAAAAAAATTAATCCACCTTCAAAACGACTTTTTGATTTTTTTTCAATATAAATATTATTGATTTTAAGCCAACGTATTCTAAAAGTCAATTTATCCAGTTTCCATAACATAATTGTGCTCTCGGCCACTGTTTGCGTATCAAGTTAGCAATGCAGATACTGTACTAAAACTTTAGCCATGCCCGATTTTAAATTTGAGAAAATTTTAACTTTACGTGTCTAAAAATGATTTTATTAAAATTGGGATATGAATATGTTATTTTTAGTTTTCTGGTTCTAATTTTCCCTGAAAGCTTGAAAATTTCAAATTCAAATTGCTTAAAATACAGAAATAAATTGAATGCACAAACTTTTAATTAGTAAAGTAAATGTACATTTCTTTTCCGAGTGTCTGTTTGTGTCTACGTGTTTCATTGCTGTGTGATTTCCTTACTTAAAATAGTTTATTGTATTTCCTCCTGTTATTTTGTTAAGCTTTTCTTTTTAAATACAAAGCTTATAGATTTTACAATATATATTCGTTACATCACTTTGTATCATGGTTGACAGACAACCTTAATTTTAAAAAATCCGTGCCCGCAGGGGGACACGCGTGGGTAGACCTCATGTGTAACTCGTTTAAAATATAACTCACTACCTAAGAATAACACATGCCTTTGTTTACATCAAAAATTTTCAAGCAAAAAGTGGTTTTTATTTTTTTCTCGGAAAAGGTATCTTTTTTGGAAATACTTTTGATACTTAAATTTAGAGTAAAAAATAACCTTTCTATTAAAAATATTTGCGAGGAGGAAATGTTTACCAGAAAAAAGTTGCCGTGGTTTTACCTACCTTAAATTTTCAAGCTAAAAGTGGTTTTTATTTTTTTTCTCGGAAACGGTAACTTTTACGGAAAAACTTTTGGTACCTAAATTTAGAGTAAAAAATAACCATTCTATTAAAAATAATTGTGATGTAAGAATGTTTACCAGAAAAAAGTTATGATTTTTTTTCCAAAAATTTTCGGTTTTTTTACCCCCACCCCTAAGTTATTGAAGTTAGGTTTTCGGTTTATTTACATTACTTATAGATATTTATCAAAGACATCATATAATATGAACGCGATTGATCTCCTTTGTATAGGGACAAAGTTATGGTCGAAAAACTGAAATCACAAAAAGTGAGGCCCTAGCGCCCCCTGTGACCGGATTTCTCTGGTTAACGAACTTGACCTTCATTTTTGGATGGTTGATTTTTGTGCAAAGTTTGAAAGCGATCCGAGCGAAACTGCGGCCGCTATCGTGCTGACAAAAGTCGAATCTGGACGCACGCACGCATATATATATATATATATATATATATAAACTTTTTGACCAATGGTCATTTCGGACTCAGGCGGTCATAAGAAGACCTCCTGTGAAGAAATTTTTCCAAAATTCGAAAGTAGGGGACAAATGAATGGGCAGACCGAATTCTTCGAGGTCTACCCAAAATTTATTTGATTTATTTTGACACTGTCACTAATCACTATAACACAATGTAAGTATGTATTTTGTGAAATATAATATAATTGCAATATTATGATTAAGTCTATATTTCATAATATCACAATTTCTTATTTATATATTTATTGTTATTCTCTTATTCTCTTAATTCTTATTCTCTTTTATATTATTTACACTATATTGGGTAGACCTCGAAGAATTCGGTCTGCCCATTCATTTGTCCCCTACTTTCGAATTTTGGAAAAATTTCTTCACAGGAGGTCTTCTTATGACCGCCTGAGTCCGAAATGACCATTGGTCAAAAAGTTTATATATATATATATATATATATATATATATATATATGCGTGCGTGCGTCCAGATTCGACTTTTGTCAGCACGATAGCGGCCGCAGTTTCGCTCAGATCGCTTTCAAACTTTGCACAAAAATCAACCATCCAAAAATGAAGGTCAAGTTCGTTAACCAGAGAAATCCGGTCACAGGGGGCGCTAGGGCCTCACTTTTTCTGATTTCAGTTTGTCGACCATAACTTTATCCCTATACAAAGGAGATCAATCCCGTTCATATTATATGATGTCTTTGATAAATACCTATAACTAATGTAGATAAACCGAAAACCTAACTTCAATAACTTAGGGGTGGGGGTAAAAAAACCGAAAATTTTTGGAAAAAAAATCATAACTTTTTTCTGGTAAACATTCTTGCATCACAAGTATTTTTCATAGAAAGGTTATTTTTTACTCTAAATTTAGGTACCAAAAGTTTTTCCGTAAATGGTACCGTTTCCGAGAAAAAAAATTAAAACCACTTTTAGCTTGTAAATTTTAGGTAGGTAAAACCACGACAACTTTTTTCTAGTATACATTCTCTCCTCGCAAATATTTTTAATAAAAAGGTTATTTTTTATTCTAAATTGAGGTACCAAAATTATTTCCAAAAAAGATACCTTTTCCAAAAAAAAAATTAAAACCGCTTTTTGCTTGAAAATTTTTGATGTAAAGAACGGCATCATGTATTATTCTTAGGTAGTGAGTTATATTTTAAACGAGTTACACACGAGGTCTACCCACGCGTGTCCCCTGCGGGCACGGATTTTTTTTTCTCTTTTTTCTTCTTTAATGTGCAGCGGATGCCAGATTTTTTAAACTTTATTCTTTATGTGCTATATACTCGTGGCATCAAAACTTAGTTCTATCTTGTCTCTTGTTATATTTATATTTTATATATATTTATTTTCGTTTCATAGTTATTTATAACAAATTTTTTCTCGTGCCGATATATATTTAATTAACTCCTTACAAAGCTGGCGGGTATGAGATTTTTTTAATTTATTGTTATTATTTCGATTATTACTAATATATACGTATAACGACTCATATCATAATTTATATGACTGGTAACCTAGAAGATATATTTTTCTCTCTTTCTCCTTCTTCCAACAGGTTAAGAAGTAATGTTAGATTTCAGTCTGCACATGTTTAGTGAAAACTTCATAGCAGTGTTTACAGATTGTCATAAATTTTTTAATGTTTTCTATACCTCTATATATACTCTCACACTCACTATGTACATACTATACCTCTATATATCTATACTTTACGTCTTGTCAATTGATTACAATGTCGTTTCTGTCCTGGTCATAGACTAGACAGATATGGTCATGACTAGTAAGTATATTGGTTAAAATCACGACTTTGATATACTTTTAGCTATTTTAGGTTCTCTTATTATATACTCTGAGGTACTTGAGTGGTTCCATTCATAGAAGGACAAAGTCGAAGATTAAGAGTTGACGGCTCATATTCTGATTGGTCTCTGACAATTACCGGAGTCTGGAAAGGTGGCATGTCTCCCCTACTTCTTTCTGTATCAATTCAATTATTACTAATATTTCTTCTCTCTATCATATGTATGCTGACAATCTCCAAATCTATTGCCAGTGTCAAATCTCGACATAACCAGAAAAGATTGATAAAATAAATACTGATTTGCAATCTATAGTTAGTTGGTGTAAATCTTTCGGTCTCAAAGTTAATACTACGAAGACCAATAATATTTGATGGTCTTCTAGTAGCAATTACTGATACAGTAAAAAATCTGGTTGTTCTTTTTAATCAGAACCTTTCCTAGGGACCACGAATTACTGAGGTGAGCAGGAAGATGTTTGCCTCTGCTGCTTGCTTCAGAAGTTTACGTGTTTTTATCCTACTTTCACTAAAATTTTCCTTTCTTGAACCTTTATCCTACCGTTTCTTGATTAGGTTAACACTTGACGTTACTGAACAGCAGCTACAAAAACTTGAACTCTTTCAAAATGTATGTATTAATTTTATATTTGGTTTGCGTCAATATGACCAGGTTTCTCTTTTTTGCAAAAATCTCAAGTGGTTGTCAATTCGCTATCGAAGGAATACTGAAATATTTGTCTTCTCTACTCTATACTGTTCACTCCAGTTACTCCTTCTATTTTATAAACTCTAATAAAGAATATTATTATTATTATTACTTATTACACAATGTAGGTCTATTTTCTTAATCTTATAATAAATGGGTTGCACCCATTCTTCTGAGTGTTATGTCTTCTTTTTTACTATTTAATGTGATATATATTGTAATGTATATTTTTTTGTAGCATCATAAAACCAAAGACAGTGATTTCTTATATAACATTTTTGTAAGAACTAATCAAATTCGTTTTATATTTTGAATTCAATAACAACCCTCTATCTCTGTTGAAATTTTATCACAATTCTCTAATTATTTACATTCCAGACATGGAGTCGGTAAGTATAAATGAAACTAATAAGCCTATCGAGTGAACGTCGTCCCGCGGTGAGTTTTAACGTTTTACTTAACTTTACAGGAATAATGAGATAAAAATTAAATTATTAAATATTAAATTAAATTACCATATATTAAATAAAAGTATCTGAACATTTTATAATTATTTTATGATGAAATTTATATCATATATACTCGTAAATATATAAATATGATATAAAAATCTAATAAAATTGTGTAAAGCCTATACATACAACGTATACGCACGTAATAGAAGTAAGATCTTTAAAAGTTTGTAAGTATTTCTCAAAGGTAAGATAAATTATGTTTAATATCTGTTGGTTCTTCAGAAAATAATAATATATCAAAACGTGCGGTGTTGAAGTTCAGAACCACGACATTATACTTAAAGTACCAGGGACTTGTTACACATAACAGAAAGAATTATAAATATGTCATTAAAGACGGTAGAAGGTAAAAAACTAAATAACAAAGTGATATTTATATAAAACTAATACAATACCTTTTAATATGTTACTTGACATTATAATATTATATTGTATGAAAAAGACATGTTTTTAATTAACAAATAATAATATAACGATTAAATAGAAAAATTATAAAATATAATTAATAATGTAATAAAAGCACAAACAGTATATTGATGTAAAGATAAACAACTAATTTAACACGTTTTCATAGTATTCTTCTTTTAGCTTCTTTAAATCTCTCTTTATCATAAAGGTATATATTGGCTCTTTTACTTTTAAGCTCGAAATAATTTAAAGTTTAAAATAACGATGATTTCGTCTTTGATTTCTTTATATACTGTAAGTACTCCATAAAAGTTTACATTCAAGAAAATAATGAAGATAATTAGAAACTCAGCGAAACCTAAACCAATACCAATATGAAATTAGCGTTTCAATTAATAATGAAAAAAGAAGTAATTATTAGTAGTTTATTAAAGAGAACAAGCGGCATGTCCGAGGCACGCGATACCAGTTACATCATATCTGCCTCACTGTGTACACTGCTTCAGGAAATTACTCTTATCTTTGAGTTATGTCTTTAATCTGAATCGCATATAGTTTCGACTTTCTGTCGATTACATTTCATATCTGATCCAACTAATGTTAATCTATTCGAAACATTTCAATAATTACAAAGTACGTAATATATTGATATATATCTATTTAGAAGTGAAATGAAGTCAATGAACATTGTGATTTCTCAGTTATCTAGTTGTAGATAATTAAAGTATAAGTAGTGTTTAGTTAGTTATCTACTATTAAGAATATGTACTATATGTAGTGTGTACCTATTTCCGCCCTGTTAATTCAACTTTGTCACTCTCATGGGTAGCTGGTAGAGATCTCTCTTTAGAGATAAGCTCATCCAATGTTCTTCATGTCTCTGAATCTTTTGTTATTACTAAATCTGGTGCACGAATAAATAAATAAATAAACAAACGATCGTGCTATGTGTATATATGACAAATGTGTAGTGAAATATTTGTACTATTCACTAAAAAAACAGTTTGTTAATCTCTCAAATCAGCCGTGTCCACTTCTGGTGAAACAGAACAGTACCTTCAAAATATACAAGATAAATAACATGCAATGTTTATCTTCCACCTTGTTATACACATGGAATAGATGTGTAAAAAATAAATGTATTTAATATTTTTTATTTTAAGTCCCTTATTCTTACCATTGCAACATTATCCCCACAATGCAAGTATTTTATATTGCGGAAGTTATTTTATCCTTAAAATTATATTGAAAAATGACTGATTATGATGTCATTAGACGTAACTGTGTAACTGTGTGTCCGAGTAAATGCAAGCCGTAGTAATTATTTTCTTTAATCTCTGCGACAAATAACTTATGTAATTAATTTTGGAATTTGATATTGCTATTGTTTAAACACTATGGCGAATAATCAAGGTATTATGATATAATCCTTCCCAATCTATTGTATATACCTATCCGTCAAATTATTTGTGATAAACTTATTGTACAAGAGTGAGATATCACTCACTAAATTATTATTATAAAATTTAGAATAATGTTTCATTTTAGACAATAAGTGAGTTCGCTAAATCAGGATTATAAAAAATTCATCACCCTCCATCATAACAGAGATACCTCCTATAAAGACGTTGCTCTATATTAATATTAAGAGCTATGATATATTATAGGTACTCAGATTTATAAGACTGTTTCAATTTGGTTTTGAAATATAGAGACAATAATGACACATTTTTGGATAAATATTTTTGACGTTTAGTTTCTCATGCATTAGTTTTTTTAAATATCTAAAGCATATTAGAAATGAAAGTAAGACACATTCTCTTTTAGTAGTTAAATATTTTAAAATAATATTTTACAAAAGTTAGTTTATTTTTCAGGTCAATTGACATTTTTTATCATTAGCATTTTATTATTTTCTATTTTCAGTATTTGGTTTCTTTAAAATATTATTTTTTAATACAGTAAATATACCTAATGAAGAATGACGAGTTAGTAATATGAGCAGAATCTAAATTTGTTTTTAGAAACATTATGTGACTAGATATTATTATAATAAGTACTAATATAATACTTTATTCATATTTTCGATTATCCATAAAACATATATGCAAATTTCGATAAATTTCATTATAATAAATAGAGATTAATACTAGGACAAAGACTTACAAACACCAAAACATCATCAAATTCTATCTATACGAGTACCTTCTACACATTGTAAAGTAGTCTTTAAAATGTTTATTCAATATTTGTAGTTTTGTATGTATTTGACTATAACAACCTCCTCTCACAAGGTCTTTCGCCTATACAGTACTATATAAAAAAAAAAACATATGTATTTTAAGACCACACATCCAATTCTCACGCTTCGGTTTTTAAGTTCTAATCATAGATAAATGTTTTTTTTTTTCAATTACTCATGATTCGTTTCTTTATTACCATACGTACGTAATATCCAAAAACAATATAGGAAAACTATTCTTAACGATTTTTCTTCAATTGAAGATATTTGTATAAATTTAACTAAATTATATAGAGTGTTACCTTACTTTTTGTTTTGTTCTACATCACTAGAAATCTTACCAATATTTTAATCAAGTTCAGAAATATAATAGCAGGCTTCATATTCAGCTATGGCTACAGTTAAAGATCAATCCGGAACGTATCCTCTAAGTTTCACGTATATCTGCTATAAAAATATATAGTCGAGTAAAATATAAACTCCATAAAAATGTCCTGCAAAAGATAAGATATAGATCAACCCATGAAATTACTCTAATTATTTCATAATATATTAATATAATTTAAAATTATAATCCCTGATGGAAAAAAAAGGTGTCACAAGCAATACAACAAACAGCTTATGTTAGAGAACTGAAATATTGGAATTATGCAACGTAAAGTATTAAAAAAATATATTAAAACTAACGAATAACTATTAATTTTTAGTAAGGATTTATATTGCTTTTTAATTATCCTTGCAGTAATCCTTTAAAGTACCCGGGAAGTGCCAGCAATACTTATTATAATTAACGACTAAAAACTTATTATTATAATTGATTTCTTTAATATTTAGAGGAACTTCGAGTAACATCAAACTATCAACATACAATTTCTAAAAGAATATGAAATATCATAGACTAATTAAATCAATAATCAGCTGTCAACAGACAATCAATCAACTCAATGGCTTCAGAGGACACGATCGACAAACATTACAAAAATGCGAAAGTAAGACTACAAATATTTAAATTACAATAGAAATTTAATTTCTACATGAAGTTTTGAACAGTTTTGAAGATTACCTCCTTTACACAAACTCAGACACTTGCAAACTTTACTTCTTTATAATATTAATAACAGACTCATTAATGCTTAAAACAAAGCGTATGAAGATAATATCTCCATTTGATAAAATAGGTTAATCTCAAGGCTAACATAAGAAGTGAGTTCAATTTAGATAAACAACGAAATAAGTGTTTTCCCTAAATGAGAAAAAGAAACAAATGGCGCCGAATTTTCGACCGACTTCATGGT
This sequence comes from Melinaea menophilus ssp. n. AW-2005, assembly GCA_918358695.1. Classification (NCBI taxonomy): domain Eukaryota; kingdom Metazoa; phylum Arthropoda; class Insecta; order Lepidoptera; family Nymphalidae; genus Melinaea; species Melinaea menophilus. Next base: position 3,555,167 of record OU911054.1, on the reverse strand, counting down.
GGTACAGATTGTGTATCAGACCGAGCTCACTGCAATGAGTGCGGTAATTAAGGACGAGGATGATATTTCGTTAAAAATAACATTAACATGATATTGTAAAGGTGGTAGAGCCTAGCTGTAGTTATCTGACTGCAGCTCGTATTGGGCTGGCTCGACCGGGGAAGGACCACCCTCTCACAGAAGACCGACGTGTAGTAACCAAATTCATTTGGTTATGTTCCGTCGGTGAGTGAGAGAATCCGGAAGCCCAAACCCCCCCCCCCCCCCGCCAAACATGAACGCGATGCATAAAAGAAAAATACCCCAGGAGGGTACCGGCTTTGATGAAGCCGGGGACCCCCTCCCCGAGCAAAATCGGGGGAATGATCCTCGGATTTTGCTCGGGCTGCCCGTCGTATCTGGGGCGGGCAAAGTATCGCACTTAGTGTTTCCTGAGGGCAAACGACAGCAAACAGCGGCACCCCGTTCCACTCTAGATGTTGACTTTTGTAACATCCGGGGGTTTCATTCGAACCTAAACGCCGTCCACTACCACCTTGAGACGGCGCAGCCGGCCTTGTTGTTTTTGACGGAGACACAGATATCTCAACCTAGCGACACAGCGTACCTATCATACCCCGGGTATAAACTAGAACATCATTTTATACCACACGCCGGGGTATCTGTGTTCGTAAGGGAGGATATCTGCTACCGTCGCCTTCAGATTTTTGAAGGTCGGGACCTATCCGTGCTCTGGCTGCGCGTGGACATGGACGATCACGTCAGATTCTACGCGTGCCTCTACAGGTCCCATAGTGGTAATGCACAAACAGATCAACTGTTGGGCCACGTTCAAGCGAAGATTGACGACCTGCTATCTCAGACTCCCTCCGCCGAAGTCGTAGTCCTCGGGGACTTTAACGCGCACAATACCGAATGGTTAGGGTCACGTGCAACCGACTACGCGGGGAGATCTGTGTTTAACTTTGCTCTGGCAAATGGTCTGTCCCAGCTGGTACAGACGCACACTCGTCTACCGGATGTGGACAGCCACACGCCCTCTTTGTTGGATCTTCTGCTGACTACACATCCAGAAAAGTACCAGGTCGCTGTCGAGGCTCCTTTAGGGTCCTCTGATCACTGTCTGGTACGGAGTGTAGTGCCCATTCAACGTCCAGCTCGCACAAGACCTGCGACTCGACGCGTTTGGCACTACAAGTCAGCGGATTGGGATGGAATGCGGTCTTTTTTTGCATCCTACCCATGGGGGCCGATTTGTTTCCCTTCCAACGATCCTAGTGACTGCGCTGCGGCTGTAGCTGATGTGATACTTCAGGGCATGGAACTTTTTGTACCAAGCTCTGTGGTACCACTTGGTGGCAGATCGCGGCCTTGGTTTGATGCGTCTGTCAGGGCTGCATCAGCTGGCAAACGGCAGGCTTATCAAGCTTGGGCCAATGCGTTAGTCACTAAGGATCCGAACTCTAGAGTTCTGAAGAGGAAATACAACCGTGCCTCCAGATTCTTCAAACGGCAAATCGCTAGAGCAAAGTTCAAGCATGTCGTCAAAATTGGGGATCAGCTGGCAAAGTACCCGCCTGGCACGCGCAAATTCTGGGCGCTTTCAAAGGCCAGTCTGGGCAACTTTAGCCAGCCGTCCCTACCGCCGTTGCACATGGGGAATGACTCTCTGGCCCACACGGCAAAAGAGAAAGCCGATCTCTTGGGCACTCTTTTCGCCTCTAACTCGACTTTGGACGACCACGGGAAGACACCGCCTATCATCCCGCGGTGTCAGAGCTCAATGCCGGAAATAGTTTTTCGGCAAAAAACTATCAGGCAGACTCTATTTTCCTTGGACGTTCATAAGTCGAGTGGGCCGGATGGCATTTCTCCACTGGTGCTACGAACGTGTGCCCCTGAGTTGACTCCAGTGCTAACGCGTCTATTTCGGCACTCCTACCTTAAAGGCGTAGTCCCGGTCTCATGGAAGTGTGCCCTTGTCCATCCGATCCCTAAAAAAGGTGATCGCTCGGACCCAGCTAACTACAGACCTATCGCCATTACCTCCCTTCTCTCCAAAATAATGGAGATCATCATAAACCGACAGGTCCTAACGTACCTCGAGGATCACCAGTTGATCAATGACCGGCAGTATGGCTTTCGCCATGGTCGATCAGCTGGTGATCTTCTGTTATACCTCACTCACCGTTGGGCAACGGTTATTGAAAGCAAGGGAGAGGGTCTGGCAGTTAGTCTGGATATGGCAAAAGCCTTCGATCGTGTATGGCACAAGGGGCTTCTTTCGAAGCTACCTTCCTATGGGCTTCCCGAGAGTTTATGCAAGTGGATCACCAGCTTCCTCACTGGGCGGAGCATACAGGTCGTTCTCGACGGTTTTTGCTCGGACCCCAAGCCCGTGAACGCTGGTGTACCCCAAGGCTGCGTGCTATCCCCAACTCTGTTCCTCCTGCACATCAATGATATGTTGGATATTTCCAACATACATTGTTATGCGGATGACAGCACTGGGGATGCGGTATATTCCGGTCGTGCAGGTCTCTCTTGGGAAAACGTCGATGAGTGCCGAAAGAAACTTGTGTCTTCAATAGAGACTTCCCTGGGGATGATCTCTGAGTGGGGTGAACTGAACCACGTTCAGTTCAATCCCGACAAGACACAGGTTTGCGCGTTTACCACTAAAAAAAACCCCATTTGTCGTATCACCGCTCTTCGAGAGCACTCCTCTTATTGCCTCGCCAAGTATCAGAATACTTGGTCTCGACATTTCGAGCGACTGTCAGTTTCGTGGTCATCTGGAGAGCAAGGCCAAGTTGGCCTCGACGAAATTGGGAGTGATCAATAGAGCGAGGCAGTATTTCAAACCTGGCCAAAGACTTGCGCTCTACAAGGCGCAGGTCCGGCCACACATGGAGTACTGTTCTCATCTCTGGTCCGGATCACCCCAATATCAGCTTCTACCATTTGACCGCGTACAACGGAGAGCCGTTCGGATTGTCGGGGACCCGGTGCTCTGCGAACGGCTGGACTCTTTGGCATTGCGTAGAGACGTGGCTGCTTTGTGCGTCTTCTACCGCATTTACAACGGGGAGTGTTCCGAAGAACTATTCGATCTGATGCCTACCGCCGAATTTCACCACCGCACAGCTCGCCATCGCCTCCTTTACCATCCGTACCACCTGGATGCGTGGCGATCTTCAACTGTGCGGTTTTCAAGGACTTTCTTCCCACGTACCACTCAAATGTGGAACGAACTTCCTTCGGCGGTATTTCCAGATCGATACGACATGGGTACCTTCAAAAAAGGCATATATTCCTTTCTCCAAGGCCGGCAACGCTCTTGTGTATCCTCGGATGTTGCAAGAGTTCATGGGCGGCGGTGATCACATATTAACGGTGACCCGCACGCTCGTTTGCCCTCCTATAACATAAAAAAAAAAAAAAAAAAAAAAAATTGTAACTTTATTGCAGTGTCAAAAAATAAATATTAATGTATGATGATCATAAAATAGTATTATGTTTTCGTTTTTGAAATCATAGATAATTTGCAATATGTATTTAAACCATTTTTTGTTTCAGTTGGAAAATCTGTTATGGAAGATATTCCCGATCAAGAAGGTGATGGCGGGAATTGTTATGTGGAACTACACGGCGCAATATAATCTGCACTTTTTAAGGATACCGACTAAAATAAAACAGTAATTTTCATCGCTTTAGAGGAATATCATACGATAGCGTTTGCATTCGACCGTGATAATGTGCTATGTCTACGTTAAGTTTTAAAAAATAATAAATCATATTTATAAACCAAATATATATATTATTTTAATTAGCAAAAGATATTTAGTTCTCATGAAACATCCTTGTAACGAATAAATACGCAAAACCATCCCGGTGCTTAAATAGTAATAACATGTGATTTTAATCATGTTCTGTATCAGTTGTTGTAGTTGTTGTTGTTGTAGTTGTTGTTGTTGTTGTTGTTGTTGTTGTTGTTGTTGTTGTTGTTGTTGTTGTTGTTGTTGTTGTTGTTGTTGTTGTTGTTGTTGTTGTTGTTGTTGTTGTTGTTGTTGTTGTTGTTGTTGTTGTTGTTGTTGTTGTTGTTGTTGTTGTTGTTGTTGTTGTTGTTGTTGTTGTTGTTGTTGTTGTTGTTGTTGTTGTTGTTGTTGTTGTTGTTGTATTAGTTGTTGTAATTACGTGAAATTTCTAATATTCGCATTTAAATTGAAAAATGACTGGCGATCAGACAAACCATATGAAAGTATAAATCAACGATCACAGCACGGTGTTCGACAAATTTTACTTCAAGTAATAATGCAGACGATCGCTCTAGCGAAGCAAATCTCGTTATTCTAATATCGGAACCGAAAACGTAAGAGAGAAAGGTGTTTTCCTCACCTTGGGAATAAATTTAACCTATTCTTTGAGTTTGGCCTTATGTTGGAGTGCTGAAATAAATTAATATAAAAAGTTTCAAATTCACCTTCTATATTACCCTGTTTTTCCTTTTTTCAAGTTGTAATTAATACTAAAATTGTGTAATTTTTATAAGCTTATTTTAAACTACAATACAAACTGTTTTATTTTAATAGCCTTTAGTGATTAAAGTTATACCAATTTCAAATTACGACCGCTAATACCGGAGTAAAACAGCAGTTAGTATTATGAAGTGGCTTCTATTTTTTATTCTCAGCATTTATTATATTTAATTTTCCTTGATAGCTCACCATCTCAGTTCAAATCATTTTTATAAACAGTTGTATTTTATCTATTTTCTTATCTCGGACATAGTATATGACAAGATTTTGGAAGCAGTGATCATTATATATATAAATATAGTAAATTTTTATAATAAAAATAATATTTAAGTAAATTTATGTCTATTTTAAAAATAGAATTGCAAGTAAAAAACATTCAAATTTAATATATTTATATTTTATTAACGTGCAAATTATTTACGTCATCTTTATTTTGCACTGGTTTGCTCTACAATTAGTGTTTTCAGTGAGTTTTGTGAATCAAAACCTTTCTCCTTATTGTCCTGGAAAAATGGACTATTCTATACGAATTGACTTTTTATATTTGAAACCTTTTATATTTATTAACAATAACAAAACTGTAAATTCAAGTGTAAACTCCAAATATAAAAATATTCAAATAAACTACGAATAGTTTACATGTTATAAGAAACTATAATTTTAACATTACTTAAAATGTAAATTATATGAAAGTAAAGCGATCCTATCATGTAAGTACGTAAGTAAGTACGATTGGTTTAGTTCACAGATAATAAATATTAAACATATTAATATTTAATAATAATTGTGTTGTCATCTACAAGTCATAGACAATTATTTCAAATTACATTGGATGTATCGTTAATGTACATTGTGTAATAATTATTATAGTTATATATTCATAACTGGAATACAATATTTTATAAATATAAAAGTACCGCATCCTTGACTTAGTTTTCAATACTTTACTATCTGTCAATACGATCTGCACATACATCTTAGTTAACACATCCCAACCACTCATTAATACAATACACATATCAAGCATATAACAGTAAGCAACTGATTATAAAAGAGCTTTGGTTTGACTTTAATTGTTAGTATGATCAAAGAGCCTTAATTGATACAACCAGTTTCCATTTAGTGTTAGTTAGTTTCGTTATAGGTATAAGTATATATTATATGAGGAATAGGCGTAACATTTATTTTTAACTATGCAATACAAATCTGTCTGAGTCATCATCAAATTCTTTTATTTTAATAATAATAATCATCTATTTAAATCATACTTATTTATTTCATTATAAGTTAATATTATTAAACTTCAAAATAATACATTATTATATGTAGAAGTCACTAAATATCTTATTAAATGACGTCCAATTTTATTTCATATAATATTCAATAACAATGTACAGTGGTAGAATGAATAAATATTTGATGGTGGAACTGAATGTTGTATAATTTTATAACTGACTTGTGCTCACATGTACCAGTGATTTAATTACACAGCAGTCGAGTGAGTTTTAAATATAGTATGAGTACAGAGCATTTTGTTTAAGAGTAAGCATATTTTTAATCAGGACTTTTCCATTAAGATATTCCGTACAGTAATATTAAACTTAATATTACCAGAACACTTATGAGGTTCATTGTATTTTATTAACGCTGTATGAGACGCATGCAGAAAGAGATGATTATGTTGGGGTCTATAAATGTAATTATAACATTATTCAATATAGTATTTTTATAGGTGTATACATATGTATTGTATCTGTGTGTTATAAATTTAAATTATACATTTATTTGTAATCTTATTCATATAATCTCAAATAAGATCTGTAAAAATACCATCACTTTATTAAGATAATAGTTGGAACGTAAATTACTAATGTCTATTTGTTGTCTGTCATTGACATTAGTAAAGTCGTAGCGCTGATAGCTTCATTGAACTTTAAACAAGTCAATTATATACTTAAGACTGCTTTTGACCCTTGTGTGATTCGACGTTGTTAATCATATTATGATGATAAAATTTAATTACGCCATTTAGAGAAATTTACTTTGTCTTTTAAATATTATTACAGTGAATCTTATTTTTAATTTATACAATCCTGATATACATGTATATGGGAATCTTGTTCCCATATATGTATATGTTCCCATATACATGTGTATATGGGAACTTTATTAATTTCGCCTCGAACATGAATTTAACAATAAAATTACTAGGTCACGCAAGCGGGGTCGTGAGCTGAGCTAACTTTTGCTCTGTGCACGGCAGGCTATTTACTACGATGTTCTTTAGTTTAGTCCTTACAAACGCTACGAGAGTTAATGGAAATATAGGATATTATCAATAAATCATTTGATAAACATGTCAAGCTTGATATTCGTTTCAGGTCTTTAAATGGAAAATTTTCTACAGCTTTGCTCATAACGCCCTTCTTTTCGTAATGGCATCACGCTGAAACAATCAGGTCCACTGCGATACTATTGATACATTAGAAAGCATTCGACCTCCTTGGGGATAAAACCTGTTGCTGTTGCTGCTTCGCGTCGTACAATGATTATTTGCAGATCTGCAAATCGTTGAGGAAGTACAGTTGCCATCGTTTGAATTTCTTGTTCGACGTTTAAAATATGTCCTGCATAACGAAACTGTCCGGGCCCACCGCTTTCCCTGAGCCGATACACTCGCATAATTGATTGTATGCGTGCAATGAGCATAGTTTCGATCTGTGTCAGCCCTTGTAATTGTGGTTGCACTACCCCAGGATCCATAAAATTTTGTATGATGAACATTCCTGACGTTCGAATGGAACAGCATGCAGAGCAAGTATAGGGAACTCCTGCTTCTTTTAAATCGGCTCTTGAACATTTAGAACAGGAAACATATGCCAATTTTTCTAACTCTTTATTGAATCGACGCTTATTTGCTGCGATATTAGGAAGCGTGATATGTGTGGCTACACTAGCTCGATACTGTTGTGAACGGCCAGACGTTGCTGTGTATCGCGATATGCCACTTGCACGCCGTCTGCCTCTTCCTCTGCCTCATCCACGATCCATTTTATGATATTGGGATGATATAATAATTCGTGACAGATGAGTTAAGGAGACGTAAAGTGTCATAGGAACTAATGACGTCTCGCTCACAATCTCACGGAACGCTATCTGCCTCTCACTTATATAACTTACCGTGAGCAATGTAAACTATTTTAATCATATTAGTTAAACATTAGAGAATTGTGGTTGTTAACAATATTGTATAGAATATGTATAATATAAATAAAGTTATAGTTTATAATTTTCAGTTCTGCTATGTATGAGAATAGTTACAAACTTTCTTAGACTTCAATCCACTCGTAACTCGTGCATAGAGCAGGCGCGCGCTGGTGAGTCACTAATCGAACTAAATTAGTTTTGTTAATTGTTCAAGATCTGTCGATCGAAATTATCCGAAATTTTGCACAGTCATAAAGAAATGTAGCATCAAACACCATGCCGAGTTTTGAAACTGTGGTATGCGTAGTTTCTGAGCTAGCACGTAAATTGTCCTAAACTGAATTAGTAAATTATACCGAATTTAGAATTACGATTTTTACAAAATTAAATATATGCTTAGCGCTTTATGCTCGCAATCGTTGTGGCGAGTTTCGTCAACGTAGCTCAAATAGTTTTTAAGAACAGAGAGTTCGCATTTATTGCGATCTGACCAGTAAAGAGCTTCGCTTCGCTCAGCTCAATAACATTAAAAATTTGCGTTCTAATCGTCATTCAGAACTATTCGTTTAATTATATTTTCGTTTCCAGCATTTAAATTATAATATTGTGTTATTTGGGGTTTATTTTAGATACAAAAAGGCAAGTAAAAAAAACCATTATCAAAACAGGTGGGAACTAACAATACTACATACAAAAGGCTAAATATTTCTTAATGTTTATATTATTAAATATTCAAGTTTATATTAAAATTCAAAACGATATATAAAAATAATATCCGCAGTTACTGCTATTTCTCCGTTGCTATTACGCTAGAGTCGCTATTAGTTGCTGCAAGTGCGCTCAGTTCTTCACTGATTTATATGTAATAAAATACATGCGCTATCTGAACGCTTTGCCGATCGTTTCTCTTATCAAAGTTAGCAAGAAACTGATTTAATATTATTCAGGAATATTTAGATCGTAATAAGCGCATTTCTTTGCATAAAGCATTTAAAAGTAAGTGTGACCATATTTCGCCCATAAATTTCCGTCATAATTTCGTAGTTTTAAAATTTCTTACCTTGATTTAAATAATTATAATCGATTATTTAATGAAGGACTAATTTATTTTAATAATGTAAAAACGCACAAAAGTCTTATGTTTTCTAAATACATTCAGAAACCACTTTAGATAATGCAAATAAAAAATGTTAGACGGAAAAATACTAAAACAAGTCATTATTATATTGATTTCTAATTAAGCATTAAGGTAAAACAAATGGTTTCCATATTTATAACAGCAATAATCTAGACACCTAATAAAATTATTTAAAAATACAATTATTTATTTCAATAACAAATAGTTCTGTAAGTGATAGTACATAATTTAATTAAGTATACTTCAAAGTCATTCGCTTTGGGTAGAAAAACCAACAATCATTATACCATAATCGTTGGTTCTCAAAATGTTTTATTTAAAAAAGTTAAGAGAAACTGTATGTATTTCTTTTTCAGTAAAAAAGTATAATTAAGCCAAAATTTTCTTCAAAACTCTCTTTTATATAGACAAATAAAAATTGTATACATATGATTACAACTCATGTTCAGATTTGACGAGTGAGAAAAATGCCAAGTATATGTGTAATCCCTACTCTCTGACCTATTCTTCGTTGCCCCCTAGGGTAAATTACACAATTTATAGAGTTAACTTAAGATGTCAAATGTTAGTCTTTTTTTTTTAAATCTATACTGTAGTATATAAATGTGAATTGATTTGGTGAAATTGCATGCTATGTTTATTATTTTTAAATTTTTATTTATTTATTTGTATATATTTGTGACTAAGTGTATTGCACAAAAAATACGCAATAGAGACTCTTAACACATACACAGCAAATAAACTTAAGTATAAATACATTGACAGTCCTGTAAGACAGTAAGAAGATAAGGGTATAAAGTTGTGTCACAAAGAATACTACAATTCTTTAAATTACAATTTGATACCTCTCTGTTAAAGATTCATTAAGAGCCACGGTAGAGGTAATTTTAATAATTCATAACGTAATTAATGAATGTTTGTTCTGATTTAAGTGCTCGCATTCAATTATTTTAGTCATATTGTATGTTACATTGTACGTCGAGATTGTCCATAATTTTAATATATTTCCTAACTGTAAATCTGTAATTAACAATATATGTTGCAACTTTAGCTTATATAATATAATTCGATTGAAAAGTTTCGTTTTAGCTAACCAATAATAATTGTGTGTATCTTGTATTGCTCTGTGAGCGACTGGATTCTTTGACATTGCTTAGAAATGTGGCCTCTCTCTGTGTCTTCCATTACATTTACAAGTTTTCCGCAGAATAATTTATTCTGATGCTTGCCGCACAATTTAATTACCGGTCAGAACGACATTGCCGGCAATTCCATCCTGCGATCTTCTACGTTGTGGTTTTCAAGGACCTTTCTTTCACGTACTACGAGGATGTTGAATGAAATTCCTTCGGTGGTATTTCTGGATCGATACGAAATGGGAATCTCCAATAAAGGCTACTCCCACTCCCGCTAATATACTCCCACTTCCAAAGCCGGGAACGGTTTTGCGATTCCCCGGATATTATAAGAGTTCGTGGGCGGCGGCGCTCATCTGTCATCAGTGAATCCGCAATCGGTTGTCCTCAACATACATAAAAAAAACGATTAAAATGCATAAATTTAATCGCAAAATAAGTGTCAATGTACAAGTGATTATTTCGACATTTAAAATTAACATGTTATTATAACATTACCGTTAAAATGTAAAAACCCTGTACATTTTATTTTTAAATCTAACAAACCTGTGAAAAATTACCACAAGGGCTGCTAACTTGACATCGGCAATCGATCTACGTCTATATTTTTACTCTAATAGACCTCGAAAATGTTGACTTTTTCATCATGTATTTAAGGTTTGATGTTAAAAATTTATTTGATTGCACTTTTTTTTATACGTAGTTCACAGTGATAGTTGTTTTTAAAGTATTAAGCACGCACTGACGTAAGTCTATATTCGCTAAAGGGGCGTACATTTTTAGTAATTTATAAAACAATTGGTGATAGAGGGTGTATTAGTCCAAAGATAACAAAAGAGAAGTGTTTCACGTTGTAATCTTTTTAAAATTCTTTATAGCATATGAAAAATTACTTTAATATAATTTGAATTAATATATACAGCTTTCATCGCTTTCATGAGGCACTTTTGTTTGTACAACACACATTATAATACTAATACACACCGCTCCTCGACGCTCCTACACACTACACCTCCCACAGATATAACAACGTGACACCACACACCACTACCGCTTAGGTGGTATACTTAATGGCTTTTAACTAAAATGTGGGAGCTAGTATTACAATTAAATTTCGTAGAACCTATTTCATTTGAATACTAACTGTACCGAATCTCACCGCGGGAATTAAATAATAAACAATTTATCTATTATCTAATATCCTAAATGAATCTGTAAAATAAACGTCTAATATTGTTTAGAAAATATAATTTTAAGACCAAGAACTAAACATACAAGTACGTACGAGTATATTACGTATTCGTATCAAGGACCTACAAATTGTATAGGAAATGATTTATTAACTATATCATAAAACCGGTTGATTGGAAACTACGGACTCATTAAACATAAATGTACTACGCAGATACTTAAACACATTAACGGTTAATACATTTATACAATTTCCGGTATTATCTAATATTGAGAATCCAATCAACCATATTCATGTAAGCTCATTCATTTTTCTATGTAAAAACTTAGCCACCACATTTCACTGTGATTGTTTTAAAGTTTAATTTGTGAGAAAACAAGTAATCTTAAAGCTGTGACGATATAACGCCTTCTCGTTTATACAAAAGATTAAGAAAAAACTGCAATTCAACTACCAATTGGTTAAACTTTTGCATGAAGTATTTTAACATTAGAAGTTACATCTCTTAAAGGTATTTCCTTCTCTTATATTCATTACTCTAAATGGATATTTTTTTGATTTCTTAATTGTATTTTTTAATATAATTTTGGTCTTTAAGGGGGGAAGTCCATGCAGAAGCCTCAAAATCGGTCATTTTTTAAACGTATTTTTAAAGGTGATAAAATAATAATAATGTTTTGAAATTTTAACACAAGTTTATTTAACCTTTAAACAATACAAAAAAATTATTTATTTTTTTTTTTTTTTTCAAAATGGCGGCTCTGGATCATTTTTTGTCGGCTGCCTCCGGCGCGAGGTCCCAAACTGCTGCATTTATAGCTCTTAATCTATCGATCTGAAACAAAAAAACTGAAGTGTTTTCTTTTTATAAGATATTAACGGGAAGGATAAACCTAAAAAATAAAAAAAATTAATGAAATTCATTAAAAAATAAGCCTTTGAAAAAAAAGTTACGATTTAGGGCTGTTTTTGTGACATTTTTAATCCTTAAAAAGTGATTTATCAATGCGAAATATCAAAAGTTTTAGGTTTGTCCTTCCGGTAGTAATGTATAGAAAGGCCTCACCAAATTTCAAACAAATCGGTCGATAACTTTTTGAGTTACAACACGAGCAGTTTTTAAAAATACAGTTTCGAGATAATCGCGTTTAAAGTTTTAGGACAGGAAAATGACTAGTTTTTATTACTTACTTATTAATCAGCAATGCCAGGTCCATATAATAGTCCTTCCTCCTCTTCAAAAAGCTAATTTTCTTCTAATAGCTGTTGTTTACGAGCTGTAAGAGCATCTTTTGTCTCTGAAAGACTTTTGCGATTCTGTCGGGATATTCGCGCCTCGTCTGTGTTGAAAGCAAAAATTTTTGCACAAGTGCCAACGGTCAAGTTTAGACGGTTCATTATGTGTAAAACTGAACTGAAACCTTCGTTGAATATCCCAGCAGCCATGTATGCTGAGATTTCAACTATTAGCACATGGACACTTGGCAACAATTTTAAACCCGAGATCTCTGCAAGCACTCTCACTGAAATTTTTCTTTTGATTACACTCTGAGCACTTCACAATTTCAGATAAAGCTGTGAACACCGTAAAAATTCAATTATTCTGTACCCGTGCAAAGGATTAATAATTATATCTTCCATATCACGCGTATGGATTTTTTTTTCCGCTGGCACTCTCATTTAGGCTTGTACTAGCTTCGAATTTTTCACCTTCTTTATCCATAAACTGATTGCCCTGATAACGTCGTTTTCTATTAGGTTTTCATGCAATATAATTCGGCAATTTTATACTTTAAAATCGACTGAACGCTACGAATATTCAGGCTAGAATAACTATATTTCTCGACTAAACTTTATTATTGTAGTATATTACACGTGTACAGGAACGAAAAAGTCGATAGTCGATTTCCAGTTATAGGACAAAAGGAATACAGTTATTAATTAATTAATTATTACAGTAATTACAATAGAAGGGACCCTTTTGTATGAAGCGGTCCGACTACCTGAGTCTCTACTTTACAGTAGGCGCTCCGGCTTGCTCCATTCAAATAGCTATAACTCAGTAAATATTCAAAATTTTATTTCCCCCTCTTGTCAGTACACGCTCAATATACCATACTTTCAGATTATCGAATAAAAAAAAAAACGATTTTTTGAAAATTTTACATGGACTTCCCCCCTTAAGCTTCCACTTTTGATTTCTAGAAGGATATATTAATTCTAAGGATTTAAAATAAAAAATATTAAGTAATTCTTTATAAAATTGAGGAAATAATATAGTTATGAAACAATATTTTCATTTAAAATGGGTAGGTAAAGCTACTGTACAATAAATATCATATATATTAAAAAAGCGTCTTATATTTTTAAAGGAACAAGCCATTTATAATTCACTATAGTTTTAAATGATTCCTCGTGTCATATTATCGATTACAGACTCTGTTTGTTGAAGTCGATTGTATAGTTCTATGGTATTTTATACACCGTGATATTCTACAATTTAATATACCTACAGTAATTTATACGGCAATGTTAATAACATGTCTATAAATATCTCCGTAGTAATTATTATCTGATGCTGTAAATAGTTTACGTAATATTTATATCTAATTAACTGTACTTTATGAGGGAGTACATTGTTAGTATTATTTATTTATACATAATATGTACACATATATGTGTATTATAATATATTTCTATATAAAAAATTACATATCTTTTAACCACTCTTCACTGAACTTCAAAGAAAGAAAAAAGAGATCATCAACAGAAATAAGGTCGCCTTTACACTCTTATTCTCATATTGTTATTTTTATTTTATATAACTGTTTAGTGTAATAAGCAATTTTTACTTTATATGTATGTAAAAATAAGAAATATTAGTCGCGAATATTTTCGAAATGCACTAAAATATTAAAAGTTTGCTAGCTCACCACATTTTTTGTTTAATCGGTTAGTTACTTTAAATGAAATTCTAAATTTAATCTGTATGAAATAATTTAATATATATATATACAAAATGAGTAAGTTGGACTCAGCAGTGAGTAACTTAAGGTAAACAATTCAAATTTATTTTGTGAAAGTATTACTAAATAAAATCCTTGTAATTATGATCTCTTAATTTAAATCCGAAGGGGTCTTCCAACAAATTTTTAAACCGTGGGGAATTCCGGCATTACGAACAATAGTAAACCATCCCGGAGGCTCAATAAAAGTCAATCTTGAAAGTGCTTCTATATGCAAATAAGCAAATAGTGTTGCTCCACACTCAGAACGTTAAACTAAATGTAGGTGAATATGTAATAGAAATAACAACCCACGAATATTATTAATTTAGTAATATTTTGTCTTTGAGTATAATGAAGCATTACTAATCGATACTAAATAGATCCATGTCGATGTCGGCAGTTTCTAGCTATCTGAAATTGAAATTAAACGAATGACAAAAACTCTTAATTTTTTTTTCTGTATACTATTATTATTCATAATTTATAACTTCAGCAAAACAATAAATTTAAATAATAAAATAGTTTATATTTTCTATAATATTCAGAGGAACTTAGATTAATCTCAAGCTAGCAAAAGTTCAATTTCTAAACGAATGTGAAATTTCAGAGACTAATTAAGGCAATTATTAGATATGAATAGAAAATTATCATCGACAAATATTATAAAAATGTAAGTGTGTGACTACAAATAATAAAAATACCACAAAAATGTAATTTACACACACCAATAAAGGTTCCTAATATTCAACCCATGTTCTTACTTTAAATCGCCTAAAAGTAAAAGTAAAGTAAATAAGTTTTTTAATTAGAATAAACAATTTGAAGATTATCTCCTTTATACAAACTCACAAATTTACCTCTTTATAATATTAATATTTAACACAAAGCATATAAAGATAATATCATTATTTGATGAAAAAGATTACTCTCAATGATAAGATAAGAAGGAGTTCAATTAAGATAAACATCGACTTAAGTGTTTCCTTAAATGAGAAAAAAAAGAAAACACGAAAGTTTTGACCGACTTCACGAGTAAAGATTGTGTATGAGATTGTGCTCACTTCGATGAGCGCAAGTAATGAACGAATATAATATGATTTTGCAAATAATATTAATATGATATTGTAACTAGTAAAAGAACTCACCAATGTCAATGTATGACGATCATATGTGTAATAGTATTAATTGTGTTTTTGTGTTTGAAAACATAGATACAGTACGAATTTGAATAAACCATTATTTATTTCACTTGGTAAATATTTAATGGATATTCCCGACCAAGAAGGTGATAGCCGGGACTATTATGTAACATTACCCGGCGCCACAGAAGGTGCACTTTTTAAGGCTACCCACTAAAAGATAACAGTTATTCTTATTGGTTTGGACGTCACAGGACAGCATTTGCACTCGACCGTGACGTATTTTATTAACATTTATTTTTAAGAAATAATTTAATGCATCTTATCATTACACTGTTACTCTTGCAAATATTTACAAAGAAGATGAATAATAAAGAGGGGAGGGAGAGGAATCATATTTATAAACTATATACTTATTATTTTAATTAGCAGAGATTATTTATTTTTCATTTAAATACATACGCAAAACCATTTCGGTGCCTTAATAACATGTGGTTGAACCATGCTCTGTATCAGTTGTTGAAATTACAGTACGTGACATTTGTAATATTCAGATTTAAATTGTAATAGTAAAAAGACAAGAATTCGATCTCACAAACCATATGAAAGTATAAATCAACGATCACAGCACGGTGTTCGACAAATTGTACTTTAGGTAATAATGCGGACGATCGCTCCGGCGAAGTAAATCTCGGTACCGAATATCGGAACCGAAAACGTTTCCCTAAGATGGGAAGGTGTTTTACTAACCTTGGGAATAAATTCAAACTATTCTTTGAGTTTGGTCTTATGTTGGAATACTGAAATATATGGCTATAAAAAGATTCAAATTTAACTTCATTACTATAACTGTTTCTCAGTTTGAAGTTTGAATTGAGTATTATTTTGTAAACTTTTATTAAACTACCATTAAGTTGTTTTAATGTCTAAACGAAATCTGTGTCTGAAATATAATTTTAACAATAATTGAAGTTAAAATTTTATAAAAGTAAACCGACCCCTTTAATATATGTAAGTAAGTAAGTTTGGTTTACTTCATAGACAAGATTAAAGATAATTAAAACAACCTATTATCTACTAATAATAGACAATTATAGGAATTTATATTTATATAATAATGGCCATATTGTTTATATTTGTTATGTGATTAATATTCACATTAAAAATTTAAAAAAAAATCAAAACCTCAAGAAGTACACGATAACAAAAGTTAAACGAGGTCAACGTGTTTCTTAAAAACACGTGAGAAGCAACACATCGTCGTCTATACGTGCTTACTCGAGCGTGAATTATATCAAAGTAAAGCTAATGATGCTACCGTCTATATTTCTTCATTCGCTTACTTCGCTTATTACTTTTGTATTATTTTTTCAAATATAATAAATGTCAAAAATCTTTATTAAACGAGTTCTTCATAAGACATTTCTTTTATTGTCACTGTAAAAGTTATTGCCACATACCTGAGAAGAGTTGGCGATAAATGTTTTTTATGATTATATTTTAATAACAATTACAACCGATAACAAACATAGAAAATAAAATGTGAAGTGATCTGGTATTGATTTCTTGTACTCATGATGTAACCACTCTGCAATTTTTACTTCTTTTATGAAATAATCTTATAATTGTTATTTTTAATATAAACACGTTAAAAGAGACACAGATAAAACTGGAAAGATATATTTTTGTTATATTCATAGATAAGAGTGCAGGTCGGTAATTATATTATATCTACTAATTTATTAGTTCTAAAGTCAACATCGTATAGATCCAAACATGGACCTCAAGGGGAAATTCCCATTAAAAATACATTAAGCTCGTGTTTATGTGAGATTAATAGGATAATTATAGGTTATATAATACTCTGGCAGGAATACCTCAGTAAGAAAAAAATTTTGAGTTTTTATTATTCTTCTTGGTTAGTCGTTTCTTTAAATATAGGACCAAGAAAATAAAAATATCGTACTACTAACTCTATAAGTAATACAGAGTAAGAATTTTATAAACAAGGTACCATGTTAGAGGATACATTAAAAAGGATAATGACCAAGAGTCCCCGGCCGGCGATCTTGTGTCACTCAGGGTGGCCCGCCTCCATCTGTAATGCTGAATCAATCAACGGCGCGAAACACTCACCTTCCGTCTCATGCAGATACTTTACGGTACGGCTGATTAGAGGAGTATTTGCAAGAGATTGCAAGAATAGAGGTGAGTCCCTTCTGCCATCACTATAACAAGATGGAAGTTTGGGCTCGACATACCTTCGCGAAGTGTGCAGTCTGATTCCATCAGCGTATGGTGCTTGTAATAGTTTTTGGGCAGGAAGCTTTCGATTGGTGAGAGAGCGAGATTTATTGGTTTGCAATGGCCTTCTTCTGTGAGCAAATTATTACAGCGAAGAAAGCAGTTGAGCTAGTCAGATAACTAGCCTCTAGTCAATGACCCGCTCCGTAGGTAAGCTGGGGACACGGAGGTCGGAGCACGCTCGCCGTCTCCTTCCCCAGCTGTAGTGCCTTGATGAGAGAGGAGGGTGACTTCTCTCCCGTGCAGTAAGTAGATCTACGTGGCATATAGGCGTGAGGGTGCTCTAAGTAGTTCGGGGCTCTATCATCCCGGGGGCAGTCGGATATACATGATACATAATGCCGATCTCAATTTTTTTTTATTTCAAACCTAGATTAAGAATAATTTATATTTTATAGTTTTCATAAACTATTGTATATAAATATATATTCATTCATATGTATAATATAGAAAAAAAATGTAATTTTAACACATTCAGAATCCACTTTGTCTAAAATAAATCAAAATGGCAGTATTTACTCAGGTAGAAAAAATGCTAGACCGAGAAATGCTAAGACAAGTCACTATTTTATTAATATATTTAAAGTTAACATTATATGGTTGGTTGTGTCTAGTAAAATTTATAAAAAACATATAAAAAGTATTTTTGTTATTAAAAATAAAGTAAGAAGTGACTTGTAATTGTAATGGATGGTGTCGCTTTGTGGGAAACAAAAGTTGGTACGAGTACCTGAAAACACGGAAATTCTGAGACGCTTTTTAGCGTTCATTTTACCCTCGTCTCACTTTCCCTACTCGAGCATGTTAAAAAAGCGCATTGTAATACATTTTTCGTAAGTAATAAAGGCTAACCCTATATCTTTATAAAATAAAAAGAACATGTGAAAATACCGTACAAATCATGACTACTAAAACGATTTATTCTAAGGAGTAAGACCGAGTTCAATGACAAATGTTCATTAATATTTCATATTAGATATCTTAAATTATAACATATCAAACCTAATATATTACCAAAAGCCATTATATTCATAAAGTATGATTTATATTGTAAATATCTTATAATATTCATGATAGTTGTTACAGCCACGAACGACGCCACCCTTACTTGATTATATCTAATATTGATATAAAGTGTATATCCCATAAGTTTGTTTTATTTAATTATACTTCATTTATAATGAATTGTTCTAAATCATAATTTTCCTAAAGATTTGATTTGAAATACATATACTATAACAACATTGTAATAAGTTGAAAATGCTTCCATAAATTATTAAATGGCTATAATTTTAAAATACATCCACCCCGTGACACATGTGAATGCAATAAACATTCAAAGCTGTTTGTTGATTGCTTCAGTCCAGAAAATATCTATATGTATGATGTAGAAGGTTTTAAGAAGTAATCGACGAGAGAAAATATGAGAAAATGAAAAACTAAACAAGTTAGAAAGAAGTGGCCCTTAAGATACAAAAGCTGGTTTCTATTTCTGTATAATAAAATAAACATTTTTTGTAAAAAAAAATAAAATTATAAAACTATTCTATTCTCACTTGCGTTTATAAGTTTCCTTATCTCGATTAAGGAGAGGTGTGCTTTTATATCTAGGAGGAATATAGTACATGAAAAGAAAATAATGCCTTTTGCTGACTATAGTATATAAACTGCAACGATCAGCAAAAGAATCATTGATGTACGAACGTGTAAATGTAGGCCGAGGCGAAGCCAGGGCGTGTGTGTTAGAGTGAATTGAGACCAAGGCTTGTACAATACTTTTTTCAAACAATACACCGAAATAAAAACTAGATAGTAGTAAAAAGAACTTCTTATTTAAATATATATATATAACATATCTTGTATCTCATCGTTATTTTCAGAGATTTACCACTAGGCCATAACTGTTTTTTTTTACATGAAATATCATTCAATTGGTTGTTGAATATGTAATATGACAGTGTCAAATTAAGTTTTAACATTAGAACTTTAAATACATGACCAATAGGAGTCGACATTTTCGAGGTATCTATTAGGGTAAAAATGTAGACGTAGATCGATTGCCGATGTCAAGGCAGCGGCCCTTTTGGTAGCTTCTCACAAGTATGATTGATAAAGAATAAAACTGATGTACAGGTTTTAGATCTTTACAGTAATGTTATAATAATATTTTAAGTAAATAATTAATAATATCTACTTCATACATTGACACTTATTTGGTGATTACATTTATGCTCTGTACTAGATTAAAAAATAAGTATGGTGAATATTACACACGAGACTCAAATCGTTGTATTCTTTCTAGTATATCTGTATATATTCATATATTATATACTAGTCAATATATTATAAGTCCTGTAGGTGAAGCGTTTGAAGTTGTAATCTTTCTACAAAATCTTTCATAGCACATTACAAATTGTTTCAATATTATTTGAAGTATCTAATGGCTTAGTGATCATTATTAAACTTTTTTTACAAGTTAGTTTTAATAAAAACAGCCTTAATCTGTTTCATTGGGCGCTTTTGTTTAAACATTATAAACTAATACCTAGTTCTCCTCGAAGCTCCAACGCCTGCAACAGCTATGACAACATGACCCCACACACCAACACCGCTCCGTACCGCTGACAGAGTAGACAATTTACAGGTAAACTTACTGACTTTTAATTCAAATGTAAATACGAGGGCAGCTAGTATTAAAATTTTGTTATTATGTATTTGTTAGAACCAATTTCATTTTAATACTAGCTGTCCACCTCCCACTGCTCGAAACAATATGCAAATTATATTATCTTATATACTAAGTAAGTGAAGGTTTATAATGAACGACTGTTATTGTATTGCGAATATTAGTATTTTCAAACTAAGAGTATAATTATAATACAACGTCTTCTTATTTATGAAAAATATATAAAAGATAAATTAAGAAAAAGCAAAACTTTTCCATGAAGTATCTCAAAATTAAAAGTGACGTCTCTTAAGCGTCTTTGCTTTTCTTATATTCATTATTTTAAATTAATTTTTCTTTTATGTCTTAATTGTAGTTTTTAAAATATTTTTTTTATTTAAACGTCCGTTTTCATTTTACAGTTTCTCATTTATTTATAAAAGAAAATAAATGCGTAAAAGTAAATGTCTTTTGATTTCTAGAAAGATTTTTTGATTCTTATGATTTATAACAAAAAAATTTTATATTTTTTTAATAAATTTAGGAGAAAATATATTTAAGAAGTAATTAAAATTAATATTACAGTTGAAGCAAGGATTAGGTGAGGATATTATTTAAAAAAAATATCTTTAACACTAAACCTACCAAGGTACCGGTCAAATTGACCGTTCTTAAACTTTTGTAAAACTTACACATATTTAAACGTTATGATATCGTTATCAAACTACATGACAATTCTTAGAATATGCATATTATATTTTCTACACTCTTTACTTTTAGTTATTTCCATTATTACCTGCGTTATATAATAAAACAACTTTTAATTACCGATCAATTTGACGGCGTGCGGTAGGTATACAAGAATTGTCGGTAGGTTTAGTGTTAAATACTTATATTTGTTAAAGGAACCTTTTATCATTTACTATAGTTTTAAACAATTAGCGCGTGTAATATTATCGACTAAAGACTTTATTTGTTGAAGATATTCGTATAATTCCATGGCATATCATACACCATGATATTCGATAGTCTGCGTCGATAATAAATAATAATAATAATAATAATTTATACGGCAATATTTATTACATATTATTAATATCTCAGTATTAATTATTAAGTGACGCTATAAATATTTCACGTAATATTTATAGCTAATTAACTATACTTTATACATTATTAGTATTATTTCTTTATACATGTAAGTGTACGTAATATGTATGTGTCGGTGATAATCCACTGTCACACTTATTTTGTTCAATATTAAATATGTGAAAGAAACTATTTAAATATAATAATCACTTTGAATATATAATATGAGCAGAATATATCATGACTTCGATGGCGCGTACAGTTAATACTAAGGGATGCACAACCTCACTATTACTTAGTACCTATCACGTGACATTGTTTACAATACTTTAAACTATTAATTAACCAATTTTACATTATAGGTATTTAAAAAAATTCACTAACGATTTTAGTATTATTACATAATCTATTTGTAACAATTTTACACACTGAATATATTTATATGTTTAATTTAACATCTCTTAGAATAAAATCATCATAATTTTGATATTGTGATAAAAAAAAATTCAAACGTGGCCAAAGATTTGCGCTGTATATGGCGCAGGTCCAGCCATACATAGAGTACTGTTCTCATCTCTGGTCCGGATCACCCCAATATCAGCTTCTACCATTTGACCGCGTACAACGGAGAGCCGTTCGGATTGTCGGGGACCCAGTGCTTTGCGAACGGCTGGACTCTTTGGCATTGCGTAGAGACGTGGCTTCTTTGTGCGTCTTCTACCGCATTTACAACGAGGAGTGTTCCGAAGAACTATTCGATCTGATGCCTAACGGCCGAATTTCAAATTGGTTAATTTATCTTAATGACTTATTTATTTCTTGTATCCTTGAAATACGAAAATATATCAGTCGCGAATATTTTTAAAAAGATAAACTATAATGTTTAAAGTGTGTAAACTTACCTCTTCTTTGTTTTATCAGTTAGTTACTTTAAACGAAATTTTAAAGTTAATCTGTATGGACAAATATATTAATAAATTAAAAATTAAATACGTTGATAGGACGTGTCAGCTGAGGTAAACAATTTAAATAATTTTACAAAATAAAATCCTTAATATTATGATCTCTTAAATTAAATCTTAAATTAAACCATCGAAGACATCATAATCATCATCATCACCATCGAAGACTTAGCCCCCTTTTTAATCAGTAAAAACAGCCTGCAGTCAAACGCTTATTTTTCACATATTCGTATTAACATGTAGTCTTGAACAAAAAAATTAAGTTGTACATGATCAGAAGACTTCCTGATAATATAACGAGCACCACAAATTGTCGAAACGTGAGAAATAAAAATGTTCTTCCAATATTTTTTGATACTGCGGCAGTGTCGTCAACACGAATAATAAATCAGCCCGGAGGCTCATTGAAAAGTCAATGTTGGAAGTGCTTCCGATAGATAAAACAAACGATAACAAATTTAAAGTTCAAAATATGGATAGAAGCAAATAGTGTTCCCACACACGCGGGACGTCCATAATAAATGTAGTTGAATTGAAAATAGCCTCAACGAAACAAATTAATTTAGTACTATTAAAGTGAAGAGTCGATTGTCTTTGGGATAATAACAATTATAAATTCAATTAAATTTGATATGAAACTTAATATATCAATAACAAACGTAAGCATCGTCTAACCATCTAAACTGTTGACAACTACTCTTAAATAATATTTAGCATTAAATGTTAATAATAAAATGGTTTACAATTTTTTAAAATTTAGAGGAGCTTACAGTTACCTCAAACTAACAACATTCAATTGCCAAAAGAAAATGAAATATCACATAGTAATTATTTCTCTTTAATTATATCTATAAACAGGTAATTAATCTACCTAATGTCTTCAGACTTCACTATCGATAGACATGAAAAATAGAATATGTGAATACAAATATTAAAATTACTACAGGAATGAAATTGCTAAGTAACAAGTTAAAAGTGCTGTTTGGATAACACCAGGAATTTCTTACAGACAGCTCTTAGATTCTTGGTAGGCTTGAATGTCGTTTTCACAAATGTCAATATGACTAATCTGATATCATTATAATGTATTCTCTCAACACCTCTAAAGTTCGTCGATACTTTAAACGTAAGCTAATATTTTTTTACATAAAATAAATCGTACAGTTATGTAAATATATTAAATAAAATAACAAAATAGCATTCTTGTTATTCTTGCATTCATATTCCTTTTATTAATTAATAAAAATACGCAGTACTTTAATCGGTTGTATGAAAACTATGAAAAACACAAAGTGGCCGCCTCTGGCAGATTTAAAAATGTTATATCACTTTAACAGAGTGGCGATTTAAAAGATATGTCCGCCAAGTTTATTCCACTGGTTCCTCTGGGGTGTTTTATTTATTTCAAGATATTTTCTAGCTTCAAAAAAGGAATAAATGTTAATTTTTAAACTAGGGCACGCAAGCGGTGTCGTGAGCTGAGCTAACTTTTGCTCTGTGCACGGCAGGCTATTTATACTCGTAAATATAGGGAACTCCTGCTTCTTGAACATTTAGAACAGAAAACGTATACCAATTTTTTAAATTATTTATTGAATCGACGCTTATTTGATGCGATATTAGGAAGCGTGATATGTGTGTCTGCACTATCTCGATACTATTGTGAACGCACAGAAGTTGCTGTGTATCGCGATATGTGTGGTCACTGTGTAAATTGATATTAAAACATTAATTAGTACTTAATTTGTTCATTATAATCCTTACTTTTGTGCGATGAAACAAGTTCCTATCTTAATTAAATATTTTTTATTATATTTAATTGTTTTATTCCGTATTCCGTTGGACGAAGGTGTAGTAATAATGTAACAATGAAAACAGTTTAGTTATCTAGGGTTAACAAGTTGTTACAATTTATTAAAGGTAAAATTTGAACGTATACTGGATGCTTGTTGGAAAAAGTGTGATATTACCCTTTATTACATTAGTCTAGTGACAGGTAAAGCGAGCTTGTGCTCATTACTCGTATTTATATATGTATTTCTACTGAATATTCAGTATGCTTAATAAAATTATCTGCATTCTTATGTGAATATTCAAGTTCTTCAAAGTTATACTGGCCGCTGACCATGACCATAAATTTGCTTTTAAAATGGCTTAAACTTACCTCGTAAAGAATTCTTCGGGCTCATATCGTAAGGTAGCTCTCTTTTATATAACAAGTATCGTATTTATATCTGCAGTGTAACCCATAGTACCAAACGGATACCATACAATATTGTCCTATAAAAATAATTATAATAGTACTATCATTAGTAAGGGATCTTATTTAATTAACAGGGTAGTAAGTTTATTGACAGCTATATGAGGATACAATAGTAATTTTGCAGCTAGAATTTATTAACTTTAAAAAAATAACATTATAATATACTATTTTAAATACTATCTTTTATACAAAACAAATAATTGTTGTATTTAAAAATGTAAAAACAATGTCACCAGGATTAACTTCTTGTCATAAAAGCTATATCATAACCTTATCTACAATCATAGTATAATAATAATTAATAGGAAATGGTTTTCGTCAGTATCGGTTCTGCAAATATAACAAATCGTCTTTCGACCAGATGCAGTTGAATAGTGCCTCTATTCAATCAATATTAAACGACAAACACCCGCTGGTACGAAACGTACACTTCGTGTTTTAAAATATTGATTGTAAAGCAAAATAAATTTGCAAGCAAAGCCTTAATAAGTAACTCCTTACGTACCCAACTTTAGCTGATGTATTTTCTGTAAATAGCTTCATTAATAACTATTGTATAAAAATTTGAAATACAAAAATATTGTACTAATATAAGAGAGATAAACAATTTCAAGCCACAAAATCAATGAACTTCCATTATAATTTCAAAAAATATGTATGTAGTAATAAGAGTACTATAATTAAACGTATCATACAAATTGTCATAATTAGTACTAATTATAGTAATTAATACATATAATATTATACACCATAATAGTAATTAAGGCACACCTAATTGCTGTAAGGCCAATTAATCTCTTAATAGTTCTTTTATTATTTATATTTTTATTAATCTATCAATTGTACTTTTAATAAAAATAACTTTTTTGTAATTATTATCGATTTATTTATTTCCAAGTAAATTCATTATCTTATTCTTTAAAAAACATTAATTGCATAGGTTAGGACTTAATTCGGATATTTAGTAAATACTTACTAAATATATTATCAATAATTTTCAAGTTCTTTATGAAAGATAAATGTTATTTTATGCTTAAATAATGGCTGAATACATAGAACGAAAAATTTAAAAGTGCTGTGATTTTTAAATTATGAATACCTTAACAAAAATTTTTATAACAAAAAAATCTAAATATAAATTACTATTAAGAAAAAATATCCAGGACACACAATCTACATTTACACAATCTATTTTTTTATAGACAACAACAGATATTATACTTCCCTGGAAGTACATCAATAGACTCAGCAAATGAATAAAACTATGTTATGTTCTAAGGCACCCATCGATCACAGTCCACGAAAAAACCACCCTAATTGTTGGAAAAAACAACCATCTGTTGTTTCATCATTGAGCTATGGAATTATCATGACAGGGAATTCGGTGACTGCATTGAACAAAAAATGTGTATTCTTGCACTCTCAAGTCAAAATTGTTAATTTATGTTTCAATATAAGTTGTGCAACTGCACTACTTAGACAAAACTGTTGAAAATAAAATAAAAAATCTATCGAGCAACAACTGTAAAATTAAGTTCTATGAATGGCTCGTTGTCAAGTGTATTTACTCAATAAATAATTTTATCAATTAATACTTAATTATGTTTCATTATTTGTATACCTATTATGAAAAAAAACGGAAATATTACAGAGGTGTATGTTATTATTTTCTAGGATAATATTATGGGAAACGATTTCGTTTTATTATTATTGTAACTTCTATATTGTTTGTATCGTCTAGTATTGCATGTTTTTGTAGTTTAATGTAAATGTTATCTTGTATATTTATAACTTTTAAGCTATGGTGGAGATGTTTTGGAATCACGTCAGTAGTGGATAAGAGTATTGGGGCTATATTTTCTTGATTTCCTATCCTTTTCATGTCTTTTAGATCTTCATATTTGTGGACTTTTTCTGATGTTCGCAACGGAAATGTCAATCAGGTTTTATCTAGTAATTGTAATTCTATTGTAATTCTCTTAACCGTTTGGGAGACCTTTTTTGTGTTTAGTTGTCTCCAGAATGCGAGGAGATAGTTAGCTAAAAATTTTCTCATGTATGTTTGAGCCGAACGCGTATGTTATAGCGAAAACAGATTGAAAAAATGTTTAGCCATTCAAAAGTTATCAAAAAAAGATCACTGCTGCCATAAACAATACACTAGAGCTGCCCTGCGCGTGGAAGCAATATGCTGAGCTAGAAAGTGACAATTAGTCTTAATAAATCGATATTTCCTGTAGCTATTCAGATGAAAGGAGAGGGGCTTAGCTCAACACTTGCTGCGCACGGTTGGCGGATCCTAGTATTATGTCTAGTCTAGTATAGCGTATGGTTCTGTCAGTTAATATAGCGCGATCGTTATATAGCTGATGGTATAAATTTTCAATTATACTTTCCTATATGTTTGTATTTCATAGCAAGATATTGAAAAATTATATTTGTAATTCGATTGTCTATACGTGTTCTCAGATTTTTTAAGGTAAAGGCAGGTTGCCGTAATAACTTTCTATAATTTTTGGTATTTATAATTTAGTCTTCAATGGCCATACTAAAAACCTTCTGTTTCTGGAAATAGTGAGCCTGCCCTTAGGTATTTGAGAGATAATTTATCATTATTATTATTACTAATGATTTCATAATCGATTTTCAAAACAGATCAAACTTGTAGTAAATTTTGAACATGAAGTTTTTAAAATTAAATTTCACCACGTGGTTCAGTTTTATATCTGAATACAGTCTCCAGGTGACTTCATGTCATTGTAAAAATTATAACAAGAGTCTTAGAGTATTTAATTGGTCGATTGTCATAAAAGTTAACTTTATTTTATATTTAGTGTTTAAATTGTATATCTATAGATTAAAATATAAAGATTTGAAGAATTTTCGTAACATAACAATGAAACCATATATAAGAGTATATAAATGAATATTAATGGGAAACGTTTACAACTACGTCCTCAGATATGAAACACGACAAAAGCGCAGTTTTACGATATTTATTCTTCAACAGTCAATTGAAAAATATTGATATATTTTTCAATTTACTGCTTTTTTTACGACACATTAATATCTATGACAAGTTAACCAATTATAATAATATACAAGTTATTCTGTAATGACTTCAACTTTTTAAACACATTATGACCAAGTAAATATTAATATGTTGAATTTGTAGATCAAATACATACATACGTATCTGCAGAGAATAATGAAAGAAAATAATTATAATTTAACTTTTCTTTGATCTTATATAAAATTTTACTCATACAATACAATGTAAATTATCTTACAGTACCATTACAGGGTCAAAGGAAAGTAATTTGTTTCTAAATTACAAGTAATAATTAAGGTATGTAATAAGCAAGTAATACATGGTACGGTATATTTCGTCATTTTTTCTATATAGTAAGAGTTCACTCTATTTAAAATACAAACTGAAGTATTCGTATACTCTTTCTTGCATTCCTTACCCCAGGTACCTTGTATGGGACTGGAGTATTTTTTGTATGTTTCGATTCGTTGCACACCCAGTTTATGATTGAATTGTGTTCTTCTTTTCAGTCGTAGTTACATAGATGGGTTTGTTGAGGAATGTAATTCATAAAAATAAAACAAAAATATCATAAGTATCTTGTTAAAATATTTATATTCATAGAAGTGCAAATTAAAACTCAACACTATTAAATATCATAAAAGGTTAACCTTTTAGATTTCAAATATAAAAGTAACATACTCTTAATCCACTTCCAAAGTAGGAATTTTATTACAAAATCATATATTTACAAAAGTGCCTATTTTGCAAAATAAAGTAGGTGTAAAATAGTTTATCTCCGGTTATCCAGAGTGAGGATGATGATGAGGTTATTACGAAAAAAGTTTCATCTTAAAGTAGTTATTTGAAATAGTTGTATAAAGTACCATTCAATTTAAAATTTTGTTTGCTTCATTGTTCTAATTTAAATATACAACTCTTAATTTTCATTAGCATTAGTTTAACAAACTTTTTGTATGCGTGTGCGTGTGTGTGTGTGTGTGTATGTGTGTATGTATGTCTTAATAAGAAACGCTTGTCTGTGTAAACCAAATACGGCTTAGGATTAATATCTAATTAATGCAAAAGGTAAATGGTAAATTGAGAGTACATTTTACGTGTAAATATTTAATATATCATTTGATCAATTTCTAAATAGTACAATTAATGTCGAAATATTATTGAATTCATAATCATATTGCTTATTGTGTGAGCTGCCTAAAATTTAAATTCATCTGTCTGTAATAGAGACTTAAATTTATATATGTTTCTTTTTACTTAAATAATAGTTTTGAAAGCAAATAAATGATTAAAAATTTTGAGCTCATTATGGTAACACCGTCACCATGATTCTTCTACATTCACCAATGTTAACAAAATGTTATGATAAATTGATATAATAATAATATGTACGGAGACGCACAGAATTTATAATTGTTTTAAAATAATAAATAATAAATTGATATGGTACTTAAATTAGAATTAAATAAAGATGTATTGGTAGTAGTAGTTTAAAATGAAATAACAACTGCAACTCTATCGGTTCAAAGGCACGATTCAAAGAGACTCGAGGAAGACGTGCCCACCGACCATGGATTGAATAATCTAAGCACTACGACAAAAATAAGAAACCAATAATATAACAGATTAAACATTATTGTTACTCGTTATTATGAATATCCGTTTTCTTTTGATGAAAAATGTACTACACAACAAACTGTTAATATTCTTTAAGTTGCCTCACGCGTAATTAAATCCATTTATTCCAAAAGATATTCCCATAATAAACAACACAACTCTATCAGAAGTCAGCGTTGAAGAAAGCAATAAATTACGTTTATGTGAGGTTTATGTTAAAACACAGCAATAAAAATAATTTCCTGAGTCGAGTGAAGTCTGAATGAGCGGCTCGGTAAAAGTAACTAATGAATAATAGACGAAACATTTATTAAATAATATTAATCAAATTATTTACGTGCTTGTTGAGGATTTTGTATTGTTCACAAGAAACCACTGTTTTACAACAAGAAATAAAATACAATAAGAAATAAAATTTTGTAGAGGTTTTTATTTCGAACTCCCATAAATAGATAGTCATTTTAGTACCGTTGTATAGAATCTGGAAAGATGCCAATAACGATATAAGTTAAGGAAAAGGCACCTATTATTAGACACAATGCAATTTAAATATAATTCGTTGGATATTGTTACTCCGTATAAATATAATACAAATATACACTGGGGGTGATAATTATTTGCTTTAATCACTACGACAAACTACTTTTGTGATTATATTAGAATTTGGCATTTGGTATTGTTTTAATACTGCGGCGAACAAACAAAGTAATATTTGTTCTGTAAATAGTTTAAGCCTCCATCATAAAGGGCTTTATCCCTCCTATAGACATGTTCCGCCACTTCCAAATTAAAAGACTTGGTATTTTTATTGTTGATAAAAAATGAACTAAACATACGCTAATCATATTGTCAGTTGTAGTTTTAATATAAGAATTATAGCTTTAATTATATTAGTGTAATGATAAGAGGGTCATTTGTTTTTTGCTATCGAATAAATTATTTATAGTCAAAAATATAACAATGTAAATTCGACACACCAAAGAGAAACTAAAATACCTTAACAATTTACTCAATTAATAATTAATGTATAAAAAACATTCAAACATATGTACAAAAGGTACTTTCGTTCAGTTTGTACTTAGGAAAAATCATTTAATTAATATATAAAGATAGGTGGAACAGTTTCTTGGTTAGGATGGATGGATAGTTTCAAATATTGTTTCCTACAAACAAACTCACTAACTTTAATTATTAATATGGATAGCATATATGTATAAGTATATATTTAAAACAAGCCATAAATATAATATTCTGATTTGAAAAAAATATTACTCTCCATGCTAACACAGGAAGGGAGTTCAAAAAAGACAAACAAAAATTAGAGATTTACATTCTGAAATAACACCTTATATTAATGTGACGACCACACATTTAAGATAAATTATATTTTTCTGAGATTTTGGATAATTTATCATACGTATTTATTTTAAACGATACAGAAACGTTTATTTCTATAAAGTATATATTACGAGTAGTAGTAGTAAAAAATAGTATTAAATGAGTTAAAAGCCAGTATGTGAAAAGGTTTACGTCACTCAAGTGGCGATATATAAATTATATTTTTATAGCTTTAAAGTAACAAAAGTATATTTTATTTACGAGTAGTTAGAAGATCTTTAGCAGATAAGCGACATAGAAGCTGCTGATCGGGACTTATGTGACACTAAGTATAAAAGCCAAAAGTTACGCCCACAGCTTTAACGTGTCTTCACAGTATCGCGTTCAATTAAACGTGAAACTCGGGACGAGTAACAGCAGTGATATTAAAAAAATAACATTTTTTATATCATTTACATTATTTAATATTGAAAATATTTTACATATATATTTATATGAGTTTATATACATTTTTAATAGTATTTGTATTAAAGATTTATGAAAAAGACAGCCTTTAATAATGTTTGTACGCCATTAATATGCATAGCCTCACCATAAACACTGTTACAATTAAAAATAAACAAAATATTACTTTGAAATTTTGAATATGAAATTTTTAAATGATTTTTCATTGTGTTTGTTTTTATTTTCGCGCCAATGTATTGTAAAGTATTTTGTGTTGTTAAAATGGAGCGGGGTAATAAAGAGAGCACAATCGCTGTGATTGCATTACATAATGTAAATATGGGGTAAAATATATATATTTTTAATCCTCTATAAAGTAAAATATATATCTTTTAAATAAATTCGCTTGGTATTAGTTAAATGTTTGTGTAGCCATGGATAGATAGAATGAAGCCTCCTCTGTGCGTGAAAAAAATCAAACGTCCACATAATGTTCAAATTAGTAAAAAGACAGTCAAAGCAGCAAGGGAAGAAATTCGAAGATATCCTCTTCAAAAGATATTACCTCTGGAGACAAAGATAGCACCTAGAAGCATGTCACGTATTTAAAAAGATGATTTCGGACTTGCAGTCTATAAGAGTAATTTCTTAACTAATAATTTAAAACAGAATGAGGTGGTAAAATCAGAGTCACTACTTAAGCGGTACATAAAGGGATGTCAGAGAAAAATTCTGTTAACGGTTGAGATTTTTATTGAGCAATGTTTTAACGAACATGAAGGCCGTATTTATACTAAAGGCTTTAAAGAAACTTCGCAATTAGTCAACGTAGTACAATGTGGGCATTATCCGACTTCAATTATGATTTGGTGCTAGCTATTAAGGAGTGATTGTGCCAAATTTTTGTGAAAAAGCTATCAAAACATTGACACCAGTATATCAAAATACCATTCTTGAAAAGATAGTTAAGGGGCTTACAACAACACCGTCTACAATAACCAAGAATGGTACTTTCAGCAAGACGCGGCGCTTGGTGATAAAGCTCGATAGACCTAATCTTGGTTGTAAACGAACTGTTCGGACTTTATCACAGCTAAAGACTCTCCGTCATCTAATCCTATTCTTAAGCCATTGTATAATAATTTTTGGTCAGTCTTAGAGAGTAAGGTTTGCTCTAAACACCATGATAATTCTATAAAATAAAAAATAAGTCTATAAAATAAATACATACGTTTGGCAGTTAAGAGTTATCCCATAAAAGATTGCGTGCTGCTAATGATAACTGTCCACAAATTTTAAATGACTGAATTTCAACCATTGGAGACAATAAAGCTTTATATATTTTTGATGGTTTTTATTAAAATTTTAAACTCACACTCTGTGATAGTAATAAATGTAATGTTACAATAAAAAAATGTTACTTTTCTTCATAACAATATTTATGACAAGACTATGTAATTAATTTAGCCTGTCTGTATGTAAATGAAGTGAAATGTCAATTGTGTTATACATCCGATAGTTAGATGTATCGGGATTGTAACTTTATTCTCCGATCATGACCTAGGTTTCCGTGTTATAAACACAAAAGATCTTAAATAATATTAATTTAAATATTATTTTAATCAGCAGAATATATTTATTTTGCGCAATCATTCTCGTAATTTGAATAAATACGTTAAACAATTTCGGTGCTTATTTAAGCAATCACATGTTTTATGATTTCATAATAACATGTGAAATAATAAAAACATGTGAATGAATCGTGCCCTGTAACTGTGGTTTTAATTACAGAATTACAGTAGGTGACAAACATTCAGATATAAATTGAAATAGTAAAAAACTTTCGTTCGGGAAAAATATATGAAACTATAAATCAACGACCATGGCACGGTGTTCGAAAATTTATCTTCACTAATAGTAGTAATGCAGAGGATCGCTCAGGCGACGCAAATCACGTTATTCCAATATCGGGATATAAAACGTATTCTCGAAGATAGGAAAGCGTTTTTCTGGCTTTGGGAATAAATTCCTAATACTCTTAGAGCCTGATGTGGAAATATTTAAGTAAATTATTATGTAAAGTTTTTAATTCAACTTCAATAATCGGTCAGTTTAAAGTTATAATCTATACTTATAATATATCTGTTTTCGATCGCTGTCTGTAGCTAGTATGTGTTTACGAAAAATCATAACTAAGGATCTGAAGTAACGAATAAAACTCAATCCAATACTTTCAAAAATGTTTGTCTGTTTGTTTATTTATCCGTGTGTTTGTGCGCACCAATCTCTGAAACAGATTATCTGACTTGAATGTATCGTGGTAACTTTAGATAAGACTTAATGTTATTTTATTTAAATAGGTCTTTAAATAAAGTTGTTTCAGTTTTATAAATGCATCATACTACTTTTGTTTGGCGTTTGATAAAATTATTATTAAGAAATCGTTTTATTGAATTGCCTAAAATTATGATGGTGAAAAGAGTAAGTACAACTGCTTAGTACTAATGTTGTTTATTCTTTCTACAGATTTATTTCGAACTAGCAGTGAGGTTGTTTTTTTCGGTTTATACGTTAAGAGATAAAAGTTAGAAGCAATATCAAGTTACGACCGTCGAGAGCGACGCGATGTCATTATACTAACAGCCGGTATTATGAAGCGGCTTCTTGGTTCTTTCTATATATAATATATAACAGTCTATGATAACTGGTACTGTGATAAAGTA
The DNA here is from genome assembly GCA_918358695.1 of Melinaea menophilus ssp. n. AW-2005. Classification (NCBI taxonomy): domain Eukaryota; kingdom Metazoa; phylum Arthropoda; class Insecta; order Lepidoptera; family Nymphalidae; genus Melinaea; species Melinaea menophilus. The sequence continues at coordinate 3,521,352 of OU911054.1, read as the reverse complement.
ATTTTCATAAAAAGTTGTATTTTTTTATTATCTTTTGTCAAGAACATAATATGACTTATATAGCATATTCCGAGTTCACAAAATAGGTTTAATCTTTTAGATATACTTAATACTGTAAGATATTTTGTATGTGTTCGTGCTCAGTGGGCTGGGTGTGAGAAGAGGAGTAATTATGTTATAATTGTATAGATAAATATGTATTCAAACACAAACCGTAGGATAGGATTTCACCATTTGTAATATTATTGAACATTATGAAAGGGTTTTTTATATTCAATCTTTAAATAGCGAATGAAATTACTACTTGTTGTTAATAATTATAATAACTAATGTGTTGATATTTAATGAGATTTCTTATTCATTGTTCTTATTGGTAAGATATACAAGTGTAATAATATTGTGTAACTAACGATAATAAATAAATGTAATGTAAAAATCAAAAGTATACACGAGTCAAAGAGAAAGACATTATTCTGATTTAATAATTTTATTTATGTAGATTACAAACGTCAGGTTTAGTGGTGGGAGTCCTACATAACCGTTGCTTTCCCTGGAATGCTGCCCTTGAATACCTTTTTTTCCTTTACTCGTTTTGTACTCATAACGACGGGGAGAGGAAGATGTTAACGGTTTCCGGCCCCAGCTGACCACACACAACGTACATACGTACATATATTCATCGTCCATATATGTTAAATAGTAACATAACGTAAGTACAAGTAATTAAATAAAATACTGCCTTATTTTATTTTATTACTGGTCCAAACGTATTTAACATATTTTCTAAACATGATAACAAAACATAAATAAAATAATGAAATATTATATCAAATATAATCGTCACCAAAATTCTCGTAGGCTAAAAAAAAGTGTCCTTGACGTCAAAATAACATGTTCATTTTCCTTTTGATACAGCTGCATTGAAATAAATATAATACCGATAGACTTTCATATTTAAAAGCTTTTGTATTAAAACTAATAAAATTTTAATTTCATTTTTATAAAATATGAAAACTTTCATTTAAACCTCTTTAAATGTTATTGAAACTGTTAAGAGGGTATAACTTTAAAAATATAAATATTACGTTTTTAGTAAAACCAACCTTTTAAGTAAATATCCTAGACCACATATAGAACGATTTCACTTTTATTTAATCAAAATTTCTTATTTAACCAACAATATTTCCCGCAATATAATTCCATATCTTAATACTGAAGACGTATTCATGATATGCCAATAGAGACGACATTAATATTAAGCATTTTAGGACATATGCAAATCTATCCAGCCAACGACAAAATGCTTCTTCAGCCTTTCAATCATAAATGATATAGCCAAAAATAAAATCAACGTATTAGGTTATTTTACAAATGATTAATCTTAACCGTTTGGGAGACCTTTTTTTGTGTTTAGTTGTCTCCAGAGTGCGACGAGATAATTAGCTAAAAATTTTATCATGTATGTTTGAGCCGAACGCGGATGTTATAGCGAAAACAGATTGAAAAAATGTTTAGCCATTCAAAAGTTATCAAAAAGGGATCACTCCTGCCTTAGACAATACATTAGAGCTGCCCTGCGCGTGCGAGCAATGCTGAGCTAGAAAGTGACAATTAGTCCTAATAAATCGATATTTCCTGTAGCTATTCAGATGAAAGGAAAGGGGCTTAGCTCAACATCCGCCGCGAATGGTTGGCGGATCCTAATAACATTAAGTTTATTTTTCAATATTTAGATTATTTAAATGCTCTATTTATTCTTAGAAATATTCATTCCTTGTTACTATTATTTAGCCAGTCTATTACTTTTGTCGTAGATTCATTAACGTAGTCGACATTAAACATTAATATTTTAATATTTATGATAACTATGGTATCATCTACAGGTAATAGACACTCATTATTATTTATATCGGACATATCATTCAAAATACCTTGAATTCTCGTCAATCTATAAAGCTTTATGTGGTTTTTCTATGAACGTGCTTTTTCGTGTTTATAATATTTTATATAAAAGTTCTGGATAAAAAAACAAGGCGTCTCCAGAAAAAAGATACTGAACAAAATTGTATTATTGTGAGGTTGCCAAAATTATTATTGTACTTGAGAAAAGATTAGTTTATTTTCCAACCTTTAATTTTCTATTCCACCCTCTTCAAACCTGTTTTTGGGATAAAAAGAGAAAAAGAGAATTGTGCCATTTTCAAACCTCTTCGTAAAAAATCTAGAAATCTCAAACCTTCAATAACCGAGAGGGTATTATACAACTTAATAATAGATTGGGACTTTTGACCATTTGCATTTCTTATGAGTTGTTCAACTTTGGAGATGTTGCAAACATTTTATCTTAATTTTAAACTTTTATGGACGAAAGAGAAAAAAGATAGTTAACATTCGTAAAAGGAAATCCATCATCCATTTTTTTTGTAGGTATGCGCCTTCGATGCATCAAATAAAAAACACTTATGTTTATAACAATTTTTACTTAATAGATGCTTCGATACTATACATCGATGTATATCGTCCACTTCGACCGAAACTTCTTAGAAAAGCCGAGACAGGGAGTGGGCTTTGAGGAAGCCCGCAGCTAAAGCGCAAGGCACGTATCATTCCAGAAAGAAAAACAAAGACTATCTACAAAAACAAATGAGATTCCATCAAAAACAAAAGATGTGAAAAATGCCCAAATCTCGCAACACCGGAAAAAGTTATAAAATTCCACTCAAAAGAAAGTCGGTTAATTCGGTATACACACCTTTGGGAGCAGCCTAAAACCACTAAGTCATAATTGATACTTCGTCAGTTTACTATTAACATTTCATTGTGACTATGTCAGTATTAAGTTTTGTTATATCTTAATGAGTAGTGACTTGGCAAACGATATTTTTTTAAATATATCAAATACGGACAAGTTTTTATGGAAATTAAGTTAGTTTTAAGTATTTTTTTAAGATATTTGGGTTACTTATTTATTGATCTCATTAAAACAATTTCAAATAAACCGTAGTATATCCATGAAACGGTACAATTATTTTTAAATTGTTTACCATGTATCAAATCAAATTATGGTTTGTCAAATCTTTTGTAACAGACCCATCACAGGCCGTAAAACGGAACGGAATGGAGTGAAAATCAATCCTAAAGGAGCGACGGTCACTAAACGAAAATAAAAAACGAGGCTGTTCTATGAGAGCGGCTAGTTGTCTGTTTGCTCCTCTTTTAGTGTTTTCATTCCATTCTCTTTTAGACTTCAACCTTTTCTGTCTGGATTCATTATTTTTGGTCAATCTGAACTATTGTTTATCCTTTGAGAGTTTTCGCTTTCAAGGATTTAAAGGATTTATTTGAATATAAAATTTTAATATTATTTTAACATTATAATATAAGGAATAATTGCTTTATAGTGAGCAAGTACTTCTTTGCTATTTTGAAAATTACAACTTTTGAATAAATGTTTTATAAACACACGTATTGAAGTTATCAAATAGACTGCTATTAATCACAAAAATAAATTTTTACATAAAGTTTTTCTTTTATATTATTTTCCCTTTTATCAGTGTAAATTATATTTATTAAATATTTATATAAACAGGAATAAAATACTAAGGCTCTTTATAATCACGTGTATTCGTTGCACAGATGAGAATTAGTTAGGCATAATTAATTGTTTCTCACTTTGTTTATATTTATGTAGCTTTAAATTGAATTCAATAATATCAGAAAAGCGTTTTTATTTAAAATAAAGAGTAAATTGGTTGGTGGGTTGGTATACGTTGATATAAGGTAGTTGATGAGTTTGATCTCGAAACAAAACAGATTGCATTGTAATCTTATATTTTAATTGTATAGCAGCTATAATATTATTCGTTTGTATCAAATAGGCTCCAAAACTTCTGTTCAGTGCCGATACATGGTCAGTAGGTAAACAATTATAACTTAATATTACTTATAGAATATTCTTGTAAGTGGCCTTGCTTAACAACAACATATGAGCTAACTTGTATGGAGTAGTAGCTGTTTCTTACAAAAGATCGCCAGGAAGTAGCTATTCCATACGATGCGTGAGAAAATATATACAACAAAACCTTCGTCTCTGTTTCTAGGTCACAGAACTTAGTTTACAGATTATAAAAAAAAATAACGGAGATTTTATTAATATATGTATACTAATATTATAATGATAGAGAATTTAAATTATTTATATCGGGCGATTTATATTCTTATACCCTTATGACCCTCTAGGGACTACGTACTTAGAACGACTGTGTCTAACACAAAATATATATTTACTATACACGTGAGAAAGGAACTTGCAGTTAAAATAATATGCTATTGTTTTATTATATTGTTATTTGTTTTTAACATTACACATACAGCATGCTATATATGGGAATTATAATTATATATGTATATTGCATTGCAATTATATTTTGTATTGTTTTATCAGTCTAGTTTTAGAAAAGATAACTATAATTTGAAATAGATCACTTCAATAACAATGAGATAGCGCGCTGCTTGCTGGTTTGCAGTATAGGTATTTCAAGCTTCCCCTAGTATGTGTCCTTTTATTTTTCCAAGGGTTTGAACTACAGATGGTTCGTGAATTGCTTTATCAACTTCTATTAGGCCTACATCAGAAGGATACCGACACTCGACAATCTCTGTAAAGCCAATCCAATTTGAGTTTATTTGAAATATTATACAGTCTATATTTGAGTACAATGATATATTTATTTGTTGGGGATTTGAAAAACTTCCTATGATTAAGGTCTAGTTTGCGATCCTCGAGGGTGGAGTAATTATAAAAAGTGAGTGGAGAAGATGGATGAGACCGAACAAGTATTTGATTAAGCATTAATTTGAGTAAATTCTGTGGTATTTAGTATAAAGACATAACCATGGAAATAAATTAACATAAAAAAATGTGAATGACTTTAAGTTGCCGGTACTTTTTGTTCGAAATATTTGATGTAAACTGAAATAAGTAGTGTATAGTATATTATTATCATATTCCATTTGTTTCAATCTGTTATCTCTCAAGGGAATATATTAGTTGCTACAAGTGCGCTCACTACTTAATTAGTTTATTCGTATGTATGGACGTATGCAAAGATGAACGCTAACACGGCCTATGTTAAGGTGTAGGAGATATGATATTATTGTTATATCAGGCCAATTATAAATGATATATAAGCAATGAAATTTGGGTCTATTCCAAAGTGTCACCTTATCAAGCCATTATTATTTATTAAAACCACCTCACAGTAATAACACCGTCTTAGAATGTTGTTGTATAAAGAGTCTACTGAATACAATAAGTAAATATAAATTGATTATTATTTGCGCTTCAAAATATACTATAAACTTGTTTCACAAAAAATTAGAAATCCGGAAGCTAAGTCGACAAAGATTGATATTAAAAGCCAACAAGCCAACTATAAAGAGATAATAAACCAACTCCACAATCGTAATAAAATCCATCTATAAAGATAATACAACACAACTACGTGTTGTATTATCTTTTCAATTCAATAAACTTTGTGTATCGGCATATTTAAACATGCAATTAATTTGTTAATTCAATTATTCATATATTATAAATATTTAGTTAACTTTTTTATGTTTTCCGGAACGGACTGAGTATAATGTATAAAATCAACCAAAATTATGAATATTTCATTTAATTTGAAATCCATTTTATTCTAATTAAATGAAAATAAGAAAAATCGACAAAATTGATTTTATCTACAAATAAGTCAAAAAAGCTTTTATATTTGTATGTGAGTGTACGTTGGATGGATGGATTTGCATAGTTAGAAAGTCGCATTTAAAAAATAGTATAAAATAAGAACTACTATCAAGTAGTCAAATTATGATAGAAAAAACAATAATCAAATCTTGTAAATGTTATTCCATCATTAGCATCGTCCATATTTAATATGAAACACTAACTGTATATTGTAATATCACATCGTATTATTTGATTTAATGTATGCCTTATATTTCATAAAAGATAAAAATACCGAGGCAGTGCGTTAAAGTTTAATAAAAATACAACATGATAAAGTAAACATGTTTAATTAAAGCGTGTATTTACAAACGCGTGGCGTGAGTAAGAGCGGCCACGTTGAGTAACCAACGAGGTGTTTGACTAAATGGAACAATTTGATGTACATTGTGTGCTTTATTAAATATAATTGAATTTGAAGTTGTTCTTAAATATTTACTTGTGAAATTATTTAACAAGGCTATTAATAATACTTCTGTGATCTCTATGCTTTGACATCAGAACAACCAACCATAAGTGAAGTAGAAATTCATTTCATAAATAGTAATAATAGACATTTGTTTCAGATAAAAGGCCCTAAAACTATCAAATTAAATGATAATTGGCAACAGTAATGTAATCGAACTATCACTAATATCAGATAAAGCACATTCACGTTAACAATATTAATATATACGGAAAGTAGTTCTGAAGTCTTCTCGTAATAAATGTAGTTGCGTAGTTCACACATAAGACAAATGCCTGGTGATTTGTATATATTATTTATGTATGTAATATTTCATATATTATTGGAGGTTCTTTCTGTCAATTGGGTTATATTGTCAAATTCGTAATACTTTATTGTTTTTTAGATTTATTCTTCGGTTTCATTTACTTATTTCTCTGCGTTTACTTTTGATACATTGAACACAAAATGTTTATAACATAAGTAACCATGTACCTTGTAAATATTCTATTAGGTTGAATCTTATTTAATCTATATTAATTTAAATTTATTTTTATGTGACGACAGCTTCTAAGAGATTTAGCAATATATTTAATAATGGTTCAAAAATGTAACCTCTTTCAGTCAGTCTACTCATTTAAGATCAACTGGTTTGAGATCATCGCTGTATATATTATTTCAATACTTAATGAAAAAAATACTGCTTAGAAGCATTCTGCAGTCAGTATTTTGTTATCTTTTTATCTGACATGATCTGTGTTTATAAAACTGTTGCCACATTGTTGAAATAAATTAAGTATTACATTTAAGTATTATAAGTATTACAATATATATGAATTACTTTAATTTAATTAAATTTTAAAATTAAATTCAAATACATTATAATTTTAATCTTTTTTTGTCATCAATTGATAAAAATTAGAAGACAATAATTTAAAATTTATTTTTATACATAACTAAAATACCTTTCTAAATAGTGACTACAATAACTCATATTATTTCTGTCTTTAGTAATTTATTATTAGTATTAGTAAAAACATTTCAATAATATTGTATTGTAGTAGTAAGTAGTGACCGTGCACTGCGGAATGGAAACAACTCGTTTTCTTACTAAAACATATTATGATCTGATCTTTGTGATTCGGTCCACGACTGTTTATTGTAAGTGAGTAAGTTCAAAGCATGAAAAAGATCTATAAGTAGATAGACAACAATTTTATTCGTTTTGTAAAAAAGAGACGTTCAAAGTAATCTAATAAAGAAACTTCTTTCCAACCATTTTGAAGTTTCACATCATTATTATTTTAAACACAGAAATTACTTAAATTCTATGAAGTTAAATCTGTTTTAAACGTGATAATAAAAACCTTATTCCATTAGCTTTTACAAAGTATTGGATAAAGATTTATATTTATTTAGTTAACAAAATATTTAAATAAAATAATCAACATAATTCCAAGTTAAAATCGAGATTTAATTTATAGTTATAGTAGGATCTACACAAGATTACAATTGTGAAAATGATAAATATATCTTAAGAATGTAATTTAATTAGACACTTTGGAGGTAGTTATTTAGTATGTTATGATTTTAAACATTACTACATGTGAATACAAACTAGATGAATAGTACATTATTTTTAATATCTTTGAAGACGAGCTCGTGACTCGTTATCATTAGTGAGACACGGTTATGTAACAGATAAATGATCTTATCACAAACAAACAACAGTTGATATATCTACATATAAATACAGTTCTATTTAAATCTAACACTAAATAAAAATTAGAAATCTAACACTTAAAATAAAAAAAAAATTTGAAAGAGTCAATTTTTGTCTCTGTTTTAATTCAATTTAATAATAAAGAGAAATTACAAACTTTTAGACTGATTAAAAGTACCAAAAGTGATTTTCACGGAGTTTCTGCACATTACGGTTTTAAATGAGTCACGTTCTGCAATTATTCTCCTTCTTTGTTCTGTTTAGTTCTTTTACATTCCACTCCATACTGTGATGTAATAATAACCACTAAAGATATATGTTAAATAGAATGTAATTGGTACAAGTTTTAAAAAAACTAACGTTACATATTTGATTTCAGAAAAAATGAACAGACATTTTTAATTGTTTCAATATTGAAGGTCACAGTAGTTATATCGACATTGGGGGGCCACCACTGAAAATCTCCTCGTCGGCCCGTCTGTTATCAATGTCACTCGGACTTGTCCAGTGGGATTGGAAGTGGCACAGGCCGGTGCTCCCTGGGGGATGGTTAATTCGGTCTTTCGGGATCACGTTAGCCGTCTGCTAATGTCCAGCGGCGGAGTGTCAGCCATGAAGTGCCCGTATCTGGCTCATAACTGACTGGGGGAGGTTTGCGTCACGCTGCGGTCCCCTACGGGATCGTTGTCGTGACGCGAGGTGGCGAGTAGGTCGAGGTGGCATTTGCTGCGCCGCCTCCCCTAGAGGAGGAGTCGATCCGGCCTCGCCAGCCGGATCCTCCACCCGTGAGGAGTTTCAAGCGGCTGCGGATTTACATGCCTCTTCCGGCCCTGTATGCCGGGGTGGCCTTCTTTGGGGGGTCACCAGCGGTGTACAAAAGCCCGGATCAGGGCGCGGTGTTGGTACGTGCACGGTAGTCGGGAGTTCGGGGACAGTCACGGGTGCCTCCTCAGGTATCCAACATCGCCGAGCGGTAACCCGTGGCTGTCAGGTGGGGAGTTGTGGGGTGGAGAGGGCCAGGATTCTCGCTCCGGGTGCGGTGTTGGGGCGGACTCAACAGCGGGGGTTCGGAGGCAATCATGGATGCTTCCTGGGGCACCCAACGTAGCCTGGTGGTATTCCGCGGCTGTCGCAGGGTAGTTCGGTTGGTGGTGGGTTCGGTTTCCTTTCGGGGACTGGGCTCGAGTGGAATGAGTCGGATCAGGACTCCTTAATTCTGAGTGTGGTTTGCTATCAAGCCGGCCACTGGAGTGAGGCGCATTCCTGTCAACAGTTTGCGCCGCTCCATTTGGGAGGTGACGGTCTTCTAAACGGCGAGGTGTTGACTATTTGTTTTAGTGAGTAGGGCTCTCAAATAAACACCGCTTTCCTCCCCTGGAATGCGGTGTGTACTCATTATGAGTTTCAGATGATAAAAAAAAATAAAAAGTTATATCGACGTTAGATATAAATAATATGGATATAAACATTTAAGTATTTTATAAGATCCCTTGATTTTGCCAGACAGAGCAAACAAAATATAATATTAATAATATAGATCAAATTTTATTTACTTTATTAAATTAAATCTTTAAATCAGGTACCTGTTTTATGATAAATGTCGAAATAAATAACAATTAAGTAAAGGATCAATATAAGCTACAGATTATAGGTTTCATAATTTTTTTTTTCTAGCTCCAAACGGCTTTTATTAATACATATATTTTCATGTGAAATGTTTTGAATTTGGGTCCTTTTTTTCTTTTCACTTTGATAAAACCAGATATTTTTTTTAAACAATTGATATTTAAGATATTAATATAATGTATGATATAATACATTATATTAATATCATAAATATCAAGACAATAAATAATCAAAAATAATAAATAGAAGTATTTATAAAGATACCATCATTTATTCAATATCTTTAGTTTTATTTTTTATAAAGTTTTAAACGTAAGCGTATTTTAATTAAAAAAATGTGAATTATATTTTATGAGTTGTAAATGTTTAATTTATAAAAAAAAACTTAAAAAAAGAACAAATGTATAAAATATGGTAAAACATGTGTCTACTTTTATACGTTGTATTCTGACTATGTAACTAATTTTTATTTTTGCTAATTTAATTTCAATCTCACAATTTTTGTTTTAGGATTTTATTTTTAACATTTTGAATTGCAATAAAAATACACATTTTCTATTTTAGTTTGAAGTCAATGTCTAATATCGCGGTACTTGATCATACGTCATAAATTATATTGAATGTCTCTGTTGTGACATAACACGATGTAAATATTCATCAAGTGTTCTCTATTATTATTCATGAACACATTCAGACATTTACCTTATAATTATAGTTTATCAAAGGAGTGTGAATGTGATTCCTCGTCATCTTAATGACGTGTAATGAGTTAAATCAATTATTTTGATTAATATTTCATTTTGAAACTTGATCATATTTACTTATATTTAAAGATATGTCAGTTATTTCTCATCTAACCATCCTAATAAATCATTCAATGCTAGTACTCTAGTTTGCGGTTTCCCAAAACTACTCGCTTGAAATCACGACCGGCTTCTTTTTTATAAAACGGTTATAGTGTAATTTTATTTTCTATTTCAAATGCTCTCAAAGCGATTTTGATGGAACTTTACAAGTCCCTTCATACATTAAGACGATTATTGTTTCTATAAAAATGACTAGATATGTTCCACAAACAATATAATCTATTTTTGTAGTAACGATTTCTATTTCATAAAATAGTCTAATGTGCGTGTTACGAGATATATTAACAAACTATAAATAAACAAAATCTTGTATCTATTTATGTTTCTATACTTATTATGAAATGTACATACATACGTTATAAGTTATGATCATAATTCAGATTTTATAGACTCACTTCTGTTTTAATAAAATAATGAGAGACACATTAAGATCTGATAATAAAATAACAATCAGAAAATAACAATTGACAAGAAGAAGAGATTTAAAATTTAGATCTGAATTATTTATGTATTGGATATATCGTATAATAGTGTAATGGAGGTATCAGATGAAGGTGTGATGGTGTCACGTGTGGTGATACGGACGATCGCTCTCGACTCGCAAATCTACATATACGAATATTTGATCACAATGTATGTCTGAAGAGATAAAGGTATTTGTCTCATTTTACTATACTATACGTAAAAGTATTCTTACAATGTTGTATTCAGCTGCATTCTAAGATTACGTTTAATGTTAGGTATAGATTACTATCATATACAAACTGACAAAATGCTCAAGACTTTAGTGTAATGTTTTACCTCTGTAAGTGAACTCCAAATTTTATGTATAACTGACTCTGTGTGGAATTAGTTTTATTGTTGTTCATGTGCATTTCTATGAACACAAAATAAATGATATTACAAACAAGAATTATGAAATCTATTTCTAAATATTGTTCAAAGATTTGAAAACCTCGTTTTAATGCTTGATATTCGCATACCTTTCTTTCTACCATTTAGTTATATTTGATATCGGCAGCTATTGGTACAATATACATTCTTATTAGAATATATTGAGAAAAGTAACTTATAAGGTTCTTTTATCTAATTTTATTTCAAACGTCAACGGTCCTTTTAATAGTGAGTGGTATCGTCGTCCATGACTTCTGCAAATGCATGTGGGTTACAATCACGGTTCAGGAAGCGATTCATTTAACGCTAAAGCTTTACAAGCTGCAGTAAAAATTACGGCAGCTAAGCTACCATGTCCAAAATATAACTTAAAAACATTATTAAGAGCAGTCCTCAACAAGAACAATCTGTTTCAATTCTTATCATCCAAGTACATGAATTATTTTAATTATTTATATTTGCATTCTACATTTATTTTTATTATAATTCCATTAAATAGCTTATTTATTTAGTTAAAGTTAATTCCTGCTGTAAGGGTGCACTTTCCAGGAAAATTGTTAGAAAAGTGATAAGAACAAAAACATTGCCTCCATAGTATTATGTGTAATCTCATTTATATTTAAAGAATTTAATAATTTAATTAATTTTTATTTATAACTCTGATCACTGTGACTCAGAGTTTTATTAAACTTCAGAGACACGACATGACTTGTTGGATGTATAAAAACCGCGGATCTAGAATATGCAAATTAACTTTGAATATTTCATGAGATTCAAAATGAGATTCCAGTATTTATAATTTTTCCTTTAACCATTTGGGTGCCAAAGTAATTAAATTATTCAAACTTTTTATAACCTAGAAATCGCAAACTTAATATAAATAATTAATTATCAAATGTGTTGTCGTTAACTATCACGAATTAGTTTTAAAAGTTGTGGTCAATGTTGTACGCTTCTGACTTTGACTTAAGAAGAATTAACGACCTATTACGATAAGATTAAAGTGAAAATTAAAAGTATGCTTTAATTAAAGCAATCACTAAGACTAATGTATGGTTTTCTTATTTATATATTTAAAACATTTTGATTATTCTCTTATATTCGTAATTTTTTTACGTAAGAGGAACAGGTTAAAATTAGCCCTGTTGACCCGTATATATGTATATATATATTATAGTCAGTGTGAAAATAATATCTTACTGATATAAAAATATGAAAGATGAAATAAAAATGAAGTGAAGGTTTATCCGAGTGTGTTAATTTAACTTGTAGGAGCTAGTTCCGCGGTACATTAGACCGAACTCACACTGAGATGTACTTTGTAATGAGTCGAGTTCACTGCGCTGAGGCGAGTAATTAATATAGAGCGAAATGTATGAATATAAAAATGTTTTTGTATAATATAATGCACTCTATTGTAAGAACCGACTAAAATGTAATTTAAAATATAAAATGTTACGCTTCTTCTATGCATGCCCCTGTTTTTTTAAACTAGAGGTCAAATACAGTTATTAACTTTCAAGAATATTGTAAAATGTAAAATATTACATAGAGAAGAGGAAAGGATCCCGCTTCTGGTTCTCTTAACCATTATACGTAATAACAACCAGGTTATAACAGCTATAATTGCTACTCAGTTACCCCATTCTTCGAGGAGGGCGTAGTACTATGCCCGCTGAGAGTACTACTCTATGAGTTGTAGTAACAAATATTTCAACAGGTAATTAGACTTACATTGTAGTGATCTATAATTATTAACAACAAATTGAAAGTTACATCCCAGACGTAACTTTAAGACATTCAAAAAACATTGTCTATTTAAACAAACTCCTATTACTTTATAAATATTCTGATCCATTTATGTGAACACAAAATTATTTATGAATTTCATAATATTCATAATGTTACTATTGAACAAGTATACGAAAGTTCAAACAACATATTTGTTGAATTGTGTAGTGCTTGATATAGAATGAAATTTTCTATAGAAATCCGTTATTTTTATTGATATCGATCCAGCTTTATATTTTGGAAATCATGTTTGACGACATTTTGAGGTCTCTCATTAATTGTTACTAAAATTTTAACATTTAGTATTGATAAAATATGTTATTCTAGATATGGCTGGGGTGAGATTTTTATTTAAAATTGTATTTTTTATAATCTAGAATTTTCATTTCAAATTTATTTTGAACTTCCTTTTCTGTACAACTTTGTAATTAAAGAACACTCCCTGGGATTAAGTGTTCTCCGTCCGTCTGTCTTAATAGGATATTAATTAACAATAAACGTCTGTCGCCGGCTCTTCTCAGGTCTGGGACATTAAGTTTATCGAGCAGGGGGAGTTTTAGACAATAAAATAAGTTTGACCAAATTACTGTTAATAAAAATTGTTAACTTAATAAATATAAAAACCTTTTGTAATTGGATTTCACAAGGTCATGTTAATTTACTCGTCATTCAAATATACAGGGTGTTTTGTAGAGGGTCCGACAAACCAAGTGAGCGTGTTCAGGTACCTATTTAGAGAATACAAATTGGCAAAAAAAAATCCCTGACCTCCTATTTTTTTTAAAGATTTTTTTTTGTAAATTTTTAGTTTTTCGCCGTTGTTGTACCTAATCACTTAAATAACATTTCTAAAATTCCTTTTAGACCGGATATTTTCATGAAATTTTAGTTTCAACTGCATGCTTAAGCCACGAAAAGCAAAATTAGATATAATCTAAACTTCCTAAATAATGTAGAACTCATAAAGTGAAAAAATAAGTTTAAGCTTGACATCTAAGTTCAACTTTCACAATGATTTAAAAAAAAACATTAGCGATTCTGGAGGTAGTATAAATTAAAAAAGTTTTTCATTTATCACTTATTACAACGACATAAAAAATGCTATAATACTTATCGGCTTGTTCAATAAATGAGGTACCAACAAAAATACAAACAACAGAAATTAATCTAAATTATTTTTATTTCAAATCCTGTTCGAATACAACTCCTCTGTTATAAATACACGCACGACTCCTACGACGTATTTCTTTTGTGATGGTGTTTAGACTCATTTCTGCTTTAATTTTTGCAAATGCGTCGTTAATTCTTGCCACCAATTCTTCTTTTGTTGTGATTTCGACCTCATACACCAACTCTTTAGCACGTCCCCAGACATAGAAATCGAGCGGTGTTAGGTCTGGGGAACGTGCGGGCCATTCAATTGGGCCACGCCTCCCGATCCATGAATTGGGGAAGCAGTCAGTCAGCATCTAAATACTCGCGTACAATGTTTCGGTAGTGTGCCGGGCAACCGTCATTCTAAAATATGTTTACCCGGTCATCTTCAAAAATCGCGCAGGTAGCTAATTAATTCCGGTAAGTCATTGAATAAAAATTCCAACTAATATTCGACATTTAGTGTATCTAGGAGATAATGGGGTCCTACGAGATCATTCCCAATGACACCTGCCCATACATTGACCGAAAACTTGTTTTGGTGTGAGGTCACTCTTGTCGCGTTAGGATTTTGCGATTCCCGTAAGTGTAGATTGCGTTGATTAAAAAACCCCTCTCTCGTAAATTTTGATTCATCTGTCCAGAGTATGTCCATTCTTCAAAAAATCTTCGTTATCTACATCCGTATGTAAAACAACAAACAAATTTTATCCAACTTTTTAGTTAAAATATATATCTTCAAAATATATATTTCTCATTTTACATTGTTGTAAAGGGGCAATTTAAAAAGACATGTCCGCTAAAGTTTCGTACGCTGGCTCTACTGGTAAAATTTATTTCCTTCCTGCTATCTATTCCATCCATTCCATATATCTGCGTCTTAGTTTGTAAAATTATCGTTGTTCTACAACAGTAGTATAGTAGTATAGATGTCAGGTTTATGATAATAATAATACAAAATCATTTATTGTTATGATATTTCTTCCTCACTGCAATTGTCAGTATTATATTATATAATAAGTGTACGTTTGATACTAATGTTTATTTGTTGTTTAATAGAAATCATTCGACCGACATGATGCAGGTGAATAGAGGCACTATTAAGCTGCGTCAGGTCAAGAGACGATTATTCAATATATGCAGAACCGATACCGACTCAATCAGTTTCATATTGTTATTTATTGTCTTCTGATAAAAGATGACCCAAAAAACGGGTTTGGACGGATAGATATGAGAAAATTTAATATATTTTATACAACTTTTTATCAGTACTCTTTATCCGTTGAAAATATGTTTAAAGTTGAATTAGTATTGTAAATAAAAACGACTACCTGTAAGTGATTTTAATAGAATTGTACATCGGTTACTGCACACGTACAGACGGATCGTTTATACACACACAGTTGATGTAAACACGTATGTTGACTAAATGGAACAATTTAATATCATGGAACAAATGACTCGGTACATTGGTTCAGGTAATTGTTATAAATCATGGATGCATGATTACACTATTTTATAAGATTTGATAGTAATATATTCAACATGAGTGAGACACTGGGAAATTACAATTGAAATTATATTTGTACTACTACTACTATATGTACTAAATGTGTAAAATATATATTCTACATAAATTGTGTTTGTTTTTACATTTTAATATGTTTCATAAAACGTACATCAGCTCGGGTCATGATTGATCATGATGATGGTTTCTCGATATTTATAAATAATATTATTAAGTAGCATACCTTTATTAGTTCATTTAAATAACTCCAATACAGATGTGTAATACCATGTTACTAATACCTGTTTAATGAGAATTCACCGGTACCAATATTGTCAACTATTTTAGTGTAAATTTATCCACGTTAGTAAAATGATGCTTGGAATCTAATTTCGTAATATAAGTACAAGCTGCGACAACTTTTGGATCTGAGTTTTCATTGGTGACAGACTCAGCAGTGTATTGGCAGAAAGATAGAATTATTAAAATATTTGCATATCCATGTAAGTACTTGTAAACTTTGATATTTCTAGCCATTCTCATCATAAATTACATCATTGCCATACTGATATCGCCGAAGTAGGGAGTCTGTGAGATAAGATTTTTTATACCTACTTATAGCAGCCACTTTTTCAAGATGTCACTTTTTTCCGAAGGGATCTTAAATAACCTTCAATGATTTATGTTCTCGTTTGATATCACTTTAAAACGCGAGCAGAATAATTATAAAAAATGAGTGAAGGAGAAAGATGACTAAATCATAATTCCAATGGTGTTTCCTTAAGTAGTCTTACGGTTGATAAAAAAACATTTAGAATAACTAAATGTCTACACAGTCACTAAAGGCTATGAGTTCCTGTAATAGCTCTCTGCTGTAGTGATTAACTCGTCACAAAGTACACGCATGAAGGCAACGCGTAATAATATAACCTATATATACATTATTAAAATGATATACTAATGCTTACGTATTGTATTACATATTTATTATATTAAACATTTAACTTTCATAACATTTTCTCAAATTAAATAATTGTGATATTTATTATATCCCAAACGCCGTGTTCCGGGATGTTGATAATAAACATAAAATATTGAAATAAACCACACGGACAATTATATTTAATGCGATGCAGTATCTGCAGCAGTAGTAATATATGTTTAAAATATATATAATTTAATTTGGTTATTTTTATTATTAAATTTTGCCTTAATATTCACCGTCAGAGAACAAATTAACATTTATAACAGAGATTATTAAAACTAAATGCACATTATAAATAATAACTGAAATTTTAATATCATACTTACAATACAAATAGAAATACATTGAAATAAACTAAAAAAAAATATTTTTAATGTAATTTCCTTTCCATTCAAATCTCTTGAAATTTGGGCAACAATTAATTGAAATTTGAAAGAAACTTAAGAAACGTAATATTAACCTTTTTAAATAAAGGACCACTGATGAAATGAGTTACGTCATTAAATGTATTTGGTAAAAGTTTTCTTGTTTTTATTTTATTTTGTAACAATTTATCTGCCATTTTGTAATGTCCACCATTTCAATTTTCATAACGAAGTACGCAGATTGAGTTTGCCTTTTGAGTCCGTATATTTGATTGCAGTTCAGTCACCGTAGACAGTCTGACCGTAGACAGTCTACGACTGCCATCGCGCTGCGCTCGCCATATTGAATTTATATTAATTTCATCGAGTATGTGATTAGAACAAAACAGTAATCTAACTTTGTTAAACATTTCAATAGCTATAAAAATATACCATTAAATATAAAACAATATTATTATCAGATAATATTAGTTTAATTTTTGCGTTCTCCTTATCGGCATGAAAACTTTTTAGTTTAATAAGTCTGATAATCAG
Source organism: Melinaea menophilus ssp. n. AW-2005 (assembly GCA_918358695.1). Lineage (NCBI taxonomy): Eukaryota > Metazoa > Arthropoda > Insecta > Lepidoptera > Nymphalidae > Melinaea > Melinaea menophilus. The sequence continues at coordinate 3,503,676 of OU911054.1, read as the reverse complement.
GTATTTACTTTTTTGATCATTTGTATAATAGAATAATGGAACCAAATCCATTGAATAACGATGAGCATAGCAATTATATTAAAAGATTGCACTTTAATTTAGTTTTGTTTTAATATATATACGAGTAATTCTATTTCAGCGAACGACCTCATGTCTACAACAATTGGTTTAGTCTATTAAAGCAACACATGATAATTAGGAATAACTTATTAGTCCTAATTTTAATAGTAAAAGAAATCCTTCTTCTAATGAAAAAACAAAATATTATTTCATGTCATCGTGTGTTGCTGATCATATTTTGACTTCCTACATTGTCATTGTATTTTAAAATAAAATTGTTTAAGTGTTAGTGTTAAGTTATTGTATTTTTTAAAACCACATTAGAAATTAACAGTGTTTCAATTTAAATAAACAATCACTAACTATAGTGATAATATGAGAAACAATTTAATATTAGGTATTGCAACTGTATTACTAAGATAACTTACAGTATTGTGTAACTGGAGGGTTGCATTCAAGCGAGGATAATAATGTGGATGGAAAAACGGTGTCAAGAAGTAATTAATCAAGAAATATTTGCACGATAATCTTGATTCAGAGTTATTTATAAAACAATTATTCTTTGCTAGAAGCTAGAAAATAATTGGTCTGAATGAAATAAATCACCGCAGAGGAAGCGGCGCAATAAACTTGGCGGACATATCTTTTAAATCGCCACTCTGTTACAATGATGTGACATTGTCAAATGTGTCAGAGGAGGACACTTTATACTTACTTTGTGTGTATCTTATTTTTCATACAAGCAATTAAACTATTGTGTTCATTGTTTTTTGATTTCCTAATAAAAGTAATATGAATGCACTAACAAAGGGACTGCTATTTTGATATCCTATTTAACAAATTTCCTACATTGTACTACATTATACTACATTGTACTATAGAGAAATAAGAAATAATCCTTTATTATTTATAATTATATTGTTTTGTTTTATAGAAAATGTATATTATAAATACAATTTCTTATATCAATGAGAAACATTTTTATTATAGATGTCTGTTTGTGGATATTTTAGAACAAGTAATATAATAATGATACAATTGGTCTAGATATGTAAGCCGTTATTCCTATGTATCCAGAGAATCTGCAAAATTTATGCTCATGCATAGCCGAAATGTTAGAATTATGTAATAAAATAGTCATTTTTATATCATACAGAAATACCACAAAATAAGTGTAACTGTCTAGTATTATACTTTAAGACAAGCAAAGATTTTACAGCCTTTTCTTTTAATTTTAAGATATTTTATTTAAATATTTTGCTTATATTTATTTTTATAAACATGAAAATGTCGCTATCATGACGAAACAAATTTACTTACTTACTTGTTAACTTATGAGTTTTAACAACCATAATAATGTGTGTGCTATGTTTTTGTATACTGAAGTGAGTGAGGTGATTCAATGCTCAATATCACATTGCATTCAATATCTAAATTGGTACAAATTCATTAAAGCGTAAAATTGCACAAGTACCTGCGTTAAATGAATCGGTAGTGTAAAATGATACGTCAATAAAACATTGCCTATATTAATTGTACTGTAAATTTGATTTTCAGTTTTGAAATAGTAAGATCCCAATATATTCATAGTCGTTTATTTTAGAGAGTCAGTTGCTTAGGATATTAGACAATGAGATATTTATTATTTATTTCGTTCCTCGGAACAGCAGGTTATAGAATGAATTTGGCATTAAAAAAATATGATAATGAAATATTGTTTATTATTTTTTCATTCCTCGGAACAACTGGTTTTAAAATGAATTTGGCACAAAAAATATATTAGTCTTCGTATTTAAATTTAATTAAAAGTCAATCAGCTACTGCCTCAAAGTTTTGTTCAAACTGACATCTGTACAGAAGGGTAGTGGCTGTTGATGTAGTTGCTGTTCTGGAAGAGTAATATTAACATTGTCATGTGCAGTGTGCAAAATAAAACGTGAAACACTTCTCTTTAAACCTTTACATATATAATATACTAGAAAGAATACAACACTCATGGCACACAGTCTCTCCTCTGCACGGCGCACCGACTACAATCAGTAATTTTTGATAATAATTTGAACAACTCAAATATAACGTGAGTTATTATATCTTTCATGAGCGAGTTCCAGGAATCCTAAATTTGTTTTTGTTATTACAATCGTATGGTTAAAATGTTTTCATTATTTTAATTCCTTGCACAGATATTTTGTCATTTATTTCTCATTACAAAAGAAAGCCTTTATTATTATTAAGTTTATTAAAAAGCATAAATATAATTAACAACAAATTAGTGTCAATGTATAAAATAGATGTAACCTTAAATATTATTATAATATTATTGTTAAAAGGTTTTAAATTTAACAAAGGTGTAATGTACCAAAAGGACCGCTTCCCTGACGTCGTCTGGATTCGTACGTCTACATTTTTACACTACAATAAATACATACCTCGAAATGTCGACCCTTTCTACGACTTCGGTAAAAGGATGAATACCCGGCATCGCTCGGGTGAAATGTGACTCATATTACACCATCTTTTATAAAATGTAATATAAGAAGATAAAATTGAGATTTGAAGATTAAATTTGTTTGTTATGACAGCTCAATTAATAAAGTCTTATTTACACACTGACACTGACTGACAGGGATGCGTTCTTAGAAGATATAGCGATCGCATGGCACTGTGATTTCAGTGATATGTCTGAATCGGCTTTAATGAACTTAAGATGGCTTCCGGTGTCATTGACGTTTCGCTAGAGTAATGAATGTAGCCTCTGATATTTGTCTGTCAGTACCATTAGAATTTAACAAAATACTAGGCAACCCGAATTTTTCTGATATATGTTGTCGACTCGATATCTTTATATATGTATATGGATACTATAATAAAAAAATGGATAAGTTATTAATTTTAGAATATAAAGTCTGCTTTTGAATTTATGCAATATTTAAGATATTAAATGATAGGACATGGTGTGCGTAAATCACTCTTTAAAAGATAAAAACCGTAACTGATTGTAAAACAGAAACATAAGAAAAGATTCAGGGCTAAAATAGAAAGCACACAGAAAACGAACTGCACTTCTCGAATACAGAAAAAATTACTGAGCATTTCGAAGTCTGACCTAGAATTGTTCCTGGTCGCTTTTTAATATTTTTGTAATTATTTTCATAATCAAATCTATTTAAATTAAGTTTTGGAGTGTTAGAGTCCCCTTATTAGGTACTTTTTTGAAAAACAAAATAATTTATTTTTATTTTATTAATTTCAATTTTATAAACCTAATAATATTGTTGTTTAGTAATAAAAAGTGTTTCAGATATTATTCGATTACTAAGAGTTTCCAAAAATTTGTCATATTTCATATCATACATTTAAGATTTCAAAATCAGATTTATCATTACATTGCCAAATCAGATTAAAGGTAAGATTCTTTGCATAGAATTATAAGTAGATTTTAATTTTCCTCAAATACAATGGACTACAAGACAATTAATTTATATTAATTAATCCTTTTTGAGGGTTCTATAGTCCATTAGGAATCCTTATAGTTTCGCCGATCCGTCAGTTTGTTTTTCCGCAGCCTCATTCATAGACCTTAGTACTGGAAAGCTATATATATAACTTCACACGAACACATGGACAAAGTAGTGGAATAAAATGTTGTTCTATTTTTTATGAATACCCTATGACATGGTATTTTGTTAAATAAATATTATTGAAGTAAAAAACACTTTACAACTTACAAACGAATCTATTAATAAAAGTTTGCAAAAAACACCGATTAGAAGATTTTTTAGTAAGTTTTAAAGTGCAATGTTTTGTTAGATTCAGATGCTCCCCACTGCCAGTGAAATGGTTGATTTGGAAAGGGTTATTAAATTCAGGGTTCAGTAGTACATATAACGAATATAAAAGGAAAACTATTAGAACTAAGTAAGCTTTAGGCTTTACAAGTTTACGAGTAATAGTCGGTTAACTTGAAATATATATTTTTGTGCGCATATATTGCAAATGCTGTCTAAATCTTGTATCAAAATGTAATTGTGAATCTTAAAAAGATCTACAAAAATTTCGCAAGTGTAGGTATATTTCAATCTATCTATCCATCATTGGCAACCACGGAACCTTACATTGCGTCAGGCCCGACGCGCAGTTGGCCGGCTTAAATTCTTAATAACTTATGTTAGTTAACTTAATTGGAAACGTTATTTTTATAAATCATTTTATCTGACCTTAATTTATAATTTTTTTACAAAATGACAATTCTCGTTATAAAACAAAGCATATTTAATTTAAACTTGAGTTAAATTTATATTTTTATTATATTTATATACATAAATATAATAATAACTCGTATATTGGTAGTGAAATAAACAATTGAAAATATTTTTCAGTTTAAAAAAGGAGCTGCTATTAAAGATATGATCATGGCCAAGTCGTAAGATACAAAAGTAGTTATAATAAAAAGGGTTATCAAGAAAATTGTTTTGCAGCATTCGCGAAGGTAATTAATTAGTTTTATGCAAAACACAACGGACGCTGCGAATGAATAGCGACAGAATGAAACCCATATGTAACCGTCAACACATCTCTTGTTGAGGTGAATAACTTAATAATAATACACATATTTCATGATAATATTTTGCATTCCTGTAGTATTTATATTTTGAGACAAATATGTTAACTTTAGACATTTTTTAATTACAGAAAATAAGTCAAAGTTTCTTTTATTGTCAAAAATACCACCGGCTCGATAAACTCAGTGTCCCAGAGCTGAGAAGAGCCGGCGACAGAAGTTTATTGTTAATTAATATTAAGGTGACAGTGATTAAGAAGTAGTTCTAATGCCCAAAATCAACCAGAATGCAAAGCAAAGTTAAAGAATTGGTTATTGATATTAAATTATGATGAAACAAAAGAACTTTTTGGTTATATACACATCCTCAAGTACATTATAGATACACATTCAGACAACACAAGCTCATTTGAAAACCAAATATAAAGTTATACCATTTATTAAATAATGAATTTATTTGTAAAATAACTAATTTAAATTTGAGTCCTAAAACACAGGTTTCCACTTATTTTGGTTAACTTATAATTTGGTTAAAACTAAATATAAGCTTTTAGCAACATTTAAAATTTAGTACTTAGTAGCACGTTGGTTTGTAATAAATAAAATATGGAAAATTATCAAATCCAATTGGCAAGGTTTTCCCGCAACATATTGCGCAAATTACCAAGAGCATCTCGTTAATTCTAGGTCGCGGTATATTCATTGTACCCTCGTGTCTTTCCTTTCAGCTAGGAACTATATTTTGTAATAACCAGCTTTAATCTGACGCTTCCTAGGAGCTGTATCTGCAGCGACCGTACAATAATATGGTGATATATGGTGTATATATGTCGTGAAATTCTTATAAGGTTTCTACGAGGTTTAATATTATCAGTGGATTTAAGATTATATTTCTATTTAGATATAGGTATAATATATAATCAATATTCATCATTGTGTGACTTACTTTAAAAAATGGCATAAAAAGTTAATAAAATCCCCGTAATTTGAATAAAGATTTATACTTAAAATTCACGACCACCACGATATAACACTTGAAATAATTATAGCATAATAACTACAACATTTAGATTCCACGTATCTACCTTTGAGAGTGGTACAGCTTCATTAAGTGCAGTATGTGTCGATAAAAAAAATACTTTGATTACGGCTTTATTTTGATTTTCCCTCTCGAAACCTTCCCATTCCATAAGGTTTGCGAATCATCAGTTTTATGTATCAAAATATTTTTTAAATGCACATGTGCAGCGGTACCACTTAACGTTTACTAAAGCCGAATGACTTCAAGGACATTATCCGCCCTTGCGTCGTGTGAATCGTCTCTACCCTCATTACATACGTCTTTGGCAGCCTTTCAAAAGATCAGGATTCATTTTGTGCAGTTGCATAAAGCTTATTCCAATGTCTTCACCTCGACTACTAATGTATTTTTTCTATTCTACAGTTTGATTTTGTTTGTTTGTTTACAATTTAATATTTATTTATAAAACTTACATTTTTATATTTGATAGAAATAAAAGCTGTAATAAATAAATTAACTTCTCAATGTACAATTTATTTTTTATGAAGAATAAAATAAAAATACTTCTATCGGTCTTCCAAACGACACAGTTCTTTTCTAATTTGTTTTTTTTTTAACTTTATATTTAACAACATAGCATTATTGTATTTATCTAAAACACATTAACATTATTATGTATAACACTCGATATTAGTGTTATTTATGAATGAATGAACTTTTATATCGCGTAACCTATTTACGATGAACAGAAATAATGCACTCGACCCGTTTAACGACAATTAACGCCATTGTGGTGAAGCGCAGCGGTAATGATGATAAATCTCGGAGTGAGTCTATTGTCTCTGTAGTAGGACCTCGGATTGTAAAAGTCTTCATGCTTTTATTTTATTAAATCTTTATTAACTTATTTTCACAATATAATTGTTGTCAACACTTTATTTTTATTGCCTAATTAGCTTAATTGTGAACCTAATAATAAATACGAAAGAGAACTACTTTTTCGGTTTAAATTTTGAATTTGCAAAATAAAAAATCTAATATTTACAAAAATCATTAAGATTTTTTTTTAATTCAATGACAATGATTTAAAAGTTTTAATGGTTTAAAACAATTTCAATATAAAACATAATAACAATATAAGAAGTCAAGATAGCTCCTTAATTTGATAATAATTTTATTATTTAAGACATAATAAAAATAATAATAAATATTAATAATTTAATTCGTTAATAATAATTATTATTATTGGTTTGACTTTGTTTCGTTATAACAGTTTTTTTTAATATATATAATATAAATGTATATATGTATATATAGTTTCGTTTCATTGTTCTACTATACGAATATTCTAAGAAGTAGGACAAATCACACTGTAAGTACTTAAGTATCAGATAATATTGAACTAGTATTGTCTGATAATATTGTTATGTATTTAAGTGTATATTTGTAAGCTAAGTAGAAAGAAATGTACAAAAAATTTGCATTACTGTTTATTTTACTCGGTGAAATTAATATAAATCCAATATGGCGGGTTCAGCGTGATGACCGTCGTAGAGAGGCTGTCTACGGTGACTAAACTGACATCAAATATACGGAATCAAAAGGCATATTTAATCTGCATACGTCGTTAGAAAAATTAAAATGGTGAATACTATGAACTGGCAGGCAATTTGTTATAAAATAAAATAAAAAAATAAAGCCTTCACTAAATTCATTTAATGATCTAACTCGTTAATTCAGTTGTTCTTTATACAAAAAGTAAATATTAACTACACGATTCTCAAGCTTCTTAAACTCTCATTTGAAAGTTTAATTATCGCTCAAGTTTTAAGTGATTTGAATTGAAAGTAAATTACATTAAAAATATTAATTTCTATTAGTTTATTTATATTTGTATTGTTTGTATTATATTAAAGTTAGATTGTTTTAATGTAAAATAACCATTTAGTGTTAATAATCCATATTATAAATATTGATATGTAAATTGTACTTTTATCATAAAACATTACCAAATTAAATAATATATACTTTTAACAATATTACTTCTGCTGCAGATACTGCATGGCGTTAAATATAATTTTCCGTGCGGTTTATTTCAATATTCAAACTTTATTATACAACATTCCGGTGTCGTGTATTGCAATATTTTATGTTTATTATCCAACATCACGGAATTCGGTGTTTGGAAGATAATAAATATCACAATTATTTAATTTGGGAAAATATTATGAAAGCTAATAAAATAAATATGTATTATAAAACGTAAGCATTAATATATTATTTAGTTTCCTTGATAAGTTATACAACCGTCAGACTACTCAATTAAACGCTAATGCTTGAAATTTTTTTTTGTGTTTATTCTGTTCGCGTTTGAAAGTGGTAACCAGCAAGACATAAATCATTGGAGGTTCTTCAAGACCACTTCGGAAAAATGGATATCTTGGAAAGTGGATGCTTTAAGTAGCTACGAATATACTTAGCTCGCAGACCCCCGACGTCGCGTCGGCGAGTGTCAGTCTGACTGTGATGTAATGTATGATAAGAATAGCTAAAAATATCAAAGTATCCTTCACAAGTCTTTACATAGTATGATATAATTTTTTTTAATAATTATAATTTTCCGCAATTACAGTGCTGAGAAACGTCACTAATGGTAACTGAGATCCAAATGTTGTAACTCCATACACTTATATTACGAAATTATATAGTAATATTTGATAAATATATTTTTCTAAATACGTTTGTTCCATAACATTAAATTGTTCCATTTGGTGAACCCACGTGTGTACATCAACTGTGTGTATATAAACGATCCGTCTGTACGTGTGCAGTAATCGAGGTAGAACTCAATTAAAAGCACTCACAGATAGTCGCTTTTATTTATAATACAAATTCAACTCAATTTATTAATAAAAATTCTTAATTGCCTACTTTTACGTAAACAAGATAGTTTTTGTCTTCGACTTCAATGAAATATATGATATAAACATTCAAAACTATAATCTTTGAAATACCTATTAACATTTAAAATACTTAGAATAACTCTTGAATATATGATAATATTTTTTACAGTACTTTATAACAATCCATAAATGTAACAGATTATGCCGTCACTATATGTTCGCACTTATATCGTTGCTCCAAAATGATATCCCACCAAAACCATAAATATGTTTTTAGAAGTCCAGAAATAACAATATGATTTAGTCGGTATCGGTTCTGCATATAGTGAATAAAATAAAATCGTATCCTTTCTACCTGATGCAGTTCAATCGGCAATCGATCTGTATTAAACCAAAAACAACCTTTTATTATAATACGAATATATATATATCTTCAAATTGGAGTTCTAGAGTAATATCTTAAATATATATAACTATATTGTTACTATCATACATCTGGCATCTCCACTACAATACTACTCTTACATTACGTCATTTTCACAAACTAAGATGCTGGAAAACAGATAGCCGGAAATAAATTTTGCCATAAATCCAGCTCAATCCAATCCAGAAACTTTAGCAGACATGCCTTTTTAAATTGCCCTATTTATAACTATGGCGTAAAAATGAGAAATAAGGATATTATACTACTTTATACTTAATCATTGATTTTAAGATATATTCTATATTTAAAAAGCTGTATAAACTTTGTTAGGATTAATATTTTATAAGTTCGTGAACGCTGTAACCAGTTGAACGAGTCTAAATAAATTTTCAATCATTCTGAAAAACACTTTTTCTTTATTTTATTAAAGAGCTGAGTCGCATTGCAACTATGTCGCTCTGTTGGCAAATATACAAAGAGTAGATTAGATTACATAACATTTCAAAATTATCTTACTTTGATAGCAAATTCTACTAATTTATATAAATTTTTCGCGTCATTTCATAATGGATGAGAGAATATAAAGTTACAATCTCCTTGGTCTCACAAATACTTTAAATATTTTGAAGTTTGTATTCTCTTTGCCTCGTTCCTGACAATTCCACTACTACAAGATCCTCAACCTGGTCACATTCAGTGCATAAAGGAACTAATAACTATGTACTATATTCAAACATACTAATGGAATGTGTCCGGAGCGAAGCTGAAAAGCTATAATAAGTTGATGTGTGTATGTATGTGTAATTCTTGTGTGATAGTTTACTTTCGTTAAACCAGGGTCTATCACACAGTTGTGGTTGAGTCGTTTTTTGTACCAAATGCCTTTTTCTACTGACCTTCTGTCGAAGTATTCTTTCCATCTTTCCCTAAACAACTCAAACTTTAACAACTTTAACAAATTTAATCCTATTTGAAAAAATGGCAAGTTATTAACATATAGTCCTACATTAGAAGCTACCTTCGAATTTGAATGCTTTCGTTTTAAATTAGCTTCCTAGACTCCGTTTATACAAGAACCTAAATATGTGATACCTAAATAGATATTCGAAAAAGTACCAAAAAAATAATAATAACAATGTTTATAGAAACCGAATGTGACCAAACAAAACACCATAGTATGATATTATATCATATATATTTTTAAATAAAATTAAATATTTTTGGCCATCAGATATAATTTTATAAACATTAAAAACGGGTTTTTATATTTATCAAAGTTAACATTTAAATTAAAAGTAAATTAGTTATTAGTTATTATTAGTTATAATAATAATTCCTTTTATTGCACATCCTCAGAAAGTAATAAAAATACATGGTGACAGCAACAAAAAATTTACAAAAGGTGACCTACTGTTCCCTATACGACTTCTTTTGGCAAAGACTATCCACAAAACACAAGGACAATTGTTGCAAGTGTGTGGATTAAATTTGGAGAATCCATGCTTCCCATATGGGCGGCTCTATGTGGACTGTTCATGCGTCAGAAAACCTTCTAATGAAAAACGATAAATATTATGTATCCGACACAGTACTTCAATAAATATCAATTTGAAACAAAACGTTGCAGCATTTTAACAATTTTTTCGAAATGAATAATTCAATAATAGGACTCAAAATAAAATAATTTGAATATTTGTGTAATGTCATTCCTTCAAATTTATCTTAGTTGGGGACGAAGAAACGTCTATAATTTGAAAGTCTCAGTTCATACAAGTAATATTAAATATTGCCATATCGATTATTATCTAACTCTATTAATATTTTATAGTAATATTAATAGCTATTTAAATAAACTCCACACTAATATATTGTTAGTATTATTTATTTATGCATATAAGTGTATCTGCGTAATAAGTATGTGTAATATATATTTCCATTGAAAGTTTCTTTACAAACATAATGATAATATTGTTAAATAATATAATTTCTTTTATTTCATACTCAAGTATTAAAAGTTTTTTAATTTTTTCCTATTTCATATCATATACATGTATGAATATTGTATTCCAAAATGTTAAGGTCCTTTGCACAGAATTATAAATATATTATTAATCTCCTCATATATAATTGATTACAAGACAAAATTTTTATTAATTGATTTTAAGGGTTCCGTCCTCGAGAAACCATTATAGTTTTGTCATGTTCGTCGTTCTGTCCGTCTGTCTGCAGCCTAGCTACTTATACTATTAGAAAGTAATATAGACTTTTACTATTAGAAAGTAATAATTCGGCACGATCATACAAATAAAGTGGTAAAATATTTTGTTTTAGTGTAGCTTTTTTTTGAAATATTAAGCTTTAAAGTGCAAATTTTTGTAAGACTTAACTGCCCCCCCCCCCCCCCACTGCCACCTTAATGATTGATTTTGGAGGTGTGAGTGAATTCATGATTGTAGTACATATAACGATTTTAAAAGGAAAACTATAGGAATAGTTGGTTAACTAAAATATATATCTTTGTGAGCTTATATTGCAAACGCTATGCTACGCTACGCTTTTTTTTTGCGGGTAGTTGTACATTAAGCAACACATAGTTTTTTGTCCTCCGATTTTTATTTACATTATATAGTTAAACTTTACATATGTACATTAAAAAACCTTACTTAATGTACTAAAAGCAATTCTACATACCTGGCATAAATAAACTTTCACAACAAACAAGTTTTAGAAAATATCACAAATGGATCTACACACTCAACTACGTAAGAACATGGATGACATTGTCAATATGTTTGAGTCCCGTATGGATCACTTTGACAAGGAACTTGCACTTTCACAAGCTTCAAAAACTTCTTCTGACACTTGTAAGGATCTCCCAGGACTTGCAGCTGAATACTCCGCCTTCAAGAATCTTGTTTGGAAAACCCTGTCCATGTTGCGGCAGCAGTTGCAATTGTTGTCAGAAGGATTTGATAAACACGAAGCAAGATCAAGATGTAAAATTCTCCTATTTCATGGGTTACAAGAGACTACCGATGAGAAGACAGAATCCATAATAAAGTCCGTAATGTTTGATCGCATGAAGCTGCCAGGTTCAGTAATAGAGAGTATTGATATCTGTCATCGACTCGGCGCTAAAAGAGACAGACCACGTCCCATATTAGTCAAGTTTCTTGGTTCAAAATATAGAAATCTTGTTTGGAATTCGAAAACTGCACTCAAAGGAAGTAGTTGCACATTATCTGAGTTCCTCACCAAGCCCCGGCAGGAGGTTTTCATGACTGCACGCAGGCATTTCGGGATCAAGAACTGTTGGACTTCAGAGGGGAATATAGTTATAGTCTTGCCGGATAAAAGTAGGAAAAAAATTATTTCTTTAAGTGAGTTACAACCGCTCCTCGACAGATTTCCTACTTCGTCTGATTCCTCTTCGGCAAATCAGGAACATAAACAATCTTCCAGAACTCGCCGGGTTCTTAAGGTAACTAAGTAGTAAATTAATTACATAGTTGCTTAAAGAGTTGTGTTCACTTCGCGATCGGCATAGTGTCTTTACAATTTTTAAACATGATTAGTGTTACATTGTGTTCCCTTTTATATGCTACATTACTTTAAAAACTAATACAATGTCGACTTAAAATAAATTAATAATATATTTATATTTCAATTGTTTTGACACTTGTCAGTGAGGTGACGCTAGTGATCTATGGAAGCGTTCGGAAAGTTTTTATTGTGACGTACCGGTTTTTAAATATTATTTTTTTTTTTTTTTGCTTGTTATATTAATTGATATTGTTTTAATCTTAAAAAGTATAGTTGTAATTTTTTTTTTATTATTGTCTCACTGTTAATCACTTGCAACTATTTATTTTTATTGCTTTTACTTTTACCTAATTGTTAGTTAATTTCGAGATTTTACAAGATTTTTTTTGCTATGCCGTGTATGTAGTAAGATTGATTTTAGGAAAACTATAATTTTGTTCATTTTTTTTTTTTTTGTCTAGTATATAAAATATATGTATTTATTTTATTTTATTATATTTTATATTAATTTATTTAATTTTACTTTTTATTTATTTTTTACATTTCTTAAATTTATAATTGTGTATGTCGGATATACTGAATATTGATGATGACTATTTCTCTTGTACTTCTAATGATGATTTTCTCAGTGTTTCCAGTAATTCTTCTTCCACCCGCAGTAATTCATCTTCGCTTTATTCTAAAATTAGTTCAATCTTCTGCAACAATTCTGAAAGCATTAATTTAGTTCACATTAACGCACAAAGCATTCCGGCTCATTACTCCGATCTTCTCGCATCTTTTAACGGGGTCAGTGTAGACGTTATTCTGGTCTCAGAGTCATGGTTAAAACCCTCTCTTTCCACCTCTTTCTACAATATTCCCAACTTCAACCTGATACGTAATGACCGAACTTCCAAAGGAGGTGGTGGTGTCTGTATCTATCTTCGTGACAGTATATCCTTTAACATAATTAAGCAATCTTCTGATCCTTCCCCTGAACCTTATCTTGAATACCTTTTTATAGAAATTATTGCTCGTCATACTAAAATTTTAGTTGGCGTTCTTTATAGCCCTTCTCTTCATGTCAATTATTTCAAAACTTTCGAATCCCTTCTCGATACGTTATCTCCTTCCTATAATCATATTATTATAATGGGTGATTTAAATACGTGCTTAGTCAAAAATGACTCTAGGGCACAAAAACTGAAATCCCTGATATCGTCCTTTAATTTGACCTTATGTCCCCTATCTGAGACCCATTTTCCTCCTAACTCTAAGCCTTCGCTTCTTGATCTTATCCTTGTTTCAAAGTCAGAAAATGTTTTAACCCACGGTCAGCTAACAGCCTCTTTCTCTTACCATGATCTCTTGTTCCTCCGCTATAACTTACCTTTTTTCAAACGCATAAAAAAATGTATATTCCGTCGTAGTCTTAAAAATATTAACATCAATAATCTTATATATGATACACTTGATATAAATTGGTCTGCTCTGTACGATTCTCGAAATGTTAATGATATGATTACCATCTTTAATGCGGAAATAATAAAGCTGTATGATGTCCATGCTCCAGTAAAGCAAATAAGAGTTCGACATCTTCCCGCACCTTGGCTCACTCCAACAATTAAATCAATCATGGCCAAACGGGATAAAGCTAAGAAAATTTGCAAAAAAGATTCATCTCAAGACAAAATCAATAGTTACAAAAAGCTGCGTAATCTATGCAATAGAATGTGTAGGGATGCAAAACGTCGTTATATCTTTTCCTCTATACACAATCTTTCGGGTTCACAAATGTGGAACTTCTTAAAATCACTAGGTGTGGGTAAGAATCGTAATACTCTCAACCATACTGTTGATTTAAATCTATTAAATACACATTTTTCTTCTCCGCCTTTAATACTTTCTAAAGAACGCAAATCGAAAACCCTGCAACAACTGACAAATAGCACCCCACCTATCTGTGATTCTTCGTTTTTCTTTCAGGATTTAACGGAAGGAGATGTCAAAAAATCACTATTTTCAATCTCTTCTAAGGCCGTCGGTAATGACGACATTAGTAGAGATATGCTTATTCCTATAATCGATATCCTTTTACCTATTATAACATATATTTTAAACTTTTCCTTAAGATCTTTCACATTCCCTTCTGCATGGAAGGCAGCACATATCATTCCCTTACCTAAAATAAATAATCCTACCTTGCCTTCGCACTATCGACCAATATCTATACTCCCTTTCCTTTCAAAAATTCTCGAAGATGCTGTACAGAAACAACTCTCAGAATTCCTTCACGGTAATAATCTTCTAAGTCCTTTCCAATCCGGTTTTCGTCCCCATCATAGCACTACCACAGCACTAATCAAAGTCACTGATGATATCCGATATGCGATGGATAACAAACAGCTTTCGATACTCGTTCTTCTTGATTTTACTAATGCATTTAATTCAGTGGACTTTGATATTTTGCTTGGCATTCTTTCAACTTTCTCTATATCTCCTTCCGTTTTAAATTGGTTTAAATCATATCTTTTCGGGCGTCGGCAGATTGTGAAATCCGATGACAGTTCTTCTCATTGGACGGATCTTTCTGCTGGTGTACCTCAAGGCGGCGTACTATCTCCTCTACTTTTTTCTATGTTTATAAACGAAGTCTCTAAAGTAATATCTTCTCCCTACCATCTCTATGCAGATGATTTGCAGCTTTACAGGCACGTCACTTTTTCTGGAATCGAACAGGGAATAGCATCAATGAACATCGACCTTGAAAGCATACGCCTATGGGCAGAAGAATATGGATTATTAGTTAATCCAAATAAATCGCAAGCTATTATAATTTATAATAAGCAATCTCGCAGCAAAATTAATTTCTCGACCTTGCCCTGCATTTTGTACGACGGTACTCCATTACAGTACCTAGATACCGTAAAAAATCTGGGATTAACCTTAGACTCCCATTTCACTTGGGTGGCTCAATTCAACGACATAAGCAAGCGCTTATATAGATCGTTACATTCACTTAAACGTCTTCAAAATTTTCTTCCCTTTAAAACTAAAATTATTCTAGCCCAATCTCTTCTTCTTCCTCTCCTTGACTATGCTGACATTTGTTATTTAGATGTGACTGAGGAGCTGCTTGATAAATTCGAACGACTTCAGAATTTATGCATTCGTTTTATCTACGGCTTGCGTAAATTTGATCACATTTCGGAATACCGC
Organism: Melinaea menophilus ssp. n. AW-2005; assembly: GCA_918358695.1. Classification (NCBI taxonomy): domain Eukaryota; kingdom Metazoa; phylum Arthropoda; class Insecta; order Lepidoptera; family Nymphalidae; genus Melinaea; species Melinaea menophilus. The sequence continues at coordinate 3,487,963 of OU911054.1, read as the reverse complement.
CGTGAGTTAAAGTGGCTCCCTATCCGCTTTCGCCGGAATGTGCATGTACTAACACTTCTCTATAAAGTTCTACAAAAATCTTCTCCTTCTTACTTGCAAGATCTCTTACAATTATGTCCACCTAGACAATTGCCAGAGCGCTCTTGTATTTCTTTAAAGTTTCTTGAGGTGCCGCATTATAACACTGCCCAATACCGCAAATCCTTCTCTGTTCGTGCTGCTCAACTCTGGAACTCATTACCTCCTCACTTGTACAAAGATTGTCCCACTATTATTTCCTTTAAGTTTAGATTGAAGAATTACTTCCTCTCCCTCTAAAATGTCCTAGGTATATATATTATATTTATGTAAGTATGTATGTATTATGTTTATATTTATGTACATTTAAGTAATATGTGTGTTTATAATATATTTATAAATATTTTTATACTTTTTTTTTTACTTTTTATACTTTTATCATATATATATATTTATATTTGTATTTATATTTATTGTACCTATACCGCAACTATTAAATATTTTCTCCTATAATAAAGGGTTTCTGGTAGAGATCTCTTTTAAGAGATAAGTCATCCTTTTTGTGTACACTTTATTTTATATAGATTGTAAATTGTATTTTTTCCTGGTACATAAATAAATAAAATAAATAAATCTTGAAGATATACCAAAATAATGTACTAATAAATAACGTAAATAATATAATTGTACATCTTAAAAAGATAAGCAAAAAGCCTGCAGGTATATGCATATGTTTATGTATTTATCTGTTACTATGCTCAATTTTGAAGAATTATCCATTTATTGTATTTATTAGTTTTGTGAAAAGGAAAAGGCTGGTGTGGCTAAAAATATAATATTTATATTTAAAGTTTTTTCCTCTGCACAGTTTCTATATCATATTTTATAAAAGTTGAAATCAAAATTTTATTAGTTTGAACAAATATAAAAGCTTTTAAATATTAAAGTCTATCGGTATTATATTTATTTCAATGCAGCTGTATCAAAAGAAAATAAACATGTTATTTTGAGGTCGAGAACACTTTTTTGAGAATTTTATGACGAATATATTTGATATAATATTTCATTATTTTATTTATGTTTCGTTATCATGTTTACACAATATTTAAAATACGTTTGCACCAGTAATATAATAAAGTAAGGCAGTATTTTATTTAATTACTTGTACTTACGTTATGTTACTATTGAACATGTATGGACGATGAATATATGTACGTATGTACGTTGCGTGTGGTCAGTTGGGGCCGAAAACTGTTAACATCTTCCTCTCCCCGTCGTTATGAGTACAAAACGAGTAAAGGAAAAAAAGGTATTCCAGGGCAGCATTCCAGGGAAAGCAACGATTATGTAGGACTCCCACCACTAAACCGGACGGCTGTAACCTTCATAAATAAAATATAAAACCAGAATAATGTCTTTCTTTTTGACTCGTGTACACTTTTTTTTTTACATTACATTTATTTATTATCGCTAATTACACAATATTATTAAACTTGTAGATCTTACCAATAAGAACAACGAATAAAAATGCTTATTTGCTCATAGTTAACAACAAGTAGTAATTTCATTCACCACTTAAAGATTGAATATAAAAAGAGCCCTTTCATAAAGTTTAATAACATTATAAATGGTGAAGTCATTCATATGGTCTGTGTTTGAATACAGATGTATAGGAAAACATTTTCCTATACAATTATAACATAATAACTCCTTTTCTCACACCCAGCCCACTGAGCGCGAATACACAAAATATCTTACAGAATGAAGTATATCTAAAAGATTAAACCTATTTTGTGAACTCGGAATATATTATATAAGTCATATTCTATTCTCGAGAATATAAAATAAAAATACAACTGTTTATAAAATGACTCTACCTCAGCTCCAGTTATCACAGACTGTTATATATTATACACAGAAAGAAAGAAGAAGCCGCTTCATAACACCGGCTGTTAAAATAATGACATTGTGTCGCTCTTAGCGGTCGTAACTTGATATTGCTTATAACTTTTATCACTTAACGTATAAACCGCAACAAACAACATGACTGCCAGTTTGAGATAAGTTTATAGAAAATACAAACAATATACTAACTAACTAGTTGTACTTACTCAGTATGCGTTTTTTGGTATTCACTTCATATCACCATTCTAGTGAAAGTTTTAGATAATTGAACAATTTTATCAATTGCAAAACAATGGTAGTATGATGCATTTTTTTAAATCGAAACTATTTTATTTATAGACCTATTTAAATAAAAAACATTAAGTCTTATCTAAAGTTACGACGACACACCCAAGTCCCAAGATAAACCGTTTCAGAGATTAGTGCGTACAAACACATGGATAAGTAAAGAAACAAACAAACAAGCAAAATATTGGAAAGTATTGGTTTGGGTTCTATTCGTTACTTTAGATCCTCAGTTATGATTTTTCGTAAACACATTCTCTATCTCTATCTGCAGACAACAATCGGATACAGATATAGTACAAGTGTAGATTATAACTTGAAACTGATGACAATTGAAGTTGAATTAAAAACTTTACATAATCATTAATTCAAATATTTCCACATCAGGCCAAACTCAAAGAATATTATGAATTTATTACCAAAGCGAGAAAAAACGCTTGACTATCTTCGAGAATACGTTTCAGATCCCGATATTCGAATAAGGCGATTTGCGTCGCCTGAGCGATGCAGAGGGCATTACTACTATCACGAACACCGTGCCATGATCGTTGATTTATAGCTTCATATATTTTTTCGGAACGAAAGTTTTTTACTATTTCAATTTATATCTGAATGTTCGTCGCGTACTGTAATTAAAACCACTGTTACAGAGCACGATCCCTTCACATGTTTTTATGATTTCACATCTTATTATGAAACCATAAAAACATGCGATTGCTTAAATAAGCACCGATATAGTATTACGTATTTATTCAAATTACTAGAATGATTGCGCAAAAATAAATGTGTTGCTTGTTAAAATAATATTTAAATTAATATTATTTAAGATCTTTTGTGTTTATAACACAGAAACCTAGGTCATGATCGGAGAATAAAATTACAATTGTGATACATCTAACTATCGGATGTATAACACAATTGACGCTTCACTGCATTTACATACAGACAAAATTAATTACATAGTCTTGTCATAAATATTGTTACAAAGAAAAATATCATTTTTTTATTGTAACATTACATTTATTACTATCAGTGTGTTAGTTTAATATTTTATTATTAAACCATTAAAACTATATAAAGCTTATTCGATATTGTCTCCATTAGTTGCAATTCAGTCCTTTAAACTTTGTGGACAGTTATCATTAGCAGCACGCATTCTTTCTATGGGATAATTCTTCACTACCAATTATATGTATTTGTTTTATAGACTACAAATTATCATGGCTCACTTTTAAAAAAAAATTGCCGGAAACAATATTTTTCTGCGTCATCCTGTGTGGACCGCTTAAGTAGATTTTTGATTTTACCACCTTATTATGTTATAAATTATTAGTTAAAAAATTACCAGCGCACCTCTTATAGACTGCAAGTCCGAAGTCATCTTTTTAAATACGTGACATGCTGCTAGGTGCTATCTTTGTCTCCAGAGGTAATATCTTTTGCTTTTGAAGAGGGTTTCTTCAAATTTCTTCTCTTGCTGCTTTGACTGTCTTTTTATTGATTTGAACATTACATGGACGTCTGATCTTTTTCACACACAGAGGAGGTTTCATTGTATCTACCCATGGCTACACAAGCATTTGACTAATACCAAGCGAATTAATTTAAAAGATATATATTTTACTTTATAGAGGATTTTAAAATATATATATTTTACTCCATATCTACATTATGTAATGCAAACACAGCGATTGTGTTCTCTTTATCACCTGCTCCATTTTAACTGCACAAAATACTTTACAATACATTGGCGCGTAAATAAAAAAAAACAATGAAAAATCATTGAAAAATTTCATATTCAAAATTTAAAAGTAATATTTTGTTTATTTTTAATTGTAACAGTATTTATGGTGAGGCTATGCATATTAATGGCGTACAAACACTGTTAAAGCCTGTCTTTTTCATACATCTTTAATACAAATACTATTAAAAATGTTTATAAACTTGTATAAATAGATATATAAAATATTTTAAATAATAAATAATATAAAAGTATTATTTTTTTTTAATCACATCACGGTTGATTGTGAACGCGATACTGTGAAGACACGCTAAAGCTATGGATGTAACTTTTGGCTTTTATAGTTAGTGTCACATAAGTCCCGATCATCAGCTTCTATGTCGGTTATCCGCTAAAGATCTTCTTACTAAATAAAATATATGTTTATTACTTTAAAACTATAAAAATATAATTTGTATATCGCCACTTGAGTGACTTAAACTTTTTGACATACTTGCTTTTAACTTATTTAATACTATTTTTTATAGTACGTTTAAGGAGCATACAAGAACCGTTAAATCATAACTATTTCTTTAATCTATCATGGAAATGCAGGGTATTCATATGGGTATATTCATGAAAATAAAAAATGTTTTAGAGTTTAAATTGTTGTACACGATTTATTTTGCGCTATTGAGTATTGGATTGTGCTCTTTTGAAAATGTTCGTGTTAATTCTTACTCAGGGGGCCATTATGCTATTTTTTCGTAACGATATAATAGGGTGTTTAAGCATTTACATTTTATAAAAATAAACATGTATGTGTCGTTTTAAATAATAACGTATTATAAATTATCCAAAATCTCAGAAAAATATAATTTATATTAAACATGGTCGTTACACATAATATTTGGAGGGTTTATTTCGGAATGTAATATAATAATGTTATCCATACTAATAATTAAACTTTTTAAGTTTGTGAGTTGGTTTGTAGGAGGCATATTTAAAAATAACCGTCCATCCTAAACAATAAACTGCTTCACCAATATTTATTTTATTAATAAAGAGACTGCCTAAAGACTTGCGTTTTCCTAAGTAGTAACCGAACGACCATTCTTCAACCTTCAACCTTCTGTACATGAATATGTTTGAATGTTTCTTATACATTAATTATTTATTAATTGAGGAAATTGTTAAGGTGTTTTAGTTTTGCTTCGGTGTTTTGATGATAAATTGAAATATTTTTATCTAAAAATAATTTGTTCTGTAGAAAATTACAAATGACCCTCTTATCGTTACCTGAAAATAAATAGTTGCTTTTTTATCAAGAATATAAATACCAAGTCTTTTAATTTGGACATGGCGAAACAGGTCTATAGGAGGGATAATGCCCTTCATGATGGAGGCATGAACTACTTACAGAACAAACATTGTAGCTTTTTTGTTCGCCACAGTATCAAAACAATACCAAATGTCAAATTCTAATATCATCTCAAAAGTAGTTAATCGTACTGATTAAAGCAAATAATTATTACTCCGAGTGTATACTTGTATCATATTTCCACGGAATAACAATATCTAACGAATTATATTTAATTTGAATTGTATCGCAAAATCAAGAAATAGGTGCCTTTTCTTTAACTTATATTGTTATTGGCATCTTTCCAGATTCTATACAATGTTACTTAAAAGATGATATATTTGTGTGAGTTCGAAATAAAAACTTCTAAAAAATTTTATTTCTTGTTGTATTTTATTTCTTGTTCGTTTCTTGTGAAAAATACAAAATCCTCAACAAGCAGGTGAAAAATTTGATTAATATTATTTAAAAAATGTTTCGTCTATTATTCATTGGTTACTTTTACCGAGTTTGCTCATTCAGACTTCATTCAACTCAGGAAATTGTTTTTATTGCTGTGTTTTAACATAAACCTCACATAAAAGTAATTTATTGCTTTCTTCAACGCTGACTTCTGATAGCGTTGTGTGGTTTATTATGGGAACATCTTTTGGAATAAATGGACTTAATTACGCGTGAGGCAGCTTAAAGAATATTAACAGTTTGTGGTGTAGTAAATTTTTGATTAATGGAAAACGCATATTCATATTAACGAGTAATAAAAATGTTTAATCTGTTATATTATTGGTTTCTTATTTTTGTCGTAGTGCTTAGATTAGTCAATCCACGGTCGGTGGGCACGTCTCCCTCGAGTCTCTTTGAATCGTGCCTTTGAACCGATAGAGTTGCAGTTGTTATTTCATTTTAAACTACTACTACCAATACATCTTTATTTAATTCTAATTTAAGTACCATATCAATTTATTATTTATTATTTTAAAACAATTATAAATTCCGTGCGTCTTCGTACATATTATTATTATATCAATTTATCACTACATTTTGTTAACATTGGTGCATGTAGAAGAATCATGGTAACGGTGTTATCATAAGGAGCTCAAAATTTTTAATCATTTGTTTGCTTTCAAAACTATTATTTAAGTAAAAAGAAACAGTGTATAAATTTAAGTCTCTATTACATACAATTAATTAAAATTTTAGGCAGCTCACACAATAAGCAATATAATTATTAACTCAATAATATTTCGACATTCATTGTACTATTTAGAAATTGAACAAATGATATATTAAATATTTACACGTAAAATGTACTCTCAATTTACCATTTACCTTTTGCATTAATTAAATATTAATCCTAACCCGTATTTGGTTTACAGGGACGAGCGTTTCTTATTAGGACATACACATACACACACACACACACACACACACACATTCCGCTCCATAGTCACTTTTGTAAATATATGATTTTGTAATAAAATTCGTACTTTGGAAGTGGATAAAGTATAAGTTCCTTTTATATCTGAAATGTAAAAGGTTAACCTTTTATGATATTTAATAGCGTTGAGTTGTAATCTACAAAACTATGAATATAAACATTTTAAAAAGAACCTTATGATTTTTTGTTTTATTTTGATGAATTACATTCCTCAACAAGCCCGTCTATATAAATAGGACAGTAAAAAAGAACACAATTCAATTATAAACTGGGTGTGCAACGAATCAAAACAAAGAAAAAATACTTCAATTCCTCTCGCTATATGTGGCGTAGTTTCAGAGTAAGTTCAAACATGAGTCAAATTCATTTAGACATGACTCAATAATAACTATAAGTGTCATAAACTAAACTATATTAAACTCAAAATATACAATAAATCGTCTCTTAATTACGTTAATAGAAATTTTAAAAAAAGTTTAAGAAAATCTATAGTTACCCAAACCCAAACCCAATTGATAAAAGTTGTGCGAATACAAATTACCTATTTCTATTCTAATAACTTTTCGTATGATATTAAAGAATCTGATAGATCTGATGCGCAATATGGTTTTCGAATTGGAAATAATATAACGGACGATGTACCCAATTTAACAGAACATGTCGTTACTCAGAAAAGGGCAAGAAGGTTTTACGTAATTGCTTGAATCTAACAAAAGCTTTTTATACTGTTTATTACGAATTTACGTAAGGTACAAGAAGGAATATTTAGTAAGCTACAAGGAACCTGGATTAAGGAATGCAGGTGTATACGAATACTTCAGTTTGTATTTTAAATAGAGTGAAGGCTTACTACATAGAAAAAAAATCAAAATATACCGTACCATGTATTTTTTGTTTGTTACATACCTTTATTATTACTTGTAATTTAGAAACAAATTACTTTCGTTTGATCCTGAAATGGCAGTAGATTTTATATTATATTTTATAATTTACATTGTATTATGAGTAAAATTATATATAAGATCAAAGAAAAATTTAATTATAACTATTTACTTTCTTTAATCTCTGCAGATATGTATGTATGTATTTGACTTACAAATTCAACACATTAATATTTATTTGGTCATAATATGATTCAAAGGTTGAAGTCATTACAGAATAACTTGTATATTATTATAATAGACAAACATATCATTCTAGGTATACAAAATTTTCTCCTTTTACTACTTTATAACTTATTAGAATATAATGATTTACGAGTATTTCCCTGTTTTGTGTATTAATGAAAGAGGAGACGCACTCTGTTTCCCCTGGATGGTAATATATCGTGGGAACCGGATGGAATTTTTCCAATTGTGCTCGAAATATGCCCCGAAGTAACTACGGGACTAATAGGTCTCTCGAAAATACCAAATGACGATCGCGTTCGTCCATCCGGATATTCGAAATTCATACATATCAGTATTATATATATATCAATATCTGTATTCTATGAATATAATATTTATATAAGACTAATCTAAATTAACTTAAATTAATACTAAAGATTTTCAACAAAAACATTAAATATTAACCATACCAATGTGATATATTCTTTTGTATTTTATTACCGATAAATCATTGCAGCAGTAAGAATACTTGCAGCATCTAACTGCGTATTTCACTGAACTGAAATTTCATCACATTCCGCGCAGATTTTTATGTTTAGATTTTTTTTAAAGTTTTGTTTGATATAAGAATTAATGTTTTATTAATTATTATGCACGGTATGGCTATTGGGATTAAGAGGATTTTTTTTTTCATCAATGAAGTTTGAGAAGATGAATAAACATACATACGTATGTTTGAATGGATGGATGTATTTTACTCTTTTATGAAAGTTATAGTAATATACGAGTAGCATATAAAATACTGTGTGTAATAATATCTTATCCTATCCTATTTATTATTAACGTTAAATTTAAAGTTTGGGAGGATAATTGTATGAATGGTTTGTAGTTTTCAGCAATAAACGTAACTCTAATAGTTATAGCTTACTTAAACTACGACAAAAAAAACTAAAGAAATATCATTAGTTAACGAAATAACAATGTTACAGTGTAGTAATAAATTGTTTTAAAATATATGAAACAATTTATAAACCATATTTACCTGTTATTTAAATACACAATATGCTATTGATAAGAATTTTTTGGTATAAAATAAAAAAATATCAAACTCGTTTTCTTGTCATAGTTATGAATGTGCCGTAAAAACAGCAGTAAATTGAGAAATATATCAGTGTATATTTTCATTTTACTGCTGAAGAATAAATATCGTAAAACTCCGCTTTTGACGTGTTTCATATCTGAGGACGTAGTTGTAAACGTTTCCCATTAATATTAACTTATTTACTATATATGGTTTTATTGTTATACTACGTAAATTCTTCAAAGCTTTATATTTTAATCTATAGATATACAATTTTCCCTCACTAAATATAAGATAAAGCTAATTTTTATGGTTTTTTTGATAAAATAATACAAAAATATTATTAATTTATTTATTTTTACAAAATCGTTACTTTTTATTAAAAGTACTATTAATGTATAAATAGTAAAAGAACTATTAAGAGATTAATTGTATGTATTGCGTATGTATTAATTACTGTAATTAGTACTAATTATGACATTTTATATGGTACATTTATCTATAGTACTCTTATTACTACATACCTATATTGTGATATTATAATGGAAGTTCTTTGATTTTGAGGCTTATTTTGTTTGTTTTTGGATGTTCATTCTCTGTATTTCAATTTTATGCCATAGTTGTGTATGAGGCTATTTAAAAAGACGTATCCGCTAAAGTAGGGTTCTTAAAAGTTACTTGTTAAAGCTTTGCTTGCACATTTGTTTTGATTTACAATCTTATAATTAATTTTTAAAATACGAAGTGTACGTTTCCCACCAGCGGATGTTTGTCGTTTAATAGAGACTGATTGCCTTCTATCAACTGCATCTGGTCGAGAGACGATTGTTACATATATGCAGAACCGATGCCGACTAAATCAATTTCATATGGTTTATTTTGATTCTATAATTGTAGATAAATTTATAGATTGGAAGGAAAAACATTTTAAAACAAAGCTCTTAGGATAAGAAGTTCATTCCTGGTGAAAAAAAAATATTTTTTTAAAGTCAATACTTATTTATTTTCCATATAAAAGAGTATTAATAAAAGTATAGAATATTACTAATTTTATGCGGTGACTGGTTGTGTAGCAGGCCTATTTCTATTTTTATTTTTTATTATTATTATCATTTGCTATTATTTTATTATTATTATTTTTTTTTTTTTATTATATTGCGACGGTTCTAGTTGTTCCAAAATAGCTTTTAAGATTGACATTTGTGAAACAGTGATCACAATATAAAAAAATATATATATCCGGCTGAGTTTGTTGTGTGGTTCTTCTCAGACTAGGACGCGTTTGGAACCCTCATAGCTTTAACATTAAGTTGGACAGTGCTTTTACAGAAGGTCTTATTACGATAAATCTGGTATCGAAATAGGCCCTCCTGACACTTCCATTTTGACGTACACAAGTGATCACTGATAATGATTCAAAGTGGAAAAGATATAAATAAATAAATAAATTATCAAATTAATAAATTGTAGATGCAAAATTACTATGGTTCCCTCTTATAACTACCAGCTATTATTTTTCCACATATTCTGTTATATAAATAAGATCTCTTACTAATGAGACTTCTTCCAAGATAGTCTTTTATAATTATTTTCATAATACAATATCATATGGTGTTCGTTTGGTACTATGGGGTAACACTGCAGATATAAAAACTTCTTCGCTGCAGATATAAATTTTTGCTATATAAAAGAGAGCTATCCGTGCTGCTTAGGATATGGGCCCTAGGAAATCTTTACGAGGTAAGTTTAAGCAATCCTCAAAGCAAATTTATACTCATGGTCGGTGATTAGTGTAATTTAGATTTTTTTTTATATTTACAGAAGAAAGCAAATAATTTTATTAAGCATACTGAAGAATTAGAATAAATTAGATAAATGTATTAGACATCTTCAAATAGTCCTTCACATTACAGTAAATTCAATAGCATTAGGAGTGCTGTCGATCCAATTACTGAAGCACAACAATACTAACTAACAAGAGGACAGCAAAAAAAAAGTAAAACACAATGTAGTGCATTAATTTGTTTGTAAATCTCGTTGTTCCTAAGGATTTTTTAATTATCATTATTTAACGCTAACAAAACAAAAAGAAACTCTAATTAAAAACTAAATTAAATCACTTTTTATATAAAAATTTTGATTTAAATTAAAAAAAATAACATTTATTCCTTTCTTGAAGCTAGAAAATAGCTTGAAAGAAATAAAACACCCCAGAGGAACCGGCGGAATAAACTTGGCGGACATATCTTTTAAATCACCACTCTGTTAAAGTGATATAACATTTTAAAATCTGCCAGAGGCGGCCACTTTATACTGCAAAGGCAGTATAAAGTGGCCGCTTCTGTTTTTATATTTTTTATACAACCACAAAATTAAACTACTGTGTTTATTGTATTTTATAATAAAAAAATATTAGTGGTGTTGAGAAAATACATAATAATGTTATTAGATTGGTGATATTCATATAAGCCAAAGCGACATTCAAGCCTACCAAGAAACTACCAACAAACAAGAGCTGTTTGCAAGAAGTTCTGGGTGTTATCTAAACAGCACTTTTAATTTGTTACTTAGCAATTTAATTTCTGTAGTAATTTTAATATTTGTATTCACATACCATTGTATTTTTCATAATGTCTCTCGATTATGTAGTCTGAATACTTTAAGTAGATTAATTACCTGTTTATCGCTAACTAAAGAGAAATAATTATTCTGTGACATTTCATAATCTTTTAGAAATTGAATGTTGCTAGTTTGAGGTAGTAGTTAGATGATGTTTACGTTTATTACTGATATATTAAGTTTCATATCAATTTCAACTGAATTAATAATTGCTATTATCCCAAAGACAATTGGTTCTTCACTTTATGAATGCTAACTTAATTAGTTTATAATAATCGTTTGATGCAGTCTTCTTGTACTGACAAACAAGAGAGCTATGTACATGTCTTCGATAATTTAAGAGATCATAATATTAATTTGGCAAAAGTATTTAAATTATTTACCTTAGCTGACACATTCTGTAGACGTATTAAATTTTTAATCAATTAATATATTTGTCCATACAGATTAACTTTATAATTTATTTTCAAGTAACTAACCGATTAAACAAAGAAGTTGTAAGTTATCTCTGTTAATGATTTCTTTTAAGCAAACTCTGTTTTATAGAAGTAATGTAAGTTCAGTGGAGAGAGCATGGTGATGTGTTGGTGTGTTAAAGAAATATACAACTTTTAACGGATATATATATTGCACATACATGTGTGTATGGACGATGATTTATTTATTTTTATCAGAATATCAACATTATGATGATATTATTCTAAGAGGTGTAAAAATGTTATGTAAAATTGTATTAAATAGATTATGTAATAATACTAAAATCACTATTGTATTTTTTCAAATATCTAAAATTGTTTAATTTGTAGTTCAATCAATAGTCAATCATATCACGTGATAGAATCCAAGTAATAGTGGAGTTGTTGGCCACTTAGCACTAAGTCTACGCGCTATCGAATAGCTATGATTCGCTTTGAGCTTTACTCTGAAGTGTTACCCTGCTCACATTATAAATCAATAGTGATTATTATATATAAATAGTAATTTATATATTTAATTTGGAACAATATAAGTGTGAGAGTGGATTATCACCGACACATACATTTTACGTATACTTACATGTATAAAGAAATAATACTAATAATGTATAAAGTATAGTTAATTAGCTATAAATATTACGTAAAACATTTATAGCGTCACTTAATAATTAATACTGAGATATTTATAACATGTTATAATATTGCCGTATAAATTATTATTATATATTATTTAGTATCGAAAAAGACTGTCCAATATCATGGTGTATGAAATAAGTGAATAACTTCACTAAATAAAGTCTGTAGTGGATAATATTACACTCGCTAATCGTTTAAAACTACAGTTAATGACCTTAAATAAATATAAGTATTTGAAGATGCTTTTTATATACTTATGATGTTTTATGTTGTAGAATAATCTCACCTAATCCTTTCTTCAATTGTAATGTTAATTTAAATAGATTTTTACATATATTTTTTTTTTCAGTTAAATAAAAACAAATACTTATTTTTTCTGTTTTAAATAATTAGAATCAAAAGAAGTCTCTAGAAATCAAAAGACATTTACTTTTAAGCATTTAATTTTTTTATAAATGAATGAAAAACTTTGAAATGATGACGGCAGTTTAAATAAAAAATTATTTAAAAAACTACAATTAAGACTTAAAAGAAAATATAAATTTAAAATAATGAATATAAGAGAAGCAAAAACGTTTAAGAGACGTCACTTTTAATTTTGAGATACTTCATGGAAAAGTTTTGCTTTAATTTAATTTATATTTTTTTCATAAATAAGAAGACGTTGTATTATAATTGTACTCTTAGTTTGAAAATACTAATATTTGCAATACAATAACAGTCGTTCATAATAGACCTTCACTCACTGAGGATATAAGATAATATAATTTGCATATTGTTTCGAGCAGTGGGAGGTGGACAGCTAGTATTAAAATGAAATTGGTTCTAACAAATACATAATAACGAAATATAATACTAGCTGCTCTCGTATTTATATTTTAATTAAAAGTCAGTAAGTTTACTTCTAAATTGTCTTGTTGTCTACTCTGTCAGCGGTACGGAGCGGTGTTGGTGTGTGGGGACATGTTGTATTAGTAGTTGCAGGCGTTGGAGCTTCGAGGAGATAAATGTATTAGTTTATAATGTTTAAAAACAACAGTACGCAATGAAAGAGATGAATAGCTGTTTTATTAGCAACTCGTGTCTTTTAAACGTTACTTGAAATTATATTAAAGCAATTTGTATTGTCCTATGAAGGATTTTGTAGCAAGATTATAATTTCAAACTTCACCTACGTCCTGTATGTATTCATATATTATACATTATAAAGAACACAATGATTTAAAACTCGTATGTCATTTTCAAGCTACTTATTTTTAAATCTATTACAGAGCATAAATGTAATCACTAAATAAGTGTCAATGTATGAAGTAGATATTTTTAATTCTTCACTGCAAATATTATTATAACATTACTGTAAAGATCAAAAACCTGTACATCAGTTTTATTTTTTATCTAACAAACCGCTGCCTTGACATCGACGATCGATCTACGTCTACATTTTTACCCTAATAGATGTGAGAGACCTCGAAAATGTGGACTGCTTTTGGTCATGTATTTAAGGTTTTAATGTTAAAAAATAATTTGACACTGTCATATTACATATTAAACAACCAATTGAATGACATTTCATTTAAAAAATACAGAAGTTATGGCCTAGTGGTAGCTTTAAAAATAATAATGAGACATAAGACATGTTTTATAAAAATAATAACTCTAAAAATATAGGTCCAGGTATGATTTGATTCCATTCAATTGTAAAGTATTAAGTTACAAAGTATAATATTAAAAGTAAGTACCTTTAAAGGACATCAAATTTTACGTAGACATTAATATTTTAAAGGAAGTTTCATAAGGACTCGTAGGTCGCTATTGAGAATTAGGAAATGAAATTTCGAACGTCGTGGAAGCGTTCAAGGAGGTGGTGGTCTATTATTTAAAATGTTACTGTCCTCAATGTAGATAACAACTTTTTACAATGGTCTTTAAGTTTTTATAGCCTTGGTCGTGTTTCACTCTAACAAGCATATATGCCTTGGCTTCGCCTATGCCCACATTTACATGATCGTACATGAAGGGCGCTTTTGCTGATCATTGCAGTTATGTACTATAGTCAGCAAAAGTTAATATTTGGTTTTCCTGTACTATTGTATATCTTAGTCAGAAAAACCTTAGTCGATAAAATGAAAGTTATATACATAAGTGAGAATGGTTTATAATTTATTTTTTTTACAAAAAAATATATTTTATTAATACAGAAATAGGAACCAGCTTTTTTTTCTGAAGACCCTGATTTGCCAAGGGCCACTGTTATCTATTTTGATTAGATTTTAAATGAAACGATATAAAAATCTCAATTCATTTTCTCAAATTTTCTCCCATCGATTACTCATCAAAACCTTCTACATCATACATACAGATATTTTCTGAACTGAAGCAATCATAGGCCATTACTCAAAGAATTCCAGTGCCCCTATTTCAGTGGGATCCATGGGATTAACAAACAGCTTTGAATGTTTATTGCATTCACATGTGTCACGGGCTGGATGTATTTTAAAATTATAGCAATTTAATAATTTATGGAAGCATTTTGAAACATATTATAATGTAGTAATAATATATGTATTTGAAATCAAATCTTTAGTAAAATTAAGTTGTTTATAACAACTCATTTTACATAAAGTATAATTAAAAAAATCAAAGTTATGTGATATTTATATCAATATTAAATATAATCAAGTAAGGGTGGCGTCGTTCGGTGGCTGTAACAACTATCATGAATATTATAAGATATTTATCGGCTTCTGTTAATGTACTAAGTTTGACAAGTTATAATTTAAGATACCTAATATGAAATATTAATGAACATTTGTCATTGAACTCGGTCTTACTGTTTAGAATATATTGTATTTGTAGTCATGATTTGTACGGTAATTTCACATGTTCCTTTTATTCTACAAAAATATAGGGTTAACTTTATTACTTACGAAAAATGTATCACAATGCGCTTTTTTTAACATGCTCGAGTAGGGAAAGTGAGACGAGGGTAAAATTAACGCTAAATAGCGTTTTAGAATTTTCAGACCTTCAAGTACTCCACCATCTTTTGTTTCTCACAAAGCGATGCCATAAACTACAATTACAAGTTATATATTTTTTTTATAAATTTTACTATATACTATTTACTATATATTATTATTTAGTAAAAAATAACCTATAATTGAATTATA
Source organism: Melinaea menophilus ssp. n. AW-2005 (assembly GCA_918358695.1). Lineage (NCBI taxonomy): Eukaryota > Metazoa > Arthropoda > Insecta > Lepidoptera > Nymphalidae > Melinaea > Melinaea menophilus. Next base: position 3,472,146 of record OU911054.1, on the reverse strand, counting down.
ATATATAATCTACATCTACAATATATGTATATTTTTAATTTTAGTTTATATAGGAATATAAAGATCAACGTACAAAATACAACATACACATGGGAAGAAATATAACACGTTGTGTTATTCGTTATTTACACTTTGAATGATTAAAGTAATCTCTTCAGTGGCTTTTAATGAATTAGTAACAGAGAAGGGTCTAAAATTGTATCATAAAGAATTGAAATATTATTTATAACATAACTCATTAACCCTTATCTTCTTACTGTCTTACAGGGCTGTCAATGTATTTATACTTAAGTTTATTTACTGTGTATGTGTTAAGAGTCTCTATTGCCTTTATTTTTGTAATTCTAATTTTTTTATGTAAATATGGTATACACTTACAGTTTCTCTTAACTTTTGGTATTTGAGAACAAAAAATAATGGTATACTTTTTTTAATTTATTATACAAATTGGTATAACTCTGAAGTATACTCTATTAAGTCGTTTAGTATCACTTACATAACTGTTATTAAAATAAATAAATGTATTTTTTAACAATTCTATTAGGTGTCTAGATTATTGCTGTTAAAGAAAGATGATTATTTTTTTCCTTAATACAATGGAGTATTAGAAATTAATAATATAGTGACTTATCTTAGCGTTTCTCGGTCTGTCATTTTTTTCATCCTGAATCAATACTGCCATTTTGATTTATTTTAGACGAAGTGGATTTTGAATGTGTTAAGATTACATTTTTTTTCTTCATTATGTATTCAAAATTTATTATAATTATTCTTATCCTACTATATGAGGGTGCCCCGAACAACGATAGCACACTCTCGTCCACAGGCCACGTAGACCTACTGCACAGGAGAGAGATCACCCTCCTGTCTCATCAAGGTACGCTCCGCTGTCTTCTTCGCTGCAATAACTTGCTGCAGAAAAATGCCATCGCGACCCAATAAATCTCGCTGCGGATAATCGAACCGACAATTACGGCACCAAAAACTACCTGTTCTGTTAAAACGGCTACAAGCACAATACACCGATGGACTTAGACTGCACACTCCGCCAAGGTATGATGAGCCCAGTCTACCGTCTCGTTGTAGTGATGGCAGAAGGGAATCACCTTCATTCATGCAATCCCTTGCAAATACTCCTCGAATCGGCCGTACCTCGTATCTGCATGAGACGGAAGGTCAGTGTTCCGTGCCGTTGGTTGATCCAGCATTCCAGATGGAGGCGGACCACCCTCACTGACGCAAGACCGCCGGCCGGGGATCCTTGGTCATTATCCTTTTTACTGTATCCTCTAAGGTGATGGTGGATTGTTTATCAAATGTCTTACTCAGCATTACATATAGAGTTAGTAGTACGATATTTTTATATTCTTGTTCCTATATTTAAAGCTACTACTAAGAAGAATAATAAAACTCAAATTGTTTCTTATTGAGAAATTCCTGCCAGAGTATTATATAACCCACAATTATTCTATTAATCTCACATAAACACGAGCTTAATGTATTTTTAATGGGTATTCCCCGTGAGGTTAAGGTCTAAACGATGTTGGCTTTAGAACAAATGAATTAGTAGATATCATTACCGACCTGCACTCCCATCAATGAATATAACAAAAATATATCTTTCTTTCTCTGTTAATGTGTTTATTTTTGAAATAATAACTGTAAGATCATTTCATGAAAGAAGTAAATAATTAAATTTGTCTATGTTAATATGAATTATTTACTTCAAAAAATTGGAGAGAACTTACATCCTGAGTATAAGTAATCAATCCCAAGCCATTTCGCAAGTTATTCTTTATATTTGTCGCTTGTAACTGTTATCAATATATAACATTTGTTATATTTGCAAGAATATAAATAAAGAATACAAAAAAGATATTTTTTATATTTGCAAGAATAAAATAAAATTGTATGATAATGTAAACGAATGAAGAAATATAGAAGGTAGCATCATTAGCTTTACTTTGATGTAATTCACGCTCGAGTAAACACGACGACGACGACGATGTGTTGCTTCTCGATGGTTAATAAACGATGGTTAATAACGTACTCATGGTATTCCGGAGGCGAACATGGATTTGTTCTTTGATATGGGATATATAGACAACATAACATTTTATTGTTAAATCATATCTGCGGCGAAACTAATGAAGTTTCTAAATACATACGTGATAAATGGAGTATAACAATTTTTACGCAATAATGACGACGTATGATTCGTCGTTGGTAATCCCAAAAGCAATCTTAAGTGTATTTTCGATTTGTTAACATTTTAACAACGCTGTTAATTACCATAGCCGTATGACTTTAACAGTGTAAGTGGAAGAACATAAATAGATATTATAAAAAATATATTACTTTTAAAATTAATGCGATTTATTTAGATGATGATTATTTATTATTAAAATAAAAGATTTTGATGATGACAGAATTACCATTGCATACGTAAAGGAAAGAAAACTTAAATGTTATCTGATAATCCACATAGCGACATTTAAGTTGGTTAAGCTGCACGCCCATTGGAGTAATGGAAAGGTATCTGCGATGAGCGGAGAGAGAGGTTACTGTGGCAGATAATAAACCGCAGGAAGTAAAATACAAAACTTTGAGCCTACAAGTACGTGTGTAAGCATATTGTACTAAATGTGGAATAAATTCCAATATATTCAAAAAGATAAAAGAATTTGAAATATTAATGAGCCTTTGATTGAAATATTAATCACATAATAAATATAAACAATGTGGCCAATATATTAATGTAAATTGATATAATCGTCTATTACTTGTAGATGACAGCACGGTTGTATTAATTGTGTTAAATCTTGTCTATGAAGTAAAACAACCTTACTTACTTAAAGGGCTCGGTTCACTTTCACGTAACTTAAATTTGAACTTTTGTTAAAATTATATTTTATACACAGATTTCGTAACATACTTTAGATGCAATTTTTCACATTTTATAAATTTTGAATTTAAAGTTTTGTTATTGTTAACAAATATAAAAGGTTTGAAATGTAAAAGTCAGTTAGTATAGAATTCATTTGAATGTAGCTTTATCAAAAGGATAGTAAACAAAAGGTTATTTTGAAGTCGAGGCCATTTTTTCAGGACAATTAGGAGAAAGGTTTGGATTCACAAAATATGCTGAAAGCACTAAATGTAGAGCAAACCAATGCAAAAATAAAGATGATGAAATAATTAGGACGTAAACAAAATAAAAATGTATTAAATTTGAATATTTTTATATGCAATGAAATTTTAGCAAATCATTATTATATTTTATTTAATGAAATTAAAATAAACATGGTGAGCTGTCGCAGATTATTATATATAAAGTACAGAGAGAAAAAAAATGTATTTCATAATACTGACTGTAAATGTAATATCATGATATTGCTTCCGTATTAGCGGTTGTAATCTGATATTGCTTATAATTCTTATAACTAAAGTCAAGCCAAGTTGTAGAGCTTAAATATATTAAAGCAATTTAAAGGTAGTTTAAGAAAAGTTTACAAAATAATAAACAATATGAATATTATAGTACAATTTCAAACTAAGGAATAGGTGTAATAACGAAGTTAAATTTGAAACTTTTTAGTAATGTGTTTCAGCGTAAGACCAAACTCAAAGAATAGTTTGAATTTATTCCCAAGGTGAGTAAAACACCTTCTCATCTTAGGGAATACGTTTTCGATTCTGATATTCGATAACGAGATTTACTTCGCTGGAGCGATCGTCTGCATTATTACCAAAAGTAAAATTTGTCGAACACTGTGCTAAGATCGTTGATTTATACTTTCATATGTTTTGTTCGATCGAATTCTTGTCTTTTTACTATTACAATTTAAATCTGAATATTACAAATGTTACAACAACTGACACAGAGCATGATTCAATCACAAGTTATTAAGGCACCAAAATGGTTTTGTGTATGTAATAAAATAAAAATATATAATTGCTGCTAATTAAAATAATAAATATATAGTTTACAAATATGACTAACTCCCTTCTTTATTGTTCATTTTGTATGCATTGCATGCAATAAATGCATTAAATTATTTTCAAAAATAAATGTTAAGAAAATACGTCAAGGTCGAGTGCAAATGCGATCGTGTGACGTCCCATGGAACCGATAAGATAACTGTTGGCTTAGTGGGTAGCCTCAAAAAGCGCAAGTTCTGTATGTAAAGTATTTAACCGATTAAATAAAATATGTGGTGAGCTAGCAAACTTTTAATATTTTAGTTCATAATTTCGAAAATATTCGCAACTAATATTTCTTATTTTCATATACTCGGAAGAAAAATGTAAGGAAAATAAAGTAAAAATTGCTTATTACACTAAACAGTAATATAAAATAAAAATAACAATATAACAGTTAGGTTGTAAAGGCGACTTTACCACTATTGATGATATCTTTTAGGCAAACTCTGTTTGTGTAAGTTCGGTGGAGAATATATATATATATAATACACATACATTTGTACTTATTATGTATAAATAAATAATACTAACAATGTACTCCCTCATAAAGTACAGTTAATTAGATATAAATATTACGTAAAATATTTAAAGCATCAGATAATTATTAGTACGGAGATATTTATAGACATGTTATAAACATTTCCGTATAAATTATTTGTATATTAAATTGTAGAATATCACGTTGTATAAAATACCATAGAATTATACAAACGACTTCAACTAACAGAGTCTGTAGTCGATAATATGACACGAGTAATCGTTTAAAACTATAGTGAATTATAAATGGTTTGTTTGTTTGTTTGTTTGTGTAAAAATATAAGATGCTTTTTTAATATATATGACATTTTATTGTAGAATGGCTTCACCTACCCGTTTTAAATTAAAATATTTATTTAAATTGTTTCTGAACTATAATATTTCCTCAATTTTATAAAGAATTACTTAATATTTCTTTATTTGAAATCATTAGTTATTAATATAACCTTCTATAAATAAAAAATGGAAGCCTATAGATCAAAATTATATTAAAAAATACAATTAAGAAATAAAAAAAATATATCCGTTTAAAATAATGAATATAAGAGAAGGAAATACCCTTAAGAGATGTAACTTCTAATGTTAAAATACTTCATATATTATATTCAAATATTTTACCAATTGGTAGTAAATTGAAGTTTTTTTCTTAATCTTTTGTATAAACGAGAAGGCGTTATATCGTCACAGCATTAAAATTACTTTTTTTCTCACAAATTAAACTTTAAAACAATCTCAATGAACTGTGGTGGCTAAGTTTTTACGCAGAAAAATGAATGAGTTTACTTGAATATGGTTGATTGGTTTCTCAATATTAGATAATACCGGAAATTGTATAAATTTATTACCCGTTAATGTGTTTAAGTATCTGCGTAGTACATTTATGTTTAATGAGTCCGTAGTTTCCAATCAACCGGCTTTATGATGTAGTTAATAAATCATTTCCTGTACAATTTGTAGGTCCTAGATACGAATACGTAATATACTCGTATATAATTGTACGTTTAGTTCTTGGTCTTAAAATAATATTTCCTTTACAATATTAGACGTTTATTTCACAGATTCATTTAGGATATTAGATAATATATAAATTGTTTATTATTTAATTCCCGGTATAAGGTAATAAGCGGTAGTGGTGTGTGGTGTCACGTTGTCATAGCTGTTGGAGGTGTAGTGTGTAGGAGCGTCGAGGAGGGGTATGTATTAGTTGTATAATGTTTGCAGAACAAACAAAAGTGCCTAATGAAAGTGATGAAAGCTGTATTCATTAATTCAAATTTTAAAAAAGATTACAACCTGAAACAATTCTTTAATAAACACTTCTCTTTTGTTATCATTGGACTAAAACACCCTCTACCACCAATTTTTTTTTAATACTAAAAATGTACGCCCCAATAGCGAATATAAACTTAAGTCAGTGAGTGTTTAATACTTTAAAAACAACTATCAGTGTAAACTACATATAGAAATGCAATCAAATTAATCTTTAACTTTCAAACCTTAAATACATGATGAAAAAAGGGACGACATTTTACGAGGTACGAGTATCTATTAAGGTAAAAATATAGACGTAGATCGATCGCCGGTGTCAAGTTAGCAGCCCTTTTGGTAATTTTACACAGGTTTGTTAGATTTAAAAAACAAAATGTAGGTGTTTTTTACATTGTAACGGTAATGTTACAATAAAAGTCTAAAATATATCGTATCTTGTATATTGTCAATATTAACCACATTGGGACACATGCAGAAGGGTTTCTGATAAGCAATCTTTATTTTTATTTATTTATTTATATATATTTTTACATCAAAATCGCATATTACAAAATTTATCAACCAACAAAAAAGCATTTATCAACCAACCCGTCAAGCAGTTTCACCTTAAATCCAAAGTATGTCAAATTTCTAATCGTAGAAGGCAATTTGTTATAGATGACTATCATCATGTGATAGCAGTTTTTAAATCCAAGAGCAGTCGTAACTTGAGCGTAATGCAACATACATATACTTAATATATGAAAACATGGATAATCTCTACGTACGATAATGTATTATAAGATACAATATGAGGAAAAGAATTTATTATTTTTATTTATCTATAGAAAAGAGCAGTTTGTTGATAATTTTAATGTTATTAAAATATATAAACGTATTTTTTAATAATTTTATTAGATATATATATTATTGTTGTTAAAATATGGTAATAATTTTTTTACCACAATGCTCAGATAATTAGGAAGCGATAAAATTATGACCTGTCTTTGAGTTTTTCAATCAAACATTTGTCATTTACTTTATCTAAAGTGGTTTATTTTGTGCTTTTTAAATTTTTTTACATTAAATTAGTCCATCATTAATTTAATAATCGATTATAATTATTTTCAAATGACGGTAAAAAAATTAAAAAATACGAAATTCTGACGAAATATATGGACGGAATATGCCCACATTTACTTTTAGTTGCTTTATGCGAAGAAATGCGCTTATTATGTTGTAAATGTTCCTGAATTATATTATATTAATTTTTTTGCTGACTTTAAAAAGTGGAGCGAGCGCCAAAGCGTTCAGATAGCGCATGTATTTTATTACGTATAAATCAATGAATGAGTGAACTGAGCGCACTTGCAGCAACTAATAGCGACTCTAGCGTAATAGCTACGGAGAGATAGCAGTAACTGCGGATATTATTTTTATATATCGTTTTAAATTTGAATGTTAACTTGAACATTTAATAATATAAATAAAAAAAATCCTTTTGGCTTATTTTATACAGATTTGTTATACTATAGTATAACATACAAATTCACGGCTAAAACTGATTTAAAAAAAAATCTTATCTAAACTAAAACCCATATAACACATAAATCACAAATTATTCGAAATAAAAAAACATATTCTAAAGAATAGTCGTAATTTTTCACAAGTCTGATTCTAAGTTTTTTTCTTTATATGGTGGAAAAATTCATTAAGGATACTCAAGAAGGTAATGACCGGGAAGTTATATTGAACTACCCTGCAGCATAGAGGATGTTGCCATTTTTAAGGCTACCCCCTAAGCAACCAACGGTTGCCCTCATCGCCTTAATAGGACGCCGCATAATCGCTTTCGTACTATTTTTTTACGGGACGGGACGAAACTTAGGTGTACCATGCCGTCAGTTGAAACAGCGTTGCAGTTGAAAGCGGATCGCCCACACTGTCAATGGAAAGGAAATGAATTCTATAAGAAAAAAAAGATATTTATTTACTTATATACTTATATACTTTGAAGTTTTGTAAATATATAAATAAACTTTTGCTATCTTTTAATTTTTGTGATTTTGCTCATTTTTATATAAAAATTTGAAAGTTAATATTTTTACAATACATTTTGTGGTGGTTAAGTTATTTATGTCAGTTCGGAGTGAACATAAATTAGTTCTTTGATGTGGGATGTTCAAATTATAATACTTTATTGCTAAATTCATATTTGCAGCAAAATTAATAAAGTTTCTATATACATAATCAGAAATACTGTATAAACCAAGAATAAGATTCACTGCAGTGATATTTTAAGGATATAAAGTAAATTTATATTAACAGCGTAATTAAATTTTATCGCCGTAATATGATTAACAACGTCCAATCACACAGGGGTCAAAAGCAGTCTTAAGTATATTTTTGACTTGTTTAAAGTTCAATGAAGCCATCAGCGCTACGACTTTAATAATGTCAATGACAGACAATAAATAGACATTAGTAATTTACGTTCAAACTATTATCTTTATAAAGTGATGGTATTTTACCATTTTTTTTAGATAATACGCATAAGATTACAAATAAATATATATTTTAAATTTATAACACAGATACAATATATATTTATACACTTATAAAAATACTGTATTTAATAATGTTATAATTACATTTATGGACCCCAATATAGTCATCTCATTCCGCATGCGTCTGATACAGCGTTAATAAAATACAATTAGCCCCTTAGTTGTTCTGATAATATTAAGTGTAATATTACTGTACGGAATATCTCAACAGAAAAGTTTTAGTAATAATATGCTCACTCTTAAACAACATGCTCTGTACTCGTAGTATGTTCAAACTCACTCGACTGCTGTGTTATTAAATCACTGGTACATGTGAGCACAAGTACATTATACAATATTCAGTTCCAGCATCAAATATCATCAAATATCATCATCATTCTACCACTGTGGTACTGTACTGTACATTGTTGTAGAAAATTATATGAAATAAAATTGGACGTCATTTAACAAGGTTTTTAATGAGTTCTACATATAAAAATAAATTACTTTGAAAGTTTAATAATATAAACTTCTAATGAAATAGATACTCGTAAGTATGATTTAAATAGATGATTATTATTATTAAAATAAATGAACTTGATGATGACTTACACAGAATTGTATTGCGTACTTAAAGAAAATAAATGTTCCTCAGCATATAATATACACATACACCTATAACGAAACTAATTAACACTAAATGGAAACTCTTTGTATCGATTGAGGCTCTTTGATCATACTGACAATTAAATACAAACCATACATCATATTCATATGATCATATCATATGTCATATTTATGAAATATTGTATTCTAGTTATGAATATATAATTAGAATATTAATAAAACAATAGATATTAATGGTACGTCCAGTGTAATTTGAAATAATTGTCTGTTACTTGTAGATGACAACACAATTATTATCAAATATTAAAATATATTTAATCTTGTCTATGAACTAAATCCACCTTACTTGCGGACCTATTTACTAAGCTCGCTTAACTTTAATATACGAGTAATGTACATTTTAAGTAATGTAGAAGTTATAATTTTTATAACACGTAAGCTGTTGTTAGTTTATATGAAGTTTTTTAGATAGTGAGTTTATAGTTTTATTATTGTTAACAAATTTAAAAGGTTACTACTGTAAAAATGTCAGTTAGTATAGAATTCATTTGAATCCAGCTTTATCAAAAGGATAGTAAACAAAAGGGTATTTTGAAGTCGAGGCCATTTTTCCAGGACAATTAGGAGAAAGGTTTGGATTCACAAAACACACTGAAAGCACTAAATGTAGAGCAAACCAGTGCATAATAAATAATAAGAACGTAAACAAAACAAAAATGTATTAAATTTGAATATTTTTTATTTGCAATTTTGTTTTTAAAATGAATATAATTTACTAATATATTATTTTTAATAAAGTTAAAAATTTACGATGTATATATAGTGGTCACTGCTGCTCAAATCTAAAGAAAAAGAAGAATAAAGAAAATACAACAGTTTATAAATGTGATTTGATCTGAAATAGTGAACTATCACAGAATATTAAATAAAATGAATACTAAGAATAGAAAATAGAAGCCACTTCATAATACTAACTAAGTATTGCTCCGGTATTAGCGGTGGTAATTTGATATTGGTATAACTTTAATCACTAAAGACTATTAAAATAAAACAGGTTGTATTGTAGTTTAAAATAAGCTTATAAAAACAGTTTTAGTATTAATTACAACTTGAAAATAGGAATAGGTGTTAAAGAAGATAAATTTGAAACTTTTTATATTAATTTATTTCAGCACTCCAACATAAGGCCAAACACAAAGAAGAGGTTAAATTTATTCCCAAGGTGAGTAAAACACCTTCCTCTCTTAGGGAATACGTTTTCGGTTCCGATATTCGATAGCGAGATTTGCTTCGCTAGAGTGATCGTCTGCATTATTACCTGAAGTAAAATTTGTCGAACACTGTACTGTGATCGTTGATTTATAGTTTCATATGGTTTGCTCAAATAAAAATTTTTCTTTAAATACAATTTAAATATCTGAAAATTATTAAAATCTGAAATGTTGCGTATTGTAATTACAACCACTGTTGTAGAGCCGATTCAGTCACATGTTGTTACTGTTTAAGTACCGAGATGGTTTTGCGTTTGTATTTCAATTACAAGGATGATTCATGAAAAATAAATATCTTCTGCTAATTCAAATAATACATATATTTAGTTTATAAATATGACTCAAACTCCTCTTCAATATTATTATTGTTCCTTGTACTCCTTTGACGAAGCCAAATAAAATTATCACAGATTATTCTTGCAAGAGGTGTTATTCTTAGGCAGTGAGTAATATTTTAAACCATTTACACACGAGGTCTACCCATGCGTGTCCCCCTGTGGGCATGGATTTTTTTTTATAGCAGTCACGGTCGAGTGCAAACGCTATCGTTTGATATCCGTCTGAAGCGATGAGAATTACTGTTTCCTTTTAGTGGGTAGCCTTAAAAAGCGCAGATTCTATTGCGCCGGGAAGTGCCACATAACAGTTCCCGCCATTATCTTCTTCAACGGGAATATCTTCAAGAGATTTTCCAACTGAAATAAAAATGGTATTATTAAATACATATTACAAATTATCTACGATTTTAAAAACAAAAACATAATTAACGCTGTTTTATGATCATAATACACTAATAATTGTATTTTTTTACACTGTTATAAAGTTACAATATCATGTTATTGTTATTTTGAACAATATATCATCCTCGTCCTTAATTACCGCACTCATCGCAGTGAGCTCGGTCTGATACACAATCTTCACCAGCATAAAGTCGGTCGAAAATTCAGCGCCATTTGTTTCTTTTTCTCATTTAGGGAAAACACTTATTTCGTTGTTTATCTAAATTGAACTCACTTCTTATGTTAGCCTTGATGGAGATATTATCTTCACACGTTTTGTTTTAAGCATTAATGAGTCTATTATTAATATTATAAAGAAGTAAAGTTTGCAAGTGTCTGAGTTTGTGTAAAGGAGGTAATCTTCAAAACTGTTAAAAACTTCATGTAGAAATTTCATTTCTATTGTAATTTAAATATTTATAGTCACACTTTGACATTTTTGTAATATTTGTAGATCGTGTCCTCTGAAGCCATTGAGTTGATTAATTGTCTGTTGACAGCTGATTATCGATTTAATTGGTCTATGATAAATTTATATTTTTTTAGGAATTGTATGTTGATAGTTTGATGTTACTCGAAGTTCCTCTAAATGTTAAAGAAATTAATTATATAGTAAATTATAAATTATAAATAGTGATGGCATACTGCTATCTTATTTAAGAGTACCAATCATCTGTTTCAGAAGCTGCCTAATTTTTTTTTATATTTAGTATTTATTGATACATCTTTGTTCCAGAGACAATTGGTTCTTTGCTTTAACAATACGTAATTAATTAGTTTAGTTGATAGTTATTTACGACATACCCACATTTAGTTTTACGTTCTGCATCTGTAGCAGTACTAGTTGCTTTTTGCTTACTTGCTTGCTACAATTTTTTAAATTTTGCATTTTATGTCGTGACCTTTTTAATACTTTCGAGATTTTTTGTTTAATTATCTTTCGGTGTGTGTTGTTGTAATTAGTGTTCTTGTTATCGTTTGTAGTCGTTGATTATATAATAATCCATGTGTCATAATAGGTGTTGAAGACACTTCCCGGATACTTTAAAGGATTACTGCAAGGATAATTAATAAGCAATATAAATCCTTACTAAAAATTAGTAATTATTCGTTAGTTTTTAAATATTTCTTTAATACTTTACGTTGTATAATTCCAATATTTCAGTTCACTAACATAAGCTGTTGTATTGCTTGTGACACCTTTTTTCCATCACGCATTATAATTTTAAATTATATTAATATATTATAAAATAATTAGAGTAATTTCGTAGGTTGATCTATAGCTTACCTTTTGCAGGATATTTTTATGGGGTTTATATTTTACTCGAGTTTTATATTTCATATTTTTATAGCGGACATACGTGAAATACATATCCTCTAAGGATACGTTCCGGATTGATCTTTAACTGTAGCCATTGCTGAATATGAAGCCTGCTTTTATATTCCTGAACTTGATTAAAATATTAAAATATTGGGAAGATTTCTCTACAACAATTTTTTTTATGTACATATTTTAAATTAAAATATTTTTGATTAAGAACAGTTTTCCTAAATACAAATGAAAGAACATATCGTATGGAGTTCCGTTGCTATTGTACCTGTATATGTTTGATTAATGTTTTTTTTATAATTATTCAAAATTCATTAAAAAGTTTTATAAAGACTATGTCTCAATTTTAGTATTTTTTAATGAAAACATTAATTTCAATAAAGTTAAATCTTTTTACGCTTTTATAAAATTTCTTTCATTTTTTATTCTCCAGTTTCTAAATAATGATGTAGACATCTTGTTACATAAAATGTCATAGTTTTAAAATATTATGTTAAGTCTCTCATAAAATTCACAATGTTTTTTAACGCTGAGAGAGAGCTCTGAGATGAATAATAATAACTATATTAAAATGTTCTAAATAATAGGGCTACATTACCCCGTAATAACTAATCACTCGTCGAGGCGACGACGTGCCACTTGACGAAATTCGAAATCACCTACTTCGCTCCGTCCCCATGACCTTGACTCTTTTATTACCTTACTAATTTGAGTAAACAGTGCAGCCCGTGACGCTATTGGGTCCACGCGCATCATAGGATGTGTTCTGTGACCTTTTCGTCGTCCGCTGGACGAAAGTTTAGTAATAACAACAACTTTATTGTTACGGTCGTACATTAATAAATTCTTATATTTATTTATTATTTTTTTTTTTTTATGTTATAGGAGGGCAAACGGTGACCCACCGTTAATATGTGATCACCGCCGCCCATGAACTCTTGCAATATCCGAGGATTCACAAGAGCGTTGCCGGCCTTGGGCATTTATTGGCATTTATTGTTTTACATACTGTAGATCTGCTTTTTATCGATAACTATAGAATAGTATTTATTAAATTTCTAATTTAATTTATTAGATTGATTTAAATAGAAAGTTTAATGCTAAATTTAGTAGTAAGTAGATTTTTGGTTCGGTTTAGATACACGGTACAGAGAGATGTAGAGATGTTTCACTTTTTTATATTTATTTTAAATGGATTTGAGGTATTCACAGGATCAGATTCGTCGTTGGCTGGAGTGAGCATCGGAAAGCAAACTGGAGGAGAAATCTGACAGCTGAACATCGGAAACGGAAAACATTTTAGAGAAAAATATTAGTTTCATTTAAAACCAAATCCAACAAAATTGAATTTTTTTGTCAACTATTCATGATGAACCTATTATTAATGAAACGACATGAAAACGGGAAATAATACATTTTTTATAATAGCACAAAAGTTGCAGTTGACACTGTTGATCAAATGTGTGCAAATATAAGCTCTAACCGGAAAACCAAGAGTTGGATGTGTATCTTTTGTAACATTCTCAATATATGTTGTATTCATTCTTACGCTATACATGTCTGTAACAACATGAGAAATTAGAGAATGCCAATGAGTCGGCGCGATTTTGTAATGAAGTTAGGAGATCAGCTAATGGAACCCTGGTTTCGGCAATGATAACAGACCGTGAGTTTGAGGCGTAATATAAGGCCATGATTGAGAATATTCTTGGCGAATCTTCAACAATAGAAGCTCCTCTTCCTACCTGTATCCATCAAAAGACCAGAGAATGACCAAGAACCGTTGCACTAGATGTAGAAAGGCTGTTTGTAGTCTACATAATTTTGATAAGTGTGGTCACTGTGTAGATTGATATTGTAATATTAATAAGTACTTAATTTTTTCATTATAATCCTTACTTTTGTGCCATGAAACAAGTTCTTATCTTAATTTAATATTTTTTACTATATTTCCTTGTTTTATTCCGTAGTCCGTTGGACGAAGGTGTGGTAATAATGTAACAATGAAAACAGTTTAGTTATCTAGGGTTAAGAGTAATTGCATCATATAGATACAACATTATAAAGTGGAGACTAGAACCTGTACGGGGTAAAGGATTTGATGATCTTTGATACACGTATCCGGTTTTCTAACTGTCGAAATATCAGAGCGTCAATATTTACCTTGATTAAAATTATCATGTTTTTTTGGATATTAAGTATATATAATAACAAAGAGTCGAATTATGAATAATTGAATGAAAATAACATTTATCTATGATTAGAACTTAAGAACCGAAGCGTGAGGATTAGGTGTGTTTTTTGTATGGGACTGTATACGCGACAAGACTTTGTATGAAGTTGTAATAATCAATTACATACAAAACTACAACTATTGACTAGCATTTAAAATGCTTAATTGATACTCGAATAGATGTTTGATGATGTTTTGGTGTTTGTAAGTCTTTGTCCTAGTATTAATCTCTCTATTTATATAAACTTATCGAAATTAGCATATATGTTTTAAGGATAGACGAAAATATGAATAAAGTATTATATTACTACTTATTATAAAAATTTATAGTAACAATGTTTCTAAAAACAAATTTAGATTCTGCTCATATTATTCACTCGTCATTCTTCATTAGGTATATTTACTGTATTAAAAAATAAATATTAAAACAAATACTGAAAATAGAAAAAAATAAAATGCTAATGATAAAAAATGTTAATTGACCTGAAAAATAAACTAACTTTTATAAAATATTATTTTAAAATTTAACTGCAAATAGAGAAAATAAATATCAGTATAATATATTATGGCTCTTAATATGAATATAGAGCAACGTTTATAGGAGATATCTCTTTTATGATGGAGGGTGATGAATTTTTTATAATCCTGATTTAGCGAACTCACTTATTGTCTAAAATGAAACACTATTCTAAATTTTATAATATTAATTTAGTGAGTGGTATCTCACTCTTGTACAATAAATTTATTATAAATAATTTGAAGTAAGGGTATATACAATAGATTGGGAAGGATTATATCATAATACCTTGATATTTCGCTATAGTATTTATACAATAGCAATATCAAATTTCAAAATTAATTACATAAGTTATTTGTCGTACAAATTAAAGAAAATAATTATTACGGTGCTTTTCTTTCTTATATCATTATTGGCACCTTTCCAGACTCTATACAATGGTATGAAAAAGTCTATTTATTTGTGGGATTAAGAAATAAAAACACTTACACGGACATTGTTTAGGTTTCGTGTATAAAAGTAAAAAAACCCTTAACAGGAAGGTAAATACCTTTATTAGTGCAATTTAATAAATGCTTCGTCAGTTATTCATTGGTTACTTTTGTGTTCACTCAATCAGGCTTCATTTGACTGAGGAAATGTTTTTACTGCTGTGTTTTAACATAAACCTCACATAAAAGTAATTTATTGTTTTCTTCAATGCTGAAATCTGGTAGCATTTTGTGGTTTATTATGGAACATATTTTAGAGTAAATGAATTTTATTAAATGTGTCGTGACTTTTCTCATGTAAGACGTGACATTAGCATTAAAAGTTTGATATATGTTAATATAAGATTTTTTTTTAAATCATAACATTTTAGAAACAAAAGTTAACATTTTTATATACTCTACTCTTGGTTTCTTATTCTTGCCGTTGTATTTAGATTATTCCATCGTCGGCCGCAGCACGTTCACGTCGGAGATACAGTCGTTATTGTATTTTAAAACACAACACCAGTGTCTTTAATAGTTCCTGAAAAAAAAATCTGTTATATTGGTAAAAAACACGTACATATTTAATTAGGAGACTCTAAATAATTCAAATTAAGCAAAATAAGGTACAGTCATATCAGATAAGTCTATTCTATTATTAAGATCTAAAACAGAAACACCTGACGAAGTAATAGATAAATTAGGCTTATGTGCATTACGCGTGCGAGTGTACTAAGTACTATAATGGTCACTAGTTATGGTAATTTATATAGTATTCTTATTACTGTTAGATTACACAGGCACACAAAAAAAAACATGAACCAGAAGGGAGACCCTATTATTCTTAGGTTTTTGGGATCGCTGAAACTGGCTATGACAATAAAAACTAATTTTAATTGCCCGTTTTCCGGCTTGCACCCCCTTACTACCTCTTAAGGGGTGAAAATTTAATATTTGTATAAAATCAAGATAGATTCGTATTTCTACGTTTTTTGGGATGCTGAAACCGAAAATGATAACTAAAAATTCAAGACCTCCATAACCCATTAACACTTTTTTACTATCCCTTATGGGGAGTGAAGTTTTCCATTTTTGTATAAAATAAAGATGAATGTGTATTTATATGTTTTTTGGTATGATGAAACCGAAAATAACAACTAAAAGTGAATTCGATACCTCTTTTACTCAATACCACCCCCTAACCACCCCTTACGGGGGTGGGGGTAGTTTCAATTTTGTATAAAATCAAGATGGCGATGGAAGATGGATGTATGGCGAAATTTTAAGGATTTACAGTAAATGACATGTTTATCAAACTAGTTTGAGGTTACTCTTAGCTCTTATATTAGAAATTCAAATGCTGTATCGATCAGAAGTATCTGATACATACTCATGATTTAATTCTACTCTTAGCGTAACCCAGGAACAGCGGCGTGGATGTAGTAGATTTCTGTTCCCTTTTGGGGTGCTGGATTAAAGTGAATCCCCTTGCCTCTCACTATCCGGGGAGCTGGATTAAAGTGAGTCCCCTTGCTTCTCAGTATTCAGCGTCTACCTGTTTCTACGATACCGAACTCTCTTGTTTTCAAAAGATCTTCTAAGTGGTTTCCTTTTATAGGCTCTTTTCTGTTCTGGCAAATCTCTTTTTTAATTCCAACAGTAGTCTGCTAACATATTGACATCCCATTTAACCTGATAGCGCTGTTCCATTGTCTTAAGATCCTGTTGGAACCTTTCAGTTAGTGATAAGTTTTCCATTTAAAATTTGTATAAATATATATCACGCTATATATATTAATAATTTTCAATGATATTTATGATATTAAAAAGTACAATTTTGACCTTCCTTCATTTAACAACAGAGCAATTATTAATTATAAATGTGAAGGTGATAAGTTGATTGACAACTTAATAATTATACAGTAGCAACGATAAAGTGGACGTTTATTTGAGGGAAAAATTTACTATAGATGATTAAATATATATTAATTTTTTTAATATTAAGTAATTGTTTTTTATATAAATATTACACTGACTGTAACATTAGTATCTTTCTTAATGTTGATTATATACGGATAGTCGGCGAGCCTGTGCTCTGTGAATATACAATAGCATCCCTACCACCTGGATGTACGGTGTTCGTCAACAGTGTGATTCTCAAGGAACTTTCTGCCACCTACCACCAACATGTGCAACGACCTTCCTTCAGCGGTATTTCCAGATCAATACGATATAGGAGGTATCTCAAAAAGTTTTCGTACTGCCTCCTCAATGACTGGGAACGCTCTTGTGCATCCTTATATATTGCAGGAGAGCGTGAAAAATGGAGCTCACTTTCCACCAGATGACTTGTTTGACCTCCTTTTATTAAATATAAAAAGTAAATGTTTTAAAACTTTTTACATAAAAGTAATTTAGTATAATTTATATTCATGATATTATTCCAGAACTCCAATTTGATCAATAAGTATAGATTGGACATATATAAAAAAAGTCGGGTTTTATTAATACGAAAAGTGTACGTTTCATACGAAGTACTGTTTATGGTTTAATAGAGATAGATTGCCTCTGTTCAACTGCATCTGGTCGAGAGACGATTATTCAATATGTGTAGAACCGATACCGACTAAATCACTTTCATATTGTTATTTATTATCTTACTTAATATAAAAACTCTCAAGGATTAGATTTGGAAGGAAAGCATTTTATGATGAGATTTTCAATTCTGATAGCATATTGTTTTACACGTTAATAAACATTTAAGTTAAATGGGGAGTATTTTAAAAAAATATAACATACCATATATTCAAAACTCACTTTGATACTGCTTTTATTTGATTGAAAACGATTTTGAGCACAACTTTTGAGTGATTTTAATTTACAAATTCCGCGGTACGTTCGGTTAAAGGTTGTAAATCATGGATTTTGAAGCAAATTGTACAATTCTTTACAACATTTGTATTAATTTTTTTAGATTTTTTTTCTTCATGCAGTGAACTCTCGAAAAATGGACAATCGTATTGATATTATGTTTTTTCGGTCAAAAAATAGAAGAGGTATTTAGTTATTATTTTATTTCATTGCCAATGTAATAACACCGAGTAATCATAAATGCACTGAGATTATGTACGAGTATATGTATCTATGTAACTATTTATACATTTCATAACATGTGTGTATTTGTATGTATATATACAATCTTTACCTACAATTGATTTTGTTATTTAAATTATTTTAGATTTATTTGTTAAATAAAACGTACATCAGCCTGAGGGTACTATTGTTCAAACATATCATTTAGTTTTCTTTTTTCCAGAAAAACTTTTCTGAATTGTTTCCATCTTGTTTTTGACCGTTAAAATTAATTGAGTAAATAAACAAATATTATCAGTACTTTACGTAAGGAAAGAAAACATTATTCCGGAAAACAAACAAATATCATTAACAGTGACAGTCATTAATTTTTATCTCAACAGATTATTTGACAACCCACTCGAAAATTTAGTTTATTTTATATTTATACTTATTTAACTTCTAGGTCATGTTTATGTAAATATAAGTATTGTTAAAATAAGTATATTCTTAAGACAATACTTACGCTAATATATAATAATTACCATTGTTGTTAATCTTCAATAGCGAGTTAGTTTCTATTTTCTTTTTGTTTATCAACTTATCCCCAAAGTGTAAGATGAAGAACTTATAAAACTTAATGTTATGTATGTTTTTATTGGCGCTCGAGTATACTTTAATTAAGAGTATGATCTAAACAACATCTAAAATAATTCTTAATACAAAATAATTAAACAATACCTTATCTTAATTCCTTATTTTCAAAGTAATTCAAGAGTGAGCAAGCCACGGATAGAGAAAATATCTAATATTATAAGAGTAGAAGACCAAATTGGTAAACCATAAAAATATATTTTGGGTTTTCCTCAATAACTTTACTATAGCTACTATATTTTAAAATAATATGTATGGTGTGTTAAGGTCACGTATAAAAGTTCAAGATTAGGTCTATTAATTGAAATAATATTTTTTTTTGGTAAGAACGTGTGAAGTATATTTTGATATTGTGTATTACAACACGATCACACTGTCACTCGTCGACGACGTAGCGGGTTTTCGAGCTCCGTTTATTCGTACCTACTCGTAGCATCCACTTTCCAAGATGGCACTTTTTTCCGAAGGGATCTTAAATAACCTCCAATGATTTATGTTCTCGGTTGCTACTACTTTCAAACGCGAGCAGAATAATTATAAAAAACGAGTGAAGTAGAAAGATGTCACAAAATCATAATGCCGTTGGCGTTTTCTTGCGTAGTCTTACGGTTATTAAAAATATTTAGAATTTCAAAAGTTCTTTAAATTACTACGAGGATATATATGCTATTAGTTTCTGTAATAGTTATCTGCTGTAATATTTATCTGTGATAAAACACGCAGATGAAGGCAACGCGTAATATACTAAACAATTTAAAAATTGTAGTAAATAAAATTATACTAATGAAAATAGTAATAAGTTATGAAAATTATATTAACGCTATTCAGCTGCTGCAGAAGTAACATCGATTAAATGTTAATATTTTGGTAAGAAATAGAATTTACCTATTTATTAATAGTCTAAGTGAAGCTTATGAAAATTGAATGGTTATTGCACGTTATTTATCAAGCTTAAAAAATAGATACAATATAGGTACAAGAGTACATTGAAATTAAGTTAAAATAGAGAATCTCTGAAGTGTAATTAACTTTATATTTAAAATATTTGAAACATAGGTTATAACACAATTAAAAGTTTAAAAGTCTTTTAAAATTATTAACTTTTGTAATGTCATCTTCATATTGATAAATAAAAGATTGATACGAAGAATATAATTTACCTTTGTGAATAAAGAACCACAGAATGAAATATATTTGGTGAAAGATTTATTTAAAGTTTTACTTTAAAAGGATTTGCCTATCCTTTCGTAGTGTCCAGTATTTCAGTTTTCAACCGAGGCATGCAGAGTGAGTGTGCTTTTTGAATACGTATATCTGATTTCAGTTATCGAAAACAGTTTGTCTACAGCCGCCATCTTGCTGTGCTGACATATTTTATTTTTATTCATCTCATCGGTTATTGCGATAAGAACCTTGATTTTTTTTGCTTTAGAAGTAATTATATATTAACTAGATAAAAAAAAATGTATTTTTTGTTTCTACAAATAAAACATTGTCATTCTTTGTATGAACATTTTGATTCAGAGAAAATTGATTCAGAAAAAAAGAGAGAAAAAAAGAAGCTAGAACATAAATAGTTTGAAAGAAATAAAACACCCCAGAGGAACCGGCGGAATAAACTTGGCGGACATATCTCTTAAATCGCCGCTCTGTTACAATGATATAACATTGTCAAACGTGACAGAGGAGGCCACTTTACAATGCTTTTGTGTTTTTCATATTTTTATTACAACCGATTAAACTACTATGTTTATTGTGTTTTTATTTATTAATAAAAGGAATATGAATGCAGAAATAACTGGACTGCTGTTTTGTTATCTTATTGAAACTATGTGTTATATTGTACCAACTGAAAGAAAGGGAAGTACAAGTTTTTTTGTATTTTATAAGATTTTGTTTATATAAGGTTTTAAAAAAAGTAAAATTATCACTTACAGAAACTAGAAATGAAAATAAAATAAAAAATCTAAATATTGCTTTGATATCGCGACTGATTATAATACATTGTAAGTCTCAATCACAATACACAATACTGAATATAATAACAGATGTAACAGCAGCATCACGAGATCAAACGATAACTATTATGTACTGTACACTATTTGTATATATTAATATGTGTTACATGCCATTACGATAATGGGTAAATGGTGGTCTCTGCATAATACACATATTAACACGAATTAATTGTCCGTAAGAGAATTCGTAAGCCGTAATACAGAAATCATATCATTTAAAATTATAACCTTCGTAAACTGAAAGACCTTAACAGCGATGTTAGAAAAAACGCACTTTGCTGAGGCTTTCAAAAACAATCCTAAGTATACTATTTTAAATCTTGATTTTATAAGTTAAAATATTGTTGCTTTTATTTTGTTATTGGCTTCAGAAATTAAATAGTTTTTTTTAAAAGTTTTTCTATAAATATGTTCAAAACTATAATTTATGAAACTATAAATAACATATATGTATTATATAAATACTATAAATTTTGATAATCGAACTCAAAATCAAATAACTTAGTTTAATAAATAGTAATGATCAGAAGTATCATTGGTTGAAGTACTCTTAATAAAGGATATGCAACTATAAAAATCTTAAAAGTATTTAATTTATTAGTATAGGTCTAAAAAAAATTTTTAGATATAATTGTACAATTATAAATAAGTAATATAATATATAATAATAATCCCCCTTATTTATATATATGTACGTACATACATATATATAAATAAGGGGGAAAATAAATCTTCATCCCTCATTATTTCAATACGTTCTATATTGGGCGTCTAATAGTTAACTCAAAGAAGTACTCTTTCTGTGGGTATAAACCCACATACATTTTATCTTTATAATTATTTGAAATTGATTATTAATTTCACTCCTTTCGGTATTTTGGACTGTTGTATGCGCAACCTGACGTTGAGGTACTAACTAAACCATGCATCACTAGATGGCGCTGTACGTTGCTTAGACAGAATTGCGGCGTAAAGATATAACTCTGATATAAAGAACTAAACTCTTTAGATGCTGTGCACGACTTTCGGGTGTTTTTATTACCCACCCTTCCTTAATCATGTCAACGGCGCACTACATTACTCGATGTAGCCTCTGAGGTTGTTGGAAGTTTTTCTGCTTCCACGATAAGAAGAAAATCTTTTAATCCTATTGTTATTTATTATTTGAGTCAAAGGTTTCATTCATACCAGATACCAGTCGATCAGGAATTACGACGGCAAACAGTCTCATAGTTTTTCAACTTTGAGAAACTGTAACTCAATTGCGGTAAGGCAAATGAAAATCTGACATATGAAGACTTCTTTTTATCTTAAAAAAACTTAACAAGGACTTTTCTTATCAAAAAACGTGAGATATCTAAGATAAAGTTACAGTGAACTAGAGCACAACCCCACGGAATATAAGCCCTTATAACATATCTTCTCGTGAACCACATGTTTAGGTAAATCCAACAATACATACAAATGGTACATTAATGAAATTAAATATCATTTTAATATGGATAAACAGGTGAATTACATTTAATATGAAAATAAATGGTCGCAATATTTATATAATAAAAAAATATTTTTTCAAACCATTGGAAAAATGTGTATTTCACTATTTAAAATAATCCAAATGAAAATTAAGTAATAAGAAACAAATTATTGATTGATGACTAGGAATCGTATTTTGGTTAACCTTTATAACAGGCAATAACTATACCTCTACTCGTTTACGTTACAGATGAATACAAAAACAACCTCTCAGAAGTTACTTCTACTTCTGTTTTATTTTATAATTATTGTTAACATTTGTTGAATGTTTTAATTTCGAAACCTAAGTATACAAGTTTAGCCCTTACAGTAATAAGGGTGTACCGACATCGCAAGTAGTGTTAAGGGCAGTTCTGTACTCCGATGTACTTTAAACAAGTTTATAATTGAACCTGTCGAAGTTTAATTAAAGGTCTATCATGATTACGGTGCCTTCTCGACATTCGTCACCGTTTTGAAGCTGGTATAAGAAATATTATAGCACATTTACTTTCTAAATTTGTTACGTTATATTAAAATGGTTCTAATATGATCTAGTTTATACCACTTTGGATACAATCAGAATGCATTGAAGTATTTATTCTATACAGTATAAATCATCGGCAGTAGGAATGTAATGACCTAGGAAATATAAAGTATTCTTTAAAAAAGTGCAAAGGTGAAAGCCATAAACACAAACAGATGGAAGGTAAAAAGTAGAGTGAAGACAAGTAAACATAAAAAAATAAATAAAATCGGTAAGCCTTTTGTTCTGATCTGACGTTTCTGAGTCGGGATGCTTAAAGCGTTAGCTTAAATATTTGTTTTAAATCGTCTGTAGAATATTTTAGAATTTAATAAGAAATGCCTATAACCTTTTCATAGTATTTTAATATATATGATTCTTTTTTTAAAAATGATATGATTTAGATAATCGTAGTTTAACAAACTTAACATGTATCAAACAATATTTAAACACAAAATATTTTTTTTCTCGATAGTTTTTTTTAAAGTCTAGATAGTCTTAGAATCAGCTTTCGAAGAAATTTAACAAATATCCTTACATAATAATCAGTAGCATAAAATATTTAATAATCATTGTAATGTCCAATGTGAAGATGGAACAGGTGCGTCGTAAATAATAAATAAATTAATCTTGTTATTGCAGTGGTATTTCTTATTGTTATCCGGCCAATTGTTATCATCTTACATAAAAAATAAACACCACTGAAGCAACAAATAAATGTATAAATATCAGGTGTATGAAACCAATATTGTTCAGTAAAAAAGACAAAACATTCCAAAAACAAAATTCCGCTTTTTGCGTGTTCTAGCAATCGAATAAACCATTAAGATATCTCTTAGGTCGGGTTCAAGGGATGTTAACACTAAACCTACCGACAATTTTTGTATACCTGTTCCTACCAAACGCCGTCAAATTGATCGGTAATTAAAGTTATTTTATTATATAACGCAGGTAATAATGGAAATATCTAAAAGTAAAGAGTGTAGAAAATATTATATGCATATTCTAAGAATTTTCATGTAGTTGGATAATGATATTATAACGTTTAAAAATGTGTAAGTTTTACAAAAGTTTAAGAACGGTCACTTTGACCGGTACTTGGTAGGTTTAGTGTTAATCAAAGAGGGCTGGCGCTTCGACATCACTATCGATCCACTTCACCCGAACATTTGCAAAAGTATTTAAACTTGTTTGGAAATAATTTCACAAAGGTTGTATTCTTTTTATTTTATTACTTCTCCAATGTTGTTATTCTTTAAGAATTTAAATTCTTTGCTGATTTTTAATGACATTTATAATGTAATGAGCAATAAAATAACATATTATATTTTAAACGAATAAATATATTTAGTAATGTAACGTTTTAACAATAAACAATTACAATATAACCGTATACACCGTTATAATGAGACAGATATCTCACATTTTAGGAAAGTGGTGATAAAGTGAGAACAAATTATTATGATTAATTTAACCTATTTAGCGCGGTGGTAGTCGTTATAGAGCAGTAAATATTTTCATAATAAATTTGACATTTATAAGTGATGTATCCTGGTATAATAAAACTTATTGTAGTACTAAGAATATATTTTCTTTCTTAATTTAGGTTTTTAATACTTAAAATAAAACTTTTCCCTCAGGACATTTTTTTATAACTGAAAGTAATTTCATTACACAAAAATGCAATAATATCCGTGTGTTCTTTCTTCTGTGTTTGTTTGATAAGGATGCAACTAACTACATCAGACCAGAGCTACAGATTTATAACTTTTAAGCAGATAATTCAAGGTAAAGAAAATGGATTAAAAGCAATATGAAGGTCGTTATTGAGATCAGGAAATGAAATTTCGAACATCGTTCAAGTGCTTCGAGTTCAAGGAAGCGTCTGTCTAATCAAACTCGAGGAAAGCTTATTGCGTTTTTGAAACGCTCTTTCATATTCTGTATTTATATTTATGTATTTCCAACAGTTATTAAACAAACATATAAATTTTAATTTGCGACCTCTGGCATTCCAGTTTCTTCGAAACGGAATTCCACGTGTATTTTAATTTTAAGTGAGCATGTTTATTGGGCTTTTAACACGATCTATCTGGTGGTAAAATGCAAAATTAATATTTGTGAATTCATTGCTATTCTGGAAAATATAGGATGGATGACAATGAGATATACGAAAAGTTCTTATAAAAATATGAAAAATATAAGTTTTCTGAGCACCTTGTTTACTTATCCACTGGGTCTCACTATAACGAAATAATTTGTTTGATAAATAATAAACAACTCGTAAAATAGCGTCAACAGAAGAGTATCAATTTTTATTTACTTTTTGCATTAAATATATATAAAAAGTAAAATATTTAAAAATAATAGGAAAGCAATGTCAGAGTAATATATGTTATTATATCATAATGTACGTTCTAGTGCATAAGCAATGCCAAAAACAGTCTATTTTTACACTTACACTTGAATGACATAGCTCCTAAGTAACAAAAAATTTTACTATATCCACTTTATCTACTCAGTAGTCGTTTAGTTCATGAATGCTAAAAACATAAGTTGAAAACTTGGATTGGAATTCATGTCTTGTTGTAATGTAAGGATAAGGGTCAAATTAACATCGAACTGACTTCCAAATTTCCTCATCATATTAAGGCTTATTTAGACGTCTTTCCATTCCTGTATCCCGTCATTATACCCAGCTAAATGTTATGCTTAGCTGTGATATTTAGTACTGCAGAAAAAAAATCAACGGTATGAAGTAATAGTATAAAATTTCCCCAAGAACAAGTTCATCTAAATATATTTTTCTATGTATAATCATGTGGGACATTTCGTATTTTTTGTGATACCGACTTTACATCAATTAAAGTTTCTTAAACTAACAATACAACTAAAAAGTAACGAGTAACAATGAAATTTTGTTATTTTAATGTCTAATTTTCACTGCGAAAATCTTAAAAAACATGAACTAGATTAAAATACAACAGCGCTGTTTGAACCCGAGTCATGAGATTCAAGAGTCAAGATTGAGGCCTAAAAGAAATCAGGTGAATGAACTGAAAGTGGAGCGAACCGAAAGCGTACTGTATTCACAAAAGAAGCTGTAAAACTCGATATTGTCATAGAGATTTTTTTATAGATATTAAATTTGAATGCTCGCGACGACTCCACATCAATTATTGTAAATTAAATTTTAAAGATTTTAATTTTCTTGTAATTGTGATAAATCTGACTGCATTTTGATATTTATTATAAATAATGTTTTAAATTCAACTAGATTACATACATTTAACTGCTGAAGATTCAACACAAGTATTGATATTTAGTGTTATATGGAGTGATCAACTCACTCACTCTCACACTCACTGACAGTATATAATACAGCCGAGAAAGCTCCATATATAAGCTTAGGAAATTATGAAACGTTTAATTATGAAATCATAATGAGCCAAATTAACAAACAATAAGTATTGTTGGCTTATTCAGTTATTTAATTAAATATATTGCAAGTATTTCAGTAAGAAAGCCTAGGGCAAGCGTAGGAGCTTATTACATTTTATTTTATTTAATTTTATGTTTAACCTTTCTGAATCAATTTTATTTGTTTTTTTTTCTAACTTTCAGCAGGTCTCTAAATATTTATCTTATCATTTATTTTCATGAACATAATAAAATCTTGAATTCGTAATTATCTATATAAATGATTTTAGTTACGATCCCTTTATGTTACATTGTGGCTCCTAAATAATTCCTCCGAACCTCGTTTATAATTCAAACTGAAGCCGACAAGCTGACATGTGTCTATTGCATGCCAACTATTTACAGATATACTTTTCAATAGTCCGAGTTTAAGCTAAATAAGTAAAATACGCAATCCGGAAACGGCTACGGGTATTATTATTTGATTTTACTACGACGCAAATTTTATAATATGTATGGAGATCTGTGGCCGGCGATTGAAAACTATCTACTACGTATCAAACATTTTAAAATAGAAGAAGGAACTTATCTAAACGATAAAATATTATAATATGGGCGTGATAATTTACTTAACATTTTTTGATTTCTCATGGCATTAGTTCATGCAGAGTGATTTGAAATAAGTACATATCTCACTGGTTCCACAATCAAAACCAAATAGAAATATAAAAGAAGTCTACTACTATATACATAATATAACAAATACATATAACAATAAAAGCACGTGTAACTAGAGAGAAATACTTTGTTTATTCGGAGTTTACTTAATTATTTATTGGTGTGAAAGGAGGAAGGATCTTCATTAGATTTATCTCTAATCAACTTACAAACTCTTGTAACGAAGAACACAATAATCGTATGTTACACATGATATAAATTATTTATAAAATGCTCCCAAAATTACGGAGAAATTGCTATTTAACTTACTTAAGATACCTATGTACGTCTTACGGAATGCCTATTATTTATTTTATAGTATTAATTTATTATTTCATGAGAAAAATAACAAATTGAAATGTTTTCTATGAAAAAACTATAATATTATATTAGTAATGATTACTTAAGATTGGATTATTAGTAAATATCATTATTGTTTCTAAATCTTATTTTTCTCATTATGAGATTAACAAATAAGAAAAATAATAGCCAAACAATTGTTGTGTAATAAAATAAATTTATGAGAAGTGAGTAAAAGAAAATACCATTACAACGTTCAAATTATATATTCAAATAGAATATATGAAGACATCCACTGTTTAACAACAATTCTCAGCTAACTGCAGGGGATTAAGATAGCTGTAAGCCCTCGTTTACTTGTATGTATTTATCAAAACAAAAACTTCTCAACGAAGTAAATACCGAGTGACGAAAGCGAATCCACTGACAAAACTCCTGATATGAATTTTGCGACGAAAAAACCACGAACATTTTTATTCACAAACGTAAACAAACACAAAAAATGTGAATGTGCTCGAAACGTTGCACAAATTGCATTTTTGTTTTTATTTTATTAGATTGATCAAGGCAATTTGGTAACGTTCCGAACACATTCACATTTTTTGTTTGTATTTTTTTTTGTTTGTTTGTTTGTTTGGCTAATAACTAATTTGGGGCTACAAATGAGGAAATTTTAGAAAAAATCGTTGGCGCCGTTTTCGAGAAAATGGCCGATCTATCCTCGGCCAGTTGGCCATTTTTTGCCTTTTGACCAAAAATGTCTCGCCAACAAATGTTTTTGCCATTAAAATGGACATTATTCAAAAGATGAGCTTGAGACCTTTCCAATGATGCCCAATTTGTCAATGTACGTCAACTGGTTTGGCCACAGTCCCTGTACAAAAAATGGCCAACATGACGGCCAAATCGAAATATCGTAGAACAAAAAAGTCTTAATTTTTGATGTACTTCAATCCCTGAAAGTTTGAACAAAATCAGTTGAAACTACGAACATACCACCAAACAGACAAAGTAATCATCGATGGAGGCGCCAGTCAAAATTTTCAAAATGTCATATCTCATCAACCGGTGGTCGGATTTTGGCTTTTTTGGGCTTGTTGAAAAGTTCTCAACGAGGACCTTTAGGAAAATCTTTTTCAAGGTGAAAATAAGTGATTTTATACTAGTGCGGAGCCAAAAACTAAATTTTAGTCTCATTAGGCCGTAGAGGTGAGGCGGTAGGTATATTGCTAAGTGTAAATGCATTGTCTGGGTCTATGGGCCAAGGGCTTTCTAAAAATACCACACTCATACCAGAAGGTCTCCTGTATAAAAAAATCGATATTGCGCGTATATATACAGAGTTAGACTTTCAGCACTATGGGTGCTTTCGTCACTCTGAGCTAGCTAACGCCCGCTTTGATTGCGTATAAATCACTACAGAAGTGAGCGCAGTTGCGGCAACTAATGGCGACCATCAGCCGTGCTGAAGTTACACATTGTACAATTTATAACGGATTGATAAAGAAATCAGTTATTAACAACACTACCAACAGCCATCAGCATAAGATATAATTGCGAAGGCAGCAGTTTTTACATTTTGTGTAATTTTTGGATCCAGGTATTACGTAAAAATTTTAATTTAAGAAT
This sequence comes from Melinaea menophilus ssp. n. AW-2005, assembly GCA_918358695.1. Lineage (NCBI taxonomy): Eukaryota > Metazoa > Arthropoda > Insecta > Lepidoptera > Nymphalidae > Melinaea > Melinaea menophilus. Next base: position 3,442,750 of record OU911054.1, on the reverse strand, counting down.
TTGTATGACGTTTGCTCTATCATCTTATTTAATATTACTATGTAATACGCAATATAAGTAGTAAGTCTCTAAGTACATCAACGTTAAACGTCTTTCAACAGTGATTGATCGTTTCAACTCAAAAGCATCGGTGGCCGGACATGATCCTTTGAATCCTGCGCACTTCCTCATCGGTAAACCACTAGTAGTTAAGTTAGCCTGTTTACGGTAGCCTAAGTTAATTAAAATCAAATATATATCAAATAATTTTTTTTTAGGAAGTCATTCGCCTGTAAGCGAAGCTGTAACGGTGCGAGTTGTTCGGTGTTTATAAGTTATGTTCGGTTAAAACTAGAATACCTCAAAGCTCTCATATTGGAACTTTTGATCATGGAATTCATTCATTCATATTACAATATCCCAACAAGCAGACTATATTAAAATTATCAATCCTATAAATTGCCTTTTTATTTAAAAAAATCGTTTAGTCACCTTTACATTAAAACAAACTTATTGTATACGAGTATAAATTAAATACTATAAAGTTCTGAATAAAGTTACCGAGCTCAAAAATCTGGGTGTAAAATTGGACAGCAAATTAACTTTTGTTTCTCGTTTCAATTATACGTCAAAGGCTTCTAAATTTTGTGTTTTATTATAATAATAGGCAAAGAGATTAAAAAAGCTTTAACTTTAAGTCCTCCTTTTAACCATTTTGTGCTGTCAATTTTAAATTATGCGTTTTATTTACAATATATAGAAAATACAAAAAAAAAATATTTATATTCTAAAAGCGGTTATTCCGGTGATGACGATATTGGAAATATTTCCATCATTTCAACCCTGTCTTCTCGATGGCAACTGAGAGACCTTACATTTTTGTGCACAATTATTAATAACTTGGAGATAATGTTAATACTCGATACAACTTATCTTATTAAACTAAACTAAACCAAATGAAATCACACTCAAATCAAATAAGTGAACTAAATAAGTCTTGTAATTATTTTCTCGGTAAACTACAATTTTAATGTCCTGTATTAATGTAGTACTACTCGTAGGTATGCATCGACAATGTATTCATCGACCGCACTTACTCAAATAACAATAGGTGACAACACATTGTATTTATTATGAATAAAATGGTGCCATAAAAATAAAAATACGCAAAGTTATATTTATATTTATTACCATTGTTATTATTCTGATTATTTGTGATTTTTTTTATATTTTATTCTATGCATACATGTTTTCTAATTTCTACAAATTATTATTTTTTTATATAAATGTGTGATTTCTAAATTTATATTTAATCTAACTTTAACATATGAATATCACTACTATAACATATAATTATCACTACTAAAAGCATTGCATTGCATGCTTAAAAGAGAGAAAACATTTGTATTTTTATTTTTCAGCATATAGCAGTATATACATACCCATGAAGAACGGTCGCTAAACCACCGAAGATCATTCCTGAGTGCTACTTAATGTAAACTGGTAGTCTTAATGGATATTCCTTAGTAGGCATACTAACAACTATTTATTAAAGATCTAATACCAGCCGAATGAATGATGTGGACCAAATAATACCATTAATAATATAAGTAAACAATTTAACTTGAGTATCTTATTGTATGTAATATCAAAGTGACATTATGAATGTATTCGAATAGAAATCCTTTCAATAATAATTTATTTTAAGAGAGAGGTCTATAAACTAGGATTTATGGGCAGGTCGTACTATGGGCAGGTCGGTCGGGTAATATTTTGGTAGGTCTAATAGTGTTGAAATTTGATATTAAAAATATTTTTAGAGGATTTTTCCCAAAAACAGACTTGAAGAGGGTACAATAGAAAATGAAGGTTTGTGAGAGAAACTAATAATTTCTCATGTATAATAACAGTTATAATTTTGTTAATTACCTATTTTTCTGGATAAGTTTTCTTTTTTTATTTTATCCAGAATTATATTTCATTTAAATACAGACATTATAAATACTAAAAAAGTTAAGTTATTACTACGAGATAAATCGACATAAATAAGAGGAAAACGACATAAATGAAGCTCTATACATGGTATGGTATGGTACATCAATTATCATTAAATATTAAAATATGTTTAGTGTTGACTACATAAAGGAATCTAAGATAAAAATTATAGACTGACTAAATAACAAAAACATTAAATCGATATTTAACAATAAATAAATCACATAAATAATCGATGTATTGTACAATAATCTTTTGCTCAACGTTTTAGTTTTGTTTGCATATCCTGAATATGTATTCAGTATTAAGATATGGAATTGTATTGCGACAATTTCAGTTGTTTTTAATAAGACATTCTGATTTAATAAAAATGAAATCAGGCAAGGTGTGGTCCAAGATACTTTAAAAGCTAACTTTGTTGAAAATTCATTTTTAATATTTTAAAAGTTATATTTTACACAGTTTTAATAACATTTAAAGATAGCTTAGATGAAAGCTGTTACGTTTGTTGAAATTATAATTTAATTATTATTAACAAAAATAAAGGCTTTTAAATATGAAAGGTTATTATTATTATTATATTTATTTCAATGCGGCTGTATCAAAAGGAAAAAAAACATGTTATTTTGACATCGAGGACACTTTTTTGAGAATTTTACGACGATTATATTTAATTATTTTGCTTATATTTCGTTCTCATGTTTACACAATGTTTAAAATACATTGAAGCAGCAATAAAAAATAAAATGCCTGCTTTTACTTACGTATTAAGTGTTTCTTAAATATATGTACTCGTACGTTACGTGTGGTCACTTGGAGACGGAAACAGTTAACACCTTCCTCTACACGTCTCCCTTTTGTCCTTTACTCATTACAAGTACACGTCGCATTCCGGGGCAGGAAGGCTAAGGTTATGTAGGACTCTCACCCACTAAACCAGACAAAATTTTAGATATATAACATTATGTTACCAGAATAATGTCTTTCTGTTTGTCTCGTGTACATTTTTGAATTTTACATTTCATATATTTATTATTGCTGGTGACACAATATCATTACACTTGTACATCTTACCAATATGAACAACGAATAAAAATACTCATTAAATATCAACACTTAAATTATGGTTGCTTCATAATATGTTAACTGCATTTGAAAATTATAATGAATATAATAATGAAGATTTGCAAACTCTTAAGTAATAATATTAATATATATTACACCTATATCTAAATAGAAGTGTAATCTTAAATCCACTGAAAATATTTAACCTCCGAGAAACCTAACAAGAATTTAACAACATATATACAATAAGGATCACCATTATATTGTACGGTCACTGCAGATACAGTCCCTAGGAGACGTCAGATTAAAGATGGTTATTACAAAATATGGTTCTTAGCTGAAAGGAAAACGAGGGTACAATAAAGATACCACGACCTAGAATTAACAAAATGCTCTTGGTAATCTGCACAATATTTTGAGGGAAAACCTTTGCATTGGTCTTGATAATTTTATTTATTTATTACAAACCATCATGCAACTAAGTAATAAATGTTCAATGTTGGGATGTACTTTGCTTTGCATTAGTATATATTTGTTAGTATAGCTGTAGGATTGAGGTATGAAAATTTGTTATTCACGATATGCCAATATAGATGTATTTATTTTGCATTATAATATTAATATTGTCACATATGTGCTTTATAGTTGCATCGGTGAATTATATATTTTGACAGCAATGAGAGTTTAGCAGGAGCGCTCTTTTTATTTCCATAAAAATGGGCTTTGATCACAATGTCCGTTTTGATTATTTAACTAGATATTTAAGGAAGGATATAACTTTTGTTTTATTGTTATTATACCCATAAGTGTCAGAAATTCATACTCCTTTAGAATTTTAGCAATATGTATTAAATTAGAACTATGTGAGCAAAAAGTAGAGATGGAATTAACAATGCTATCCTTAGGTACTGTTTCATCTGCTGTTAACAGAATACATATGTATTTTGGAGTATTTTTATTGCAAAATACAATTCAATAAAACAACTATTATAGCTGAATTTAACAACACAAATCGGCGTAAAAACTCATCTATCATTTCATCAAAGGTAGTTAATAGCTGTAAAAGGGAATCCATCCATCTTCAATTTTTTTTGTAGGTTTGCGCCTTCTATGCATCAAATAAAAAACACTAATGTTAATTACAATTTTTACTTAAAAGATGCTTCGATGCTATACATCGATGTATAACGTCCACTACCACCGAAACTTCTTAGAAAAGCCGAGACAGGGAGTGGAGTGGCTTTGAGGAAGCACGCAGCTAAAGCGCAAGACACGTTTAATTCCAGAAAGAAAAACAAGGACTATTTACGAAAATGAATGAGATCTCATCAAAAACAAAACATTTGAAAAATAGCTAAATCTCGCAACGCCGGAAAAAGTTATGAAATCCACTCTAGACCATGTCGGTCAATCAGTATACCCACCTTTCGGAGCAGCTCCAACCACTTTGTCATAATTGATACTTCGTTAGTTTACTATTAACATTGAATCATTGTCAGTATTAAGTTTTGTTATATCTAAATGAGTAGAGTGACTTGGCAAAGGATATTCTTTTAAATATATCAAATACGGACAAGTTTTTATTGAGACTAGGATAGTTTTAATTATTTTTATAAGATATTTTTGTTATTTATTAATCTCTGAAAAAAATAAAAATAAACCGTTATATGTCCAAGAAACGGTACAATTATTTTAAAACTGTTTTCCATGTATTAATTTGATTTATCAAATCTTTTGTAACAAATCTATCAAAGGCCGTGAAACGGAACGGAATGGAGTCCAAATCAATCCTAAAAGAGAGACCGTCACTAAACGAAAATAAAAAACAAGACTGAACTATGAGAGTTAGGTAGTTGTCTGTTTGCTCCTCTTTTAGTGTTTTTATTCAATTCTCTTTTAGACTTCAACCTTTTCTGTCTGGTTTCATTGTTTTGGGCCAATCTGAATTATTGTTTTTATCCTTTGAGAGTTCTTGCTTTTAAGGATTTAAATGAGTTATTTGAATATAAATACGTGTGTGTAAATATATATTACACATTCAAACATTATAATGTAAGGAATAATTGCTTTATAGTGAGTAAGTATTACTTTGCTATTTTTAAAATTACAACTTTTCAATATTATAAAACATACGTATTGAAGTTATCATTTTGACTGCTATTTTTCATAAAAAAATATTTTGATATAATTTTTTTTATTTATCAGTTCGCAATATCCTTATATTTATTAAACAAATAATAATAAAAAGCCAAGGTTCTTTATAATCACGTGTATTAACGAATGTAGCCTTATTCATGAATCCAATATTTTATTATATTATATGTGTGATTATCTACATATTAATTTAATGATATTGTATTATATTATGTGGGTAATACAATAGTATCATTGTTTATATTACTACTAAATTATACTAAAACTACGTAATATTAAACGTACGTATTAAAGTGTATTATTAATTACATTTAAGAATTTACAATTACTTAGAACAATTGTTATTACTAAAGATACTACAATAAAGAGGTAAAACTTATTGATTAGTCAATTGGTAGAAGCCAAAGGGACAAAAAAACGTATTTAACATATTTCCGTAGTCAGAGCGGGCGGAGCCGCTAACAAAAGCTAGTCATTAATAAATATATTAATAACACCAGATTATCTTATCGCAATAAATTCAAATCACTGCACGGATACGATTATATTTATATACTTAACAATAAGCAATATTCGCCATTTAAAGACTTAATATAAAAACCCTGTCTTAAAAATGTTTTAAACGGTGATATTATTCCTACGATCAGTAATTACGTTTGTGTTTGGAAACATCGTTTTCTATCAAATAATTTATCAAAACATTCTTTTAGTTTTGATATGAAATTCAGTTAAATAAAATACTTATTTTCATATATTATGTACAGAAAGAATCAAAAGTATTTTCTCTATAAAATCCACTTTTATTAAAAGCCACCTCATGATACTGTCTGTTAAAATAATAATGGCGTCGCTCTTAGCGGTCATAACTATTTTATACGTTTGTCACTGAAGGTATAAAACGCAAAATAAACTTACTTAAAAGTCAGTTTAAAATATGTTAATAGACAAAACCAACGTTATTAGTACTAATTTGTTTGTGCTCTCGGTCCGTTCACGTTGTTTGGCGTTGTCACGCTGTTTGTTATCAACCATCATAATTAAAGCGAAAGTTTTAGACAATTCAACAAAACAGTATTTTTATCAAACATAAAACAATAGTAGCGGGACGCATGGTTTTAAATTGATTATTTTGAAATTGACAGTTTTTTCTGATTTTAATATAACAAAGACTAAATCTTAAATAAAGTTATCTCAGCACACGTGACCGCATTCAAATCAAATAAACCATTCCAGAGATTATTGCGCACAAACGCAGATAAATAAACAGGCAAATAAACACAACATTTGTAGATAGTATGAGTTTGGGTTCTATTCGTTACTATGTTAGTTATGATTTTTACACATTCTATCTACAGACAGCTATCGGATACCGATATGTATATTGTAAGTATAAATTATAACTTTAAACTGACCGACTATCGAAGTTAAATTAAAACTTTATATGATAATTCATTTTAATACTTAATCATACTCGTAAGTTTTTAAAAAAATATTTTGAATTTTTTTCCAAAGTGAGAAAAACTCCTTCCTATCTCCGAGAACACGTTTACGATCCTGATATTATAATAACGAGATTTGCATCTCCTGAGCGATCCTATCCAGTACTACTACCAGTGAAGATAAATTATCAAACACCTTGCTGTGATCGTTGATTTATACTCTCATATGGTTTCTCTGATCGCAAGTCATTTTTTATTTTACAATTTTAATCTGAATATTACAAATGTCACGTACTGTAGGTAATTACAACAACTGATACAGAGCATGAATCAATCACATGTTATTACGATTTAAGCCCCGATATGGTTTTATTATCTATTTAAAATACGATAAAGGTTCAGTAAAACATAATAACTTGTAATAATTAAAATAATATTTAAACCAATATTTCTAAAGATCTTTTGTGTTTATAACCTGGAAACCTCGGAAAATAAAATAATAATTTTGATTATGAACACGAAATATAAATGAATTTTCCAGTTTTAGTTGTTTTACATTATTTCTTTTGGGCTTTTGTTTAAACTTGACTATGGTATTGTATTCTTTTGAAGATATGCACGTTAAATATTTTTCAGTGAGCCATTATGGTACTTTTCTCAAATAATATAATAGGGTATTTAAACATACATATTATAGAAATAAACTTTTAGTTCTCGTTTTAAATAATTACATATTACAAATTATCCACGATCTCAGGAAAACATGATTTATATTAAATATACGGTCGGCACACATTAATATTTGTTGGTTTTATTTCGGAATCTAAAACACTTATTTTTATTATTATCTTAATTGAACTCCCTTCCTATGATAGCATTGAGAGTAATATATTTTGTTAAATCAGAATATTATATTAATTTGCTGTGTGTTAAATATTATTAATATGTTATCAATATCAATAATTAAAGTTTGTAAATTCGTGACTGTTTGTAGGAGGCAATGTTTTAAACTATCCATCCAAACTAACCAAGAAACTGAAATTTCTTATTATATTGTTGAAATGACTTTTGATAAAAAACGATTTTTCCTCAGTACAAACCGAATGATAATACCTTCTGCACATGAATAAGTTTGAAGGTTTTTTTATACATTAATTAATTATTAATTAATATAAATATTATTACGTTATGTCTGTCCGAAAGTCAGAATCTTTTATTGGATATTATGTGTAAGATAATTGATAATAAATGTTTACTTCTCCACCAAAATATTTGACCACTAAAATACACACACTATAAGTAGTAGAATATTTATTTTTCTTGAAAGTGAGGAAATCTTACCTTTATTGGAGTTATATTGTAGATTAATATTAAAACAAAGTAAAAGCAAAGTAAGTTGCAACACTGGAGTGATCATTTGCATTGGAAACAAAACATTATCACCCCGAGTGTATGTTTGTATATTTAAAAGGAAAAACAATATCTAAAGAATTATATTTAATTTGAAAAGTGTCTAATAATAGGTGCCTTTTCCTTAGTTTATATTTTTATTGGCATCCTTCCAGATTCAATACAATCGTATTAAAAAACTACTTTTGTTGTATTTAGATATAAAAATTGATACCCTGAAAACGTTTAGGTTTCTTGTGAAAAACACAAAAATCTTTAACAAGCAGGTAAATAATGTGATTAATATTATTTAATAAATGTTTTGTCAATTATTCATTGGTTACTTTTGAGTTCACTGAGTCCGCTCAATTAGATTTCATTCGACTCAGGAAAATGTTTTACTGCTGTGTTTTAACATAAACCTCACATAAAAGTAATTTATTGCTTACTTCAACGATGAATTCTGATTTCGTTGTGTGTGGCTTATTATGGGAACATTTTTAAGATAAAATGACATAAATGACACGTGACGCAGCTCTTAGCATGTTAACAGTGTGTTAGTTGGGTGTATAGTTGGTTTTTCATTAATAAAATATGCATTTTCATAATACAGAATAACATTTTTTAAACCTTTTTATACTGTTGATTTCTTATTCTTGTCGTAATGATTAGATTGTTCAATCCACGGTCTGCGAGCACGTTTCCCTCGAGCCTCTTTGAAATAAGTGACTATAAGTAAAATTAAATTAAGTTAATAATTCTAAGATATATTATATACGTGTTGATTGAAATTTTTGTTCACCATCAAAAGTATTATTTAAGTGAGAAGAAAAAGTTGATATTTATAGTTTATATTACAGATATTTGAGTATTGGTATTTCACACAATAAAAAAATGTACTGTTTTGTAATTAATGTTTCGTAATTTCGTAATTAAGGATATATTAAATATGTACATGTAAAAGGTATTCACAATTTACCGTTTACTTTAGCCTAGCGATCCTAAGCCATATTAGTTTACAGGCACGAGTATTTCTTATTAAGACACACAAACACACACACGCACCCACACACACCAACTTATTAACCTAAATTGTGATGAAAATTTAGTGTTGTAAAATAATATTAGGAACAATGAAACAAAACTAAAGTTTAAATGCAATGGTACTTTCTACAATTATCTGAAACAATTACTTTTGGGAAAAAACTTTCTTTAGTAATAATCATCATTCTCATTCTTAATATTAATAAAAATTCTTAATAGTTCGTAAGTTACCATCGCAGTTGGAGTTCCGCAAAGCAGTATCCTGATGCCTGCCCTCTTCATATTATGTACTAGGTCACGCAAGCGGGGTCGCGAGCTGAGCTAACTTTTTGCTCTGTGCGCGGCAGGCTATTTACTACGATGTTCTTTAGCTTAGTCCTTACAAACGCTATGAGAGTTAAATAGAAATATAGGATATTATCAATAAATCATTTGCCAAACATGTTAAGCACTTAAACATTCTTGTTGTTCGAATGGAACAGCATGCAGAGCAAGTATAGGGAACTCCTACTTCTTTTAAATCGGTTCTTGAACATTTAGAACAGGAAACGTATGCCAATTTTGTTAATTCTTTATTGAATCGACGCTTATTTGCTGCGATAATAGGAAATTTGATATGTGTGGCTGCACTATCTCGATACTGTTGTGAACGGATAAATGTTGCTGTGTATCGCGATACGCCACTTGCACGCCGTCTGCCTCTTCCTCTGCCTCGTCCACGTTCCATTTTATGATAATGGGATATAATAAGATTAAGCAATAATTAAATGGAAGCTTGATGAAACTCGATGAAATGTATAGCGAGAGGATATAAAATATTAAATTGGGATAGCAAAATGAAAAATAAGAGTGAAAGAAAATATTCGGACAGAATCTTGCCTGTTCGAAGCTTCACACGCAACTGAAGCGTTCGTTCAGTTGTTCCTTCTATTTTGCTATTCTTTTAACTTGAGGCTTGCGCCGATATGAGACAGTCCATATGATAAATCTATGGACAATTTTCTGGTGAATTTAAACTTTCTTTCTGTAATTTGAAAACTGACCATTCTTTTAGTGTGCTTCGAGCTCAATGTGAACTGCATTCTGACGAATTTATAGTCAGTACTGCTATGTATGAGAGTAGTTACAAACTTTCTTAGATTTCAATCCACTCGTAACTCGTGCATCGAGCAGGCGCGCGCTGGTGAGTCACTAATCGAACTGAATTAGTTCTTTTAATTGTTCAAGATCTGTCGATCGAAATTATCCGAAATTTTGCACAGTCATAAAACAATGTAGCACCAAACACCATGCCGAGTTTCGAAACTGTGGAATGCGTAGTTTCTGAGCTAGCATGTAAATTGTCCTAAACTGAATAAGTAAATTATACTGAATTTAGAATAACGATTTTTAAAAAATTAAATATATGCTTAGCGCCCTATTCTCGCAATCGTTGTGCCGAGTTTCGTTAACGTAGCTCAAATAGTTTTTAAAGACAGAGAGTTCGCATTTTTTGCGATCTGACCAGTAAAGAGCTTCGCTTCGCTCAGCTCAATAAACGAGTTTGGTAATCTTTAGATGAATAATAGACAAAAAAAATTACCTATGCATATGATACTATCATTCGTTGTTGGCACTACCTAGAACGAATAGTTTAGAAACGCTGAAAAATGAATTCAGGTAATATAATTAAAACAAATTTGTTTCATTTCTATTCTCTAATACTCACGTCGATTATGATATTAAAACCCACTTTTGGTATTTTCACTATCATCAAAATAACTGTGAATGTCCATGTCACTGAAATTAATTGCAACAATTAATTAAAAGCTCATATCGAAAGTAAACTTATTTGAAAACACATCGGAACAATATAAGGTAATTGTCTATTTTATTGAATTCTATCCAATTTGGATTAAGGATAATATAATAACTTTAGTTGTTTCGAAAATAATTGGTGACCGTAATTGTTGAACGATAAATTTTAAGATTTTTTAAATAAATTATTATTATTATTCGAAATTGGGTTTTGCTAAGTCATTATTATTATCGACCAACAAATAAACAATCTGAGATATGAAATAAAAAGGATGTATTTTTAATGATTTGGTGAATAATAGTTAAGTTATAAAGTATCGTACTTCATTATTAGTTTCACTGTGCGCTGCAAATCACGTATCATGTAATACAGACGATATCGAAGACGCCGACATGACTATCTAATATTTCAATGATCTGAGTTTCTGAGTTTAGAGCTTAAGATACACTCTGAACCAGAATCAAATGATATGTATGAGTGGATAAAAGATGAACTGCAGATATTCGTCTACACTCGATTAACACCAATCAAATTAAACTCTACTTATTGATCAAACATACGAATTAAAATCAAACATTTTCCCAAAAACGTTGAACGTTAGTAAGTAGAAAATGCCAGACCCGTTAATTTGATAAATAAATAAAAACATTGATATTTAAATATATTTTTCGTTCATTAATAAACGCCCTCAGCAAATGTTGGAGCTCTTATTAAATTAATTAACTAATTAATTGTTGTCAGATTAATTATAGCGGTTAAGTGTTTTTCAAATTAAACTTTTGTTTCATTTTAAAATACAAATACTCTATGCCTTTATAGAGTTGTAATGCTTAAAACTGAACATTTTGGAAATTAAATTAATATTTAATAAGCTACAAGATAAAGGTTGAGAAGTACTCGTATACTTCAAAATATATTGTACATATTACGGTTGAAGACTCACTGTGAAGAAAGAACTGTCTAAAGAAACCACACCATGTATTGCTTGTTTGTTACACATCTTAATTATAATTTGTAATTTAGAAACAAATTACTTTCGTTTGATCCTGAAATGTTACTGTAAGGTAATTTATATTGTATTGTGAGTAAAGTTATGTATGAGATCAAATGAAAATTTAATTATAATTATTTATTTCCATTGTTTTCTGCAGATATGTATATAATTTACAAATTGAGCAACAGAAAAAGTATTTTGAAAGCTTTGTTTGTCATTTAGAGTGTGAATGCGTCGATCAAATACTACCTAGTGGATTTAGAATTTTCTATCGTGTTAGCTTTTTATCTGGATCAACATATACCTTGCATTTTAATTAACAAATTTTCACGGGAACATAAGAATTGGTTTAAAAAAAAACATACCTTTTTCTGTCAATAATATTATTATTACACTTGAAAAGTGCAAAAAAGATCCCAATGTATAATACATTTACCAAAGTTTCAAATACATGACGAAAAGGGTCAAATGTTCGAGGTATTTGTTAGGGGAAAAATGTAGACGTACATCTTAATACAACGTCAAGGCAGCGACCTTTTTGGTAATTTTTCACATTTATTTTTAATAAATCCAATAATAAGTAAGGAGTTCTCTTGCACTGAGAGATAAATTACAAAATATTTTTGCAAGAAATTAAAATAAACGATACATTTTGACATCACAAAAGAAATAATAAAAATGAAAAGAAAACATAGTTTAATAATATAGAATATCTGGAACCCGCTCATGAAAAATGTAATATCTCATGTTATATATTTGTGTTGTCCAAATTATTATGAAAAATTACACTGGAGATTGAAATCGGTGCGCCGTGCAGAGGAAAGGCTATATGCCACGAGCGTTGTATTCTTTCTAGTAAATATTATATGATTATAAGAAAATATATACTGTTTGGTAATTAAAATTTATTCTTAAATGATTATTGTTGAATTTCTATCAAAGTTAATACTAATAATGAAAGCACTTTGGTTTGTACTACTTGTGACAATGCTAATGTTAATACTAAACTTCCAACACCTCTAACTACACCAAAAAACTCCACCTCTCCGTATTACTGATAGTGTGTTCACAACTTTGGAGGTAGGTGACAAATTAAATAATAAACACTGCACGAATTAAATAATTAACAATTTCTCATTATTTAATATCCTAAGTACATGAAGGTCTAAAATGAACGACTATTAATATGTTGGAAATGCGTTACTATTTTATAACTTAAAATCAAATTTACACTACGATTATATAAGAATTTATTTATTGACTGCAATAAACCCGGTCAATTTGACACTACCGAGGCATTGAATATCATTTAATACGCAGATACTTAAACGATTTAACACATTCATACATTTGTACTAATTACGATAATGAATTTCAATATGATATTGAGCATCGAATCAACCACACTTTATTTTAATTGTTAATAATCGTAAATAAATAAGAATGGAAAAGCATGGGAGGCACGGTGTCAACAGATTATTTAAAGTGCTCTCCACACTTTGTTACATTGTGATTATTTTTTTCTTATTTATACTATTCTTAATTGAAATTAATATTTGTTTTTTTGTTTGAATTTTAAGAAAGCTTGTTTTTTTTACTATTTTTTTTCTGGTTGAACCTGTGTAAATTGTAGATTGAAATATATTTTTTCCATTTAAGCTACTATTATCATTTCTTTTTTCATCAGTCATTTATAAAAAAAAATATATTTTATCTATTCATTAATTTAAAGATTAAAAATAAGCAATGGTTAAATAATTCTTATCTTTTTATGACTTCGAAAATTATTTTATAAACAATTTAAATTAAATTAATATTTTAATTTAATAAAAGGCGACTATTTTTGGATGAGGTCAGTTCGTTCATCATTATTAAAAAGCCTAAATCGTATAACATTTTCTGACGGAATTTATTACTTATACCAAAGTTTTGAAAAATAACGCGTATAATATTTTAAAGGGAAGGCTCTATTTTCTTCAATTGCTTATATTAATCTATAAAACTCCTTAATTACTTTGCCTACAATTCCTAAGTCTCAGTTAATACATGAAATTTTAAATATTATTCTATTAATTATTGTCTAAAGCTGTTAATAATTTATTTAATATATATAGCTCTATAAGAGAGTATATTGTTAGTATTATATATTTATACATGTAAGTGTAACTACGTAATATGTATACATGTGTGTGTAATATATTACATTATATTTCTGTTAAAAGTTGTACATGTCTTCTAAGTACTTCAACCACTCTTCACTGAACACACTTCTGTAGAACAAAGTTTGCTTAAAAGAGACCTTCAATACTGAGTAACGCCTCCTTCACACACAAACTTATATATTGATATTTTTATCTGTATCTAACATTGTTTTTTACTAATTTAACTTGAAATAACTTGACACGAGAAATGTTTTCCGCGAATATAATCAAAATGATAAAATATTCACAGTATAGTGATAGCACTATATAAGTAGTGAGTGCTCTGCAGATAGCTGCAGAGCACTCACTACTTACGTCTTACAGAGCAATGGATCTGTTCAACATACTTGAACGTGTTCAGGACCTTATGAATGTGAAGAATATTATTTATTATAATTTCTTCTTAAGACCATCTAAGTTCGATCCTCTATGTTAACAGTACTTCAATGTGTTATCTGATGTTGAGATCTTATTGATATTCTAGATCGAGGTCAAGGTCGAGTTCGATCGTTCAGTTCTAAACAAAGAGAACGTTAACCAATAGATTTATATTTCAGAAGATACTGTAGCTACTCAGACAACTAATGCAACGTATATAATACATTACACAAGTATGTAAGCGATGTCAAAAATAGTAAGTGAAGAGAAAACTTCCAACAATTACTGTACATAAAATATAACAATGGTAGAGTTAAACTATTGACTACAAATTGTTTAATCAATTAAGTGGTTATAAAGTAATAGTTATATGAAATGGTATTGAGCAAATTATAGAAGCCCTTTTGTATGAAATAAAAATGTAAATTTTAATGTCAACATTTTCATTATTGATGTAGGCGTTAGCTGAATCAATTCACTCCGGCTTGGCGTGAGCATAAATTTGCAGATCGTCTGCATACAGATTTACAAGTACTTCATGCGGATTCTTCAAATATTTGATCCAACTGTATCATTATTATATTATCATTATTACATTATCTATAAAACAAAAAATATAATGATGAATAACTAAGAATGATTTGTTATTTCTCTTAAAAAGTACAATGTAGGAAATTTTATAAATAAGATAACTGCTTTTTCGGCATTTTTTTATTACAATAAACACAATAGTTATATAAAAAGTAAAATATACACAAAGGCAACACAAAGTGTCCTTCTCTGTCACATTTGACAATGTTATACCATTGTAAAAGAGCGGCGATTTAAAAGATATGTCCGCCAAGTTTATTTCGCCGGTTCCTCTGAGGTGTTTTATTTCTTTCAGACTAATTATTTTACAGCTTCTAGCAAAGAATGAATGTTTTTTTTAAAGTTCTGAATTAAGATTATCATGCAAATATTTATTTTATGTTTGTTATATGACCACCAACACATAATGATAAGAAATACAGTATTGGTTTTCCATTACGAAAATCTCATAAAACATCGTGATTATTTTTTAAAATTAAAAATTTGATATGTTGCTTTAATAAACTGAACCAATTTTGGCGGACATGAAGTAATTCGGTGAAAAAATATTGATTCATATATATCTTAAGACAAAACTAATTAAACTATTGTGCAATGTTTTTCAATGTTTCATGTTTCATTGTTATATTATACAAATTCTCAAAAAAGTAGGGCAAATGTCTCTGTAAATACTTAAGTACAGATAATATTAAACTATAATATTAAGTATTGTCTGATAATATCTAATGTCTTGTATTTAAGTGTATATGAAAGAAAAGTTTAACAAATTTGCATTAAAGTGTTGTTCTAATGATATATATATATATGATAAAAATTTAATATGGCGGGCGCAGCGCGATGGCAGTCATAGAGAGACAGTCTACGGTGACTGAACTAAAATAAAATATTCAAAAGGCATATTCAATCCGCGTAAGTGATTAAAAAATTAAAAAATGCTGGACCTTACAAAATGGCAGATAAGTTGTTATACAATAAAACAAAAATAAGAATACTTTTACCAAATACTTTTAATGACGTAAATCATTGAATGAGTGGTAATTTATTCAAAAAGGTTAATATTAGGTTTCTTAAGTTTCTTAAACTTTGCATTTAATTATTTCCCAAGTTTCACGTTATTGGAATTGAAAGTAAATAATATTTAAAGATTAGTTTTTCTTAGTTTATTTCAATGTTAGGTTGAATTTGTAATGTATGTGTTCTATTAAAGTTTGAGTTATTTTTTAATGTGCAGTAACCATTTAGTTTTAATAATCTCTATTATAAATATTTATATATTCACTGACCGAGGTGATTTACTTAATTAAACAATATATAATTTAATCGTATGTTACTACTGCTGCAGATACTGCATAGCATTTAATATAATTTTCCACGCAGTTTATTTCAATATTTTATGTTTATTATCCATAATTCCGCAATTCGGTATTTGGAAGATAATAAATTATATAATTGATAATAATTAAATTATTATTTTGGGTAAAATGATATTAATTTGGGTAAATTCTATTAAAGTTAAGTGTTTAATAAAATAATATGTAATACAAAACGTAAGTATTAACAGATTACTTAAATAATGTATATTTTGGTTAGTACATCACGCGTTGCCTTCATGAGCATGTTTTGTGACGGGTAACTCACTACGGCAACTATTACAAGAACTAATACCATATATCGGTATACGCTTCACAGTCAGCTGTGTAGATTTTGTTATTTTAAAGCTTTTTTTACCAACCGTAAGACTACTTAAGGAAACGCTAATGGATTTATGATATTGTTTTCTTCCTTCCCTTTTTTTTTATAATTATTCTGCTCGCGTTTCGAAGTGTTAGCAAACGAGAACATAAATCATTGAAGGTTCTTTAAGATCCCTTCGGAAAAAAGTGATATATTGAAAAAGTGGGTGCTATAAGTAGATACATAAAAACTTATCTCACAGAGTCCCTACTTCGGCGAGATCACTCTGGCTGTGATGTAATTTACGATAAGAATGGCTAGAAATATCAAAGTTTACAAGTACTTACATGGTATGACATGCAAATATTTAAATAATTCTATTTTTCTGCCAATACACTGCTGATTCCGTTATCAATGGAAACTCAGATCCAAAAGTTGTCGCTGCTTGTACTTATATTACGAAATAAGGTACTAATCATCATTTTACTAACGTAAAGAAATTTACACTGAAATAGTTGAAAATATTGGTACCGGTGAATTCTCATTAAACAGGTAATAATAACATGGTATTACACATCTGTATAAATATTATTTAAATAACCTATAAAAGGTGTGCTACTTAATAATATTATTTATAAATATCAAGAAACCATCACTTAATTTGTTCGTCCATTTCCATTTCTGAAACAACAAAATGGATGGTTGCAAAGATTTACTTTGGATCGTGTTATTTTTAAAATTGAATTATTGCTGAAAACCATTTTCCAGAAAAAAAGACTGTAAAAGTATGATCAATCATGACCCGAGCTGATGTACGTTTTACGAAATATATTAAAATGTAAAAACAAAAACTTAATTAAAAATAAACACAATTTCTATAGAATATATATTTTACACATTTAGTACATATAGTAGTACACAAAGTAAGTTCCATAACATTAAATTGTTCCATTTAGTGAAACACACGTGTTTACATCAACTGTGTTTATACAAACTACTCGTTCGTACAAATAAGTACATCAGTCGAGGTACACCTCAATTAAGATCACTTACAGGTAGTCGATTTTATTTACAATACTCATTCAACTTTAAACTAATTTTTAACGCATATAGTTTAACTTATAAAAATTTGTATAAAATGTATGAATTTTTCTCATACCTATCCGTTCAAACCAGTTTTTCGGGTCATCAAGACAATAAATAACGGTATATCGGTACATAAGTATCGGTTCTGCATATATTGAATAATCGTCTCTGGACCTGATGCAGCTGAACAGTGCCTCTATTCACCTGCATCAGATCGGTCGATCGATGTCTATTAAACAACAAATAACCATTAGTATTAAATGTACACTTATATTTTTTTATGATATAATATAATTGTAGCAATTATAGTGAGGAACAAATATCATAAAAATAAATTATAGTACATTGTTACTATCATACACCTGGCATCTAGACTACTACTCGTATACTACTCTTACATTACAACTATAATTTTACAAACTAAGGCGCTGGAAAATAGATAGCAGGAAGGAAATAAATTTTATCAGTAGAGCCAGCGAACGAAATTTTACATGACGGACATGCATTTTAAATTGCCCCTTTACAACTATGGTGTAAAAATGAAAGATACTACCACTTTATACTTCATCATTTATTTGAAGGTATATTTTTAATAAAAAAATTGGATAAACTTTGTAACTTCTAATATTTTAATAGTTTGTGTACGCTGTAACTAGTTGACCGACCTACGAACCTAATGAAATGTAAATACGTTTTTCTTTTATAATTGCAATTTTAATGGTTATAAGATGAATAATAAGTAAAATATGAACTAAAACCCCTAAAAAACCTCCTTATACTTCGTATTTTAAAACCATTTCTTCTCAAATTCTTCCGTTTCAAATTTCGTAAACTCGGTTATTATTTATAAGAACTTAAAGAAACATTCGATGCAGTCGCAAAAAAATAACATCAATCATAGATAACAAATTAATCTGTTTACCAACAAAAAAACAAAAAAAATATGATTATAAATATATATTTATAAATAAAATAAAATAAATAAATATTTAAGCAAAGAATATAATAAGATAAGATTTTACTTTAATACAAATATTTGTTTAACGAGAAAATTAACATTACGTTGTGTAAATCTAATTACAAAAGGTTTTTTATATTTATTAAATCCACAATTTTTATTAACAGTAAATTATTCAAAGCTTATTTTATTGTCTAATGTATGGGGATATTTTACTCGATAAACTTAACGTCTCAGACCTGAGAAGACCCGGCGACAGAAGTTTATTGTTAATTAATATCTTATTAAGGCGGCAGACGGACAGAGAACACTTACACCCAGGGAGCGTCCTTTAATCACAAAGTTGTACAGAAAAATAAATTTTAAATGAATATTCTAGATAATAACAAACTTAATTTTAAAATAAAAACACTTAACCTAGCTACATCTAAAATAACATTTTAAATCAATACTAAACAAGAATTTTTTTGTGACAAGAGTAATAACTTCAGTTTCGTAATAAAAATAATTCATATAATTTCTTACGTTAATGACAGTGGTTATAATTTAAATACGAGAATAACATTTTAACATCTAACATTTAGAATTAAATGACTCTTTAATAATTTGTTTAATTTGTTCTGAACATTACTTCTCACTTTGACTTCGTAGTGTAATTACTTAATTAATTCTGATTCGACAACTAACGAGAGATAGAAAAACGAGATAAATTTTTCTTATTATTTATGTTGTATAATGTATATATATTTATTATCTTTTGCAATCAGCGGTTTTCTTGCCCGTAAGTACAGGCGAGGTTTTAGCTCGCCCTTTCGATATTTATTCCTCTGAAAAAAAGTCATACAAATACCTTAAAAATGACACCATTCATAATTTCCAACATATAAATTTCATAGAAAAAAAATTCATTCCATATCAAACACTAATTCTTCAAACACAACAATTCATTTATGATGTATTTGAACCTTCATATACTTGTTCAATGATAGTGATATGAATATTTTGAAATTCATAAATAATTATATGTTCATATAAATATATCAAAATGTTTAGACAACTAATAGAATACGTTTAAATAGACAATATTTATTTACAACGTCTGTCAAGTTTCTTTGGTCTCGGATGTAACTTTAATTTTATTTTAATGACTATCACTACAATGTTGATCTAATTACTTTTTGTAACAATTTTTTTACTAAACCCATTGAGTAGCACTTTCAGCCGGTATAGTACCACTCTCTCCTCGATGAATGGTTAACTAAGTAGCAATTGCAGTTGTTATAACCTGGTTGTTATTACGTATAGTGGTTAAGAGAGTCAGAAGCGGAATCCTTTCCTCTTCTCTATGTAATATTTTACATTTGTCAATGTTTTTGAAAGCGAATAACTGCATTTGACCCGTAGTTTAAAAAATTAAAAGGGCAGGTATAAAAGAAGCGTAAAATTTTATATTTTAAAATATATTTAATTCGGTTATTATAATAGAGTGCATTATATTATACCACAACATTTTTATATTCACACATTTCACTCTATATTAATATTAATGACTCGCCTCAGCGCAGTGAACTTGACTCATTACAAAGTAAATCTCAGTATGAGTCCGTCTGATGTACCACGGAACTAGTTCCTACAAGTTAAATTTACACACTCAGATAAACCTTCACTGAGATGTTCAGATGCCTAAGTTGTTTTTTTTATTTCACCATTCATATTTTCATATCGATAAGATCTTATTTTCACTTTAACTTTAATATATTTGAATTTACAAAGTTAATTATAATCTGTTCTTTCCTGTATATAATATGTACTGATATAAGTGGGTATTAAAAATGTTTTAAATATATGAATTACAAATCACACTTGAGTCTTGATGACAACTGTTATAAAAAGCATATTTTGATTTAGTTGTTGTCAATTCTTTTTAATATAATAAATTAAAATTCTCAAAGTTAATTAACCTAAAATTGTTTGAATATAAAAGAGATCATACAATAGTATTGAGGTATAGTATTTGTTCTTATCGTTTTCTAATGAATTTCCCTGAAAAGTGCATCCTGGCAGCAGGACTTTATTTTTGATTGTAGAGTTCATATAGACTTACTATACAAATTCTAAAAAAACGCAATTGCTCCCATGAGGTCTTCCAGGATCCAAATTTATAAAAACAATTTAAAATAGTAACCGTATAAATGAAATATTTAAATAATTATCCTAAAGGTATCTTAATTTTAATTATAACGCTTGAAGCATGTATAATATATAGCTAAATGTTTTAGGGTTTTGTAAAATTTCATTTAATATTAAACCTTAGAGCTTATATTAAACAAAAAAAACTTGATTTTGGTATCAGTAACAACAAATGTGCAATAGTTTAATCATTTGTACGTATAGTAGACATACATATTTGTATTGCATGCATGTATCATCTGCATATAGCAAGCAATTGACCTTAAGGTCACCTACTTTCACTTCCATGTAACTGTCTTTCATGCCTTGGAGAAAACTATTCAAATACAAATTGAACAACCAAGCTAACATAGCGCAACCTTGCTTAACACCCGATTGACATTTTACAGCCTGTAGCAAGGGTCCGCTCACATTGTATCGGGGCAGTATCTCCCATAATTTCTTCCTCACAATCCTGTCAAACGCCTTTTCCAAGTCCACAAAAGCACAGAAAACCTTTTGGTTTAGGGCCAAAAACTTTTCCGTGATCATGCGGAGGGAAAAGATCTGATCTATACACCCTCTTCCAGGTCTAAAACCCCCTTGGGCCTCCCACAACAGTCTTTCAGATCTCTCTTGCATGTGTTAAATGACACGTTTCGTAAAGTGGAATGGTGACCCACATACATTTTCAAAATGTACATGTTTACAGATATTCATTCTCAACGGTTCCACTCACCATCCATGTAGACCCATCATGTTTTCACGTTTTAAATAAAATTGAATAAGAAAACCTTGTAAGTTACTTTTTTCGATTGTAATAAGAATGTATATTGACCAAAAGCTACTAATATCAAATATAACTAAATGGAAGGCAGAAAGATGGGCGAATATCAAATATTAGAACGAAATTTACAAATCTCTGTCTAATATTTCGAAATGAATATCATCGTTCTTGTTTATAATAATATTTATTTATTTTGTGCCCAGAGAAATGCGCATTAACGATAACAAAACTAATTAAATACAAAGTCAGTCAAGCGGTGTTTATACTTAGACTTGGAGTTCACTTCCAGGGACAAAACATTAAATTAGTCTTGAGCATTTTGTAAGTTTGTGTGTTATAGTAATGTATACTTAACATTAAACACAATACATGTATTAGA
Source organism: Melinaea menophilus ssp. n. AW-2005 (assembly GCA_918358695.1). NCBI lineage: Eukaryota > Metazoa > Arthropoda > Insecta > Lepidoptera > Nymphalidae > Melinaea > Melinaea menophilus. Next base: position 3,420,670 of record OU911054.1, on the reverse strand, counting down.
ATGCAGCTGAACACAACACAATTTTAATAATATAGTACTTTGACTAATATAGTACTTTGACTAATATAGTACTTTGACGTATAAAGTGAGACAAATACCTACCTCTCTTCACCTATTTAGGAAATCGCAAAGTAGAGTACTGGCATTGAATGGCTTATTGGGATTGTTAGATGATAAATAACTGACATATCTTTATAAATATAGTTAAATATGTTTGTTTGTTTGTTTGTATGCTCTTTGTTGTACATAAATAATACTAAAGTACATAGCTTAATGTATAACAAGAAAAAAAAAATATGCACAAAGGCGGACTTATCCACTGAAGGGATCTCTTCCAGTCAACCTCTGGATGAATGAACAAATAAAACATATCACATGGTAAACTAAAGTGAAAGAACAAATTAAAAAAGCAATAATATGAAAGAAAAAGAAAATAACTATAAAGAACTAAAGAAATATGTTCAAGTTTCGAAATGAAATATAAATCAAATTATTTAATTTAATTCATTAGACGTCATTAAGATGACGAGGAATCACATTCACAGCCCTTTGACAAACTATAATTATAAGGTAAATGTGTGAATATGTTCATGAATAATTATAGAGAACACTTGATGAATATTTACGTCGTGTTATATCACAACAGAGACATTCAATATAATATATGACGTCTGATCAAATACAGCGATATTTTAAACTGACTTGACAGCTAACATAATGTGTATTTTTATTGCAATTCAAAGTGCTTCATAAAATACTGAAATAAAAATGCGAGATCGAAATTAAACTAGTAAAGTTATTCAGAGTACAACGTATAAAAGAAGACACATTTTTACCATATTTTATACATTTGTTCTTTTTTTAAGTTTTTTTTTAATAAATTAAACATTTGCAACTCATAAAATATAATTCACATTTTTTTAAATTAAAATACATTTACTTTTAAAACTGTATTAAGAATAAAACTAAAGATATCGAATAAATAATGGTATCTTTATAAATAATTCTACTTATTATTACTGATTATTCTCTATGATATAATACATTATATTCATGTTTTAAATTTCAATAGTTTAAAATAATAAGGTGGTTTTTAAGTGAAAATAAAAGGAAGGACCCAAATTCATTATATTATGAATGTCATTAGTTTCATGTAACTAATTTCATTAATAAAAAAACATTTAGAGCTAGAAAAGGTGTTTTATTAAACTTAAAATTTGTCGCTCTTTTTGATTCTTTATGTACATTGTAATTTTTTTCGATATTTAAAACAGAATTAAAGATCAAGAAGAGAAGAAGATCACTTTTGATACTTTTAAAGACTCTTAAAGTTAGTAATTTCTCTTTATTATTAAATTAAATCAAAACAAAGACAAAAATTTACTCTTTAAAAATTTTAATAAACATTTAAATATTTAGAGTTATATTTAAATACAACTATATATATATATAGATATGTCAACTGTTGTTTGTTTGTGATAAGATCATTTATCTGTTACATAACCGTGTGTCACTAAAGATAACGAGTCACGAGCTCGTCTTCACAAAGACACTAATAATAATATACTATTCACCTAGTCTGTATTCACATGTAGTAATGTTTAGAATCATAAGATACTAAATTAGGGGCGCCAACAGACCCTCAATTTCGACTTTCTGCACTCGCAAAATCTCGGGTGCCGTTTGCATATTGAGCGAAGCGAGCCCAGTGTAATAACTCATTGTTTCTCATTGACTTCAATGGGATATCAGTTTTTTGACATGTTAATAAAAAAAAATTTTTTTTTGAGGACTTATTCAAATTGTTTTTTTTAAACCATCATAATTTTCCGTCAAGTAGTTTTCGAGCCAATTCGTTATAAAGAATGTAAAAAGCCTACAGTAAAACGCTCCGCTCACTTCGTTCGCTTCGCTCAATAACTACTTTCAAAGTGTCTGGTTAAATTACAGTTTTAAGATATATTTATCATTTTCATCTTGTATAAATTCTACTACAACTATAAATTTAATCTTGATTTGCGCTCGGAATTATGTTGATATTTTGATAAGTATATAAATATCCATGCCTTTGTAAAAACTAATGGTATGAGGTTTATATTATCACGTTTAAAACAAATTTAACTTAATACAATTTAAGCTATTTCTTTGTTTAAAATAATAATGATGCGAAACTTCAAATTGGTTGTAAAGAAGTTTCTTTATTAGATTACTTTGGACGTTTCTCTTTTTTACAAAACTAATAAGATTGTTAACTATCTACTTCCAGATATTTTTCATAATATAAATGCTCTGAGTGTTTATTGTCAGTGGGTACTGACAATAAACACTCGTGCAACAAATCACAAAGATCAGATCATAATATGTGTTAGTAATAAAATGTATTGTTTCCATTCCACAGTGCACGGTCACTACTTACTACTACAATACAATATTATTGAAACGTTTTTACTAATACTTATAATAAATTACTATAGATAGAAATAACATGAGTTATTGTATGTCTAAATAGTGGTTTAGAAAGGTCTTTTAGTTATATTTAAAACTAAATTTAAAATTATCCTCTTCTAACTTTTATCAATTGATGACAAAAAAGATTAAAATTGTAATATATTTGAATTTAAATCTGTAATTTAATTTAATAAAGGTAATTTTTATATATCTAATACTTATAATACTAAGCGTAATACTTCATTTATTTCAACAATATGGCTACAGTTTTATAAACACAGATCATGTCAGATAAAAAGATAACAAAATACTGACTGCAAAATGCTTCTAAACTGTATTTTTTTCATTAAGCATTGAGATAATATATACAGCGAGGATCTCAGGCCACTTGATATTAAAAGAATACTCTGAAAGATTTAAATTTTTGAACCATTATTAAATATATTACTAATACTTTTAGAAGTTGTCGTCACATAAAAATAAATTGGGTTAAATAAGATTCAGCCTAATAGAATATTTGCAAGATACATGGTTATTTATATCATAAACATTTTGTGTTTAATGTATCTAAGTTTAAGCAGAGTATCAGTTTGTATTAACAGAAACCTCAGAATATATCTAAAAACAATAAAGTATTGCGAATTTGGCAGTATATCCCAATTGACAGAAAGAACATATAGTGGTGACCGAGAACCTCCAATGATATATGAAATATTACATACATAAATAATATAACAAATCTCCAGGCATATGTCTTATGTATGAACTACGCAACTACATTTATTACGCGAAGACTTCAGAACTCCTTTCTGTATATTAATATTGTTAATGTGTATATGTTTTATTTGATATTAGTGATAGTAAGATTACATTACTGTTACCAATAATTATTTAATTTGATAGTTTCGTAGCCTCGTTTTGATAATAAAAACTGTGAGTTCGTTACTCTATCGAGGTACACCAATACTGATACTTTATCTGAATTGTCTGTTATTACTATTTATGAATTAAAATTCTACTGAACTTATGGTTGGTTGTTGTTGTTGGTCAAAGAATAGAGAGCACAGAAGTATTGTTAATTGCCTTTTTAAATAACTTCACAAGTAAATATTTGAGAACATCTTCAAATTCAATTATATTTAATGAAAGCACATAATGTACATCAAATTGTTTCATTTAATCAAACACCCTCGTTGGTTACTGAACGTGGCCGCTCTTACTCACACAAGGCGATTGTAAATACACGCTTTAATTAAACTTGTTTACTTTATCATCTTGCATTTTTATAAAAAATTTATACACTGGCTCATAATTATTATAATTTTGTGAACGTAATTATTATCTTTTTTACGAAATATAAGCAATACGTTAAGATAAATAATACGCTGTGATATTACAATATATAGTTTGTGTTTCATATTAAATATGGACGATGCTGATGATGGACTGACATTTACAAGATTTGATTATTGGTTTGTCTGTCATAATTTGATTAGTTGATAGTAGTTTTTATTATACACAATTTTTAACCAGTGACTTCATTCGCGCTATATTTGACATTGGTTTGTAATTAATAATTCTCCCCGCTACTTTATCTATTTTCCTTACCTCGCCGGTAATGTAAATGTCCAAGATTGCGAATATTTAACATAAAAATAGTAGTAAAGATACCGATCTCTTATATGACCTGACATTGGCACCAGCAAAAGACACGTGATCGGTCAATCGGACTTTAAATACAGACAGACAAACAACAATGAAAAAACTAGAGGATTTCGAATCAGTGCTGGATAAGAAAATATCTTGTAACAAAAATTCGAAAAAAAAACTATGTACAAACAGAACCGAAACATTTGTTAATATAGTAGTATAGATCAAAAGCTCTAATAAACAATTCCGGCGCAGGTCCAACGTACACTCACGTACAAATAGAAAAGCTTTTTGATTTATTTTTAGATAAAATTAATTTATTTCCCAAAACCATTGATTTTGTACATGTTTCCTGTTATCACGTATTAAGAATCAAATGGATTACTAAATAAATGAAATGTTCGTAATTTTATTTTATACATTTTACTTACACCTTCCCGTCAAGTAACAAGATTTTAGATTTATTCGAATAAAGTTATTTAAACATACAAGCTGCATAACCACATATTCTGTTAAATATAGGAACAAAATTGTTAGTTGAAATATGTGGATTCACTAAAATGAATTGCAACGATAATACTACGTTGTGTTGTATTTTCGTTATAGACGGTTTTGAATAGAGTTGTGGAGTTGGTTTATTTTCCTGAGATAAAAAAAACAGAACTGTTTGTTTGTTTGAACAAACCAGAAACCCAATATTAATTACCTTAATTAATTAATTAATACCTTAAGATGTTAAGGATACCTACTTGGGTCGCCGGGGAGGGTACGGTATTGTTGGAAGCAACTACTTATAATATGGTTCCAACATATTTAGAATCACATTAATTAAGATTACATTATATATATCCGCGTTATCAATAATCCATTCCATAATTTTGGCTTATAAAATCAACATATGTCGACTTAACTTTTGTGTTTCTTATTGTTTGAGAAACAAGTTTATAGTATATTTTGAAGCTCAGATAATTATCAACTTATAGGTATTTACTTAGTGTATTTAATACAAACGTCATACAACAACATTCTCCGACGGTGTTATTACTGTGGGGTAGTTTAATAAATAATAATGGTCTGATAAGGTCACACTTTGTAATAGATCCAAATTTCATTTCTTATAAATCAATTATACTTGGCCTGATATAATAATAGTATAATATCCCTTACACCTTAATCTAGGCCGTGCTAGCGTTCAGCTTTGGATACGTCCATAGATACCTACGGGTACACTAATTAAGAAGTGAGCGCACTTGTAGCAACTGATACGAGTAAGTCCCTTTGAGAGATAACAGATTGAAACAAATGTAATATGATAATATCATACTGTACGCTACTTCAGTTTACATCAAATATTAACAAAAAAAGTATACTTGAAGTCGCAAGTTATTCACATTTCTTTAGGTATCGTTTTTTATTTAATGTTTCGTACAAATTTGCATCTATTATTGTTTTTGTTTACTAAATATCACAGTATTTACTCAAATTAATGCTCTATCACATACTCGTTCGGTCTCATCCATCTTTTCTACTCACTTTTTATAATTACTTCACCCTTGAGGATCGCAAACGAGACATTAATCATAAGATTATAATAAATCTGTAGAGAGGTCAATTCTGTACATGAAATATATTTACAAAATAAGTAGCAGGGGGTGATTAGTGTTCGATACTGATGCCAAAAATGCAGTTAAAAAAATTTTTGTCTGTCTGTCTGTCTGTCTGTCTGTTTGTATGTTATTTATAGAAAAAAAAACTACTCGACGGATTTTAACGAAACTTAGTACAATTATTCTTTATACTCCTGGGCAGGTAATAGTATACTTTTCATCACACTACAATGAATAGGAGCAGAGCAGTGAAAGGAAATGTTGAGAAAATGGGAGAAGTTGCTTGATTTTTTAAGCTTCCGTCGCGTGTGCAGCCTTAATGGTTAGAGCTACATAGAAACTATGTATAACGGAAATATTCTACATAAAAATACACGAAAAATATTCCAAGACAGCATATATCTACCTTTTATAGTTAACTCACAATAACACGCATAACTCTCGATAGCTTAGCAGTTCGGAGATTTCTTATTATATTTGTTTACTTTTACGTTTATAAAACCAATAATGCTCACCATCATTCCTAATTAAAAAAAAAATAAACATTAGCACCAATTCAATAAAAAAAGAATCATTGAAATCGGTATAGAAACACCAAACTTATACTTACTTACATGAAATACGCCAACAAGACATCGCGCGTGAATAGTGAATCAAGCTATAAGGATTATTTTTGCGTAACGGTTGCCGCGCTCGACGCGGCTCGCGGCGGCAGAGTATAAAAGGGGCGGGAGGCGAGCGCAAGCGTCATTCAATATTTGGCTGTTGATGCGTTCAGAGTGTTGAACTTTATTGACAGACAATAATTGTTATTTTATAAACCGTGCTTATCAGCGCGACTTTTTGTCTTTAAATAGTTTATTTTAATTTCTTTTTTAAATTATTTATTAACGTTGTTATTTTCTAAATTAGTTTTAGTTTTGTTTAAATTCTTAACTATTAATAGTTCCTATTTTATTTCTTTTTAAGTAGATTTAGATTCGATTTTTAGATTAGATAATAGATAGATAGATTAGATTATTGTTAGATTTTTAGTTACTGATAGGTTAGTTTTGGGCATTTTATGTTTAGTTTTTTTTGTATTGAGTAGATAAAAGCGTAGGTAGGTACTTTTATTAATTATAGTATTCATAGGTATTTTTTATTTATTTTTAAGTGAAGTAGGTATAGGTAGATATTGCCTACTATCTACCTATACTGCACACGTGTTTTAGCTTTATTTTCATTTCTTTTTTTTTTGTACCTAAGTTGTAGGTAGGTAGGTACATATTTCTTAGTTTAATTCTATTAGAATATTAGGTATTTAAGTTTAAATAGGCACTTAGATTTATATTTTTTTATTATATAGCAGCTGTACTTAGAACATCTAAGGTTTTTTTTGTATTAGCATAGGTACTTTGATTAATTACAGTAGTTGTAGGTATTTCTTATTATTCATTTTTAAGTGAAGTAGGTAAGTGTAGATAGTATTGCACACGCATTAAGTATAGCTTTATTTTCATTTTTTATTCTTTTGTAATTTGTAGGTACCTACGTACATATTTATAATTCGATTAGAATATTATTTTAGTTTTAATAGGCACTTAGATTTATATTCTATTTATTATATACTTAGCTATAGTTAGGACCTCTGACGTAAGTTTTTTGTTGGGTAACTAAATAGAATTTAAGTTACCGTCGATTAAAAATAAAATAAACGATGCCACCTAAAAAACGACCATCTTTATCTCGAACTTCGAGTCAAGCTAGGAGAATGAGAATGACGCGTTCTCAAGAATCGGAAGAGGAAAGAGCACATCGGTTAAACTCTATGAGAGTTAGTGCCTCAACATCTCGAGCTAATGAAAGCTCTCCAGAAAGAGAGATGCGATTAGCAGCTGAAAGAGCGAGACGAGCTACAACACGGGCTTCTCAAAGCTCTTCTCAACGAGAGCTAAGGCGTTCCATTGACCGGGAACAACATGCGTTATCCCGAGAAGCTGAAACTGCTTTACAACGAGAATTGCGACTCACAGCTGACCGCGAACGGCATACATTATCTCGCGAGTCTGAAACCTTCACTGAGAGGGAATTACGGCTTACAGCTGACCGCGAACGTCATATTTTATCTCGCGAGTCCGAAACCTTCACTGAGAGGGAATTACGGCTTACAGCTGACCACGAACGTCATATTTTATCTCGCGAGTCCGAAACCTTCACTGAGAGGGAATTACGGCTTACAGCTGATCGCGAACGTCATATTTTGTCTCGAGAATCTGAAACTTTTACTCAATATCAAGACCGTTTGACAAATGATAGGGCGCACCATAACATGATTCGATCTCTTGAAGATGAACATGAGCATGAACAACGACTAGAGTCGGGACGCGATTATTACAATTCTTTGAGACAAGAACAATTGATTACTTTATCTAATGAAAGATTAAGAATTGAAAATATTCGGTCGCTTGAAACAGAAGAACAGCGAGAGGCCCGTCTTACTGCAGATAGATTTCGACATGGTCTTAATGACTTAGATATACACGTGGTAGATCAATCTACAAATTCGGTGGCGTGGTCCGATAAATATAAAAGTGGGTTTGCTTATAACCTCACAATTGATTACAGATCATCTTCTGAAATAGGCGATATGAACGTAGTATGTTCCTTTTGTAATGCTTCGAAGTGGAGGAAGGAGTCTGCTGGTTTCTGTTGTTCTGGAGGTAAAATAAATTTGCCTTCGTTCGAAGACCCACCGGAACCTTTAAAATCACTACTTTTAGGGGAACATTTGCAATCCAAACAGTTTTTAGATAATATTCGCACTTATAATAGTGCATTCCAAATGACATCCTTTGGTGCTAAACAAATCTCAGAAGGCCCTTTCATGCCTACTTTTAAGGTACAAGGTCAGGTTTACCATTTGATAGGGTCCCTTTTGCCTGAAGAACAACCTAAATTTCTTCAAATATATTTTGTATCCGATTACAACGAACAGTCGAATATAAGAAATCAATATTTTCCGAATTTAAATACTGAACTCATTTCACAACTTCAGAACATGTTACATCAGGTTAATTCGTACGTATGCAGTTTTAAATCGGCATTAGAAGCCCTTTCTCAAGATGGTAATAACAATTATAAAATTGTTATAAATGCCGATAAGCGTCCAACTCAGGAACACCCTGGGCGTCATAACGTTCCATCCACGAATGAAGTTGCTGTAGTACTGGTCGACCAGGAATGTGATAGGCGTGATATCGTTATACGTTCCAGAGACAATCGTTTGCAACGTATTTTCGAAACCCACAGGGCTTACGACAGTTTGCAATATCCTATGATATACTGTCGAGGGGAAGATGGTTATAATTTCGCTGTATACCAAACCGATCCGCGCACAGGCGCACCTAATTATAATAAAAAGGTGTCATGCCTTCAATTTTATTGTTACCACCTGCAAGTGAGACGGAATAGATTGGTATACTTTCAACGTTTTTGTGGCTTATTTAATCAGTTTATTGTTGACATGTACGCAAAAATTGAAACCGAAAGATTAGTTTATATACGATCTAATCAAAGGCAGCTGCGCGCTGAAGAATACGTGCACCTTCGCGATGCCATGCAGCAAGATAACGATACTGTGAATATGGGTCGTTTAGTTATTTTACCCTCTTCTTTTACTGGTGGTCCACGCTACATGCATGAACGTACTCAAGACGCTTTTTGTTACGTAAGAAAATATGGACGTCCCGACTTATTTGTTACTGTAACTACCAATCCCAAGTGGGATGAAATCACTCGGGAGCTTCTTGAGGGTCAGGCACCGGCATGACCGCCATGATATTATTGCAAGAGTGTTTCATTTAAAATTAAAATCAATGATAGATCTTCTTACCAAAGATAACATTTTTGGAGAAGTATTGTGTTATATGTATAGTGTTGAGTGGCAAAAACGCGGCTTACCTCACGCACATATCTTGCTTTGGTTAAAAGATAAGGTTCGACCTAATGATGTAGACAGATTAATCAGTGCTGAAATTCCAGATCCGACTGCAGATCCCCTGTTATACGACATTGTTAAAACTCATATGATACATGGTCCATGTGGTGCATTTAACGCAAATGCTCCTTGCATGCAAGACGGTCGTTGCACTAAAAGGTATCCAAAAGCATTAGTGGATGAAACTGTAACAGGACATGATGGATACCCATTATATCGTCGCCGTTCAAGAGACAATGGTGGTTTTACTGTTGAAAAGCGAATGTCTGGACAACAGGTTACTTTAGATAATAGGTGGGTCGTTCCGTATTCGCCTGTATTGTCCAGAGCATTTCAAGCTCACATAAATGTAGAAATGTGTAATAGTGTAGAGTCAATTAAATATATTTGTAAGTACATTAACAAGGGCAGTGACCAAGCTACGTTTGCGTTAAGAAATGAACATGATGAAGTTACTAGATTTCAGTCAGGCAGATATATCAGCTCTTCAGAAGCTGTGTGGCGGATCTTAAGTTTTAATATTCACGAAATATATCCACCTGTGACCCATCTGGATGTTCATCTGGAAGGCGGTCAACGTATATATTTTAACGCCGAAAATGTTACAGAACGATTAGAGAACCCTAGACAAACAACTTTATTGGCATTCTTTCGACTTTGCCAAACTGATAATTTCGCAAAGTCTCTTTTGTATGAAGAAGTTCCATCGTATTATACCTACGATAAACAACGAGGTGTCTTTAACCGTAGACGCCGAGGCAGGCCTGTAGATGGCGAGACAGGTATTTTCAAAGAACATGTTCTTGGTAGAGTGTATACTGTTCATCCTAACAACGCAGAGTGTTTTTATTTGAGATTATTATTACATACAGTGCGAGGACCAACATCATTTATAGATTTGAGAAAAGTAGACGATGTTGTTTATCCAACTTATCATGCAGCTTGCCAAGCGCGTCATTTGCTTGAAAATGATCAACATTGGGATGACGCTTTAGCAGAATCCTGTGTTAGTGATAATCCACGACGGTTACGCCATTTATTTGTAACATTACTCACATTTTGTAATTTATCTGATCCTGTCCAATTATGGGAAAAATATAAAGAAAAATTTGCAGAAGACTTTCTTCGGAATTTATCTCACAATAATGAAGGCGCAACTAATGATAATTTTCGAGATCTGGCTATAAATCAGTGCTTATTAGCTCTTCAGGAAGACTTAACAGCAGTAGGCGGTAAATCACTTTGTGAATATGGTTTGCCAACGCCAACCTCAGTCGGAGAGGTTACCAATAGGGAATATTCCGCAGAGATTGGTTACAACCCAATGGAACTGCTGGTAACATTAGAAAACGGTGTCCCAATGATGACTGCAGAACAACGCTTAGTCTATGATCGCGTGTGCGAGAGTGTGCAGAATAATTTAGGAACAATATGGTTTTTAGATGCACCTGGAGGAACTGGGAAAACTTTTTTGACTAAATTAATATTAGCTTATGTTCGAAATCAGCGTAAAATCGCTCTTGCCGTGGCTTCATCAGGTATAGCTGCAACATTGCTACCAGGAGGTAAGACTGCTCACACTATGTTTAAAATACCAATTAATTTAGATCGCACGGAAAGTCCAACCTGTAGTATTTCAAGAAATAGCGACAAAGCTAAGGTATTGCGTGAGTGTAATTTAATCGTATGGGATGAATGTACGATGGCCCATCGAAAAGGAGTAGAAGCAGTAGACAGAACTCTAAGGGACATAAGACAAAATGATCGACCAATGGGCGGTATTACGGTTTTATTTTGTGGTGATTTCCGACAAACCTTACCGGTAATACCACGGGGAACCCGAGCTGATGAGATTAGGGCTTGCCTGAAAAGCTCTTATTTGTGGCGTGATATACAATCGGTGCATTTGACTATAAATATGCGAGTGAGAACTGGAGACAACGCAGATAATCGTGAATTTTCTGATACATTATTGAAGATTGGTGAAGGTACCTATCCACAACTACACCAAGGAAAACTCATTCTGACACCTGAGTTATGTTGTATAGTGCAATCCCAACAACATCTTATATCTTCGGTTTACGGTGACATAACAATTATATTAAATAGGGACAATTCTTGGCTTTGCGAAAGGTCCATTTTGACTCCTCGCAATGACCAGGCATCTGAAATTAATAATAAAATACTGTCTAATATACAGGGAGAAAGCAAAGTTTATAGTTCAATAAATAGAATGGTTGATGAACAAGAAGCCACTAATTACCCGATAGAATTTTTAAATTCTTTAAGTATGCCTGGACTACCTTCTCATATAATTTGTTTAAAAATTGGCATACCGATAATTCTGCTCCGAAATTTAAGACCACCTCAACTTTGCAATGGAACTCGGCTAAAAGTAACCCAGTTGCAACAAAATGTAATCGAGGCTCAAATTTTAACAGGTTGCGGTGCAGGAGAAACTGTCTTTATTCCCAGAATTCCCATAATACCAAATAATTTTCCATTCCAATTTAAAAGAACGCAATTCCCAGTATCGGTGTGCTATGCCATGACTATCAATAAAGCTCAAGGGCAGACTTTTCGTGTTGCTGGAGTAGATCTCGGTGTTAGCTGTTTCTCGCATGGTCAATTATACGTCGCTCTTTCCCGGGTTAGCAATTCTAGGAATCTTTACGTTCACGTGCCGGACGGGTCGACTCTTAACATAGTCTACCCAGAAGCTTTGCGCTGAAACATTTTAATTTGATCTAAAAATATTAGCAATATATTATCTTAATAAAAAACAAGGAGTTACACGCTGACCGAGTCGTGGGTATAGCGTGGGTATATTATAATATTCTGCGGTTACTTATATTTTTCAACAGTTTTGTGGATTGGCATATTATATTACTATTGCCCTTCTAAAATACGAAAGTGAATCTGCCTGTTACGTCAAAACTATGAGGGAGGAAATCTGCTAATTTTTTTTCGAAAAACGACGGAAACGCGGACGAAGTCGCGGGCAAAAGCTAGTTAATCATAAGAAGTCATTTAAATCCCCAACGAATAAAATTATAAGTGTACTCGAAAGTAGACTTTGTACCTTTACAAATAAACTCAAATTGGATTGCCCTTACAGAGGTTGTTGAGTGTCAGTATCCTTCTGATGTAGGCCTAATAGTAGTTGATAAAGCAATTCACGAATCATCAGCAGTTCAAACTCTTGAAAGTTTAACAAATAAAAAGAAATACAGGTAAACCAGGGGAAGGATAAAAACAGCGCGCTATCTCATCACTGAAATAATCTGTATAGTTATTTATTTGAGAACTAGATAGGTATAAACAATACAAAATATAAGTACAATGCAATATATATATATATATATATATATTTAATTCTTTTGATTATAACTCTCTTTTAATTATAACTCATATATATATTATGATGTACATACAATGTTAAAAACAATTAACAGTACATTGTAACAACAGCATCTTATTTTAACTGCAAGTTCGTTTTACACATATATAGTGACAGAATTAGTATTTTTTGTGTTACATATATGTATATTCTAAAGACGTGGTCTTCTCAGGATATTAAGGATACCTCGTTATTTATATCAGGCGATCTATCTTTGCTAGTATAAGATATATATATAAATTCTCTACCAAGATAATGTTGATATAAATATATTATTAAAATATCCAAAAGTAAGTCAGTACAATCAATAAGTATACATTAAATCCTGTGACCTAGATACAGAAAGGAAAGTGTGTTTTGGGTTTCTGGTTTTTTCCCTTATCGTATGAAACATAGACGTAATAACTACTTCATGCCGATGCCGATTTTGTAAGAGAGCTTGTATGGAGTAGTACCTGACTCCATACAAGCTAGCTCATATGTTGTTGTTAAGCGGAGCCACTCGCAGAAAAAACAATAAGTAATCTTAAAATATGATTTTTAACCTACTGATCATATATTAGTACTGACTCATTAACACTAATATTTCCCTCACTTACCTAAAATTATAAGCCTCCTAATGTAAATTTTTCTATTTTTATTTCCTTTTATTTTAACTATATTTATATACCGAAGGAGAAACATAATATTATAAATATAATCATATCCATGGAGTAATTTGAATCTATTGCGTTAAGAGAATCTGGTGTTATTAATAGATTTATTAATGACTAGCTTTTGCTCGCGGCTCCGCCCGTTCAGACTACAGAAATATGTTAAATACGTTTTTCATCCCATATTTTAACCAATATAAAATAACTGTTTTGATTAGGTATAATTCTTACTTCAATTTAATACGCGTGGGTTAGATTATTTCAGACTACAAATAAGTATGCTAAAGAATTAAGAAAATCTATTAATCAAGCTACATTACACTGTCTAATGATAAGAAAATGTACATAAAGTTGGAACTTATTAATACTTATTTAACAGCTACAGAAGCGCCAGCGGTCATATATGGCATTTAGTCATAATCATAGCTTTAAACCTTTGAATAAGTTAAATACTAACAAAACAGTTAATTCTGAACAATACTAAATTACTAAATGTATTTGTTGTAACCAAAAGTCCCACTTTTGTGTTTAACATATTTACTCGTAAGTAAAAAAACATAATAATTTAATATCATAAAGATGGCTTCTGCTAATAAGTCAAATAAATAACTTTAAGCACTTTATTGTAGTATCTTTAGTAATAACATTTGTTCTGAGTAAATGTAATTTTTTTAATCTAATTAATACAATAAAAGTACACTTTGACACATTTACAATACGTAGTTTTAGTATAGTTCAATAGTAATATAAACAATGATATTATTGCAATATCTGCATTACAAAATATTATATGATGAAAGTACAATACATGGGCAATACATATAATATAATAAATTATTGAACAACTGCAATAAAACTATAAATATATATATTTATATTCAAATGGATGGAATCATGATCCAGTGTTCTTAAATAGAGTCAGAAATTTCTCTAAAATATTTAAGAACGTTTGCGTACAAGCCAAGTCCATTTATATAAAAAATAAAATTTTAAATTCAGAAGATAAAATAAAGGCAACTTGGGATGTTTTATCTAGTTTTACTGGAAAATCTAGAGCTCCCAATGGACCTATAAAATAAAAAATTGATTATATTGAAATAAATAAAGAATCAAAGGTGGCGGCTGTTTTTGAGACCTTTTTTACTGAAATCCCAATAACAGTCACACGTAATTTAAATTCCTCATCATCTGTTGCAATCGCGGAATTGAACAAAAATGTTAAAGTCAATAATAAATATTTTGCTTTTAAACCTGTTTCGTCAGATGAAATAGTTAACACATTTAGAACCTTAAATTCGAAGAAAACCGGGGATCTCTGGGGTATGTCAGTTAAATTGCTTAGCACTATTATAACTGATATTGCCCCTCAATTATCCCTTATTTTTAACAAATGTATCGAAACCGGTATATTTCCAGATTTCATGAAAAACAGTAAAATAGTTCCTTTGTTTAAAAGTGGCGATAGATTGGATCCCGAAAATTATTGGCCTATCTCGGTTTTACCGACCTTGAGTAAGGTCTTCGAGAAAATTATTGTAAATCAGATTTCAGAGTTTATGTATAGCAGTGGGATCATGCATAGTGAACAATATGGTTTCACCAAAGGCAAATCAACGACTGATGCGGGTGCTGCGCTTCTTAAGCGCATTTACGACGCGTGGGAGAAGTCGCAGAATGCAATTGGGGTGTTTTGCGATTTGTCCAAAGCCTTTGATTGTGTGGACCATCGGACATTACTATGCAAACTAAACCACTAAGGTGTACGTAGCGCTGCGCTTGATCTTATTGTCTCTTACCTGAATCAAAGAATCCAGACAGTTTACGTAAATAATTCTAAATCGTCTGGTTCTCACCTAAAGATGGGAGTTCCACAAGGATCTATTCTGGGCCCCTTTTTGTTTTTACTTTATATTAATTAATGACTTGCCCTTTTTTGTTAAGGGTCTGTGTGACATTGTACTCTTTGCTGATGACACCTCGCTTATTTTTAAAGTTGAGCGTGATAGAATTAATTATGACGAAGTAAACAATACTTTGTCACGAGTCCTGCATTGGTTCGAAATTAATAATTTAGTGTTAAATGCTAAGAAAACTAAATGCGTAGAGTTTACATTTCCTAATGTAAAAAGTAAAAATTGTAACTTGCTCCTTAACAATGAAGTGTTAGAATTGATTGACTCAACAAAATTCTTAGGTTTAACATTAGATAGAAAGCTCCAGTGGAACCCCCATCTCTCAACACTCGCAGCCAAACTCAGCTCCGCCGTCTTTGCAATTAGAAAAGTTAGACAATTAACGGACATAAATACGGCTCGACTTGTTTATTTTAGTTATTTTCACAGTATTTTATCTTACGGTATTTTATTATGGGGCAGTGCTGTCGAAATTAATTCTATATTTATTTTACAAAAAAGAGCTGTGCGGGCTATTTATAACTTAAAAGCTAGAGATTCTCTGAGAGATGTTTTTAAAGAAATAGGTATTCTTACAGTCGCTTCCCAATACATATTTAATAACATTTTATATATACGTCAAAATTTAAATAGTTATATAAAAAACAGTGACAGACACGCGATAAATACGAGAAATAAAAACAAACTCGTAACGCCAAAGTTTCGGCTTCAAAAAGTTAATAAATCCTTCATGGGTCTGAGTATACGCATATATAATAAAGTTCCACAAGATATCTTAGACCTTCCATTTCTTAGTTTTAAATCTAAAATCAAAAGTTTATTGTTAAATAAAGCTTATTATAACGTTCAAGAGTTTTTAGTGGATCGAAATATGTGGAACTTAAGTTGTTGAAGCATTTGCAGGATTTATATTATATTATTATTAATATACATCACCTATTGTTATATTTCTTTTGAAAAGAGCAACTGTTGAGTTTCTGGCCGGCTCTTCTCAACAGAGCAGCATTCCGAGCCGGTGGTAGCTTGCTTACGGACGGACTACACTGACCTTTTCTTGTATTGTAATAATTGACGATTCAAAAGTGCGTGTAAATGCCTACTTGAATAAAGATATTTTGAATTTGAATTTGAATTTAAATAAATCCTTGAAAGCAAGAACTCTCAAAGGATAAAAACAATAGTTCAGATTGAATCAAAATGATGAAACGAGACAGAAAAGGTTGAAGTCTAAAAGAGAATTGAATGAAAACGCTAAAAGCGGAGAAAACAGACAACTAGCCGCTTTCATAGATCAATCCTGTTTTTTATTTTCGTTTAGTGACCGTCGCTCCTTTAGGATTGATTTGCACTCCATTCAATTCGTTTTACGGCCTTTGATAGGTCTTACAAAAGATTGGACAAATCAAATTAATACATGGAACCAGTTTAAAAATAATTGTACCGTTTCTTGGACATAAGACCGTTTATTTTTATTTTTTTATGACATTCAAAAAAAAAAAAATCTCAAAAAAAAAAAACTAAGGAATTCTCTCACAACGGCTAATAAATTTCTTTTTTCTCTTTCGTTCATAAAAGTTTAAAGTTAAAGTAAAGTATTGCCAACATCTCCAAAGTTGAACAACCTTGAAAATAAAATACAAAGTTATACCAGTTATTATTTAAATGAATTTATTTGTAAAATAACTAATTTAAATTTAAGCCCTAAAACACAGATTTCGACTTATTTTGGTTAACTTATTATTTGTTAAAAACAAAATATATAAGCCTTTCCCAACATTTAAATTTTATTATTTAGTAGCACGATGGTTTGTAATAAATAAATAACATATAGAAAATTATCAAGACTAACGCAACGGTTACACCGCAACATACCAAGAGCATCTCTTTGATTCTAGATCCTGGTATCTTTATTGTGCCCTCGTGTGAAAGACACAGCTTTCAGCTAAGAACTATATTTTGTAATAACCATCTTTAATCTGTCCTCTCCTAGGACCTGTATCTGCAGTGACCGTACAATATTATGGTTATCCTTGTCGTATATACGTTGTGAAACTCTTAATAGATTTAAAGGAGGTTAAATATTTTCAGTGAATTTGAGATTATAGTTCTATTTAGATACAGGTATAATATATAATTGATATTCATAATTATGTGACTACTTTTTAAAACAATCTCCGTAATTTGAATAAAGATTGATGCTTAAAATTAACGGCCACCACTATATTAACACTTGAAATAATTATAGCATAATAACTACTAAATTTAGATTCATTTAAATAAATAATCATTCGTTTTGGATAGAATTTTGTTTTTATAATTTCAAAAAACAATCACGGACAAAACACTTAATTGCTTGGTCAATTATTCTAACCTTCTTTAGTACAACGCTTTATCAGTAGTTTAATTTATTTTCAAATAAGAATTATGATTGTGACTCAATAGTCAAAAGTTATAAAAAGAGTATCCAGGAAGTTCCGTGCCTGTTTTCACTAGTCATAAAACCGTGATACTACTCAAGGAAACGCTAACCCTTCATAATAATTCTTTTATAATAATTCTGCTCGCGTTTGAAAGTGCTAGCAAACGAAACATAAATCATGGAAGGTTGTTCAAGACCACTTCTGAAAAAGTGACATCTTGAAAAGTGGGTGCTATAAGTAGGTACGAATAAACTTAGCGCGCAGACCCCCGACGTCGCGTCGGCGAGTGTCAGTCTGACTGTGATGTAATGTAAAACAAGAATAGCTGAAAACATCAAAGTATACTTCACATGTCTTTACATAGTAGGATATGCAATTATTTTAATTTTCCGTAAATATAGTGTTGAGAAAAAATTCGAACCCAAAAGTTGTCACTGCATGTACTTATATTACGAAATTATATTGTAATGATTGATTACTTATCTTTTCAAGCAACAATAGTGAAATTTACAAGTGTTATATTTACTATAGCGAAGAAATGTATACTAAAATGTTTGACAATATTGTTATTTGTGCAAATAATAAAATAGGTATACAAATAGATGTCACAATTTTTTAAATAAACTAAAAGAGGGGGGTTACTTGGTAATAGTGGTTTTAAATATCGGGAACACAAAACATATTACAATAATTCCCCACTTAATTTCACCATTTCTATTTCAGGAGGATCAAAAATTATTATTATAGTTTACTAGTTTTTTCTTTCAACGTATCACTTTGTTATTGTTTTTCATAATCCTTGATTTCATGAACTTGATGATATTTCTTATTTATTGTCTGGAACGGTATAATATTTAAGAATTATAAAAACGTTAGCTTTTTGTATTTTTTTAAATATTATACCGTTTTCAACAAGTTGTTATTTCAACAAGTTTAAATCTAAGAGAAATTGTATTTTTTTTTTATTTATAGCTTCATTCACAAATATGCTTGGAATATTTAGCCAATTTCAAGTTTAAGTTTATTAGACTTGTTGTTGTAGACTAATAAATGTAAAGTGTAGAGAAAATATGAAAGAGATTGGTAGATATATGTATTGTGGTGTACAATAAAGAGTAAATAAAAAAAAATTTAAGACCTCAGTTATATTGTTGACCAGCACCAAAACATTGCAAATAAATAAAGTTAGTATTAAATATAAATATTGTGTATAAGTTAATTTTTATAATTAATAGACTGTAAGTTAATGTTATAGTTTAATTTTAATAAATTTACAAACACACCACACAAGAGGACTTAAAACAGGATTTAAAAAATATTCTTTATTTAAGGGACGAGGAATATTAGAAGAGAGGACATCATATAGTTGATAATTATTTCTGGGACAAGAGAAAAGAATATGAGGAATAGTACCTTTATCTAAACCACATTCTCACAATTCCCAGTATTCAATTCATGATTAATATATTTGTTACAGAATTACACAGTTATAATAAATAACATAATATGATTCAAAGTGCATTATTAATAACAATCAACTGATTCAATATACCGAGTCATTTGTTCCATATCATTAAATTGTTCCATTTAGTGACACACGTGTGTACATCAACTGTGTGTATATAAACGATCCGTCTGTACGTGTGCAGTAATCGAGGTACAACTCAACTAAAAATCACTCACAGGTAGTCGTTTTCATTAACAATACAAATTTAACTTTTTTTACGAATAAAAAAACCGAATTACCCGCTTATGTGAAAAAAAAATGATAATTAGTTCTTGTCTTCAACGGATAAAGTATTACTTGTAAAGGGTTCAGTGAAATATGTGATATAAACATTTATAACTATAATATTTAACTACCTAAGTACTAGTAAGATATAAAATACTTAGAATAACTTCTGAATATGTGATAATATTTTTTACAGTACTTTATTTCAATCTATAAATGTAGAAGAGTGCCGTCAGTATATATTCGCACTTATATCGTTGCTTCAAAACGATATCCCACCAAATCCAATCCATCATAAATATTTTTTTAGAAGTCCATAAATAAAAATATGAAAGTGATTTAGTCGGTATCGGTTCTGCATATATTAAATAAAATAAAATCGTGTTCTCTCCACCTGATGCAGTTCAATAGAGGCAGTCGATCTCTATTAAACCATAAACAACCTTTGGTATGAAACGTACAATATTATGATTTAAAAAATAGGACTATTTTCAGGTATTTTTATTATAATATATATATCTTCAAATTGGAGTTCAGAGTAATATTATAAATATATATAACTATGTTGTTACTATCATACACCTGGCATCTCTACTACTATACTACTCTTGCAGTACGCCATTTTCACAAACTAAGACGCTGGAAAACAGATAGCTGGAAATAAATTTTGCCATAAATCCAGCGTACGAAACTTTAGCGGACATGCCTTTTTAAATTGCCCTATTTATAACTATGGCGTTGTTATGAATAATAATTTATAAGTTCGTGCCCGCTGTAACCAGTTGACCGAGTATTGTAAACTTAGTGTCCGGCTCGATAAACTTAGTGTCCCAGAGCTGAGAAGCGCCGGCGACGGAGGTTTATTGTTAATTAATATCTTATTAAGGCGGCAGACGGACAGAGAACACTTACACCCAGGGAGCGTCCTTTAATCACTAAGTTGGATAGAAAAGGATGTTCAAAATAAATATTAAATAATATTTTTTATAGTAACAAATACAATAAGAAAAATAAATAACAATGACCCCAACCATGTCTAGAATAATATATTAAATCAATAGCGGCTAGAATACAATTTTATTGAGCAAGACACGAGAAATAAAATTTTATTAGCAGACATTTTAGAAGCAAACGACCCTTTAATAATTTGTTTAATTTATTTTGAAGATTACTTCTCACTTTGAATTCATAGTACAATAAACAAATGTAATTTTAAATTGAAAATTAAGTAGAGACATAAACATTGGATAATTTTTTTCATATTATTTATGTTTATAAGGAAACACTGGCAAGACTTTAGCTCGCCCTCGATATTAATTCCTCTTAAAAAAATCCTTAAAATGAATTTAGTCATACAAATACCTTAAAAATGACGTTGACCATAATTTAAAACAAATAAAACTGGATCGATGTCAACAAAAACAACGAATTTTTATAAAAAAATGTCAGTCTATTACAAACACAAATTCTTTAAACACAACAATTTATTTGTGTTGTACTTAAAATGGTAAAAAATTATAATGATAATTCTCTTTATTGCACATCCTCAGAAAGTATTAAAAGTGCATGGTGACAGCAACAAAGAATGTACAAAAGGTGACCTTATCGCTACTAAACGATCTCTTCCAAGTAACCCCAATGCCATAGGAATTCCAACAAATAAAGGCAGAAGAGGCGTACAGCTGATAAAATAATATAAATACAAATACCATACAATGTATAAAACGTATACTTAATACATAATATACGTTGCTGTGACTATGGTTTTTGCTATATTACATTGTAGTAAACTATTTAAGGGGTAATGGTAAGAGAATATCTGTCATTAGAACATCCATGTTTTCTTACAGTCGATACTTAGCAAAAATAAAAACAGAATAATTAACTTTAAATTGTATTCAAGCTTGTAACAAATATTACAAAGTTTTTAGTAAATAACGTGGAACATTAAAATTTACGAATGAGGTAGGTAGGGCAGAAAGTTTACAATTTTTAACAATAATATTAATTATTTTAAATTTAAAATACTTATAATTTTAATTTAATTTAGCACTAATCGGTAAACAGCATTTTTGGTTTTCCTACACGTGAACCATTAGAAAAATCCAACACGACTTTGCAATGAAACCCTTCTCTCAGTTAAGAAAATGATGAACAATATTATCGACTAAACAATTTTTACTGGAAAATTCAAAGGTGACGACGTACTGTTCAAGATACGACTTCTTTTGCCAAAGACTATCTACAAAACACAAAGACAATTGTTGCAAGTGTGTGGATTAAATTTGGAGAATCCATGCTTCTCATATTGGCGGCTCTATGTGGCCTGTTCATGCGTCGGAAAACCTTCTAATGAAAAACGATAAATATTATGTATCCCACACAGTACTTCAATAAATATCAATTTGAAACAAAATGTTGCAGCATTTTAACATTTTTTTCGAAATGAATAATTCAATAATAGGACTCAAAATAAAATAATTTGAATATTTGTGTAATGTCATTCCTTCAAATTTATTTTAGTTGGGGACGAAGCAACGTCTACAATTCGGAAGTCTCAGTTCATACATGTAATAATAAATATTGCCATATTAATTATTATCTAACTCTATTAATATTTTATGTAATATTTATAGCTATTAAACTTAACTCCACAGTAATACATTGTTAGTATTATTTATTTACGTATGTACGTGTATTGCGTAATATGTATGTGTAATATATATTTCCATTGAAAGTTTCTTTACAAACATAATGATAATATTGTTAAATAATATAACTTCTTTTACTTCATACTCAAGTATTAAAAGTGTTTTATTTTTTCATAAACATCTATGAATATTGTATTTCGAAATGTTAAGGTCATTTATACAGAATTATAAATATATTATTATTCACCGCCTATATATATATATTATATATTACAAGACAACATTTTTATTAATTGATTTTTAGGATTCTCTCCTCGAGAAACCCTTATAGTTTCGTCATGTTCGTTGTTCTGTCCCTATGTCTGCAGCCTAGCTCATAGACTTTTACTATTAGAAAGAAATAATTCGGCACTATCACACTACCATACAGACAAAGTGGCAGAATATTTTGTTTTAGTGTAGCTTTTCTATACGTGTAATGGAGTTGTATTTCTTTATAAGTACCCTATGGTGTGGAATATCGTAAGTTAGATCTTAATAATACGGTGGGTTTTGCAAGAAACATTTTTCGATTAAGAAACTGTGAAATATTAAACTTTAAAATGTTAGAGACAATTTGGGGGGGGCCCCCCCCCCCCCCCCCCCCACGGCCACCTTAATGATTGATTTTGTGTGTTGCGTGGAGCTGTGAGCAAATTCATGATTGTAGTACATACGAGTATAACGATTTTAAAAGAAAAACTATAGAAATAGTTGGTTAACTATTTTTAATATATTTTTGTGCGCTTATATTACAAACGCTGTTTAAATTTTGAAATATACCAAAATAATGTATTAATAAATAATATTAATAATATAATTGTACATCTTACAAAGATCTGTAAAAAGCCTGCAGGTATATGTATATGTCTATGTATCTATCTATCCATCATTGGTATCTACTAAACCTTACATTGCTCGTGGCGACACGCACGTGGCCGGTTTAAATATTTAATAAGTAACGAAGCACTTTACAGATAAATTATCAGTTAACTTAAGTCGAATCCTTAACTTAATAAATAAATTTATCTGATCTTAATCTATCACCTTTCTACAAACTTATAAGTTTCAGTACGAAAAAAATTAAATTGAACTCCAACGATCTCTGAACTAAATTAGAGAAGTCATTCACTTTGATCGCCCGGTACTGATTAGGAACCATTTTGTATACTCTCTTTAAAATAAATCTAATATTAAATCTTTTAAAGTTTAAAGATTTGTTTTAGTGCAATTAGATATAAGATACTTCATTTCCTTAATAATTAAATATAAATAAAAAAATAACAGAAACCAAGTAGGAGTCGTCATTTTAACTATTTATACATTTATGTACATGGTTTTCGCATCGACACTAACTATATAATATGTGCCAAAGACAACTTATCCCCATAAAGAGACTTCTTCTACTCTTTCAGTTACTCTTTAGTGCAAGAGACTATTTATAAATCAAGTAGGTAGATACTATCTAATAGGCTTATTGGTAGAATAAGGAACGTTATAGTTTTAATTATATTTATGT
Organism: Melinaea menophilus ssp. n. AW-2005; assembly: GCA_918358695.1. Lineage (NCBI taxonomy): Eukaryota > Metazoa > Arthropoda > Insecta > Lepidoptera > Nymphalidae > Melinaea > Melinaea menophilus. Next base: position 3,396,659 of record OU911054.1, on the reverse strand, counting down.
ATGTCTATATAAAAGAGTACACTTCCAGGAAACGCGAAAGTAATAAATTAGATTTATGCAAAACACATCGGACACTGCGGATGAATAGTTACAGGAAACCCATTTGTAACATACACACACATTTGTGATATACACACACATTTGTAACATACACACACATTTGTACATTACATTACAGTACATTTATAATATACACGTCTTGTTGAGGTGAATATTAAAAGAATAATATATTCGTGGTAATATTTGGCATTGTTGTATATTTTAGGAACCAATGTATTAACTTTATCGACATATATATCGGCGCTTCAGTTATCGCAATCATTTGTGAACAATTAGTTGATTTAAAATAACACTATTATTATCGGAGGGTAGATTGCTCTGATCTCACTGTATAAAAAGACGTGCCAACCGCTCCAAGATTCAGAAGCGAGTCTATGGGTATGGGTATTGGTGCAGTCCTTATACAGATCAAGGAAAGGCGACAACATGTAATTGGTTATTTTAGTATGAGGACAACGAAGGCCGAATCCAACTACCATTCCTACGAACTAGAAACACTTGCTATTGTGAGAGCTGTTAAGCATTATCGTCATTATCTATATGGACGCCAGTTTACTATTATAACAGATTGCAACGCAGTAAAAGCTTCGCGTTATAAGCAAGAGCTGTTACCTAGGATTCATAGGTGGTGGGCATTTTTGCAAAATTTCAATTTTGAAGTAGAATATCGAAGAGGAGAACGGTTAAAACACGCGGATTTCTTTAGCAGAAATCCTACAGGACTAGTAATGAGTATCATTCACAACCATGATTGGCTATCGATGGAGCAACAACGTGATCCAGATTTAAGAAAGTTATGCACTAACTTAAACAAAGATTTACAACTAAGTGAACAATACGCGCTGAACAATAACATTCTGTGTCGCAAGTTAGAAAGAGATGGTAAAATTCAACTACTTAAAGTAGTACCACAATCTTATCAATGGAGTCTTATTAACAAGTTTCATGAATCCCTAAAACATATGGGCTGGGAAAAAACATTAGCAAAAATTAAAGAACATTATTGGTTTCCTAAAATGAGCAGTACCATTAGGTATTTTGTGGAACATTGTGTTACTTGCCTAACTCTAAAGGGAACGTCCGGTGCAACACAAAGTCGCCTTCATCCCATCGAAAAAGTACCAGAACCATTTCATACTTTACACATTGACATATCAGGAAAACTTAGTGGTTCTGCTTCACAAAAAGAGTACGTATATGTTGCCATTGACGCGTTCACTAAATTTGTTATATTAAGACATTCTAAAACTAAAAATCAAGATAGTGCTCTAAAACATTTGCAAGAAATTGTCGGTCTATTTGGTGCACCTAAAAGAATAATTGTAGATGGCGATGGTGCTTTTGCATCTCATTATAAAACTTATTGTGATAATTATGGAATAGAACTACATCAATGTGCCGGTTACGTTAGTAGAGCAAACGGACAAGTAGAGAGAGTTATGAGAATATTAAAGAGTGGATTGACAGTAATAAGTAATCTGCAAAATATTCACTGGGCGAAGTCTTTAAACAACCTTCAGTTAGCTATAAACTGTACATTTTCTAAAGCTACAGGAAAAACACCTATTGAGTTACTTACAGGTAAAAAGGGGGCCGTTCCACCTGAGCTAATTTCAATAATTGACCATACTAACGATCGTGTGGACCCTGTATCAATAAGAGCTTCAGTCCTAGGCAGGATGGTCGAAACTGCAGAAAGAGACAAAAAACGATTTGATAAAGGCAAAGCTAAAGTAAAACGGTTTGAGAAAGGTGAATTTGTTCTAGTCAAGGAACCACCAAGATTGGTACGAAGCTAAGTCAAAAATTTAATGGACCATATGAGATTAAAAAAGTATTACCACACGACAGATATGAAGTTCGACGAATAAACGGTCGTGGAAGATCCAGAAAAGTTTGTCACGAAAACTTGAGGAATACTCCAAAATTTGGAGTTCAAAGCGATATTGCCGTATCGGCGATGAATAGTAACCTCATTTCAGATAAAGAGTTACAATCTGGTGTTATTGAAGAAGGATCTAAAGATTCTTTAGGTACGAGTCCTGTTGAAAAGAGAACATAAATAAATAAGAATCCATAATGTGTATTTCTCGGGTTTTCAGTTTAGCTGCAGATGTTGACTTGTCTTTTCTTTACGTGCTTTATAAGACAGGTAATACTGGAAATATGGTACTGTGCCAAAATTAGCGCTGAGGCTATGAGGCAGCTTTATGTTTAATATTTTGTTTTTCATACGAGACGGCTGAATGGACGCTGAGGTCCTGAAGCCTAAGCCAAAATTAGCACTGAGGCTATGAGGCAGCTCTATGTTTTCCATACGAGACGGCTGAATGGACGCTGAGGTCCTGAAGCCTAAGCCAAAATTAGCGCTGAGGCTATGAGGCAGCTTTATGTTTTCCTTACGAGACGGCTGAATGGACGCTGAGGTCCTGAAGCCTAAGCCAAAATTAGCGCTGAGGCTATGAGGCAATTCGCGAAATTGTTACTGTATTAAAGAGAGTAACTCTAACATAATTTTTGTTACAGATAATGTGGAGTAGGCGCAGGGACGCGCCACTCATCAGAATGGCCGTATCGGCGCATCAGTTATCGCAATCATTTGTGAGCAATTAGTTGATTTAAAATAACACTATTATTATCGGAGGGTAGATTGCTCTGATCTCACTGTATAAAAAGACGTGCCAACCGCTCCAAGATTCAGAAGCGAGTCAGTCGTTGGACTAAGCGCTACTCCTGTGTTTGTAAAATAACACTCTGAATCGCTGCTGGGATATTGGCATTGGACGAAACACTGCTCCAGTGCTATCATAAAGAAGATACCGAATCGCTGCCGGAATATTGGAAAGTGTTTTCATCTTGTTATCATTATTTTAAATGATTAGTTTTTATATTAATTAGTCTTTTGTTTTAAAATGAATTATTGCTTTATATTAAGTTTAAATAACTTATAATATTGTATAAATTTAATTTTCTAATAAATGTTTTAAATTAGCAAATTGATATCATAATTGTATTACTGTTTTATTATTGTAATTGTAATAAATTATTGATTCATATAGTGTCTACTCCTTTATATATAGTAAAGTATAGTAAAGTATACAAAACAAATACACATAAATGAAGCTTTATAGATTGACGAGAATTTAATCTATTGGCATGATATGCCCGATATAAATAAAAATGAGTGTCTATTATCTGTATATATTAATGTTTAATGTTCACTACGTAAATAAATCTACGACAAAAGTTATAGACTGGCTGAATAATAGTAACATGGAATTAATATTTCTAAGAATAAATATAGTATTTATATAATCTAAATATTGAAAAATAAACTTAATGTAATATAATCCAAAACGTTGACTTTATTTTTGGCTATTACATCTATGATTATTGTATGATTGAAACACCGTAGAAGGAGTGTGTCGTCGGTTGGATAGATTTGCAGATGTCCTAAAATGCTTAAGAGTAATGACGCCTCTGTTTACATAGCCTGAATACGTTTTCCGTATTAAGATATGGAATTATATTGCTGGAATTACAGTTGATTTTAAAAAGAAATTTTGATAAAATTTAAATAAAATCGGTCTATATGTGGTATAGGATACTTAGCTACTTCAAAGGCTGGTTTACTCAAAATGCAATATTTATATTTTAAAAGTTATATTCTCTTTACAGTTTCATTAATATTTAAAGAAGTTTAAATGAAAGATTTCATATTTTATAAAAGTTGAAATTAACATTTTATTAGTTTTAACAAATATAAAAGCTTTTAAATATTTAAGGCTATTGGTATTATATTTATTTCAATGCAGCTGTGACAAAAGGAAAATGAACAGGTTATTTTGACGGCGAGACAACGTTTTTTTGAGGCTACGAGAATTATGTGACGATTATATTTGATATAATATTTCATTATTTTATTTATGTTTTGTTATCATGTTTACACAATATTCAAAATATATTGGACTAAAATACTGCCTGCTTGTACTTACGTATTAACTATATTATTGAGCATGTATAGACGATGAATATTTTTATGTATGGTGTGGTCAGTTGGAGCCGGAACACCTTCCTCTCCCCGTCGTTATGAGTACAAAACGAGTAAAAGAAACAAAGGTATATAAAGGTATATCCAGGGCAGCATTCCGGGAAAGCACCGGTTATAGGACTCCCACAGACTAAACTGAACGGTTGAAATCTACATAAATATAAAACCAAAATAATGTCTTTCACTTTGAATTGTGTACACTTTTAAATTTTACATTTCATATATTTATTATTACTAGTTCTACAATATTATTAAAGTTGTATGCCTTACCAATAAGAAAAACAAATAAAAATGCTTATTAAATATCAAGTAGTAATTTTATTCACTATTTATGGATTGAATATAAAAAACCCTTTCGTAATGTTCAATAATATTATAAATGGTTAAATCGTTCCTATGGTCTGTATTTGAATACGAATGTATAGGAAAAGATTTTCCTATACAACTATAATATTGTAAGGAACAAAGAACAATAAATGTCACCTAGCCTATATAAAAAGGGGGCAGCAGCTGTCAAGAGGCCATTCTATCGTCGTTCGTTGGAGGGTTCACACGCTCAAACCACGTCATAGTTCTGTGTATATATCTGTTCATTATTGTTGCTAAGTCTATTTTGTGATTATTAAAATGGACTTGTAAAGTAATTAAAGTGTTGTGTTCGGTATATTTTTTATTTTATTACTACCCGCTTCTGGTTCCTAAAATCAGAAGTGGGATAGAATCCACAGCCAGACCGTTTGAACCATCCAGTTTTTTCGTTGTCGTGCGCCGCGTATTTCGATATTAACCGTTTACCGCCGCAAGTTGAAAATGTCGGGTACATCACAGTGCCATCGTTCGCGCAGTCGTACTCGAAAACATCGTAATCGGGGTAGTGAACATTCTAGTGACTATGTTAGGAGCCGTTCGCGTGCTAGGTCACGGTCACGTTCTAGTGTATCTAGTTATAGGTCATATGACAGGTCTAGTGTACGGAAAAGACGTTCTAAAGCGCAAAAAAAATGCAGCGTTCGTTGAACATTATCTTATCAAGATTAGATTCTCTCGTCGTGTTTCAAATAGTGTTCTACCCTCGGTTGGTGTAGATAAAACAAATAGCTCGCAATTAGGTCACCTGACGCCGCCGATTATTGAGATAGCAAATTCTGCGCCTACCGTCCCGTCCATAAAATCCGTGTGTGTTGATAACGAAAGTAACCACGTTTCTCGGAATAATTTCGGTGTATCTAGCGAAGCGAATGTAAATGACGTTTCACACGATGTGACTAGTAATCAAACGAATTGTAGTTTATTATTAGCAGAGGCATTAAAGTGTATTCCAGCTCGTTCACAATATTACGTGTCGAACTTCGACCCTCGTATTAACGACATATATTCATGGTGTGAAGAAGTAGATAGGGCTCGGGATTTGAGCCGCTGGGACGATAGAGAATGTTTGTCGCGGGTAGCGCTTTTTCTCAAAGGCGACGCCAAAGTTTGGTTGAACGAATGGGTGACAAACGATAGATGTTGGACTAATTTCAAACGAGAATTTAAGCCCCTCTGCCCAAGCAAACTTGATTTCGAGAATATATTGTTTGACGTCATGAGCACATCTTCCGATAAGTTTAGTACTTACGCTGAGTACGCCCGCCGCACTTACAGGTATAATACATAAGAAAATGGCCATAAGTCATATTCACAAACTTCATGATACAGGTAGCCTTTGTTTTGGATTAATAATAGGACAACCTAACTCATACAAAACCGGTTCATTAATGCCGCCAACGCGCCCCCCGCACCAACCGCGTTAATTGGAACTCATCTGTTGTGCTAATTACACGTTTGTTTTCTCAACACTTCCAATTTTTAATCATTATTCTGTGCAGTTTCACGCTGTTGTGTTTAGTGCAGGCCTAAAATACTTCCATGGATTCTTCAGGCATGGGTATGTACATGTATTTTAATACATTACTAAACTATTACGAACACTTTTTCATTCATAAAATTTTAAAGGCAGTCATGACCATTTTTGAGTCAAATAATTCCCATTAAAATAAGTTTATAGAGTACATTTGTGTATCAGTTAAATAGAGTTAAGCCACATTTCTTATTTGGGAGTATGCTATGCACTTTTGACTTGCATTATCAAGAGAAAAACCTTCCGCAACTTTCCGCCTCCATATTTTATGTATATTTAATTAAAAGTGTTTTAGGAACAAATAGTTCTAGTATTTTAAGTTCTGTAATAAAAGCAATGGTTGTCTTTTGTCGGCAGGTCCCCGTGTTGAGTCCTTGATGACCATAGCAAGAGAGGATATGTTCAACATAATAAAACAGTGTAAAGTGAAAAATATAGACAAAAAACTAGACTTTCTTGAGCGAAAACTGACCGAAATGACTAAATGCCCCAATGATAAAATCAATTTACTCCGCGATAGTCTAAAGTCTTTTAGACACCATTACAAGTCCAAATGGACTGCAGCGAGCTACAAAGAAGACCGTTTCCGCAAAACAAATGAACAATGGCTTGAGGGTACAATCTCACTACCTAATTGGCGAGTCCATAAACCCGGCCGCCCTTCAAAGGAATGCCAGGAATGTAGTGATCGAAGCAAAAGGCGCCAAACAGAACACGTGAGCTCAGAAGTACCTCATGATGAGTTGACTTATGCTGCAGTGATGAGCAAAAGAGTCGCAGGAAATAACGATCTTTCAAAGCTGATTAAACAGGCTTCAGTAACCCCGACAAGAGCCACCAAGTTTCGGAAAATTATTAGTTCAGCTGAAAAATGTTCAAAAAGTGGCAAACTGACTGTGACAAAGGCACTTATGAAATACGTGGAAGCTGACTTAATCCGTAATCAATACAATGTCATTAGAAGTGGGCAAGAAGATATTTACCCGTGCTATTCGCTGCTTCAAAGAGCCAAAAAAGAGTGCTATCCTAAAGATGTGATTGTCTCTGAAGTGAAAGTTGAAGTAACGGTTCAAAATCTTCTCGATCACACTGGCGAACGTCTCTGCCTTTATCTAGAACAAGTGCTAATGACGGCAACCAAAACTGAGATGCAGAATATGACATTAATCAGCAAATGGGGATGCGATGGCTCGAAAGCCCAAGAATTCAAGAAAATGTTTGAAAATCAATCCGATTCTGATGCCCATGTTTTTATAAGCTCGTTAGTGCCACTGAGACTGACAAGCAATGTGAATGTCACACAAAAAGTTTGGTGGCAAAATCCGGCTCCCTCATCTTCACGATTCTGCCGTCACGATTAGAATACAGTTCATGCATGAAAGCACTGAAGTGACCCGATTGGAAATCGAATATATAGAAAACCAGCAACGAAATATAATTCCTACGAAAGTTGAAATTAACGACAAACTAATAAAAGTATCGCACACTCTATTGCTCACTATGGTTGATGGCAAAGTGTGTAACGCTGCCACTAGCACCACATCTACCATAAGGTGCTACATATGCAAAAAAAGTAGCAAGGACTTTAACTCGCTCGAAAGAATCGAAAAAAGTGCCATAGATCCCAGCACATTAAGATTTGGCCTATCTATTTTACATGCACGCATGCGATTCTTGGAAACGTGTCTGCACATTGCTTACAAACTACCAATAGGGAAATGGAGATTAAGCAGTGAAGAAAAATTAATTTCAGCTGCGAAAAAAAAGGAAATTCAGGAAGCATTCAAAAATGAATTAGGTTTGCTCGTAGACGTGCCGAAAACTGGATTCGGTAATACCAATGATGGTAACACGTCGAGAAGGTTTTTTGCCAATGCAAAAGTTACGGTCAGAGTCACAGGCTTGAATATAGAGTTTCTAAAAAATCTAAAAGTAATTTTAGAAGTTCTGGCAAGTGGATTTCGTATTGACACAGAAAAGTTTTCAAACTATCTGCGATCCACTGCAGAATTATATGTTCATTTGTATAAATGGTACCCAATGACACCCACTCTTCATAAAATTTTATGTCATGGGTCTTTAGTAATAGAACATGCTATCCTTCCAATCGGTCAATTGTCAGAGGAGGCTGCTGAATCAAGAAATAAACATTTTCGTTTATATAGGCAAAACTTTGCCAGGAAATTTTCGCGAAAGGACTGCCTCCAAGACGTGATGAATCGCCTCCTTCTGACTTCAGATGTGTTCTTGAGCTGCAGCAGCAGAGCTATTATAAAAAGGATCAGGAAACCGTTCTCGTCAGAAGCATTATCCTTTTTAAAAGCAGACGAGTACGAGAGTACGAGTACGAATACTGTTGATGAAAGTAGCGAAAGTGATGATGCTGATGATTATTAATAATAGGTAATATATTAATTTTAAAGTTCAAAATAAGTATAATAAATTAGAAATAAGGAAAATTAATAAATATTAATTAATAACATACAATACCTGTTCTTTTTATTTATTTTTTGGCATTTCATTATATTTTGAATAATTTTCTTAATAATTGTATTAAAAAAGTCGATGGAATTATTATAAAAAAGCTGTAAAGTTATTTTGATAATGAAACAATTCCAAATCTACAACAATTAGGTTTTGGCCAGTTTTTTATGTAATATACCCCTATGTGCGCCGTTCTCTATTACGTCTACGCATAGTAAAAGGTTTGAGTGAGGATCTGATGACGCAAATAGTTATTAGGGGTATAACGGACGCGCAAGTACGTGCGGCAACAGCCAATGCTAACGTAACTGTAGAGAATTTGGTTTCGTTTTTGTCAATATATGTCAAGCCGGGCCGTGGTAAGTTAGATTCACGTGAATCTACGTTCAAGCAGCGCGATAGACCGAATCAATCTTACAAGACGAAATGTTATTGCTGCGGGCAAACGGGACACAAAAGTTATTGCTGTGTAAAAAAACCGCGTACTGATAAATCAGAAGATCGGCCTTCAAACTCAACATCTAAGATCACGTGTCATTTTTGTAAAAAGCCGGGTCATATCGAAAAAGACTGTTTTGCCAAGGAACGTTCGGAAATGCGTAACAAACGCAACATAAATCTCTGCAACATTACCGATCAATCTCTTAAGTATCCTGAGTAGGGAAGCGATGTTGTTACGGCTGTAGTTCAAGGTATTCCAATAGATGTGCTCATAGATAGCGGTGCGATGAATATTTCATTAATTTCGGAGAACTTTTTAAAATACGTGTCTTGTGCGCGACACTTTACGTAGACGTAGTACTCTCAAAGGAATTAGTGAAAATGAAATATCGGTCGACTCATATGTTACTCTAACTATTGAATTACCTGAAATATCTATCGAAGCATATTTTGTAGTTGTCCCTTCATCTTATATGAATGCGCCCATAATAATTGGAACCGATATACTTAATCGCGATGGCGTTACTTATGTACGTACTAAAGATAGGCAGTTTATAACTCGGTCTAACGTAACGACTTTGCCACGTCATGTTAATGCCGTCATTAATGATAAAGATGTAAATACACCACTTAAAGGAAAACAAAAGTGGTCTTTAATGTCTATAATTAACGAATATTCTGACTTTTTAATTTCCGGTACTGCCAGCACTACTGTGACTACTGGTGAAATGCATATAAATTTAACAAGCTCAACGCCTGTAGTTTACCGTCCCTATAAACTCTCTTATCAAGAAAAATTAAAAGTACGGGATATTATTCGCGACCTTCTTGATAAACAAATAATAAGGGAATCGCAGAGTATTCGAGTCCCATAATATTAGTTAAGAAGAAAGACGGCTCAGATAGAATGTGTATTGATTTTCGTGCGTTAAATCAGATCTCAATTAAGGATCGATATCCTATGCCATTAATTGACGACCACATCGATCGATTAGGAAACTTTAAATACTTTAGTTCATTAGATATGGCAACTGGTTTCCACCAGATCAGGATCCAAAAGGATTCTATTCATAAAACTGGATTTGTCACGCCAGAAAGCCACTACAAATTTATAAAAATGCCATATGGTTTGTCAAATTCTCCTATTGTGTACCAGCGCATAATTAATAAAACCTTACAAAGTTATATAGAAGCTGGTAATGTGTTAATTTATGTTGACGACGTTTTATTGCTTAGCAACACCGTGGATGAAGGTCTGACCTTGCTCAGAAAAGTACTTTCCACCCTCACGACATCAGGTTTCTCCATAAATTTGCGTAAGTGCTCCTTTATAGTTACAGAGGTAGAATACCTGGGTCGATTGGTAAGTCAGGGTAAGGTGAGGCCGAGCCCTCGTAAGGTAGAGGCCTTAGTGAACAGCAGATCGCCAGAAAATGTCAAGCAAGTTCGTCAATTTCTCGGACTCGCTGGATACTTCAGGCGATATATGCAAGGCTTTGCAGTCAAGACTGCGTGCATCGCAAAACTCACCAAGAAAGATACAAAATTCACGTGGGGATCCGAGCAAGAACTTGCTCGCCAGGAAATCATCGACAAGCTGACAAGTGAACCTATTCTGGTAATATTTAATCCTATTTTAGCGACGGAAGTCCATACTGATGCGAGCAGTGCTGGTTAAGGTGCAATATTGATGCAAATCTCTACAACTGGTAACAGCAAGTTGTGGAATATTTCAGCAAGGTCACCCAGGCTGTTGAACGTAAGTACCACTCTTACGAACTGGAGACGTTGGCAGTAGTTAAAGCGCTTCAGGATTTCCGACACTATTTGGTTGGATTGCAGTTTAAGATATTTACGGACTGCAATGCCCTCAAGGCTACAGAACGCAAAAAAGACCTACTGCCCCGCGTAGCTCGTTGGTGGGTATATTTACAGGACTTTACCTTTAACATTGAGTATCGGAAAGGAGTGAATATGTCGCACGCAGACTTCTTAAGTCGCAACCCAATATCAGTGCAAGCATGCCAGGTTACTAGGCCTCATAACTGGGCGCAGATAGCTCAGGCTGCAGACGGTGAAACTCGTGAACTAGTACAACAGTTAAAAAGTGGAGTTTTGGACTCCAGTCGGTATGTACAGCGAAACGACTTATTATTTTATCGGTATGCTCCAGTTGGTGAGACACCCCGTCTTCTATGCTACATACCAAAGGGCCATAGATTGAGCCTTTTGAGAGTGTTTCATGACGAACACGTCGGTGCAGAGAAAACGCTAGATCTTATTTTAAAACATTTTTGGTTTCCAGGCTTGCGCAAATTTGTGAGTAAATACATTTCTCATTGTCTTATATGTATGTCAAAAAAAAAAGGGTGCCTCGGGCCCCGCACCCAAACATTACTTCGTGAGAAAAGCCTGATCAACCGTTTCACACGATCCATGTGGACGCCCTAGGACCACTACCGGAATCAAGAGGTTACAAGTTTCTTCTCATCCTGGTAGATAGCTTTACTAAATACTCCCTTCTGTATCCGATCTACCGACAGGATACATTGGAGCTTAAGCGAGCTATGACAAACGCTATTTCCCTTTTTGGTGTGCCAAGGCTAATAGTAGTGCATCGCGGGCGTATGTTTGAATCCAGTGATTTTGTCAGCTGGATTAAGGAACTGGGATCTGACTTGCACCACATCACTGCAGGGAAGCATCAGTCCAACAGGCAGGTCGAGCGCTATATGAGGACAGTCCTCAATATGATAAGAATTGAAGTCAATCATAGAGATGCTTCGTGGTCGTAATCACTCATTCTCAAAGCAATTTCAAAGTTTAATTATTTCTTGTTATCATAAAAGGAATACTACGTAATGAGATATAGGAAATAGCCAGTATATTTATCCATATATGTAAAACTGATATTAGTTTCTCTTACACATGGCACACGTCTGAGGAGAGCTGTGAAGACGAGGGCTATATTAACAGAGAAGAGCGCCTCAGAAGAGTTGCTTCATATCGAGGCTTCGTCACGAGCGCCTACTAGTTACTACTCTTAGACCTAGTTAGACCTAGTTACTACTCTTGATTTACGTTATATTGATGTTGATGTTGTAGTAGTACCTTGCAATAGTTGCTTTAGTACCTAAATGTATCGACTAGTTGTATAAATATTTTGTATATATATTTAAAATAAGAATAGTCATTATTAGTATTTGGAATACCAGTTGGTTCTAGCGTTTCTATATATTAGATTGCACATCATTCTACACAAGTTATTTAGAAGACAAAAAGTTAGAAGTGTAATTAGATTAAGCAGTAGTATACTTTTTTATATTTCCAGTAATTTTTATTATTCAGCCAGATGCACTCACCGAAATACGGGTTCTTCGAGCTAAGTTCTTTCGTACCTACATTAGTCACCCACTTTCCAAGATGTCATACCTTTTCGTCATTTTCTAACATTTTTAATCGTGAATAGAATAAGTATTACAAATGAGTGAAGGAGAAAGATGACACCAAACCATAATTAACATTATCGTTTCCTTGAGTAGTCTTAGTCTTGGGTAAAAAAGAATTAGAATATCTAAAATGTTCTACAAAGTTGTAAAATGCTATTAGTTTCTGTAACAGCTTTAGTGATTATCCCGTAACAAAACGCGTGAAGATGCAACGCGTAATATACGAACAAACATATATACATTATTAATTATAAGCTATTACAACTTACATGTTATTCATACTTCATTTGATATTATTATTGCGAAAACTATGTTATAAACAATATATATATATATGAAGCAGTGTTAAGTTTTGCAGTGATTTTTATTTCTACTTTTAATTATTTATATTTTAAATTTTATATCTGGGATTATTGGATTGCATAGTAAATTAATAATTAAAAATTATATATTTTAGCTGAATTGTATCAAATACTTTTTATTTTCATGTGTTCAAAAATAATCTTTAGTGTGTGTTGTAGCTTACAAGTGAACTCAACGGTAACAGAAAGTGTACAAGCCATTTTCTTTTCATAGGCAAGTAATGAACTTAAACAATATTTTATTCCAGAACAAAACCAAAGCCTTAAAAAATATAATTCCAGAATAAAGCAAACACTGTAAAATGTTAATATTTTTTAGACCATCTCCTAGTAAAATTAAAACTTGTAGTAAAAAAGAAACAATATTTGAGTCTTTCATTATATCTAATGAATGGTAATTTATTAAATACACTTTGACTTCGGTTTGAGAAGAAACTTTCGTTCTCAATTATTAAATTATTGTTTTGGCTTAATTATGAAATATTAGTTTGGGACATTAAATTTACAGAAGAATATTAAATACCGACGCAGCGGCTAGTATTAAGGGAAGACGACACCGCCCGCATTGCCGTGCTCGGAGGGAAATGAAACTACTAACTGCTGGCATTACATGAATTCTTAGTTCAATCGTTGACCTGGAATCACTTTTCTTTAGTATTAATTAGTTGTAAGTGTTATTTTTAGTTAAGTAGTATAATTAAAAAAAAAATAATTTGAATTGCAACCTTCGCTGTCACCAAAACAAAAAAAAACTAAATAACTTCTATGTACAGATAGGGATCAGTTATTATATGTGCAGGTACACAATACTTGCTTCAACTGTGTCGTCACATTCAGGCATAAAACAAAATAAAAAGTTGGATTCAAAGGTTTGTGGATGCTGGAAGAATATTGCAAATTGATGGGGGATTAGTTTAAAAAGACCTTCATGAAAATAAATTAGATATATGTATTAGATATCTTCAAATAGTCTTTCACATTACAGTAAATTGCTGCATTACATTACATTAGGAGTGCTGTCGATCCAATTAATGAAGCACAACAATATTAACAATAGGACAGCAATCGCCGTAAAACACAATATAGTGCAGTTTTCAGTATCTCAGACGCTATTCCATGTAGACTGTTATTATCAAATGTCTAGTTTGTAATATTATCCAAGTTCAATTTTGTATGTTTATAAGACACCATTTTCATTTCTAATACAAGTTGAAAATTAACACATCTTGTATCTTAAACTATATTTACTAAAAAGAGTAGGAAGATGATACATTTATGAGATGTGAAGTAAACAGTATCACTGTAAGTATTATTGTTCTTTTCACAATGTGCGAGTCGCAATGTTCCAAGAGATTTAATGACTTATTATATAATGTGATCAATCCAAGGTGTCTTACTATTAATTTTTGTTTGTAAATATCATTATGTAATAGTATTTTTTAAATTATCATTATTTAACGCTCACGAAACAGAAAGAAACCAATTCTAATTAGATATAAAATTAAATCACTTTTTGTATGAATATTTTGATTCAGCGAAAGTTTAAAAAAATAACATTTATTCCTTTCTAGAAGCTAGAAAATAGATTTAAAGAAATAAAACACCCCAGAGGAACCGGCGGAATAAACTTGGCGGACATATCTTTTAAATCGCCGCTCTGTTAAAGTGATATAACATTTTAAAATCTGCCAGAGGCGGCCACTTTATACAGTCTTTGAGTTTTATATATTTTTTATACAACCGATTAAACTACTGTGTATTTTTATTTATTAATATAAGGAATATGAATGCAAGAATAACAACAATGCTATTTTGTTATTTTAACATATTTACATAACTGTACGATTTATTTTATATAAAAAAAATATTAGTTTACTTTAAAATTGTCGACGAACTTTGGAGGTATTGAGTAAATACATAATAATGTTATTAGATTGGTCATATTCATATTAGTGAAAACGACATTCAAGCCTACCAAGAATTTTAGAGCTGTCTGAAGAAGTTCTGGATGTTGTCCCAACAGAACTTTTAACTTGTTACTTAGCAATTTAATTTTTTGTAGTAATTTTAATATTTGTATTCACATATTCTATTTTTCATGTCTATCGATAGTGTAGTCTGAAGACATTAGGTAGATTAATTACCTGTTTATAGATATAATTAAAGAGAAATAATTACTACGTGATATTTCATATTCTTTTAGTAATTGAATGTTGCTGGCTTGAGGTTACTGTAAGTTCCTATAAATATTAAAGAAATTATAAAATATTTTATTATTAGCATTTAATGCTAAATATTATTTAAGAGTAGCTGTCAACAGTTTAAATGTATATTAAGTATGATATATTACGTTTGTTATTAATATGTTAAGTTTCATATCAAATTCAATTGAATTTATAATTGTTATCATCCCAAAGACAATCGGTTCTTCACTTTAATAATACTAAATTAATTTGTTTCGTTGAGGCTATTTTCAATTCAACTACCTGTCTTATTGACGTCCCGCGTGTGTGGGAACATTATTTGCGTCTTTCCATATTTTGAATTTAAAATTTGTTATCGTTTGTTTTATCTATCCGAAGCACTTTCAAGATTAACTTTTCAATGAGCCTCCAGGATGATTTATTATTCGTGTTGCCGACACTACCGCAGTGTAAAAAAAATATTGGAAGAACAATTCTATTTCTCAAGTTTCGACAATTTATGATGCTCGTTATATTATCAGGAAGTCTTCTGGCCATGTACAACTTTATTTATTTGTTCAAGACTACATGTTAATATGTTAAAAATAAGCGTTTGACTGCAGTCACCTTGTACTGACAAACAATGGGGCTATGTATATGTCTTCGATGGTTTTTAGTCATTAGTGCCTAGGATTTAATTTAATCAATCTTAATATTAAGGATTCTATTTTGTAAAAATATTTAAATTGTTAACCTTAGCTAACACATTCTATCGACATATTTAATTTTTATTTTATTAATACATTTATCCATACAGATTAAAATTTCATTTAAAGTAACTAACTGATTAAACAAAGAAGTGGTAAGTTGAAACCCTTTAAATATTATTGTTTATATTTTTGAAAATATTCGCGACTAATATTTCTTATTTCAAGGATACAAGGGACAAATAAGTTATTAAGAAAAATTTATTAAAAGTTGCCTAATACGTTAGAGTGTAAAGGCGGCTTTATCTGTGATGATGATTTCTTTTAAGTAAACTTTGTTCTAAAGAAGTAAGTTCAGAGGAGAGTGGTTGGTGTTGGTATGTAAAAGAAATGTACAACTTTTAATGGATATATATTACACATACGTGTATGTAATTGCAAGATCCATTTGTTTTTATCACAATATCAAAATTATGATGATTTTATTCTAAGAGATTTTAAAATTGTAATATATAGATTATGTATTAATATTAAAATCACTATTGTATTTTTTCAAATATTCATAATGTAAAATTGTTTAATTAGTAGTTCAATGTATTGTAAATGATGTCACGTGATAGGAACAAAGTAACAGTGGAGTTGTTAATCACTTAGTATTAACTCTACGCGCCATCGAAGAGTCATGATTCGCATTGAGCTTTACTCTGAAGTGTTACTCTGGTCATATTATTATTATTATATATATCGGCGTGACTCATTATTTATCTGATTACATGTGTAATTGTCTAAGTTTTTAATAAGTGTATAATTAATATATGAATTGTGTGTAACTTTGTGATTTAAAATAATATTTAATATTATTTGTAATCAACATCGAAATCACTCGTCACATCACGTGACGAAGCGGAACGAGTTGCTCTATAAGGCACGCGCAACGTAGTCCAAGGCAGTTCGGCTTCAACGGCCGAACCGTTCAGACGTCTAATATTCATTAGCCCAGAATCAATTTAATATTACAGAAACTTGAAGTAAAGTATTGTTTCAATATTGTCTTTTTGACAATGGACCACCTTCAAGAAGATCCTAATGACCCTCATCAGGAATGCGGCCCTTTGCCCGTGTTACCAACACCCGAAATATATAAATAGTTTCCATCATATATTTAACATGGAACAAAATAAGTGTGACAGTGGATTAGCGCCAACATATACATTGTATATATATATAATAATACATACTCGTAATACTAACAACGTATAAAGTATAGCTAATTAGCTATAAATATTACGTAAAATATTTATAGCGTCAGATAATAATTAATACGGAGATATTTATAGACATGTTATAAATATTGTCGTATTTACAATAATTATTATTTATTATCGACGCAGACTGTCGAATATCATGGTGTATGAAATGTCATGGAATTATACGAATAACTTCAGCAAATAAAGTCTGTAGTCGATATTATTACACGCTCTAATCGTTTAACACTATAGTAAATGACCTTAAACAAATATAAGATGCTTTTTATATACTTATGATGTTTTATGTTGTAAAATATACTCACCTAATCCTTTTTTCAATTGTAATATTAAATTAAATATATTCTTAAATACATTTTTTCCTCAGTTAAATAAAACGAAACATTGAATTTTTCTGTTATAAGTAATTAGAATCAAAAGATCTTTCTAGAAGACAATAGACATTCCTTTTACATTTTTTAATATACACTTATTACACTGTTATTTTTTTTATATAAATGAATGAGAAACTTTGAAATGAAAACGGAAGATAAAATAAAAAAATATTTTAAAAACTACAATTAAGACATAAAAGAAAATATTCATTCAAAATAATGAAAATAAGAGAAGCAAAGATGCTTAAGAGACGTCACTTTTAATTTTAACACACTTCATGGAAAAGTTTTGCTTTTTCTTAATTTTTATTTTATATTTTTTTCATAAATAAGAAGACGTTGTATATTAATTGTACTCTTAGTTTGAAAATACTAATATTTGCAATATAATAACAGTCATTCATAATAGATCTTCACTTATTTAGTATATATGATAATGTGAATTTTGCATATTGTTTCGAGCAGTGGGAGGTGGAGAACTAGTATTTAAATGAAATTGATTCTAATAAATACATAATAAGGAAATTTTAATACTAGCTGCTCTCGTATTTACATTTTAATTAAAAGTCAGTAAGTTTACTTCTAAATGGTTTTGTTGTCTACTCAGTCAGCGCTACGGAGTGGTGTTGGTGTGTGGGTCATGTGGTCATAGTAGTTGCAGGCGTTGGAGCTTCGAGGAGATAAATGTATTAGTTTATAATGTTTAAAAACAACAGTGCGCAATGAAAGAGATGGATAGCTGTTTTATTAGCATTAACTCGAATCTTTTAATCGATACTTGAAATTATATTAAAGCAATTTGTATTGTCCTATGAAAGATTATGTAGAAAGATTATAATTTCAAACTTAACCTAAGTCCTGTATGTATTCATATATTACACTAGAAAGATTACTAAAATTAAAATACTAATATTTAAATTTCGTATGTCATTTTCAAGCTACTTATTTTTTATTCTATTACAGAGCATAAATGTAATCACTAAACAAGTGTCAATGTAGGAAGTAGATATTTTTAATTTTAATTCACTGCAAATATTATTATAACTGTAAAGATCTAAAACCTGTACATCAGTTTTATTTTTTATCTAACAAACCGCTGCCTTGACATCGACGTTCGATCTACGTCTATATTTTTTCCCTAATAGATGTGAGAGACCTCGAAAATGTGGACTGCTTTTAGTCATGTATTTAAGGTTTTAATGTTAAAAAATAATTTGACGCTGTCATATTACATATTAAACAACCAATTGTACTTGGCCATAACTTTCTCTATTTTTTACATGAAATGTAGAAAGTTATGGCCTAGTGGTAGCTTTTAAAATAATAATGAGACATAAGACATGTTTTATAGAAATAATAACTCTAAAAATATAGGTCCAGGTATGATTTTTACATTTTTTTACTTCAATCAATATTGTGTTTTAGTCATCGTCATAGTATAGTATACAACATTGACTTGTCTTCAATAAACATACTCATAGAAGCATAAGGATTAAACTAAAAATAACAAATTGCGGCTTTAAGTATTTTTATATACATATGTCTTTATTACCGAAAGAAAGTGCAATGGACGGACATAATGTTCAAAACATTTTCTGCCAGTCAACCTCGAAACAAAAGCACAAAAGATGTTCACATTTGCTTGTACAAATTTCATTTAACTTACCTCAGTATTGTTACTGAGGTAACTTAAATGAAATAACTAAAACTACTACAATGTATCATAAACATACAACTCATACATTACATCTACACATTTCTAAGAATAACATACTATATTTTTATAACATAATGACACATCACTACATTACATACATTACATATAAATACATATAAACATAAATATATAGTCGTATATAGTTTTTTAACCGATGACTTGATGACTTCGATCTTACTTTGTCTTGTACTAATTTGATTTTGTAAAGATGAAAAGAATACTAAATGTTAACTCAGATAATGAACTAACAGCAGACAAAATTAAGTCAAAGTCCAATTGTTAGATCTTGCCTGACGCGATACAGACCAAGAGATAAACAATCAATTCTAAAAATTTTAAAATACTAAGATATTGTTAATTAACTTAATGATGTATAATAATATTAATGTAAAGAGTCATCTTTCCTTTTTATTATAAGTGTAATCTATTAATTTACACATTATTTAAAAGTTACTACTTTAAAAGCTACTAAAATATTGGCATCTCTCTCTAATTCTCTTTAGTTATTCTCCTTGCAACCTTCCCCGCGTGGCATACCAATAGGTTTCATCATACATCACTACTAGGTGGGGAGATTTTTGTTTTACTTTGCGACGGCGTATGCGTATCCTACTAATCTTAAATATTCGGCAACAGTCTGCCAAAGGAACCTCTATAATAATAAATGCTTCTTAAATACATTCCTCCTTAATCGAGGTTATGAAAATTAAATACATAAGTGAGAATGTTTTAAATTTTTTACAAAGTACTTTTATTATAATATTATAGAAATCGAAAGTGATTGTGTTCTAAAACGTTGAACCTTGCAGGGTCATTTTTTCCAACTTGATTAGTTTTTATAAGCACATAAATGAAGTAAAAGAAAACGATATATAAATCTCAATTCATCGTTTCATATTTTCTCGCATCGATTACTTCTTAAAACCTTCTACATCATACATACAGATATCTTCTGGACTGAAGTAATCATAGGCCACTACTCAAAGAATTCCAGTGTCCCTATGGGATCCATAGGATTAACAAACAGCTTTGAATGTTTATTGCATTCACATGTGACACGGGCTGGATGCATTTTAAAATTATAGCAATTTAATAAATTATGGAAGCATTTTTAAACTTATAACAATGTAGTTATGACATATGTATTTCAAATCAAATCTTTAGGAAAATTATGGTTTAGAACAATTCATTATAAATTAAGTATAATTAAATAAAAGAAACTTATGTGATATACACTTTATATGAATATTAGATATAATTAAGTAAGGGTGCCGTCGTTGGGTGGCTGTAATAACTATCATGAATATTACAAGATATTTACAATTTAAATCATACTTTCTGAATATAACGGCTTTTGGTAATATATTAGGTTTGATATGTTATAATTTAAGATATCTAATATGAAATATTAAGGAAAATATGTCATTGAACTCGGTCTTACTCCTTAGAATAAATTGTTTTAGTAGTCATGATTTGTACGGTATTTTCACATGTTCTTTTTATTCTATAAAGATATAGGATTAGCTTTATTACTTACGAAAAATATATTACAATGCGCTTTTTGCTTTTTTATGAAAACTATAAAATATAAATTATTCTTAATCAAGGTTTGAAATAAAAAAAAATTGAGATCGGCATTATGTATTATGTATATCCGATTGCCCCCGGGATGATGGAGCCCCGAACTACTTAGAGCACCCTCACGTCTACAGGCCACGTTGATCTACTTACTGCACGGGACAGAAGTCACCCTCCTCTGTCATCAAGGCACTACAGCTGGGGAAGGAGACGGCGAGCGTGCTCCGACCTCCGTGTCCCCAGCTTACCTACGGAGCGGGTCATTGACTAGAGGCTAGTTATCTGACTAGCTCAACTGCTTTCTTCGCTGTAATAATTTGCTCACAGAAGAAGGCCATTGCAAACCAATAAATCTCGCTCTCTCGCCAATCGCCAACCATCACAAGCACCATACGCCGATGGAATCAGACTGCACACTTCGCGAAGGTATGTCGAGCCCAGATTTCCATCTTATTATAGTGATGGCAGAAGGGAGTCACCTCTATTCTTGCAATCTCTTGCAAATACTCCTCTAATCAGCCGTACCGTAAAGTATCTGCATGAGACGGAAGGTGAGTGTTTCGTGCCGTTGGTTGATCCAGCATTCCAGATGGAGGCGGACCACCCTCACTGACGTAAGATCGCCGGCCGGGGATCCTTGGTCATTATCTTTTTTACTGTATCCTCTAAGGTGGTACCTTGTTTATAAAATGTCTTCCTCTGCATTACTTATAGAGTTAGTAGTACGATATTTTTATTTTCTTGTTCCTATATTTAAAGAAACGACTAACCAAGAAGAATAATAAAAACTTAAAATTTTTTTCTTACTGAGGAATTCCTGCCAGAGTATTATATAACCTATAATTATCCTATTAATCTCACATAAATACGAGCTTAATGTATTTTTAATGGGAATTTCCCCTTGAGGGTCCATGTTTGGATCTATACGATGTTGACTTTAGAACTAATAAATTAGTAGATATAATATAATTAGCGACCTGCACTCTTATCTATGAAATTAACAAAAATATATCTTTCCAGTTTTATCTGTGTCTCTTTTATAGTGTTTATATTAAAAATAACAATTATAAGATTATTTCATAAAAGAAGTAAAAATTGCAGAGCGGTTACATCATGAGTACAAGAAATCAAAACCAGGTCCCTTCACATTTTATTTTCTATGTTTGTTATCGGTTGTAAATGTTATTAAAATACAATAATAATAAACATTTATCGCCAAGTTTTCTCAGGTATGTGTGTATGGCAATAACTTTTACAGTGACAATGAAAGAAATGTCTTATGAAGAACTCGTTTAATAAAGATTTTTGACATTGTTTATAATTGCAAAAATAAAATAAAGTTGCATAATAATGTAAACAAATGAAGAAATATAGACGGTGGCATCATTAGCTTTTCTTTGATATACTTCACTCTCGAGTAAGCACATGTAGACGACGATGTGTTGTTTCTCACAGGTTTTTAAGAAACACTTTGACCTCGTTTAACTTTTGTTATCGTTTACTTCTTGAGGTTTTGAAATTTAAAAAAAAAAATTTAATGCGTTTTTCATTAGAATATTAATCACATAACAAATATAAACAATATGGCCATTATATAAATATAAATTTCTATAATTGTCTATTATAAGTAGATGATAGGTTGTTTTAATTATCTTTAATCTTGTCTATGAAGTAAACCAAACTTACTTACTTACATATATTAAAGGGGTCGGTTTACTTTTATAAAATTTAAACTTCAATTATTGTTAAAATTATATTTCAGACACAGATTTCGTTTAGACATTAAAACAACTTAATGGTAGTTTAATAAAAGTTTACAAAATAATTCTCAATTCAAACTTCAAACTGAGAAACAGTTATAGTAATGAAGTTAAATTTGAATCTTTTTATAGCCATATATTTCAATATTCCAACATAAGACCAAACTCAAAGAATAGTTTGAATTTATTCCCAAGGTTAGTAAAACACCTTCCCATCTTAGGGAATACGTTTTCGATTCCGATATTCGATACCGAGATTTGCTTCTCTGGAGCGATCGTTTGCATTATTACCTGAAGTACAATTTGTTGAACACCGTGCTGTGATCGTTGATTAATACTTTCATATGGTTTGTGAGATCGAATTCTTTCTTGTCTTTTACTATTACAATTTAAATCTGAATATTATAAATGTCACGTACTGTAATTACAACAACTGATACAGAGCATGATTCAACCACATGTTATTAAGGCACCGAAATGGTTTTGCGTATGTATTTAAATTAAAAATAAATAATCTCTGCTAATTAAAATAATAAGTATATAGTTTACAAATATGATTCCTCTCCCTCCCCTCTTTATAATTCATCTTCTTTGTAAATATTTGCAAGAGTAACAGTGTAACGATAAGATGCATTAAATTATTTCTTAAAAATAAATGTTAATAAAATACGTCACGGTCGAGTGCAAATGCTATCCTGTGACGTCCAAACCAATAAGAATAACTGTTATCTTTTAGTTGGTAGCCTTAAAAAGCGCACCTTCTGTGTCGCCTAGTAATGTTACATAATGGTCCCGGCTATCACCTTCTTGGTCGGGAATATCCATTAAATACAAGTATTTACCAAGTGAAATAAATAATGGTTTATTTAAATTCGTACTGTTTCTATGATTTCAACACAGTAACATAATTATTAATACTATTATAAATGATCGTCATACATTGACATTGGTGAGTTGTTTTTACTAGTTACAATATCATGTTAATGTTATTTTTAGTATCATATTATCTTCGTTTATTACTTGTGCTCGTCGAAGTGAGCACAATCTTATACACAATCTTTACTTGTGAAGTCGGTCAAAACTTTCGTGTTTTCTTTTTTTCTCATTTAGGGAAACACTTAAGTCGATGTTTATCTTAATTGAACTCCTTCTTATCTTAGCATTGAGAGTAATCTTTATCATCAAACAATGACATTATCTTTATATGCTTTGTGTTAAATATTAATATTATAAAGAGGTAAATTTGTGAGTTTGTATAAAAGAGATAATCTTCAAATTGTTTGTTCAAATTAAAAAACTTATTTACTTTACTTTTACTTTTAGGCGACTTAAAGTAAGAACATGGGTTGAATATTAGGAACCTTTGCTATTTATTGGTGTGTATAAATTACATTTCTGTGGTATTTTTATTATAAATGTGTGACTACAAACATTTACATTTTTATAATATTTGTCTATGATAATTTTCTATTCATAGCTAATAATTTCCTTAATTAGTCTCTGATTTTTCACATTCGTTTAGAAATTGAACTTTGCTAGCTTGAGATTACTCTAAGTTCCTCTGAATATTATAGAAAATATTAAATTAATCATTTAAATTTATTGTTTTGTTTAAGTTATAAATAATAACTAATAATAGTATACAGAAAAAAAAATTAAGAGTTTTTGTCATTCGTTTGATTTCAGTTTCAGATAGCTAGATGCTGCCGACATCGTGTTATGGATCTATTTAGTATCGATTAGTAATGCTTCATTGTTCCCAAAGAACAAATATTACTATATAATAATATTCGTGGGTTGTTGTTTCTATTATATATTTACCTACATTTAGTATGGAGTTTAGTGTGGAGCAACGCTATTTGCTTATTTGCATACTTTGATTTAAAATTTCTTGTCTTTAGTTCTTTCTATCGGAAAAACTTCCAAGATTGACTTTTATTGAGCCTCCGAGATGGTTTACTATTGCTCGTAATGCCGGAACTCCCCGCGGTTTAAAAGAATATTGGAAGACTACTGCGTAGGATTTAAATTAAGATCATAAATATAAGGATTTTATTTAATAAAAGTAATTAAACTGTTTATTTTAAGTAACTCACTGCTGAGTCTAGTTTACATATTTTGTCTATTTTTTTTATATTAAGTATTTCATACAGATTAAATTTAGAAGTTCATTTAAAGTAACTAACCGAATAAACATATTTTATGTTTAATCGGTGATAATTAAATGTGGTGAGCAAGTAAACTTTTAATATTTTAGTTTAACATTAACGGAAAAAAAAGTGAAGAAAATAAAGTTAAAACAGTAATATAAAATAAAAAGAACAATATAAGAGTTACAGTGTAAATGCGGCTTTATCACTGTTGATGAAATCTTTTAGGAAAAGTTTGTGTAAATTCGGTGGAGAGTGGTTAAGAATAGATATATATAATAAACATACATGTGTACATATTATGTATAAATAATAAATACTAACAATGTACTCCCTCATAAAGTACAGTTAATTAGATATAAATATTACGTAAAATATTTAAAGCGTCAGATAATAATTAGTACGGAGGTATTTATAGACATGTCATAAACATTTCCGTATAAATTATTTGTATATTAAATTATAGAATATCACGGTGTAAAAAATACCATAGAATTATACAAACGACTTCAACTAACAGAGTCTGTAGTCGATAATATGACACGAGTTATCGTTTAAAACTATAGTGAATTATAAATGGCTCGTTCCTTTAAAAATATAAGACGCTTTTTTAATATATATGATATTTATTGTACAATAGCTTCCCCTACCCGTTTTAAATGAAAATATTGTTTCATAACTATATTATTTCCTCAATTTTATAAAGAATTATTTAATATTTTTTATTTTAAATCCTTAGAATTAATATATCCTTCTAGAAATCAAAAGTGGAAGCTTAAAGACCAAAATTATATTAAAAAATATAATTAAGACATCAAAAAAAATATCCATTTAGAGTAATGAATATAAGAGAAGGAAATACCCTTAAGAGATGTAACTTCTAATGTTAAGATACTTCATGCAAAAGTTTTACCAATTGGTAGTAAATTGAAGTTTTTTCTTAATCTTTTGTATAAACGAGAACGCGTTATATCGTCACAGCGTTAAAATTACTTGTTTTCTCACAAATTAAACTTTAAAACAATCACAATGAACTGTGGTGGCTAGATTTTTACGCAGAAAAATGAATGAGTTTACTTGAATATGGTTGATTGGTTTCTCAATATTAGATAATACCGGAAATTGTATAAATGTATTAACCGTTAATGTGTTTAAGTATCTGCGTAGTACATTTATGTTTAATGAGTCCGTAGTTTCCAATCAACCGGCTTTATTATGTAGTTAATAAATCATTTCCTGTACAATTTGTAGGACCTTGATACGAATACGTAATATACTCGTACATAATTGTACGTTTAGTTCTTGGTCTTAAAATAATATATTCTTTACAATATAAGACGTTTATTTTACAGATTCATTTAGGATATTAGATAGTAGATCAATTGTTTATTATTTAATTCCCGCGGTGAGATTCGGTAAAGTTGGTATTCAAATGATTAGGTTCCACTAAATTTAATTGTAATATGAGCGCCCTCATTTTAGTTAAAAGCCATTAAGTATACCTCCTAAGCGGTAGTGGTGTGTGGTGTCACGTTGTCATAGCTGTTGGAGGTGTAGGAGCGTCGAGGAGGAGTATGTATTAGTATTATCATGTTTGCAGAACAAACACAAGTGCCCAATGAAAGTGATGAAAGCTGTATTCATTAATTCAAATTATATTAAAGTAACTTGTAATATGCTGACTAAATCAGTTTCATATTGTTAATATTTTACGTGAAATATACTAACCAATGCATCCATTATTTAAATAACCTATTAATGCCACTATACGTAAATTATAGTAATGTAAAATATAATAAATAATGAAAATTATATTTAGCGCTGTTCACTAGCTGCAGTACTAGCTAGTAACATCGATTGAATGTCAATATTTTCTTTTGGTAAGAAATAGAATTCAAATATTTATAAATACTCTAAATAAAGCTTATCAAATTTTAAATATATGTTATTAATCAAGCTTAAAAAATAGATACAATATATATTTCTCTACAGCCGCCATCTTGCTGCTACCATTTATTTTTATCCAATTCAACGAGTATTGTGATTAGAACCAAACACTAATGCAGCTTTGATAAACATTTATTTCAAAACTTAAACAGATAAACTTAAATACAAAACAATATTATCTAAAACAATATACTAGTTTAATATTATCTGACATCTGATATTACTTACTTACACAGTCATAAACCTCATTTTATTGAACATTTATTGATGTTTAAAATTACAGTTATTACAATTAAGTATTATTTTATTATTAAATTATATTTTAAATATTAGATTTTAGAGATTTTAAATATTAAATATTGATTTTAGTGAAAAATACTTCTTTTCTATTTGAATGTATTCGTTATTTTAGCGTCTCCATAGTTACTAAAATTTTAAAAGAAAACAACGTTATACTGTTTGAAATTATAGTTTATTTTAACGAGATACACTTTAAAATTTAACTCAAACACAATACGAGTAACAAAAAGTTTTAGTTAATTAACGAGTTACAGAAACGTAGAGAAAAATCAGAGCAGCTAAGTTATGTAAACAAAGTGAGTTTGCCTCAGTAACTATCACCTTCAGTACAGATATCTCTATACAATTTTCTAATTATTTTTTTTTTATTTTTGCTGTGTTCAGACGACCTTTATCCTTCACATGTAAATTCCAATACATTACTATTTATTTATTTAGTTAGCTTCACGCCATATCCCTTACGGGGTAGCCAGAGACGACGGAGCGCCAAACGTTACGGTCCCTGCATACCTCTTTCGCCTCGGCCACAGACATTAACCTCTTCATACATGCGTTATATATATTTTTTATAGTTTTGTTATTTTCATTTTGCTTAAATCGCAGCGAGTCAAGAAATTTAACTTCTTCCTGTTAAATCTGATAAATTGAAAAAGATTACACTTGATTTTTTTTTGCTTTAGAAGTAATTATGTGTTAATTACAACAAAAAAAAATATTGTCTTTTTTTTTCAATAAAACATTATTTGTCATTCTTCGTAAGAAAATTTTGATTCAAAGAAAATTAAAAACAAAAATAATTGTTATTAGAAGCTAGAAAATAAATAGTCTGAAAGAAATAAATCACCCAAGAGGAGCCGGCGGAATAAACTTGGCGGACATATCTTTTAAATCGCCACTCTGTTACAATGATATAACATTTTGAAATGCGCCAGAAGCGGTCACTTTGTACTGCCTTTGTGTTTTTCATATTTTTTATACAACCGATTAAACTATTGTCTTTATTTTATTTTTATTTACTAATAAAAGGAATATGAAAGCAGTAATAGAAGGACTGCTATTATCTTATTGAAACTATTTGTTATATTTTACCAACTGAAAAAAAGGGAAGTACTAGTTTTTTTAGGATTCTGTTTATAAAACGTGATAACAAAGTAAAATTATCATTCATAGCAAATAGAAATTATTTTATATTATGAAATCTAAATATTGCTTTGATATCGCCACTGATTATAATACATTGTAAGTCTCAATCACAATACACAGTACTAAATACAATAACAGTTGTAAGCAGCATCACGAGATCAAACGATAACTATTATGTACTGTACACTATTTGTATACATTAATATGTTTTACATGCACTCTGCATAATACACATATTAACACGAATCAATTGTCTGTAAGAGAAGCCGTAAGCAGAAATATATACAGAAATTATATATAGAAATCATATCATTTAAAATTATAAACTTCGTAAACTGAAAGTCTTCAACACTGACGTTCGAAGAATTTCACTTTTAAAAACCTAACCTAAACAATACTATTTTGAATCTCGATTTTATAAATTATTTTTTTTTCACTCTTATTTTGTTATTGTCTTCAGAAATAAAATTGTTTGTTTTTTTTTTAAACTTGTATAAATATGTTCAAAACTATAATTTATGTAACTATATTTATAACATATATGTATGTAGAAAAAATGATTAATAATTTTGTAGTAAATAATTTAACTCTACGCTAATACTTGTAGCATTCTCATGTACAGTAATTGCTAAAATTTTTCGCTTGACTTACCTCTTCTTGCAACTTGCATACTTGTGTTTGGTATTCTGTGCTACGGATGTCTCAAGGAGCTCCTTAGATATTATTACTCAATCTCAAAATCAAGTAACTTAATTAAATAAATAGCACTCGTCAGAAGAATCATGGGTTGAAGTACTGTTAATAAAGGATGAAAAATAAAACTTTAGAAATCTAGAGTCCTTACTTTACCTATTAGTATAAGTAGGGGAGGTAAATCTTCATCCCTCATTATTTCAGTTCGTTGTATAGTGAACGTCTAATAGGTCTTGTTGACTCAAGGAAACACTCTTTTAAATGTATGTGAATATAATCAATTTCAAATAATTATAAAGATAACTTTACAAAGTCAGTAAAAAAGCACTGCGGAACACGGGAAAGTTTTAGCGACCACACAAGCCGACCGCCAACTGTGAAGTAATTCCACTGTTTTCGGAATTATAAAGTGATGTATGTGCAACCTGACGTTGAGGTACTAACTAAACCATGCATCACTAGATGGCGCTGTACGTTGCTTAGACACAATTGCGGTGTAAAGATATAACTCTGATATAAAGATTTCTCTCTAATTGAGATCACTTAATTTTTTTACTAAAATTAATGACTTATAATATTTTCTATGCAGGATTAAGTCACACTATTTTCAAATGATCCCGACAAATAAATTCTTTAGATGATGTGCACGATTTTCGGGTGTTTTTATTACCCACTCTCCCTTAATCATGTCAACGGTGGACTACACTACTCGATGTAGCCTCTAAAGTTGGTGGTAGTCTTTCTGCGTCAACGACAACAAGAAAATCTTTTATTCTTATTGTTATTTATTATTTGAGACAATGGTATTACCCATACCAAAGACCAGTCGATCAGGAATTACGACTTCAAACAGTCTCATAGTTTTTCAACTTTGAGAAACTGTAACTCAATTCCGGTAAGGCAGATGAAAATCTGACATATGATGACTTCTCTTTATTTTGAAAAAACTAGACAGGGACTTTTCATATCAAAAACCGTGATATATCTAAGATAAAGTTATAACGAACTAGAGCACAACCCCACGGAATGACCTTTTCTTATAAAAATAATGGGAATTAAGAAACAAATATAAACCCCTATAACATAAATTCTCGTGAACCACATGTTTATGTAAATCCAACACATACAAATGCAATGGTACATTAATGAAATTAAATATCATTTTAATACGTTTAAACAGGTGAATTACATTATATATGAAAATAAATTGTCGCAATATTTATGTAATAACACATTATTTTTTTAAACCATCGGTAAAATGTATATTTTGCTATTTA
This sequence comes from Melinaea menophilus ssp. n. AW-2005, assembly GCA_918358695.1. NCBI lineage: Eukaryota > Metazoa > Arthropoda > Insecta > Lepidoptera > Nymphalidae > Melinaea > Melinaea menophilus. Next base: position 3,366,818 of record OU911054.1, on the reverse strand, counting down.
AACAATCTAAATGAAAATTAAGTGATCACAAACAAATTATTGATTTAAGATTAGAAATCGTATTTTACTTAACCTTTATAACAGGCAATAACTATACCTATACTTGTTTACGTTACAGGTGAATACAATAATGAACTCTCAGAAGTTACTTCTACTTCTGTTTTATTTTACAATTATTGCTTATATTTTTGTTAAATGTTATAATTCCGTAACCTAAGTGCACAAGTTTAGCCCTTACAGTAATAAGGATGTACCGACATTGCAAGTAGTGTTAAGGGCAGTTCTGTACTCCGATGTATTTTAAAGAAGTTTATAATTGAACCTGTCGAAGTTTAATTAAAGGTCTATCATGATTACGGTGCCTTCTCGACATTCGTCACCCTTTTGAAGCTGATATAAGAAATATTATAGCACATTTACTTTCTAAATTTACATTATAATAAAATGGTTAAAATGTGATCTAGTTTATACCACTTTGGATACAATCAGAATGTATTGAAGTATTTATTCAATACAGTATAAATAATAGGAATGTAATGATGTAACAAATATAAACACAAAGTATTCTTTAAAAAATTATAAGCCTTGTTAAAACTTTTATTTTGTTGGAGCCCAATTGGAAAGGTGAAAGCCAAAAACACAAACGGATGGAACATTTGCAAAAGTATTTAAACTTGTTTGGAAATAATTTCACAAAAGTTGTATTCTTTTTATTTTATTACTTGTCCAATGTTAATATTCTTTAAAAATTTAAATTCTTTGCTGATAACATTAGCAGTTAGACTGCTAGAATGTATGTTATTATTTATACATTAAATGACTTGTATAATGTAATGAGTAATAAAATAACATAGTATATTTTAAACGAATAAATATATTTAGTAATGTAACGTTTTAACAATAAACAATTATAATATAACCGTATGGTTACCTGCTATACACTATACATGTACCAGTAACGCATTGTACATGTTCATTTGTAATGAAAAGCTCTTTAATATTATATTATGTAATATTTTAAGGAGAATTATAAACGCTTTTGGTAGATAGTTGGCGTTTTATCTAAATTATGTTAGTTATAATTAAACTAAATAAGATAATTGAATGACACATTATTATTAATCTTAATTTAAGAACATTTAAATGGTAAATATAAATTTTAAACTCGTAAACAAAGAAAAAAGTCTGTACATTATTATCAAACAAATCCTTAAATTTTATTAAACTATAATATTGATATGAGGTTATTAGAATTATAAAATATTTTAATTTAGGCTAAAATATAGTTAGTATTTTAGGATTTTTATAACAATAATTAGACTTTATTTAAACATCAATAAAATTCGATAACTCGTTTTCAATTGAGGCAGAAATTTACAAACGAGCAAAACAAACAGCAGCAGTTGATGTCAACAACGTGAGTATTTTACTTAAATGGACCAATCTCGTACGGAGGGAACAATACAGTTGTACGTGATTTTTCGGGTGATTGGTGTGATTGAAAAACAATATTAATTATTATATTAAAGAAAACGCTACATTGCACATCTGTTATAAAATATAATTTCGGATATGTTCCCTTTTAATGATCTGATTGTAGTTATAATTGTATACCGAACACTGATTGAAATTTAGAAGAAATATGGTACATATTTTTACTTACATTAATCATCTTACGGTTGAAAGCAAAAGAATAACAAAATTACTGAAACAATTTTCTTGTCAACATTGTGTTTACAAAAATCTACAAGGTAATTTATAACAATCATAAATAATGTATCTTGCTCAATTATAAAAACAAAATTATATTAATGTTGCCAGCTTAATACAATACTAATTAATTTGCTATTCAGATATATAACATATATATGTTGAACTGATATTTGTTCCTCTTAAAGACGGAACACGTCTGAGGAGGTCTGTTAAGACGAGGGCTATATTAACAGAGAAGTGCGCCCCAGATGAGTTGCTTCATATCGAGGCTTCGTGACGAGCGCGGTGACCTAGTTACTACTTTTGTCTTAGTTATATTGATGTTGCAGTAGAAGTGCTTTAGTACTCGTATTTTTGTTTTTGTCTATCATTATTACAATATTCATTTAAACAAGATTATTATATTAGTGATATAATAAGGAAATCTGTTCGGATCAATTTTATTTATTTTATTACCTTTTAATTAAGTAATTATATTTTGAGCAATAACTTTACAAAAAGTGTCAGGAACTGTAAATATTTTATAGAGCTGAAAGATGTTTTTTTATTAAATATATTGTTATTATAAAATAGATATATTCGTTATTGCAGACTTCTTATCTGTTTTACCCTTGGTGATAATTTTGTTTCAGTTTTTCCACAGGAACCCTAAATATTACCATCATAGCTAGAAGTCTAGATCACTCCTTCTAAAGTTGAGGACGTGCCTCTTAAGGTCGGGTCGTAATTAGTGCGGATAAAAAACAGTCAACATTTTTGAACCGTTACTTAGGTTTTGCTGAAAAGTATTTTTTATTTTGTAAATAAATAAAGGAAACTTACAGATACTAATACATATCGACACTTTAATTCGTTCTTTTTTTTATACTTAATAAATATTTTACAAAAGTAATGTCAATAACGTGTTATTACGATGCATAAAAGACTTTAAAGTGTACTAAAAATAAAGTATATTCAATATTATGCTTTAAATTGAATCATATCTGTTCTTTTACATCTGAGGCGTTAAGTTACTTACATTCTCCGATACTTGTCGTAGGTGTCGATTCAGAAGTTTCAGGAAACAACAGAGTGTAATTTAAAAGTTCTATTTTGAAAGTTTAAACCTGATTCGGTACATCCATAATTATTAATTAAAAAATGATGTTTAATATATTATTTTGTGGCAAGTATAAAAATATCTTGATTGTAATAAAAATAGAAGCTTCCTATTATTTTTCTGTTACAGTTTCGTTTGCCGTCTTTTAGAGACAACGGTATAATTACAAAGTTAGTGGATGAGGCGGATGAGACGAAGAAGCCCATGGTTAGTACAGAGTAACATTGTTTGAAGGAAAATGTCGAGCAACAGTTGGAATAGCAATGTTGGATGTTAATAAAAACTTAATATATTTAAAATAATAATAGAGAGAGTATTATCACACGTACTATATTAATGAATACATCAGATATGTGCACATTATACTACCAGCAGGTGGAAATATTTAAACTATAATATATTGTTATAATAGTAATTACGTAAAGAAGGTATGTTATTGTAGTAGGTGATACGAATGTGCTCACACAAGTGATTGTTTATTTATTGAACGAAACGAGCGGAGCGTTCAACTGGAGACTTTTTCACATTCTTTGTCACGAATAGGCTCGAAAACTACTTGAAGGAAAGGTACGAAGTTTTGAAATCAAAAAGACACATATTAGGTGATGGTTTTGAAAAAAAAAATGAAAAATGTTATGTCGTGGAGGAATAATCGTCAAAAAATTGTTATCCCATATATACATATATATTGTGTTAGGTTTGGTTAGGTTAGGTTAGGTCTAATTTGATGCCTTGATGGTAATCGTGGCGTGACTGTCAGCCTAATCTGAAATCTCCAACATTACCGACATTGTCCACAACGATGAGTCATTACAATGGGCTCGCTTCGTTCTATATGCAAACGGCACCCGAGGTATCGCGAGCGCAGCGAGTCGAAATTGAGGGTCTGTTGGCGCCCCTAGTTGTTATAAGAAAGCTTTAAGATTAATAACAAGCTAAATTCATATTGTTTTTCTTTGTAAGTTTGTACAGCATGTAAAAATACTATTATATGGATGTTATTTTCAATTCTGGAAGGATTACAATAGAACACACGTTATAATATAATATATACGTTATAGTTTTTATATAAAACTAATAAACATTTAGCAAGATTATAAAAACAAATATTTCGGTAATTATTATCAGAGTTCTAATTTATGTTCCGAGCAAGTCTTTGGTTGTTGCCGTTACTTGTGTATGTGTGCGTGTGTCCTGATCTGTGAGAAACTCTCACACGGCTACGGATTGAGATTAAAAGCAAATATGGGATAGATTATTGGTTAATTGAAGATGTTCAATGTAAACAACTGGGCCTCAATAATGTTAATCGAAATCGTAAATATTGTTGTAATTGTAATTGTATTACGTATAAATTGGATCCCGAAAACGAAGGTACTTGTATTGGAATTTAATTTAATTAGTATACTATGTGATATAATCTGTGAGTGATCGAGTCAATATATTGTCAATATAGATTAATAACACTAATATGAAGGTGGGCTTTTTAAGCCTAACTAACTTAAGCTAGCTTAAGGTATATTCCATTATCATCATTATTGTTATTACTATAACTATAAATGAATTATTTTCTACTATTATTACTTTTCTAAATATAACAGTTTGTAAATAACTTATATGGTATTTGCCGTAGTCCCCGTAGTGCAAAAGACATACGAGTAAAAACATAAATTTTGGATTTAAACTTATAGATATGTTTTTTTGTATTAGAACTGAATTAAGACATTTGATTTAATTTGTTTTAAGTCTGAATTATTTATAATTAACATTAGTATTAGTTAAGGAATAAATATTCGTAGTAACTACAATATTAAGATTATTTAGGAACTACAGCGTACAGATAGCCTTCGTAATAGATTTTCAAAACAGATCAAACTTATGAGAGAATTTTGAACATAAGTCTTTGAAACTCAATTCTGCCAAGTGGTTCTGTTTTAGATCTGAATGCAGTCTCAAGATGACTTAATGTGATTATAGAAATTATTACAAGGATCTGGATTTATTTTATTGGTCTTGAACGGTTTTATAATTGGTCGAATATCGTCGTAGATTTTAGGAATTTATATTATCTATATATTTTTTTTAAATTCTTAATTACAAAAGCATGCAAGTTAATGTTTTTTGATATTTAGTCGTGAAATATTTGTATATCTTGTTATATCTGTAGATTAAAGTATTGAATTTGAGTAACAAAACCAGAAAACCACAAATCTATAAATTAATGTTAGATAATAATGTTTACAACTACATCTTCAGATTTTAATAATGTTTTATTATAGTTGAAATAATACGTCTAAAGTAATAGTTTCATGTAAAGTTTTGTTTAAGTCCATTAGGTAGTTTAACAAGAAATAGTAGCGTCTATTGCTTTTTCACGTATGACAACTACTACGTACTAACCGGTATATAAACACTCTTCAATCTATCCCCACAAACTTACAAGTTGGTGTAACTTCAAGAGTAAAGTGAGATCTATATAAATTATATATTTCTGTGTAATTTCAAACAAATCCATTCAAATAGACTAGCGTCAAAGAGTAGCAAACATCCATCCACACAAACATACATCCATCTATCTTTACAAACTTCCTCGATGAGAAAACACATTAAGCCTCCTCGTATGTCAGATTTGAATGATGGTTATAAATGTTTTGTAATTTTTTCAAATATGCCACATTTTTTAATAATAAAGGCTCGTAAAGACGTAACATCCAACACTTTATTAAAAGTATACAATAATATTTTAGGGACTATTATTATAATAAAAAACATATATATTGTCTTGAATTATTAATATATTCTATTAAATACCATACATCAATAAATAGAATTCGGTGAACTATATATTATAGATATTATAACATATATATATATATATATATATATATATATATATATATATATATATATATATACAAAACTTCACACAACAAATAGTCACACCGTCCAAGTCTCAGTCATAGTGCGCTGCTAAATTTAAATGTCAGCAATCAAAAAATTGCTAATATATGTCCCATCAAAAATTATAACGCGCAAAAAATTACAAGTCTCACAAAGCCGTAAACAGTTACTAAATCCAATCTATGACAAAGCGGTTAATTTAGTTTACTTCTCTATTCAGCTAACTATTCTTTTTATAAGTGATTTCTTGTTAGTTTACTAAGAACATTTCATTGTAACTATATATTATAATAACTTTGCAAACGCAAGCGACAAAAGACTACACTATTAATAATAATATATGATACCTCTATTTGCCTGTTAAGCCTTCACACCTAAATATATAATACCCTCTTGGCCAATGAAAGATTGAACGTTCTAGATTTTTTACAAAAACTTCCAGACGCTTACAAATGGTCCGATTCCCTTCAAAAAAAGAAAAGTACAGCTGTGCTTTTGAACTAGACTTAGCGGAACATTTCCATGGCCCCAGATTAGAAAGTTTAGTAGGAAAAATATATCAAATGTTATCATTTAAGAAGTAAACAGTCCGGTCAAACGAATTGTTTTATTAATTTATTCAATGCCTATCCGTCTTCCGTTATTTGTTTTGCGAAACAAATACAAAAAACAAATACGCATTTTGTTTCGTTTTGTGTTTGTTTTGTGCTTATGCATATTGTATATAAATGATCTTAATGAATAAATAAAGGGTAATTTGTTATAAATTAGAAATATAATATAGAAACACCATTTCTAGTTATTGTTTAGTTCAGATCCCATAAATGCTTATCCCATAAATCTTCCTACTCTTTTGAGCAAATATAGTTTAAGATACAATTTTGGGTAGACCTCGAAGAATTCGGTCTGCCCATTCATTTGTACCCGACTTTCGAGTTTTGGAAAAATTTCTTCACAGGAGGTCTTCTTATGACCCCCTGAGTCCGAAATGACCATTGGTCAAAAAGTTTATATATATATATATATATATGCGTGCGTCCAGATTCGACTTTTGTCAGCACGATAGCGGCCGCAGTTTCGCTCGGATCGCGTTCAAACTTTGCACTAAAATCAACCATCCAAAAATGAAGGTCAAGTTCGTTAACCAGAAAAATCCGGCAACGGGGGGCGCTAGGGCCTCACTTTTTCTGATTTCAGTTTTTCGGCCATAACTTTTTCCCTATACAAAGTAGATCAATAGCGTTTATATCATATGATGTCTTTGATGAATACCTATAACTAATGTAGATAAACCGAAAACCTAACTTCAATAACTTAGGGGTGGGGGTAAAAAAACCGAAAATTTTTGGAAAAAAATTCATATCTTTTTTCTGGTAAACATTCTTACATCACAAGTATTTTAATCGAAAGGTTATTTTTTACTCTAAATTTAGGTACCAAAAGTTTTTCCGTGAAAGGTACCGTTTCCGAGAAAAAAATAAAAACCACTTTTAGCTTGAAAATTTAAGGTAGGTAAAACCACGGCAACTTATTTCTGGTAAACATTCCCTCCTCGCAAATATTTTTAATAGAAAGGTTATTATTTACTCTAAGTTTAAGTATCAAAAGTATTTCCAAAAAAGATACCTATTCCGAGAAAAAAAATAAAAACCGCTTTTTGCTTGAAAATTTTTGATGTAAACAACGGCATCATGTGTTATTCTTAGGTAGTGAGTTATATTTTAAACGAGTTACACACGAGGTCTACCCACGCGTGTCCCCCTGCGGGCACGGATTTTTTACTCGTGTTATGTTTGAGCTAAAATTTAAAGTGTATCTCGTTAAAATAAACTATAATTTCAAACATTATAACGTTGTTTTCTTTTAAAATTTTCATAATCCTCTTAGTAACGATAAAAATAACGTACTCATTGCAATAAAAAATGAGTATTTTTTACTATAGTCAATATTACATTTATTAATTGTGTAATTTAATAATAAAACAATACTAAATTATCGTACCGGTAATATTTAAACATCAATGACTATTTTATAGAAATCAAAATTTGTGGTTTTGGTTTTTTTGTTCAAAAAAGTATGGAAAATGATACTGTAAGTACTTAAATATCAGACAATATTAAACTGGTATTATCTAATAACAATATTTGTATTTAAGTGTATTTTTGTTTAAGTTTTTATTAAGTTTTTGTTAAGTTAAAGTTGAATTAATGTTTGGTTCTAATCACAATACCCTAAGAAATGAATAAAAATAAAAAGTGGCAGCACATCAAGATGATGGCTGTAGAGAAACTGTTTACGATAACTGAAATCAAATAAACGGATTCAAAAAGCACACTCACTCTGCATACCTCGTTTGACAACTAAAATGTTAGACACTACGAAATGACAGACATATTCTTATAAAGTAAAACTTAAAAAAATAGCTTTCACCAAATATATTTTATTATGTGACTCATTGATTCTGTGGATCTTTGTTCACAAAGGTACATGACATTCAGATGAATCTTTTATGAACATAACGTTATTAAAATTAATAAATTTTTTAAGTTTAGATATATCTTTTAATTACAAACTCGACTCTTAAATTTTTAATTTAATTATTGCTCATTTTTCAATTAGTTCAAATGAAAAGTAAATTACATTTAAAAGATTCGCTTTATCAACTTAATTTCAATGTGCTCTTATTATTTTATCTATTTTTAAGCTTGATTAATAACGTGCAATATTCTTTCAGTTTTTGATAAGCTTCATTTATAGCATTAATAAACAAGTAAATTCTATTCTCTGCCAAAAGAAAATATTTACATTCAATCGATATTTCTACCTACTCCTGCAACTACTGAATAATATAATTTACATAAATTGAGCCTAAATAGATTATTTTATTTAATATAAATATTGGTTAGTATATTATGCGATGCCTCTTGCTTTCATCTTCATGTGCATGTTTCTTACGGGTAAGTCACTAAAGCAGAAAGCTATTACAAAAAGTAATAGCATTTATCTTTGTAGAAATTCGTATAATTTTTGAATTCCAAATCTTTTTTTCATAACCGTTAGACTAGAATAGTAAACTATAATAGAAAACTAGACAAGAAAACGCCAATGAAATTAAGATTTTCCCACATATGTCTACTTCACTAATTTTTTATAATTATTCTGCTCGCGTTTCCAAGTGTTGGCAAACGAGAACATAAATCATTGAAGGTTATTCAAGACTACTTCGGGAAAAAGTGACATCTTGGAAAGTGGGTGCTATAAGTAGGTAAGAATAAACGGAGCTCGCAGACCGCCGACGTCGGCAAGTGACAGACTAGTTGTGATGTAATGTATAATAAGAATAGCTAGAAATAACAAAGTATAAAACAAATATGCTGTTAACTAAACCTTTATGCGTGTCTTTTACACACCATACATATTATTTTTCAATATTGTATAGTACAGTATAGTAAAAGTTATTCAGGAAGACAAAAAAATATTATTATGGTTTACTAACTTTGTCTTTTACTTTTATTATACTGGATGTTTTCTCTATCTGTGGTTTGCTCATTCTCGAATTACTTTGAGAATAAACAATTACGATAGGGTATAGTTCAATTACTTTGTCTTAAGAATTATTTTAGATGTTGTTTAGGTCATATTCTTAATTAAAGTATACTCAAACTCTAATAAATATATACATAATATTAAGTTCTTAATCTTAAACTTAGTAAACTGGATAAATAAAAAGAAAAATGAAAACTAACTCGCAATTGAATATTAACAACAATAGTAATTATTATATAATAGCGTACGTATTGTCATAAGTGTATACTTATTCAACAATACTTACATTTACATAAACATGACCTGGAAGTTAAATAAGTATAAATATAAAATAAACAAAATCTTTCGGGTCGTGTGGCGAGCAATCTGTTGAAATATAAATTAATTATTGTCACTGATAATAATATTTGTTTGTTTTCCGGAATATTATATTTTTTTCCTTACGTTAATTAGTCAATAATATTTATTTATTTACTTAGTTCATTTTAATGGTCGAAAAACATAAATAAGGTGGATTTAAATTCAGAAAAGCATTTTCTCGAAAAAAGATAATTAAATGATATATTTGATCAATAATGCCTTCAGGCTGATGTACGTTTTATTAAACAAAAAGGGCTAAAATAATTAAAATAATTAGATCAAATATGCTTAAAGATTGTATATATACATACAAATACACACATGTTATGAAATGTATAAATAACTACGTATATAACTATAAATAACTATGTATAAGTATATATATCTACGTAGATATAAGTAAATATAAATATATCTCATTGTATTTATGGTTACTCAATGTTTATTATATTTGTAATGAAATAAAATAAAACTGAACACCTTTTCTATTTTTGGACGGAAAAAATATAATATCCATCTGATTGTCGATTTTTCAACGAGTGTCCAGTGCATGTTGAAAATGTTTGTAACAAAAGTTAATACAAATCTTATAAAATAGTATTATCGAACGTACAGCGGCATTTGAAACACTCATAAGTTGCGCTCAAAATCGTTTTCAATCAAATAAAATCAGTATTAAATGAGTTTTAAATATTTGGTAATTTTTAAGTCTTTTTAAGATACTTCCTATTCAACTTAAATGTTAAAATCATGAAAAAAAACATGCCATCAGCATTGAAAAGCTCATTATTGCTTTCCTTCTAAATCTAATCCTTCAGAATTTTTTTTTAATAAGACAATTAATAACAAAATGAAACTGATTTAGTCTCTATCCGTTCTGCATGTATTGAATAATTGTCTCTCGACCTGGTGCAGTTGAACAGTACCTCTATTCACCTGCATCAGATCGGTCGATCGATCTCTATTAAACAAGAAATCACCATTGGTGTCAAAAGCTCACTTACAAATATAATTATATATTTTTTATTATACAATATAATACTGACAATGTAGTGGTGAACTAATATTATAAAAATAAATTATGTTATTACTATCCTAAACCTGGCACCTAAACTACTCTTGCCTAACAACGATATTTTTATAAATTTTCCACAAAATCCAGCTTACGGAACTTTAGTAAATGTGTCTTTTAAAATTGTCTCATTTACAAGTATGATGTAAAAAAAACTTATTACTTTAAAGATAGTTAAAAACGTCTCTTAAAAATTACAGTTATTATTACACTTCTATATAGAACAGATTTTCTAATCATTCTTTCTCAGCTGATGCTTTCTTAGTAATTTAATAATAATTTTTTATTTAAAAATTACAAATTCTTAAATTCATTTATCGGATAAACCAAGTATAGCCGATTTAGGAGATATTAGAAGAAGATAAATAAATAACTAAAAAAATAATCCGTGAAAGGAAGGAAAAATGTGATTACAGACCACTATCAGACCTCCATTAATGTAATAGCAGTAACAAATAAGTTTTATGTAAAAAGTTTTAAAAACATTTACTTTTTATATAATAATAAAGGAGGGCAAACGCGCCATTTGGTGGAAAGTGAGCTCCGCTGTCTACGCACTCTTACAATATCTGAGGATGCACAATAGCGTTGTCAGCTTTGAATGAGGCAGGTCACGGCTGACGGAAGGTCATTCCACCTGTTGGTGGTACGTGGTAAAAAGTTCGTAGACAATCACACGAACGCCGTACATCCAGGCGGTAGGGATGGTATTGCAAATTCACAGAGTACAGGATCGCCGACTATCCGAATATCCTCTTCGCTGTACGCAGTAGCTGTATAGAAAAATACAATTGCTTGTATTATTAGCTGATATAATATCTACTTCCATATAAAACTATCACGAACTAAACTTTATAAATTGTTAGAAAAGGGGCTAACGTTCATTTTGTACTATCCAAAAATATACCATTTACGCAAATACTTAATATTAAACAAATGATTTAAAATATTTAATCATCCATTGTAATATTTTCTCTCAAATAAACGTCCACTTTATCATTGCTATTGTATAATTATTAAGTTGTCAATATCAACTTCACATTTATAATTAATCATTGCTCTGTTGATAAATGAAAGAAGGTCTAAATTATACTTTTTAATATCATAATTATCATTGAAAATTGTTTTTAGAGTAAAGTACAATAACAAACTGTTAACAAACTAAGAGACACGACACATTTGGTTAAATTCATTTATTCCAAAAGATGTTCCCATAATAAACCACACAACTCCACCAGAACTCAGCGTTAAAGAAAGCAATGAATTACTTTTATGTGTGGTTTATGTTAAAAAACGGCAGTAACAGTAGTAGTAGTAGTAACAGTTTCCTGAGTCAAATGAAGCCTGATTAAGCGGACTCAGTGAACTCAAAAGTAACCAATGAATAATTGAAGAAGCATTTATTAAATTACACTAATAAAATTATATACCTTCTTGTTAAGGCTTTTTGTACTTTTATACACGAACCCTAAACAATTTCAGTGTAAGTGTTTTTATTTCTTAATCCCACAAATAGATAGATAGATAAATAGATAGTCTTTTTTAGACCGTTGTATAGAATCTCAAAAGGTGCCAATAACGATATAAGAAACAAAAGGCACCTATTTCGATATCATGAGACTCAAGTTAAATATAGCACGTTACTCCGAGTAAATGTAATATAAATGCAAGTCGTAGTAATTATTTTCTTTAATCTGTACGACAAATAACTTATGAAATTAATTTTGGAATTTGATATTGCTATTGTTTAAACACTATGGCGAATAATCAAGGTATTGTGATATAATCCTTCCCAATCTATTGTATATACCCGTAATTCATATTATTTATAATAAATTTATTTTACAAGAGTGAGATACCACTCACTAAGTTAATGTTATAAAATTTAGAAGATGTTTCATTTCATACAATAATTGAGTTCGCTAAAGCATCATAACAGAGATACCTCCTATATAGACGTTGCTCTATATTCATATTAAGAGCCCTGATATAGAATACTTAGGTTTATAAGACTACTTCAATTTTGTTTTTAAAAAGAGAAACAATAATGGCACGTTGTTGGATAAATCTTTTTACGTTTAATTTCTTATGCATTAGTTTTTTTAAATATCTAATATACAATGGAAATGAAAGTAATTCACATTCTCTATTTGTAGTTAAATATTTTAAAACTATATTTTACAAAAGTTACTTTACTTTTCTGGTTAATTAACATTTTTTTTTAACAATATAGAGGTTAAACTACGAAATACAATTCACGCCGTAATAAATCATTTATCATCATTCTATTCAAATCACATCAAATTATAAAACCTTATGGAGGAAAATTCATCAAATATCTATTCGAGTATCAGTCTATAGTTGAAGTTTTGTACGTATTAATTTACTAAAATAATTAATAAAGTATTGTTAAAGCGAAGACCCAATTGTTTGTAGGAACAAAGATGTATTAATAGATACTAAATATAAATATATCAATAAAAAAATGTAGGCAACTTCTAAACATCTGAAACAAATGATTGGTACTCTTAAATAAGATTGCAATATGCCACCAGTATGCAGTATGTAGTATCACCATTTATTATTTATAACTTATAGTTTATACATTTTTTTATATTTAGAGGAACTTTGAGTAACATCAAACTATCAACATTCAATTCCTAAAAGAATATAAAATATGACAGACTAATTAAATCATTAATTAGCAGTCAACAGATTATTAATCTACTCAATGGCTTCAGACGACACGATCGACAAAACTTGTGTGACTATAAATATTTAAATTACAGCAGAAATTAAATTTCTTCGTGAAGTTTTGAACAGTTTTGAAGATTACGTCATTACTCTTTAAGATATATGTAAAGAATTACACAAACTCACAAACTTTAAAGTAAAGTTTGTGAGTTTGTGTCTTCATTAATGCTTAAAACAAAGATAAGATAATATCTCCGTTTGATAAGATTGATTAATCTCAAGGCTAACATAAGAAGTGAGTTCAATTTAGATAAACAACGAAATAAGAGTTTTCCCTAAATGAGAAAAAGAAACAAATGGCGCTAAATTTTAAACCGACTTCATGCTGGTGAAGATTGTGTATCAGACCGAGCTCACTGCGATGAGTGCGGTAATTTAGAACGAAGATAATATTTCGTTAAAAATAACATTAACATGATATTGTAACTTTATTGCAGTGTCAAAAAATAAATATTAATGTATGATGATCATAAAATAGTGTTATGTTTTCGTTTTTGAAATCATAGATAATTTGTAATATGTATTTAAACCATTTTTTGTTTCAGTTCTAAAATCTGTTCTGGAAGATATTCTCGATCAAGAAGGTGATGGCGGAAACTGTTATGTGGCACTACACGACGCAATAGAATCTGCAGTTTTTAAGGCTACCGGTTAAAAGAAAACAGTAATTCTCATCGCTTTCTCATCGAGGGATATCACACGATAGCGTTTGCACTCGACCGTGATGATGTGCTACGTCGATGTAAAGTTTAAAAAAATAATATTTATATTTTCTTTTATTTTTGAAACAATAATAACATTAAAGAGAAGATTTAGTCATATTTATAAACCAAATATATATATTATTATATTTTAATTAGCAAAAGATATATAGCTCTCATGACACATCGTTGTAACGAATAGATACGCAAAACCATCCCGGTGCTTAAATAGTAATAACATGTGATTTAATCATGCTCTGTATCAGTTGTTGTAATTACAATACGTGACATTTCTAATATTCAGATTTAAATTGTAAAATAAAAAATGACTTGCGATCAGACAAACCATATTAAAGTATAAATCAACGATCATAGCACGGTATTGGACAAATTTTACTCCAAGTAATAATGCAGACGATCCCACTAGCGAAGCAAATCTCGTTATTCTAATATTGAAATAAATTTAACCTATTCTTTGAGTTTGGCCTTATGTTGGAGTGCTGAAATAAATTAATATAAAAAGTGTCAAATTCATCTTCTATATTACACCTGTTTTTCCTTTTTTCAAGTTATAATTAATACTAAAATTGTGTAATTTTTATCAGCTTATTTTAAACTACAATACAACCTGTTTTATATTAATAGCCTAAATAAATTTAGTGATTAAAGTTATACCAATATCAAATTACGACTGATAATACCGGAGCAAAACAGCAGTTAGTATTATGAAGTGGCTTGTATTTTTTATTCTCAGTATTCATTATATATAATAATCGGTGACAGCTCACCATCTCAGTTCAAATAATTTTTATAAACAGTTGTATTTTATCTATTTTATTATCTCGGACATAGTATATGCCCATTTTCTTATCTCGGACATAGTATATGTGTATGTATGTAAAATAATATTTAAGTAACTTTATATCCATTTTAAAAATAAAATGACAAATAAAAAATATTCAAATTTAATATATTTATATTTTATTAACGTGCAAATTATTTACGTCATCTTTATTTTGCACTGGTTTGCTCTACATTTAGTGCTTTCAGTGAGTTTTGTGAATCAAAACTTTTCTCCTTATTGTCCTGGAAAAATGGACTATTCTATACTAATTGACTTTTTATATTAGAAGCCTTTTATATTTATTAACAATAACAAAACTGTAAATTCAAAGTGTACACTCCAAATGTAAAAATATTCAACTAAACTAAGAATAGTTTACATGATATAAGAAACTATAATTTTAACATTACTTAAAATGTAAATTATATGAAAATAAAGCGATCCTATCATGTAAGTACATAAGTAAGTACGATTGGTTTAGTTCACAGATAATAAATATTAAACATAATAATATTTAATGTGTTGTTGTCATCTACAAGTAATAGACAATTATTTCAAATTACATTGGATATATGGTTAATGTATATTGTGTAATTAATATTCTAGTTATATATTCATAACTGGAATACAATATTTCGTAAATATAAAAGTACCGCATCCTTGACTTGTTCTTCAATATTTTACTATCTGTTAACACGATCTGCATTTTATACGCATCTTAGTTTACACATCGGAACCACTCATTAATACAATACACATATCAAACGTAACAAATAAAGGTTTTGATATTAATTGCCAGTATGTGTATCAAAAAGCCTCAATTGATACAACCAGTTTCCATTTAGTGTTAGTCAGTTTCGTTATAGGTATATGTGTATGTTATATGAGGAATAGAATATCATTTATTTTTAACTATGCAATAAAAATCAGTCTGAGTCATCATAATTTATTTTTATTTTAATAATAATAATCATCTGTTTAAATCATACTTATTTATTTCATTAGAAGTTAATATTATTAAAGTCTCAAAATAATCCATTCTTTTATTTAGAAGTCACTAAAAACTTTATTAAATGACGTCCAATTTTATTTCATATAATATTCAATAACAATGTTCAGTGGAAGAATGGATAAATATTTGATGCTGGAAATGAATGTTGTATAATTTTATAACTGACTTGTGCTCACATGTACCAGTGGTTTATTTACACAGCAGAGCATGTTGTTTAAGGTTGAGCATATTTTTACTAGGACTTTTATATTAAAATTTTTCGTATAGAAAAATTATACTTAATATTATCAGAACACTTATGGGGTTTATTGTATTTTATTAACGCTGTATAAGACGCATGTTGAATGAGATGACTATATTGGGGTCTATAAATGTAATTATAACATTACCCATTAAAGGTCAAACGAAAACTACAAATATTATTTTTGAAATTTGTTTTTTTTTATATTAAAGTAAGTAAAAAAGAAAATATTTATAAAAAAAAATATAAAAAAAAATGTTTTTCACGAAAATACTGGGGTGTACTCAATTGAGTACACTGACTGCCTAAGTAATAATAATATATTTTTGTTATATTCTAATTAAGCAAATGCGAAATCAGTTTTTGTTTTTCCCGTAAATTTGAAAGTGAACTCTGATCTTTTTATATTCAGGGTTATATCCGGGGAGTCAGATATAACCATATTAAATATCATAGATACGTTCTAGTTTCCATCGCTTAAATGTAGATTTCTGTTTTTTTTTTTAATTTTCCGGAATATCATGTTCACGTTATTTATTATCAAGAAAGGTCATTGAACCCGTAACGTTTATAAAGACAATAAGGACTTGTTGCTAGATTAGCTACTTAACGTCTTGGTATACATATTACAGCGCTAGACAAGTTAGATAAATTATAACAATCAAAATTCAAATAAAAATACAAATATTGGTCTAATTATCACAATAATGAGTCTCGCTAACATTGGCATCAAATAAGCGTTTCCGGCATTGCTTTCCATGTTAAATACATACATGTTTGCTGAAATAAAGTATATTACATTTAAACTATTCATTTCGAGTTAAATGTTGCTCAGAAAGTCTACCGGGAAATTATAATACCGTGCAATCAAAATAAATGACGAAACTTTTATTTAAATCCCTGTTTCTAGACTTCTTTCTTGTGTAAAATAAAGTTTTTATATTTTAAATAAATTTAAATTCTGTATAAAACGCTTTAAATTTAAACTGAATTGTGTTTTACTTTATAAAACATTACGCGGTGGTAATATTATTGTAAGTTCTGTTGACCGCACACGTGAGTAAGACGCGTCATGAAGCTGACTGGATATATTTTGAATTAGCACGATATCACATTGTTACTCTTAGAAAGGAAACTGTAGATGTGCATGACTTTTGAATAAAAGTGTATTTTTATTACTGTCTTTTATTTCACGGTACTAAAATATTTATTAAAATAAGATAATCAATATTTAGGTAATTTAGTATTCACGTAAAAAATATATTTTATGTAGAATCTTGCTACAAAACTACCAATTTAAAATAAAATAAAAAGTTTATACTGCCAAAGAAGATATAGCTTTGTTGGTAAATAGAAATGTAATAGACATAGTTCAACCACGACCGCTTTGTACAAGTGTTCAAGTCAAATAATGACGGTCGATCGGATTTGCAAGGAAACATATTAGGTCCTTTATCTATTGAGCTCGTCTTGACGGACGCAATATCTTCGAAAGCAATTCAAGATAGATGTTCTTCAATATTGGAGAGGAATTATATAATAGAATAGACTGATAATTTTAAAAGTAGTCATTTTAACTATAAGGGAGTGACACTTAAAAATTTACTAATACTATGAGACAATACTTTTATTTAAAAAAAAAGGTTTTGGAACATTATGAATAAAGTGTAAACTTTATGTAATTGAAAATTATTTTAAATTAGACCAATTAGACCATTAAAATGAACGAATGCTAATGTAATTATTTTCTAACAAATTACATTTTTTAGAATCTGCGTTGCCGTAAAAGAATCCAGCCCGTGATGTTATAGTTTAACCGCACTAAACTTACCGTCGTTCAAACTACAGTACGCCAAGAGAAAGAATGGCACGTGAATTACTCTTGTGCCTGAGACAAGTAGCCTTTGTTACAATGTAATTCCAAAGCACTTTAAATGGTCTTATGGAACTCGACTTCAACTAATGTAGTACTTCTGTGTAAGGTCTGACCTATTTTTAATACAGAATATATTATTTTGTGTCATTCTATTATAGTCATTTAACTGTAACCTCGAATACCGAGATTATACTATGAAAGGATTAAGTATTCATAATCAATATAAAAAATATTTCAAATATGTTGGTTAGTTCATTGAAAACTTTGTAAATTATTAAAATTTTGTAGTATAAAATAGTCTGCTAGTTGCAGCCATCGCTGTGCACATGGAGTTAACAATGTATTTTGAGTATGTGGTTGTAAATTAATATACCAAGGGAGTGTTGCTACAAGGCGCTGTGAGTTATGAGCTACATGCTCGTGCCCGGGAAATATCTTAACGGGTCTTATCATTACTGAATGTCGATAGATCGAAGTTAATCAATTTAAACTTGTATCATTTTGCTAATACTGGGGACTTCATTGTTTTAATATGTTATTACAAATCGAAATAGTCAATTCTGTGTATTAATCTAAGAGCAGATTGCTATTAAAACACTAAACTATAAATAATTTTGAAATTGCGATTTTAATATCTGGAACCTTGTCCGATATGTTATGATTTTTTTTTAATATTTTATATTAAACAACAGGGTCTAGTTCAAAGACGAAAATTACTTATTTCTTACAAATGTCTTTAGATGTTATGTAACATTTAACCATATAGATATATGCAGCTCTCTCTTTCAAAACGCAAAACAAATAACATAATACATTATTTTATATATGAACAGTTATAAGATATCATTAACTTAAAATTTCTCTGAAGTAAATGTTAATAAAACATTTTATAAACGGATATTAAAAAAGTCGAGAAACAATAGAATGTAATTTTAGTTGTTTGATGTTTCGGCGCTTTAACAGTTTGTCTCTGCATATTTAATATAGTCAATATATAGAGTACTATTTAGTCCCAAAAATCTTATTTTTACCCAAAGCCTAGAAATACTAACTTGGAATATTAATATAAAACAAAACAATCGGACTATTGGTGCAGTGTTAGTTTTTAGTAGAATACACCATATGAGATACTTTTGGCTTTAAAAAAATCTTACATTCACAGATGTCAAACAATAACTGGTAGGGGCAATAAAAATAAAATGTGCCTTAGAGAGGAGAAGAAAGGGAAGCAGATAAGAAATACTAGGTTTATAAGACATATAAGACGTGTTTTACCAATGTACCAATTGTAATTACTGTTTGGTTTTAATGAAACTTTAACTGATCAAACTAACCAATCTTTTTCCATTGTGCAATTTAGGATCTAACAGTCTTCAGTCCATTACCAGTGCCGCCATTAGCTGACGACGTGTTATCTATAAAATGACGAAGTTACAAATATAAATTGATTTATCTATATATATATAGTAACCCCTTCTTATATATTTAATGTGAGGCATACTTTAGCTGTTAACATGTGAATAATATTTTATTAACTGTTTCAAAAATATTATGTTTATTGACTAACTAATACTACTTTTTCAGTTATGAAAATGTAGTTCATAAAGCTATTGTAATACTTTTATTAGAACTGATAGAATTCTTATAACCGAAAGTAAATCATAGGGAGTGAGTAATTTCTGGCAGAGAAGTTATTATATTTTTGATATTTTCTTTAATAAGTTCTCACGGATCTGTGTTAATGCGTGAAGACTATCGAGATATTTTTGTGTTATCTTATAAGAAAGATTGAGCTTTATGGGATATATTAATATATTTGTTACCAAATAATATTTGATCATATTACTCATTTTATATCTAACAACGTTTTATTTTTTATTAAAGCCACTTGAAAGCCTTTTTAAAACTGTCATATTCTAGTAGTATCATATAAAAAGGCAATATTTGAATAATAAAGGACTTTATTCTCTAACAATACGGATCCATTATTTGTCTCCACTACTGGAATGAACTTAGATCGAATAAAATTTATACAAACTAAGATTTTAACAAAAAAATCTAGATGAATTCATAAATATTCATATTATTAATGATGTGATTCATTTCCCATTAACTTCAAGTCGTTAAGTTTGAATTTAAGGATAAATTCACAAGAAAACATATTTTAAAATCTTTATTCTTTGAGAATGTTGACACAAGTTATTGATTCTGGGGTAATTCACAATACAAAAGTTGAAATCAAATTAAAAGTATTATAGCCTTAGCTCGTATAATAATAGTTATTTGTGAAATGGAGCAGAATAGAATAGTCACCGTAGAGTGAGACACTCGAGACGGATTCACGAGGAAACTTCTGGGTATTGTATTGCATTTATTCTTGAGCTTCCCGTTCACTGAAGAAGATTATCTTTTGTAACGCGGTTTGAAAAACTATTTAATTAGTTTCGTAAAAAATACTATTTATGATTATATGAATTTTTTGAAGAATTGTTGAAAGGTAAATCTAAATAAAAAATCATTTGTACCTAATAAAGATTGTTTGAGTAATTAGAACATTAACGGTACTACTTTTTTTCTAATAATACTTCAAAAAATGTGAGATTTGAAATCCAGTAAATACATAACAATATTTTACTAAAACAATTAAAACGACAATTACATTAGGATTTAACTGTATAAGACGCCGACATCCAACTATGGTATTATTAATGGGTACACTGCAGACTGGGTTGGAAGTCCCTACATGCCATCTAAAGCGTGATTTCTATGAGATTAGAGATTGAAGTTCCACATTGAAGTTCGAATTTACTGGATTCTGAAGAGAATTTCACGAATAGCGTATTTAGTGAATGTAACGCAATTACACCCTAGTACGGTTACCTACAATAACAATTATGTCAGTTAATACTTACAAATATAATTAAGCCTCACAAATCTGAACCTCAATCAATTATTACGCAAAATACAATTGTATTTACGTAAGATTGAACTTGATTTAAACATTAATGTATATCTTAAAACAGACTATCTCTTATAACCGAATTCATCTGTATAATTATTGTTAATTGAAGCCACGTACAAACAGTACAGGCCGGAGCCGAGTTCGGTAACTCGTTTAGATAATAACGCCACGCTAGTAAATTGCGTTCGTATATTGTAAGATATTGTAATCTAAATATACAAGGGAAACTTAAGTGTCATTGTTGAATCTAATCAATAGTTACCTAATTTATCTCAATATTTATTTATATTAAAAAAATAAACAACTTAGTTTATAATTTTTGACTGTACATAAGATAAACAAGCTGTTTGTTTTTGTTTTATAGATATGATACTTTTAAAGTATTGTCTGCATACTGCTAAGCAGCGCAGAATCCTGTGACTTCTTACTGTATTGTATGTACATTAAACAAACAAAATCGTGATAGTATAACAAACAAAACATAACATTGTAATTCTATATGCATCGAGTAAGTTTAAATTATTATTGGAATATATCTCAAATTTTTTAACAATTTTGTGACAATTTAATCAAGGAATAATTTTGAACATATTAATCCCGTTTCGTATAAACCACTTATTTTATGACGATCAATCAAAAAGTCGATTAAGATCATTGAATTCATACATATGACTCGTAAGCCTAGATATTTATATGTCAAGATGAAAAAAGATAGCTATTTATAAAAAAAACAATAAAATTTATCAGAAAAGCCATCCGCGCTGTTTTCATTTGACAATGTGCGATAGACACCTTCCAGTCTAAATCAATTAATGTTAGTAACATAAAATAAAAAAATCGTTTTTAATTTAAGAGACATTCCAAACCAATATTAAATTTCTAAAAAACTAAGAAAAAGGGTTTATATTCCCTTGTGCTTGATAAAATTTAATAAACAATTCTCTGAGATTTTAGGAGTACGGTTTGAAATTTAGCGCTGTGTTAATCTACTCTTAAACATATATTTGAAAAGGGACGCAAAGAAAAACATCTAAATATATATTAGATTAATATATATATATATTTAAGGATTTCAAACTCTAAAACCTAAATATCCTGGGGGTTACGTCTTACCAGCGTTTATCTTTGGTGATAGAAGGTGATAAAGTCGTGTCGTCTTCGTTGAACACGAGTCGATGCGTCAGTATTTAATATTTTGCACTTTTGACATGAGAATGGACTTGGGTTCTTATTATATGGGTTTGGCCTGGCCATGCTTGCGTTCCACAGTTACAATGTATATTTATACGATACTTTTATTAATATACGATTACAAAATAATACAAATATGTATGGGAAATAATAATGTTTATGGATAAAGGATAATGAATTAAATAAAATTTTATATAAGTCATCCCAATAGACTAAAAGTTGAACATTTGCATACGTTTAGATCTGTGGCGATGCATGGTCACCTCATTGAAAGTTCTCTATGGAGAATGGGAGATTGTTGCCTTGGGCTATTTAATATTTTATTAGCTTTAATAAAAACTCAACTTTTTGAAGCATTAACCAATTTTAAATTATGTTGATATCCCTGATGCTGCAGATAAGTTGAACAAAAGAACTGAAGGTTGAATTATGTGCTCACAACGGTCGAGCTTAATATTGTATTCCTTGTGAATGTATACACATCTCCGAAAGGAAAAACCCGTGCTACAAAAGAATATAAGACTGAGCCATTCACTTTAACACTTTCAATATTCTCCTAAGCACGTACTGCAATCCGCAATTTTTCACCACACTGATAGCGAGAGAGCGGGGAGTACGAATAGGTCCATTTCTCACATTTCGCATGTATGCAACGATGTGAAGACAATAATTTATCTGGAGATAGCCGCGTCGGCACATAAATCACGTCGCGTTTTTCACGCGCCCAATGGGGGGGAGTTTAGAGAGATACGGCTGGATTGTTTGGACGGTCTCGTCGGGGGTATTGAGGGTTTATTAATATCTCGCTCCCTATTAAGGACCCTTCACAGTATTGTACGGATATTAAATAAAAAAAACAGTTTATAAAAATTATTTGTCTTTTTAAAAAAATATATGCTTTTTGCTGCGGCAACTGCAATTAATTATTTTTCACCAATTTTAATAGCTCTAAATAACGACTTTATCTTAAATTTTTGTATTTATGCACAACTGTTCACTTAAACCTCGTGGGATAGATCAAAATGATGTAATAGGGAATTGTAGAAATTTAAAATCTACAGCAATTTATGCAATGGCATCTGTCTAATGCATTTAAGATTATTTGGTAAATTTTAATAAATACCGTTGAACAAAGAAAACGTTACCAAAATATTTAGATTATTATTCATATGTTTATAATAAATTATGAATATTCAAAAAAATCATAAATTACTAAAACCTACATATGCATGACTTTTTTTCTACCCAACACATTCAGAAGAACAAGAACAACAAATTTCACACAGAGACAGACTTAGAAAGCTCAAAAGAATTATTTTTTTAACGGTGCAAAACTTTATGACTACGCATACCACTATGAGAATAGAGGAGATATTAAATGTTTTATAAGCGCATAGATCTTGAAGATGGGTAAGGAGTATACAGAATTAGTATACAATTTATACATTTCTAACAAATTTGATAAAGTCCTTTAAAATGTATAAATATTAAGTAAAGTATCAAGTAATGGATAGCGTGCGCTTATAAAGTTGTATTTCATAGTAATAGCTCCAATCGCTGGATACTAATAGTTCCTTAAGCGTTAACTAGATGTACAAGGCCCCCGAGGCGCATCGCGGTAGTAAATTCCACGGACGGCACGCAATTTAGAACTTGAAATGTGTTCGGGATCTTCATTCAGAATTTATTATTATTTCTCACATAGGTTTTTTCTACTTTTTATTTATAGGTATCGATTTATTCACCGTCACGTTACTTGAGTGGATAAAAGTGGAATATGTGTGCAAGTTAATATACATTTCTATAAAAGATAAACTAATAATATAAATATATCTGTATTATTTTTGTAGAAAATAATTTAATTTGCTTTTTTTATGAATCTCTTTTAGATTTAATAGTTACTTTTAAGATTTATTAAGCAATGTTATTTTTTAAAAATTTTGTGCAATTTCAACATAGAAAGAAGAACGTAACAATTTTTAACTAAAATTATATTTGAACTACAAACTTTATGAATACATAATGTATTAAAGGAATACTTTTCAAAGTATAATATAAACTCATTCCCTGCCATTATTTCATTATTTCATTATTTCAAAGCGGGTTTACAAAAATAATTTAAGAGTTTACGTTTTGGTCTTACAAGATTTCATAACATTTTAACTACGGTGGGAATTAAATTGGACGCCATGCTGCTTTTTATTATAAAAATATAACGGTCATTAAATACTTTGAAAATTAATTACTTAGTTGACTTAGGCTTTTGCAATAGTATGAAGTGAACATGAAATCAATTATTAAAAGTAATTAAAGTACTTTGAACGCTAAATCAAAATTATATTTTATGACTTAAATAATAATATCAAATCTAAAAGAGTTGAAAGTTTCGGTCCATTTTTCAAATTACTAGAGAAGGACTTCATTTGTAATTTATTATTATATATTTGAGTATGCAAAAAATAATTAGAAATTAATGGTTAAAAGCGAAATTGAAACACCATAAGGCACAGCAGTGAATAGTAGTTTTTCATATAAATATATTTTATTGACGATACATATAATATGTTGTCTTCTAACATATAATATGAAAAATTATTTTTTCTCCTTTAAACAAAAACATCGCGTCTTTTTAAAAAACATAAAATCTTCTATAATGAGAAAAAACAATGAACGTAAAACTGCCAATGAACTAAAAATAAAAATTCTTTCAGTATAAATTATTTCATTAAAATTTATTTAATTTGCAGTTTAAACAATTGTAGCAATAAAATATTAATATTATTTTTCCACTTTAAGAACGTCTATCTAAGTCTTTGTTCTGTCTTTTACTGTTGAAGTTATTACTGTCTCAAGTGTTTTTTGTAAAAAGTAAAATATTAGTAGCGACGATAATTCATCATAGTGAATAGGTAACTATTAATTGATGATAAAGTTTCTGAAGGCTGATAAAGTTGCTTTTAATTTTAATGTATTTTTTTAGGATGTAGATGGCTCATGAGAACAATAGTAGAGGTTTTTGTTGCAGGTACGCCAGAATACATTTAACAATAAAGGATTGATCACATTTCTCAATGTGCTCTTTAGCCCACGACACAAAACGAGCTACTATTGTCAGGAGCATTGTAATTTATTAATATGCAAATGATGAGTTATCAGTTCAACCCTAATTTTAATATTATATCTAGTTAGTTAAGATCATATCTTACTGCTAATTATTTAAAGTAGCTGTTTCTTGTTGTTCATTCAATTATATATCTATGTTAAAAAGTTTTAACAACATTTTAACTTTTATTACTAACGCACTGTATGTTTAATAAATTTATGTGTTCCTTTTATTCCCAATAATAAAATTATAAGGAAATGTCGATTTATACGTCGCCTGAAGATCCACCACCCGCCTTAAACATTCACTGCGACAGGTTTTAGTGCAAAGCTTTTGTATAGCGGATTTAATTAATTATGTTATTTTATACATACATCTTTAATACAATTTTCAATGTTTGTGTATTAAATCTTTCTTACAAAACTTGAGCATTATATTCAGACAATAAAAAAGAGAGTTGTTTTACAAAAATGATAACTTTGCCAGATATAAAACTTTGTATAAAGAACATTTATTTAGGTCATAAACATATATCTGAAGGTATCAATGATACAATAGTTTTTAACTGATCAGATGTGTTAAATATAATATTCTTTGTTGATAAAATAAACAATAAATTAAACTAGATATTATATATACCAAGTATATTTTAAAATGAAACTTGCATCGGCAATATAGTATTTGTCATAGAATACTAATATTATAATAGCTTGTAGCGGATAGGAAATTATTAACTGCGGTATATTGTAGAAATTTTGGATCGGAAATAATGTTTCCAAGGCGCTCTAGTTTACTAAGAAACTCTTTAGTTTGGTATGATCAGCAAACATCCGCATTACAAAGGTCTGCACTAACATGACTTTAACCTTAAACGGCAAGAAGTGTTTAAGTCGGTACGGACTTTGCAAGGTACCGGTAACTTTTCGTCTAACATTGGTTGCGCCAGCTACGAGTTAAGTCTATGTAAAGGCCAAGGTCCTTAACAGTAGATATGATAGTGATGGTCGATGTAATATAAGTAAATAACAAACGACGAACATACGTACAACATTTTCATACATATTTTATTTTTCTTTAAAAAATGTTCTTATTTATTTTTAACGAAACACTGACTATTATCTACGGGTTTCCTTTATTAAATACTTAATTAAGTGAGACAATCGTGTCGGTCGAAAAAAGTGTTTAGGAAAGTAAGATACAAAAATGTTATATTTTAATACAGGATATATTTTTTTTTAATTAAGAGGAAGGCAAAAGAGCTGGCGGGTTACAGATAGACGTTATCACTGCCGCCCATGAACTCCTGCAACATCCGAGGATTCACAAGAGTGTTGCAGGCTTTGAAGGTAGGAGTAAACGCCTTTTGTGCAGGTATCCATGTCGTATTAATCTGGAAATATCGCCGAAGGGAGTTCGTTCTACAAGTGAGTGGAACGTGGGAAAAAAGTCCTTGAAAACCGCACAGTGGAGCATCGCCACGCATCCAGGTGGTAGGGATGGTAAAGGAGTCGATGGCGAGCTGTGCGGTGATGATATTGCTATTGACATAAGTTTAATGTATAAATGATTCAAATATTCACCATTTATATTGATTAGAGAGACGTCGCCGAAAATACAAGATACATGATTCCTGACGGATTTTTTTTCTGTACATGTTTCTTATTTTAGGAAGTGCCTCCTTTTTATTTTAAGTGTGCTTAAAAACAGAGCACTTTCTAATAGTCTCGAAAAGATTGATTATTTTAATAACGATCTTCAATTTATAATTAATATATAATTAATTAATATATAATCGATATATAATTAACATTAATTAATATATAAATCTAATATTGAAAATCTCGGATCTCCATACAAAGTTTTGGTCCTAATTCTACACCCTTAGGATTTAAATTTCCGATATCTTTCAAACACAATTTTCGCTACTTATCAGGAAGCTACTACATATTGTTTTATTTTTATTTAATTTCTTTTGTTACTTTTTTCTTTTAGTCTACAATAAAGAGTATTATTATTATTATTATTATTGTTGTTGTTAGTTTTCATAGTCTTCGAAAATTATTGGTTTCAGCCTAAATTTTATAACTAAATAATGAAATGAAAATTCTTAATATAATTACATGTATACTTCTCCATACTTCGATATGTTTGTATTTTTAATAACCCCTAAATTATCTGGAATATATAAATAACATTTGAAAATTTAATTATAATCTTTTATATATAATATAGTTAAATAATTAAATGTAATAGAATGAATAACGTGAGCATAACTACAGCAACTGTGTTATTGTTGTTAAGATTTTCGATTGGGCTGGCGATTAAAGTTTATACTAAAATAATAATACATATTTTATTTTATTTCATCTCCATCGTTTTTATTTTTATTTCTGCCTTGTGTATAATAAATAATACTTAGGAAGGTGGTGAAAATCTTGCCAATTAAAAATGACTAAGTGGCCCACGTCGATACATTTCTTGCACATTTGTGTTTATTGAGTCCGTATACAAATTAGGGTAAGTCAATGTTAACTTATGTAAGGGTTCTTAAGACTGAGTTCACTCTTAAACAAACCGAGTTCTCTTTCGAAGATTTACTCTCATCCGTCGGCGACTTCATTTAATTGGGATAATTAATGTCTTGTTCGCGGTCGCATCCAGACGAGAGCTGACTAATTATAAATAATGAGTTGTGAAGATAGATGAGACCTGATTATTATTTAATTCGAAGTTCACTTGACATAATTCTGAAGTTGTTTCTATTAGTTAACAATGAGTTTAATGTTTAAAGACATTACGACAAACTATAGTTATATTTTAATCGAACACAATTAAAAGAAAAAAGCCGCAGTTAGTAGAATGTTTGGAGTCACGCACAGAACTGACAGCACTCTTTACAGCAACTAACTCGTCTTTTTAATATTCTAGTTGTGTAATTTGTATATTCGAAAAACTTTATTTCACAATATCTTTTTTACTATATTACTCTTATATTTTAGTTATTTATATTATTATTTAAGTTATTTGAGTTAAGTGTCTTTTATTGTCTTGTCGTGTCTTTTATTATCATTATTTCCTACATACGAGTATGATGGTACTTTTAGTCGCAATATTTTTCTGAAAAAAAACATACAGCGATTCCAGTACCAACGTGTTTATTTCGGTACTCTTACCTTAAAGGCATAATCTCAGTCTCATCTCAATCTCGTTCCCTTGTCCATCCGATCCCTAAAAAAGGTGATAGCATAGACCTAGCTAACTAAAGACCTACAGAGAGAAGGAAGAGCTCTCTCTTCTTTTCAAAATAATCGAAAAAATTATTAACCAACAGCTTCTAGCGTACCTCCAGGATCGCCACGAAAAAATTACCGGCAATATGGCTTTCTCTATGATCGATTGGCTGGTGAAATTTTGTTATATCTCACACACTGTTGGCAGCGGTAATTAAAAGCAAGGGAGAGGGTTTGCCTGTGTGTGCATAAGGGTTAGTATATGTGGAAATTAAATAATGGTCAGTATAAAAGGCCAGTACATAAATGTTAGTATATAAGGGACAGCATATAAGGGCATATAAGGGCATATAAGAAAATAAAAAGGGTTAGTACATAAGGTTTATTATATAAGGAAAGGAAATAATGGTTAGTTTATTAGGGCACCATATTAGGGTTAGTACATAAGGGTTACATACGTACTGTGCGGTTTACAAGGATCTTTCTTGCACGTAATATATCAAAGTGGAACGAGCTCCCTTCGGCAGTATTTTCGGATCGATGCGAAATGAGTACTTTCAAAAAAGGCGTATACTCCTACCTCCAATGCCGGCACGTGTTATCTGCGACCCGCACACTCGTTTGTCCTCTTCTAAAATAAAATAAATATCTTATTTTTATCTTAGGTACATAATCTATGACAATTTCAAAATATTAAGAATAACATTAAATCTGCAAATAATTTTTATTTATTGTGTAAGAATCCTTGCTGAGCTTTTAAGCCAGTAACTTATTCAAATTCCAAATTAATAAGATTAAACTTGTAAAAATCAACCGCTTAGTTTGATCCCAAGTACAAACGCCTGTAAGACAAACGGGTGAAAAGTTTATAAATAGTGTGAAGACAAGTAAAGGCCAAAAAATAAATAAAATCAGTAATTCTTTTGTTCCGATCAGACGTAACTGGCCCAGGATACTTGAAGTATGTAAGTAAGATGCCTAAATATTTGGTTTGATTCTTCTGTAAAATATTTTTAATATTATCATAAAATTTTTATGATATACGATCTTTATTCCATTTTTTAATTCTGTATACGTAATATATAACTGTTAATAAACAAATGAAATATCATCTTGAAAAAATGTTATATAAACCTAAATTAAAATCTATCCAGTAGATTTTGCGTGATGCGTGAAAAAGTTACAGACAAACATACAGTTCAATAGATAAAAATTTTAAGAACTATTGTTTATTTTATTTATAGTTATATTGTAACTATTGAGTTCTTTGTCATTAAATTAAAAAAAGCTGCCTTAGTCTCAGAATCAACTTTCGAAGAAAATATAACAAATATCCATATAAATAGTTAAAAAAATATCTTGTGATTGCAGCGGTAATTATTAAAAATGACTACCACCAATAGGTGAAAATAAATGTACGAAACCTTTTTAAATTTCAATAGTATTCAGCAAGAAGATACAAAACTTTCCAAAAATAAATTCCCCTCTTTGCGTGTTCGAGCAATCGAATAAACCATTAAGATATCTCTTACGAGTAGGTCGGGTTCAAGGGACGTTAATCAAAGAGGGCTGGCGCTTTGACATCACTATCGATCCAGTTTACCAGAACATTTGCAAAAGTATTCAAACTTGTTTGGAAATAATTACTGAGAAGTTGTAGGATTTTTATTTTATTATTTGTCCAATGTTAATATTCTTTAAGAATTAAAATTCTTTGCTGATAACAATAACAGTAAGACAGCTGGAAAGTATGTTACAGACGTTTATAATATAATGAGCAATAAAATAACACATTATATTTTTAAACTAATAAATAACAATGTAATGTAACGTTTTACAAACAATTGCACTATAAACGTATACACCGCTATAATGAATCAGATATCTTACATTTTAGGAAAATGGTGACAAAGTGGGAACAAATAATTGTAATTATTTTAACCTATTTAGCACGGCGGTAGTCGTTATAGAGCAACAAATAATTGTATAATAAGGTTGACGTTTATAAGTGATGTGATTTTTACTCATAAAATCATCTTATTTTAGTAGTAAGAATATGTTTTCTCTCTTAATTTGGGATTTTATTACTAAAAGTTTTCCGTCTAGGCAGTTGTTTATAAATGAAAGTAGTATCATTACACAAAAGTGTAATAATATCCGTGTATTCTTTCTTCTGTGTTTGTTTGATAAGGATGCGACTAACGGAGTACAATAGTGTACCAAAATATATGACGTACATGTATCAATAACTAAATCAGAGCAGAGGTATATATCTATAGCTGTTAACCAGAGAATACAAGGAAAAGAATGAATCAAAAGCAATACGGAGGTTGCTACTGAGATAAGGAAATGAAATTTCGAACATCGTTCAAGTGCTTCGAGTTCAAGCACTTAGCTATGATATTTATTATTGCAGAACAATAAATCAACGGTATGAAGTAGTGGTACAATGTTTCCTCAAGGGCAAAACCATCTGAATATATTTTTCGATATTGAATCATGTAGGCTATTTCGTATTTTATTGTGATCCCGATTTTACATCTATTAGACATACGTAAACTTAAAATACATCTAAATATGAAGGATTCAAAATGAAAGTCTTAAAGTCTAATTTTCACTGCGAAAAACTTAAAAAATATGAACTAGACGCAAAAACAACAGCGCTGTTTGAACCCACGCCACGAAATTCAAGAGTCAAGATTGAGGTCTAAAAGGAATCAGGTGAATGAACTGAAAATGGAGCGAACCAAAATCGTACTGTATTCACAAAGAAGCTATATAATTTGATATTAAGTTAGGATTGTTTTATAGATATTAAATTTCAATGCTCGCAATTACTCCACATCAATTATTGTCCATTAAATTGTAATTTGTATTTATATTTTGTTGCAAACATCAATCTGATTGCATTTTAAAATCTATTATAAATAATGTATTAAATTTAACCAAATTGAAAACCACTTGTGTATGTATAACTTCTGAGGATTCAACACAATTTTTAATATTTAGTGGTATATGGAGTGATCATCTCACTCACTCTCACACTCACTGACGGTGTTTAATGCAGCTGAGAAATTGTCATATATAAACTTGTTTAATTTTAACGTTTATGTATGACTTATTGTTTGTTATTTCAGCTATTTATTTTAAAATTATTTACTGCTCCCTATATAATTATGTAATAATTATTTGTCATGAATATAACAAAATCTAGAATTCATTATTATCCATATAAATGATTTTGGTTACGATCCCTTTGTGTAACATTGTAGCTCCTAAATAATTCCACCGAACCTCTTTTATAATTCAAACTGAAGCCGATAGAATTTTAACTATAAGTTGAACTTAAAGGAACTGTGCTCGTATATAAAAATATTGCGACAACATTTATCTTACTGGTTATTTACCTACGATTATAATGCAGTGTGTTCGACACATCTCACCAGTCTATATCATACTTTAAAATAATTACATGTAATAACATCACAAAACCATAAAGTACAATGTAACAACACAATAACAAAACACACAATATCAACAACACTGAGAATATAATTACATACACCGACCTTGATCTCGAGCGAAGAAACATTGTCTCTCAACTGTGTTATGTTTGTTAAGTGAATGTTATATTTTAATGAATTGGTTGTAGTTATAGTTGTATAACGAACACTGATTTGAATTTAAAAGAAATATCGTACACATTTTTATTTGTATTAATCATCTTACGGTTGAAAGAATAGAAATAATAAAATTACTGAAACAATTTTCTTGTGAACATTGTGTTTATAAAAATGTACAAGAAAATTTTAACAATCACAAATAAATCTTGCTCAAAACAATTGCAAAATTATAAAAACAATATTCTATTTATGTTACCTGCTAATATATGATACTAGTTAATTTTATATACAATTTATTACAATTTACAATTGAACTGATATTAGTTTCTCTTATACACGGAACACGTCTGAGGAGAGCTGTGAAGACGAGGGCTATATTAACAGAGAAGTGCGCCTCAGAAGAGTTGCTTCATATCGAGGCTTCGTCACGAGCGCGGTGACCTAGTTACTACTTTTGTCTTAGTTATATTGATGTTGCAGTAGAAGTGCTTTAGTACTTGTATTTTTGTTTTTGCCTACAATGATTACAATAGTTTTTTAAACAAGATTATGTATTAGTTAATATAATAAAAAAATCTGTCCAAATCAATGGCACTTTGGTGATAAAATAATATTTTTTTAAGAAAAAAACTTTAGAAAAAGTATCATGAATTGTAAATATTTTATAGAACTGGAAGATGTTTTTTATTACATTTATTTTTATAGTTATTAACAATAGATGTGTTTTTGTTATTGCAGTCTACTCATATATTTTACCCATTGTGATAATTTTGTTCTAGGTTTTTCCACAGGAACCCTAAATATTACCGGCATGGCTAGAAGTCTAGATCACTCCATGTCAAGTTGAGGACGTGCCTCTTAAGGTCGGGTCGTAATTAGTGCGGATAAAAACAGTCAACAATTTTGAACCACTACTTAGGTCTTGGTCTTGGTTGGTGATTTTTATTTTTATTATCTATAAAACAAATTTACATATACTGTTACATATCGACACTAATTCGTTTTATTTTTTTTTCAAGAAATTACTTTTTCACATAAATGTCGTAGATAAAGAATTATTATGATGTATTAAAGAGTTTATAGTTTATTTAATATTTTCAATATTATCCTATAAATTTAATAATTATTATTTTTCTTAATTTGAGGAGTTAAATTACTAACTACTAACAATATCCGAAACTTGTAAGTTTCAGAAGATTCATGAAATAACCGAATGTGAGTTAAAAGTTGTATTATGAAAGCCATATACCTGTTTACCCATAATTATTAATTCAAAAAGGGATGTAATTGTTCAAATTAAAAACATTTAATATTCCTATTTAATATTAAATTTTCTTAATATTAGAGACAGTGGTATAATAATAAAAAGTTATTGGATAAGACGGATGAGACGAAGAAGCCTTTGGTTAGTGTATACTGAGTGACATTATTTGAAGGAAACAGTTGGAATAGCGATGTTGGATATAAATTAAAACTTAATACAATTCTTTTTATAGTAAAATAATAAGACAGAGAGTGTTATCACATCTTTAATTCCTGAATTCGTCAGATATGTGCACTTTGTTCGACTAACAGGTGGAAATATTTAAATTTGAAGGAAGGAAGGTAAGTTATTTTAATAGGTGATTCAAATGTGTCCACACCAGTGGCGGTTTATTTATTGTTATAAGAAAGCTTTAAAATAAAAAAACAAGATAATTTCATCATTTGGTTCTTGCCCGTTTGTTTCTCCTTGTAGGTTTGTACAACATGTAAAATATATGTACATGTCTGTTAGTTAATATGAAACTCCTTGTACTATTCAAATACAAGATTTACTCGATTTCGGTAATTATTATCTGAGTTCCAATTTATGTTCCGAGCAAGTCTTTGGTTGTTGCGTTACTTGTGTATGTGTGCGTGTTTCCCGATCTGTGAGAAACTCTCACACGGCTACGGATTGAGATTAAAAGCAAATATGGTATAGATTATTGGTTAATTGTAGATGTTCAATGTAAACAACTGCTCCTCAATAATGTTAACCTAAATTATAACCATTGCTGTAATTATTGTATTGTTATTACTATAAATATCTTATAAATGAAATATATTCTATTATATTCTACATATAAAAATTGTAAAAAAGTGATATGGTATACCTCGTAAATTCCCGTCGTGCAAAGAGGATAAGAGTAAATACATAAATATAAATAGATAAATTATGCACATTATTGTACAAAAACGATTAGAATGACTCTCTACACCTAGTTTTAAATTTAACGGCTTTTTCTCTCCGTCTAGCAAAATATTTACTGATATACTGAGCTATGTTTTAAAATTTATAAATTCTTAGAAAAAGGCGTAAAGTTTCATTTATAATCAATAATATTCATGAATTTTTAATTTTCAATTGTTTATTATATTTCCTCTCGAATAAACGTCCACTTTATCATTGCTTTTGTATAATTATTCAGTTGTCAATATCAACTTCACATTTATAATTAATCATTGCTCTGCTGTTAAATGAAAGGTCTAAATAATACTTTTAAATATCATAAATATAAAATTATTAAATAAATACACCATATTACACGTTTTTATAAAAATTTTAAATGAAAAACATATTAATAATATTTATCTATATTTATTAAATATTTAAACTATAGTCATGAGTTTGGATGTAAGACATTTCTCGACGCGCAATTAAGGTTACGAAAAAAAGATATAACTGCGCCAGAAAGCTTTGACGGTTTGACAATTATTCTGTTTGTTTTGATTCTTTGATCAGCCAGCTTTTAATTGAATTAATTTTGTCTTTTTAAAATGAAAAATATATGTACATAAATCATAAATATCTTGTTAAGTACGTACTTATTAAAAATAGTAAGACCAATTTTGAAGCAGAATTTAATAAAAATTATGGAATTGTCAGTTCAAATAAAAAAACAATTGCATCTCCGTCATTTGAAAACCCGCGATTCATAGAGGTTCGAGGGCAACGTGCTCACCGCCCGTGGATTGAATAATCTAAACATTACAGCAAGAATAAGAAACCAATACTAAAATATATATACAAAAATATTTTTACTTAGAAAAAAATACTGATGAATATGTAACAAACTGTTAACAGACTAAATGTTACGTCACGTGTAATTAAATTCAGTTATTCTAAAGGATTTTCCCATAACAAACTACACAACGCTACCAGAATTAATTGTTGAAGAAAACATTAAATTACTTTTATGTTAGGTTTATGTTAAAAAACACCGCAGTAAAAACAATTTCCTGAGTCGAGTGAAAGAGCAAAGAGCAGACTCCAATGAAATCAATAAATAATTGATAAAACATTTATGAAACAATGAACATAACGTTATTTATTTGATTTAAACTAAATATTTTCAGCGTAGTGTAGTTTTTAATTTTAGTTGCTACTAATAGTAACCTTTTTAATACGGTTTTTTGTTGTTAATTTTTTTAATGTTTATTAATTGTCATTAACTCTTTGCAAGTAATTGAGGAATATACCACTCTTTAGTCGGTGGGTATCGATATGTAACGTTAATGTTATGTTGATGTAATGTCAGAAACAATCAAGGCACCATGTTTGAGAAATGTTCTTCATGTATTGTTTCTAATAAAAATTATCACTTCGTTATTGCAAAATTCGTGATTTAAATATTTATCCACAATATCTCATCGACAAAAACATCTTTTTCAAAGGCCTCTCTTTTTCTGCATTGACAAAAATAATATTACAAAAAAGTTACTTATAATGTTATGTCGCGATATCTTTTCATAGGATTTTTTATATTTGTATTCATTTTTCGAAGTCGTTACAATCATTTTCTTTTACTACAGTTAATATAACTATTGTAAAGTATCAAATTATTATAAGATCACATTTTCTACATAAACTATGTGACCAGAATTGTTATATTCAGAAACAACGTAATGTTATTTTTCGTCTTTACATATAATGTATATGGAAATTTTATTAACATTTACCAAATATACCACAAGTATAAGCTCCAGTCTCTTTTTCTTTATAATTTTGTATCTATATATGTAGCCCTTAATAAACTTAATGTAGCCCTTTTATTTATCTCCAAGGCCGGCAGCGCTCTTTTTAATCATCGGATGTTGCAATAGTTCATGGGTGGCGGTGATCACGTATCATCTGTGAAACGCCAGCTCGTTTCCCCTCCTCTTAAATAAACAAATAATTACGTAAAATAATGAAACACTTAAAATCCTTGTACAATTAAACATTTAAAATATTTTTATTCTTTCCTGTGATATTATTGTGTATCCTGCTGCAATCTATGGTGTTCACTTCCTTCCTTGAAAGTGCCAGGTTTTCTTTTTAAATTGATCTAACAAATTCTTACACATTGTAGTAGTAGTACTAAGCACATGGGCAGTTTGTGCATGTTCGAAATAATTTCAGTACCTATTCAATCACTCTATAATGTGTACTCTCAGAGAAAAATGAAGGATGTATTCAAAATTCATTACAATACAATAATTTATGATGAAGGCGTGCTCAGAAAATTGTTAGTGAAATGAAAAATAATACGAATATAAGAATCAAATTATTCCCCTACACTTTCGCATTCGGATGAAGCAAAACTATTAAAATACGTCTCTTGCGATTGATAGAAAGTTGTAATAATAATATATTTTTAAACACTTATGTTTGCAGCACTTTATTTTTAAAGTTTTTACTATAAACACAAGCATTCAACCAAGGCGCGTTCAGAATAACGTAATTAGTTTTAAAAAAATAATAATTATTAATCATTTATTGTTT
This sequence comes from Melinaea menophilus ssp. n. AW-2005, assembly GCA_918358695.1. Lineage (NCBI taxonomy): Eukaryota > Metazoa > Arthropoda > Insecta > Lepidoptera > Nymphalidae > Melinaea > Melinaea menophilus. The sequence goes on along the minus strand of OU911054.1, from coordinate 3,329,801 downwards.
TTTTTTTTATTCATTGTTTTATTTATTTTTATCATATTTTTTACAAGTTTATTTTTTTCAATAATCCAATTGATTATAAAATATCTTTGTTTGTCTTTAATTGTAAGTATGCTTACTAAACAGCCTGTATTGACACGGTCTCTTTTCATTTTGTAGTGCTCAGGAAGAAGCTGAAGATGTGTACCAACCGTTCGTTATAGATATCATTTATTCTAATCATACTGTTTATTATCTATTTAATTTATACTAGCTCACCCACCCGACCTGGTCTGCATGAACTTTGTGTAACACCTAACAGTATATGGTAGACAGCGCCAATCATTTACTAAATGTTGACTTATTAGGTTTTTCCTGGTGATAAGGTATTTTCCGCCTCAAAAGGTAGCTTAGGTTGTTCTGCGTTATATTTTATTTCTGCACTTTGTTACAGCTTGTTTAATACAACAACAACTATTTTTAGTATGTGCTAAAAATAAATTAGAGCTTATGTTACTTCCTGATAGTAGCTTTTTATTTCTTGAAAAAATGGTTAAAATCGGTACTGTTGTTTCGAAGCCTATTCGATACAAACAACAAACAACAAACAACAAAACAAACAAGAAACAAAACAAAATAATCTTTCAGCTCTTAATATTAGTATAGACATACATTAAATATTTTGTATGTGGAATTCATCATACACCATCATCTTTGGACACCTAAATTATGTATAATTGTAAAATTTGTGATTACTTCTAGCACTGATTTAATCACGCAACAAACTAGTAAGTGTAAAATACGATACCCGTAAAAAGTTTTTTAATTTGAAGAAAAGTTGTTTGAATCTTTATGAGTTCGTTCCACTCGCTTGTGGAACGAACTCCCTTCGGCGGTATTTCCAGATCGGTACGACATGGGTACCTTCAAAAAAGGCGATTACTCCTATATTTAAGGCCGGCAGCACTCCTGTGAATCCTCGGTTGTTGCAGGAGTTCATGGGCGGCGGTGATCACGTACCATCTGTGACCCGCCAGCTCGTTTGCCCTCCTCTTACACAAAAAAAAGAGGCTTGAAAAGGACAATAATAAGCGCATCATTTTTTACGACTTCTCAATTACGATATTGCGTTCTAGAAAAGTTTAATAACACTTTTTTTGGAGATTACCATGAATTCATTGCTTAGTTATACATTATATCTATTTTTGATTTCGAGCGTAATAAATTCTGTTGTTGACTTTGATTTAAAATATAGTTAACTATTGGAATTAACAAAATTAATTAACAATTAATTATCAATTAATTATTAGAAATGAAGAAAGAACAGAATTTAAGATTAACGTGAAAGATAAGATAATAGAACAAGTGAATGAAGTGGTATATTTGGGAAGTATGTTTAGCAGAGACGGAAGTTATACGGCAATTTGATAGCACGTTATAACTGAAATGTAGTCATCAGGTAATATAAAGGGTTATACACATAGACATATTAATATAGGCTAATGGATTTACAGACTGATTCATATCTCCCCGACGTTAAGAGTTATAATTAAATAATTTATATTCTAAAAGAAATAATAATAATAAAATTAAGGAATTTGTCTATTGATAAATTTAACGAAAAGTAAAATATACATACATATGAAAAGAAGAATTTCAGTTATGTTACAAAAAATTATACCTAATAAATTTCAATTTGATGTATAATGAACGTAGGAATACACCAAAATATTACCTGTTTACACCTGGCTGCGAAATAGTTTCCGCCGAATGGGCAACGGCATGGATGGCTTTTCGAATTTGTTAGATAAAGTGCTATGACGTGGATGATATTATATAAAAAAATAAAGGATTTTTCTTATTAGATTAAAATTAATTTAATTAATATTATTTGCAGCCATATTTTCACTGGCTCTATGTTATCAGCGTATTCTTATAATCATAAATGTATGTAAAAATGGGAGTTTGATTAACTACGTTGTGAACGTAGTGATTTCGCAGAGGTCTAATAGATAATTATTTATACAAATAAATTTTATACTATATATCCCAGACTATATTTATTTTACATCGTATTTTAATACATATGATTCGTTTTTGATTCATAAATGCTATATAATGCGAGTATAACATTCTTATATTTTTTTCTCCACATATTTTTTTTTGTACTATAGATAGTCTTACAATCAGCTTTCGAAGTAATTTAACAAATATCCTTATAAAATAATCAGTAAAAATTTTATATTCAATTTAATGTCCAATGTCGAGATGGAAAATAATTAAAAAATGACCCTTGTTATTACTGTGGTATTTCTTATTACTATGCAGACGCTTATTTTCATCTTACAAGAAAAATAAACACCACTGAAGCTGAACATAAATGGATAAATATCAGGTGTATGAAACCTTTTTGAAATTCAATATTATTCAGTAAAAATTACAAAACATTCCAAAAATAAATTCCGCTTTTTGCGTGTTCGAGCAATCGAATAAACCATTAAGATATCTCTTAGGTCGGGTTCAAGGGACGTTAATCAAAGAGGGCTGGCGCTTTGACATCACAATCGATCCACTTCACCCGAACATTTGCAAAGGTATTTAAACTTGTTTGGAAATAATTTCTCTAAAGTTCGAAGATTTACATATTATATTTTAAACTAATAAACAAGAATGTAATGTAACTTTTTTCAAACAATTATAATATAACGTGTACACCGATATAATGGTACACAGATATTTCATATTTATAGGAAAACGGTGATAAAGTGGGAACAAACACTTATTATTAATTCGACTTAGTTAGCGTGGTGGCAGTCGTCATAGAACAGTTAGTATATATATCATGGAAATGATGTTTATAAGTGATGTTACTTTTCCCCGTAAAATCAACTTGTTGTATTATCAGAATGTATTTCCTTCATTAATTAAGAATTTTATAAAACAACAAAAATATTTATTCCTCGACGCTGTTTTTACAACTGAAGTTAGACTCATTGCACAGACGAGCAATAACATACTTGTAGTTTTTGTTCTGTGTTTGTTTGATGAGGACGAGAACAACGGAGAACAATATAATACTAAAGAATATGAAGAATATGTATCTATAACTACGTCAAATCAGAGATACGGATCTATAACTTTTAAATAGAGAATTCAAAGTATAAATTTGAATGAAAAGCCATATGAAGTTCCTTATTGAGATCAGGAAATGAAATTTCGAACATCGTTCAAGTGCTTCGAGTTCAAGGAAGCGTCTGTCTCATCAAGCTCGAGGGAAAGCTTATTGCGTTTTTGAAACGCTCTTACATATTCTGTATTTATACTTATTTATTCCCAACAGTTATTAAACAAATATATAAATTTAATTTGAGACCTCTGGCATTCCAGTTTCGTAAGAATGGAATTCCATGTGTGTTTAAAATTTAAGTGAGTAACTTAATTGGCTTTTATAAGAGATTAAACGAAAACACGATTCATCTTGTGGTAAAATACAAAACTATCTATAAACGGTCCTGGAAAGTATAGAATGGATGATAATGAGATATACCAAACGTTCTTATAAAAATCTGAATAAATAGTTTTCTGAGCACCTTGTTTACTTATCCACAGGCTCACAGTATAACTAGATAATTTGTGTTAGATGATGTATAGTTAATAAAATAACAAAATATAGGATTTTATTATACTTTTAGACAAAGCGTCCCTGACATTCCCAGTAATTTATGAGCGATAAATAATAAACTACTCTTATAAATTTGATCAACGAAACGGCTGATATCAATTTTTATTTTATATTAAAAATATAAAATAGATAACTGATTTAAATAAAAGAGACTAATGTATTGATTAATTGCTTATTGCAATAAAGTATGTCCAAAAAGGAAGTCATTTTGGGTATTTGATATAAAAATAATAGAAAAGCAATGTCAGAAAAATAATATATGTTATTATTACATTATGTACGTTGTTACTGCATAAACAATGTCAGAGACAGTCGATTTTTACATTTAAGATTGTAATAAATAGCTCCCAAGTAACTAAAAATAGGACTATATTCACTTTATCTACCCAGTAGTTGTTTAGTTCATGAGTGCTAAAAACATAAGTGTGGGTTGGGTTCATGTCTTGTTGTATTGTGAGTCTTGTTGTGTTGTCAATTAACATCGAACTGACTTCCAAATTTCCTCTTCATATTGAGGTTTATTTAGAGATCTTTTAACTTCTGTATTCTATCATTGTACCCAACTAAATGTTATGCTTAGCTATTAAATTTAGTATTGCAGAACAAAAAATTTCGCACAAAATTTTCGCTACCATTTTGCGATATTGAATCATGTGGGACATTTCGTATTTAATTGTGATCCCGATTTTACATCAATTAAAGACATTTATACAAAAATTAAACTAAAAAGTAAGGAATAATCATGACAATTGTTTTATTGTAATATCTAATTTTCATTGCGAAATTCTTAAAAAATATGAACTAGATTCAAAAACAACAGCACTGTTTGAACCCGCGCCACGAGATTCAAGAGTGAAGATTGAGGTCTAAAAGGAGTAAGGTGAATGAACTGAATATAGAGCGAACCAAAAGCGTACTGTATTCGCAAAGAAGCTATAAAATTTGATATTTTGGTTAAATTTGTTTTATAGATATTAAAGTACAATGCTCGCAATGGCTCCATATAAATTATTGTAAATTAAATTGTAATTTATATTTATATTTTGTTGCAAACATCAATCTGATTGCATTTTGAAATTTATTATAAATAATGTATTAAATTTAACCGAATTGAATACCTCTTGTGCAAATCTTTAACCTCTGAGGATTCAACACAAGTGTTGGTATTTAGTGTTATGGAGTGATCAACTCACTCACTCTCACACTCACTGACAGTATTTAATACAGCTGATAAAGTGTCATATATAAACCTGTTTCATTTTAATGTTAAAGTAGTCACACTTATTATTGTTTGTTAATTCAGCTATTTTGAAATAATTGCATGTATTTGGGTCAAAAAACTAGGGCAAGTGTAGGAAGCAAAATGATTTATTACATTAAATTTAATTTTATGGTTAACTTTTCTGGATCAATTTTAATTATTTTTTTTGTAATTATTTACTGCTTCCTATATAATTATGTAATAATTAATTGTCATGATTATAATAAAATCTTGGATTCATTTTTATCTATATAAATGATTTTCGCTACGATCCCTTTGTGTAACATTGTGGCTTCTAAATAATTCCACCGAACCCCTTTTATAATTCAAACTGAAGTCGACAAGCTGACATGTGTCTATTGCATGCCAACTCTTTACAGATAAACTTTTCAATACACTAAATTTAATTGAAATAAGTGAATACGCATTCCGGTAACGACTACGGGTATTATACATTTGATTTTACTAAAAGGTAAATATCATAATATGTATGTATAAAATATAACAATATGGGCGCAATAATTTACTTAACATCTTTAAATTTCTCATGCTATTAGTTCATACACGGTGATTTGAAATGAGTACATATCTCACTAGTTTCATAATCAAAACCAAATAGAAATACAAAATAAGTCTACTATAAAAAGCATACACAATATAATAAATACATAAAATGATAACAAACGTGTAATTAAAGAGAAATACTTCGTTCATTCAAGTTTTCCTCAATTATTTATTGGTGTAAAAGAAGGAAGGATTTTCATTAGATTTATCTCTAATTAACTTACAAACTCTTGTAACGAAGAACACAACAATCGTATGTTACACGCGAAATAAATTATTTATAAAACGCTTTCACAATTAGGGAGAAAATGCTATTAAATTTACTTAACACACCTATGTATGTCTTACGGAATGCCTAATATTTATCTTATCATATTAACTTATTATTTCTGGAGAAAAATATCACACACCACAAAATTTCGTTATCTAATTAAATGAAAAGATAAAAAGTAAGTAAAAGGAAATACCAATATAATATATGATTCTTTAACAACAATCCTCAGTTAACTGTAGGGGAGAAGGATAGCTGTAAGTGCACAAAATGAAACCTGATCTTTTGAAAGGACGTATGTAATGACGGTAGAGACGATTCATACGACGCAAGGACGGATAATGTCCTTGAAGTTTAATTCTTTCGGTTTTAGTTAAACGTTAAGTGGTACCGCTGCACGTGTGCATTTAAAAATGTTTTTATACATAAAAATGATGATTTGCAAAACTTATGATAACTATTGTAAAAACGATTTTTTTCTAAATTCTATTCAAATTAAATTCTATTCAACAAAAATGATTTTTTTGTTTTAATGAATCTAAATTTAATAGTTATTATGCTATAATCATCCCAAGTGTTAATATCGTGGTGGTCGTTAATTTTAAGTACAAATCTTTATTCAAATTACGGGGATTTTATTAACTTTTTATGTCATTTTTTAAATTAAGTCATATAATTATAAATATTGATTATACGTTTTCCAAAGTCTACGTAGTCGATTGCAGGAGTGCCAACGACGAGACGGAGCACATCTCGACGATGTCATTTTTAAAAAATAAATTTTAATAAATGATAATTACGTTAAATAAATCATAAACAAAATAACATTTGTACTTTTATTTCTAGACATGTTTCAAAAGTGCAAAAATTTTTGGCCCACTCTGTAGTAGAAAATTATCGGTGTCTTGTTATAATGTGAAGCTAAGTTTTATTATTATCGCAAATTATTGTAATGAAAGTAAATTTAATGATTTCCAATATAAGTACATATGTTGTCGCTATCACCTAGTAATATTGAAATAGCATCCGCTGTTCATTTTAATTTATTATATTAAAAAGAATTAGCAACAATAAAATCAAAATATATTTTTATTAAACATTTTTCTCACTCACTTATATCAGTATATTTTATACACAAGATAGAACACATTAAAATTAACTTTATCCAAAAACATTGTAAATTATAGTTAGCGTGAAAATAAGATATTACTGATACGAAAATATAAATGGTGAAATAAAATAATCATCTTAGGCATCTGAATATTTAAATCCAGGTTATCTGAGTGGGTTAGTTTAACTTGTAGGAAATAGTTCCGCGGTACATTAGACCGAATTCACACTGAGATGTACTTTGTAATGAGTCGTGTTCACTGCGCTGAGGCGAGTAATTAATATAGAGAAATGTGTGAATATAAAAATATTTTTTCGTAATATAATGCACTCTATTATAATAACCGACTTAAATATATTTTAAAATATAAAATGTTACGCTTCTTCTATGCATATCACTTTTTAAACTATGGGTTAAATGCAGGTTTTCGCTTTCAAGAACTTTGAGAAATGTAGAATATTTCAAAGAAGAAAAAGAAGAGGAATGGATTCCGCTTCTGGATCTCTTAACCACTATACGTAATAACAACTAGGTTATAACAGCTACAATTGCTACTTAGTTACTTAACCATAGGTCGAGGAGAGGGTAGTACTATACCGCCTGAGAGTACTACTCTATGAGTTAAAAAAAATGTTACAAAAAGTAATTAGAACAACATTGTAATGATAGTAATTAGAATAAAATAAAAGTTGCATCCGAGACCGAAGCAACTTGGCAGACATTGTAAATAAATATTGCCTTTTTAAACGTATTCTATTAGTTGGATGAACATTTTGATATATTTATATGAGCTTAAAATTATTTATGAATTTCATAATATTCATAATATAATCATTTAACGAATATACGAAAAACTGGACTGAAATTACAATACAAATCTGTTATTTTTGTTCACATAGAAATATCCAGTTTAACATGTTGGAAATTATGATTAACGTTATTTTTAAGGTATTTGTATGACTCAATCTATTTTAAGTATTTTTTTCAGGGAAATAAATATCAAAAAGGTGAATTAAAACCTCGCCTGTGCTTACTGGAAGAGAAACTGCCGATGGCAAAAAATAAAAAAAAATGTATAACATAAAAAAATTATCTCGTTTTTATGTCTCTCGTTAATTGTTGAATCAGAATTACCTATATTAGTTAATTATACGAAGTCAAAGTGAGGAGTGATATTCAAAACAAATTAAACTAATTTTGAATCTAAATGTTAGATATTAAAATGATACTCTCGAAATTTATATTATAACCGCCGTCAATAATATAAGAAATTATTTGAAATAGAGACAAGAAATTTAAAATACATGTTATTACTATTGTAACTAAAATGTTCTTGTAAGTTATTTTAGATGTAGCTGGGATAGTAGTTTTATTTTAAAATTGAGTTTGCTATTATCAAGAATTTTCATTGAATATTTATTTTGAATTGCATTTTCTGTACAACTCCGTAATTAAAGGACGCTCCCTGGGTGTAAGTGTTCTCTGTCCGTCTGTCGCCTTAATAAGATATTAATTAACAATACACTTCTGTCGCCGGCTCTTCTCAGCTCTAGGACATTAAGTTTATCGAGCCGGGGGTATTTTTGACAATGAAATAAGCTTTCATTAATTACCTCTTAATAAAAAATGTTGATTTATTAAAAATAAAAACCTTTTGTAATTGGATTTTCACAAAGTAATGTTAATTTTCCCGTCAAACAAATATTTGTATTAAAGTTAAATATTATCGTATTATCTTCTTTGCTTAAAATGTTGATTTATTTTATTTTATTTATAAATATATATAGAATATTTTCTTTGGTTTTTTGTTGAAAAACAGATTAATTTGTTTTTTATTATTGATGTAATTTTTTTTTGCGATTACATCGAATGTTTATTTAAGTTCTTATAAATAATAACCGAGTCCACGAAAATAGAAATGGAAGCATTTGAGAAAAAATAGTTTTAAAATACTAAGCTTAAGGAGGTTTTTAGGGGTTTTAGTTCATATTTTACAAATATTATTATCTTGTAATCATGAAAATTGCAATAATAAATGAAAAACATTTTTCAGAATACGTTTTTCATTTATATACGAGTATGTCATTAGGCTCACAGGTCGGTCAACAAGTCATCTTCCTGCTATGTATTCCAGCGTCTTAGTTTGTAAAATTATAGTTGTAGTGCAAGAGTAGTACAGTAGTATAGATGTCAGGTGTATGATTGTAACAATATAACGTAATTTATTGTTATATTTTTTGATCCTCACTTCAATTGTCAGTATTATATTATATAATAAATATATATAAATGTACGTTTGATACCAATGGCTATTTGTTGTTTAATAGAGATCGATCGACCGATCTGATGCAGGTGAATAGTGCCTCTATTATAGGTCCAGACGATTATTCAATATATGCAGAACATTTACCAACTCAATCAGTTTCATATTGTTATTTATTGTCTTGTGATAAAAGATAACCCAAAAAACTGGTTTGAACGGATAGATATGAGAAAATTTAAAATATTGTATACAACTTTTATAAGTTAAACTATCCGTTAAAAATATGTTTAAAGTTGAATTAGTATTGTAAATAAAATCGACTACTTGTGAGTGATCTTAATTGAGGTGTACCTCGATTGATGTACTCACTTGTACGAACGAGTAGTTTGTATAAACACAGTTGATGTAAACACGTGTGTTTCACTAAGTGGAACAATTTAATGTTATGGAACTTACTTTGTGTACTACTATATGTACTAAATGTGTAAAATATATATTCTATACAAATTGTGTTTATTTTTAATTAAGTTTTTGTTTTTACATTTTAATATATTTCGTAAAACGTACATCAGCTCGGGTCATGATTGATCATACTTTTACAGTCTTTTTTTCTGGAAAATGGTTTTCAGCAATAATTCAATTTTAAAAATAACACGATCCAAAGTAAATCTTTTCAACCATCCATTTTGTTCTTTCTGAAATGGAAATGGACGAACAAATTAAGTGATGGTTTCTCGATATTTATAAATACTATTATTAAGTAGCACACCTTTTATAGGTTATTTAAATAATATTTATACAGATGTGTAATACCATGTTAATAATACTTGTTTAATGAGAAGTCACCGGTACCAACATTGTCAACTGTTTAAGTGTAAATTTCTTTACGTTAGTAAAATGATGCTTAGTACCTAATTTAGTAATATAAGTACATGCAGCGACAACTTTTGGATCTGAGTTTCCATTGGTGACGGACTCAGCAGTGTATTGGCAGAGAAATAGAATTATTAAAATATTTGCATATCTTACCATGTAAGTACTTGTAAACTTTGCCTATTTCTAGCCATTCTTATCATAAATTACATCACTGCCAGACTGATCTCGGCGAAGTAGGGAGTCTGTGAGATAAGTTTTAATGTACCTACTTATAGCACCCACTTTTTCAAGATATCACTTTTCCGAAAGGATCTTAAAGAACCTTCAATGTTTTATGTTCTCGTTTGCTAACACTTTGAAACGCGAGCAGAATAATTATAAAAGAAAAGTGAAGAAGAAAGAGTGACAATATCATAATTCCATTAGTGTTTCCTTAAGCAGTCTTACGTTGGTAAAAAAATATTTAGAATAATAGCATGTCTACACAGTCGATATACGGTATTAGTTCCTGTAATACCTCTCTGCTGTAGTGATTTACCCGTGACACACACGCATGAAGACACGCGAAATATGCTAACCAATATATACATTATTTTAATAATATATTAATGTTTACGTGTTGTATTACATATTTATTTTATAATACATTTAACTTTCATGAGTATTTCCCAAATTACATAATTATATAATTTGTTATCTTCCAAACACCGTATTCCGGTATGTTTGATAATAAACATAAAATATTGAACAAAACAACACGGACTATTATATTTAACGCTATGCAGTATCTGCAACAGAAGTAACGTACGATTAAATTATATATTATTTAATTTGGTAATGTCTATGATTAAATTCTGCCTTGATTATAACCTCGGTCAATGTACATATTAATATTTGTACTAGATATTATTAAAACTAAATGGTTGCTACACGTTATAAAAAAATATAAATCCATTGAAATAAACTAAGAAAAATATATCTTTTTAATGTAATTTATTTTCAATTAAAAATCACTTAAAACTTGGCCGGTAATAAATTGAAATTATAAGAACTTAACTTAAGAAACGTAATATTAACATTTTTGAACAAAACACCACTGATTTAATGAGTTACGTCATTAAATGTATTTAGTATAAGTTTTCTTGTTTCTGTTTTATTTTATAACAATTTGTCTGCCATTTTGTAATGTCCATCATTTTAATTTTTTTTTCATTACAATTATACTAAACTAAATTGTACTTTTTTATTTTTGGTTTTAATATATATATATTGGGTGTTTTTTTAGAGGTATAGAACTTTAAGTTGGAAATACTGTTTAATATGCGCGCTATTTTGATAGCTGTCAAAGCTGGCAATGCATTAATCTTCGAATAAAACCAAATTTATGGCAATTAACTCCATTTATCTGTGTTTTATTTGAACCTAAAATTATATATCTTTAAAAAAGCACTCATTATATATATAGGTCATTCTTTTTCAACGAATGATTTCATGTCTACCAAAATTGGTTTTGGTCTATTAAAGCAACACATGATGATTAGAACGAGACAGGAGAAACATTTCTCGTGTCAAGTTATTTCAAATTAAATAAGTAAAAAAATATAAAAATATGTAAGATTGTGAGTAAAGGCGGCTTTATCGGTATTGAAGATCTCTTTTAAGCAATACTTTGTTCTACAGAAGTGAGTTCAATGGAGAGTGGTTGACATGTACTACTTTCAATGGAAATATATCCTCACATACATGTACGTATACATATTACGCAGTTACGCTTACATGTATAAAATAATAATACTAACACCATTATAGAGTATACTTAAGAGCTACAAATATTATATAAATTATTAATAGCGTTAGACAATAATTAATACAGTAATTTTTAAAACTGCATGTATGAATTGAGACTTACGAATTGTGGGCAAAATTATTAGGGAGTTTTATAGAATAATATAAGCAATTAAAGGAAATAGAGCCTTCACTTTAAATATTAACGCGTTAATCTTCAAAATATGGTATAAATAATAAATTCCGTCAGAAACTGTAATACAATGTAGGCTTTTTAATAATAATGAATGAACGTTGGTTCATTTCATTTCATTGTGCATTTGTATGAGGTAGCAACTGACCTCATACAAAAATGGTTGCCTTTTATTGAATTAAAATTTTAATTTCATTTAAATTTTTGTGTCCTCAAAAATTGAGAGCTGTTTAACCATCGGCTATTTTAAATATTTAAATTAATGAATAGATCCTTATATATTTTAATAAATCCTATCCTATCCTATCCTCCTCCTATATATTTTTAATAAATAGTCTATGAAAAAAGAAATAAAAGTAGCAGCTTAAATAAAAAAATAAATATTTCAAACTAATTTAGACCGGTTATAAAATCCAGGAAAAAAATACCTCGTTCGACAGGGTCGATCGTGTTAGGTAGATTTCCGTCGGTCCGATCGACAAATAAAAACTAGCCAGCAATATTCTACTGGTATTTACGAGTCTTATGACGGGTCACTCTGCATTGGGTGAGCGGGGAACCACCCCCCCACCCCTATCTCCTAAACGGAGGGTCGCATCAAAAAACTTGTCAGACAAAAAAGTTTCCTCTTTTAATTTGTTAATTTTGTAAGATTTTTCCGACCATAAAATTTTGCCTTCTTCTGTGACTTTTTACGGTTTTTAACATTCAGCCCCTCCAGCCCCCTAACCGCCTGACCGATTTCTCCCGTTCAAAAACTTAACCTTCATTTTGTCCTTCGGAATGTGTATACCGAGTTTGAAAATCCTCCGTCAATATTTGCGACCTGTAGCGTGTCCCAAAGGTTTCACTTTCACCCCCCCTCCCAACCCCCTTTCACTTTTTCCAAAAAAAACAAGATGCTATGTTTGTCCTACTAATTTATCCTATCGACCTGTGAAGTCAGATTTTGCCTACGATGAATTTGGACTGATGGATCATATATACATATATATATATATATCGGGATTTATAATTTTTTTTTTCGACGGATTCTCAATCTCCAGTTCATAAACGGCGTAGCGCCCCTACTCTGGGGTTTGGGTCCCGTCATCGCATCGATTGCAATAGGTAGATTCATGTATGGAATCAACCTAATAATAGTTAAAAAAATACACGTTTTCGTAAAATCCAAATTAAAACATATTAACGACTATCTATGGACACCACGCCCCCAGGCTTTTGACATTTCAATACATTTTTTTCTTTTTTACACTATTATTAATTAAAAATATTTTTTTATTTTTAGGTTTTTATTTAATAAGCCTGTTTTCTATTATTTCATTGTCATCGGTTCTTTATAAGTATGCAAAGTTTCAAATTAATCCTACATCTTGAAGTACGTTCTAATCGTTTTCAAGGTCTTCGTTACATACATACAGACGACCGAAGCTAATACAACCGTGCTCACATACCATAGAATAAGTGTACCCATCCACTATTAACCATATGCTATAAGACAAGCAAAGATTTTATAATCCTTACTGTTAATTTTGAGATACTTTATGTAAAAAATATTGTTTATTTTTTTTATATAAACAGGAACATATTATAATGACAGACACATTACCTGTTTATTTACGATTATTAACATTTATAATAAAGTGTGTGCTGTGTCTTTGTATACTGAAGTGAGTGAGGTTATTGTAATACAGTTGATTCGATGCTCAATGTCATATTGATATTCAATATCGTAATTAGTACAAATTTATTAATGAGTTAAATCGTTTAAGTATCTGCGTATTAAATGATGTTCAATGCATCGGTAGTGTCAAATTAACCGGGTTTATTAGTCAATAAAGCACTGCCTGTACAATTTGTTGATACTTGATAAGAAAATATAAATTACTCATATATAATCGCAATATAAATTTGATTTTCAGTTAGAACATAGTAACGCATTTCCAATATATTAATATTCGTTCATTTTACATCTTCATATACCTACTTAGGATATTAGATTCTATTTAGTCTATTATGTAACACGTACGGTGAGACGTGGAACAAACAGTATTAAAATGAAATTGATTGTAACAAATGTTAATCTTTGTTTATATTTTATTTTAACGTCAGTCAATTTGTCACCGACCTCCAAAGCTGTGCACACACTGTCAGTAATACGCAGTGGCGGAGGGTTTTAGTGTAGTTAGAGGTGTTGGAGGTTTAGTATTAGCATTAGCATTGTAATGTTTGTGCTGGCCACCGAAAGTGCTTTTATAATCAGTATTAACTCTGAAAGCTTTTAAACAATAATCGTCTAAGAATAAATTGAAATTATGAAAATGTAATTGTTTTTTTTATATTCATATAAATATACTGGAAAGAACACAATGTTCATGGCATAGTCTCTCTCTCCTCTGCACCGCGCACCGACTACAATCTCATATGTAATGTTTCATAATAATTTGAACAACACATATTTCTTTAAATTTCACAACGCGAACACAGACGCGAGATATTACATTTATTGTGAACGGGTTTCAGAAATTTGATATTTTTAAACTACATTTCCTATTTATCTCTATTGTGATGTCAAAAGGGATCGTTTACTTTAATTACTTCCACAGATATTTTGTAATTTATCTCTCAGTACAAAAGAACTCCTTGCTTTAGATTAGATTTATTAAAAACACACAAGTGAAAAATTACCAGAAGGGTGGCTGCCTTGACGTCGGCTAAAGATGTACGTTTACATTTTTACCCTAACGAATACCTCGAAAATTTCACCCTTTTTTGTTATGTGTTCCAAACCTCCGGAAATGGATTTTTTTTTATCTTTAAGTGTTTTAATGAAATTTCTTTACAGGAAAAGGTTCATGTTATTTTTTTAAACCGATCTTTGCCTTCCGGTGAACCGTTAGAAATTAAAATGCACAGTATATGTTGATCCAGATAAAAAGCTAACCCCATAGAATACTGAAAGTCCATTTGGTAGTATTTGATCGACGCGTACAGAGACTGAAAGACAAACAAGAATTTCAACATACTTTTTCTGTTGTTTAAATATGGATTCTTATAATTCTAAAAAACTACCTTATATGATTATATTTAATGCTTCAAATTATTATATTTATTAACATTTAACTTTAATAAATCATAATATACTAATAATTTAAAGAGTAGTAACAAGATGTAATACATATATTTACGTAAAATGATAATATGTTTGTCTGTTATAATAATACACAAGTTAGTATGTAACGATTTCATCCTTTTGATCATATTATGTCCAAATATCATTGCGTTCAATTTGGAAATTAAATGCATATCTGCGGAAAATAATGGAAATAAATAATTATAATTAAATTTTTCTTTCATCTCATATATAACTTTACTCACAATACACTGTACATTACCTTACAGTATCATTACAGTATCAAACGAAAGTAATTTGTTTCTAAATTACAAATTATAAATTAAGGTGCGTAACAAACAAGCGATTCATGGTATGGTTTCTTTAGACATTTCTTTCTTCACAGTGAGTCTTCAACCGTACTATGTACGTGTATACAATGAAGTATACGAGTACTTCTCAACCCTTATCTTGTAGCTTATTAAATCTTAATTTAATTTCCAAAATTTTCAGTTCCAGGTATTACAAGTTTGTAAAGGCATAGAGTATTTGTATCTTAAAATGACACAAAAGAATAATTTGAAAAACACTTAACCGCTATAATTAATCTGACAACATTTATTTAGTTAATTAATTTAAAAAGAGCTCCAACACTTGCTGGGGGCGTTTATTAATGAACGTAAAATATATTTAAATATCAATGTTTTATATAAGTAGAGTTTAATTTGATTGGTGATACTCGGGAGTAGACGAAAATGTGCAGACAATCTTTCATGCATACGAGTACATACATATCGTTTGGTTCAAAGTGTATCTTAAGCTCTACACTCATAAACTGACAAAGTATTGAAAAATTAGATAGTCGGTGTCTTTGATATCGTCTGTATTACATGGTATTACAAACTGATAAATATACCTTAGAATTATTAACTTAATTTAATTTTACTTATAGTCACTTAAAACTATAATAAAATATTACAATAAAGATGGTGTTGTCAATTCAAATGAAATAACAACTGTATCTCCGTCGTTTCAAAAGCCACGATTCAAAGAGGCTCGAGGGAAACGTGCTCACCGACCGTTAGCACTCAATCAAAACAAGCAAAGCAAAACAAGAAATCAATAGTATAAAAAGGTTTAAAAAATGATATTCTGTATTATGAAAATGCATCTTTTATTAATGAAAAGCCAACTATACACCAAACTAACAAACTGTTAACATGCTAAGAGCTGCGTCACGTGTCATTTACGTCATTTTATCTTAACAATGTTCCCATAATAAGACACACACAACGAAATCAGAATTCATCGTTGAAGTAAGCAATAAATTAATTTTATGTGACGTTCATGTTAAAACACAGCAGTAAAAACAGTTTCAGTCGAATGAAGTCTGATTGAGCAGACTCAGTGAACGTCAAAGTAACCAATGAATAATTGACAAAACATTTATTTAATAATATTAATCAAATTATTTACCTGCTTGTTAAGGTTTTTTGTATTTTTCACAAGAAACCTTAACATTTTCAGGGTATAAGTTTTTATTTCTAAATCCAACAAAAGGTAGTTTTTTAATATGATTGTGTTGAATCTGGAAGGATGCCAATAAAAATATCAACTAAGGAAAAGGCACCTATTATTAGACACTTTTCAAATTAAATATAATTCTTAAAATATAGTTATTCCTTTTAAATATACAAGTATACACTCGGGGTCATAATTATTTGTTATTAGAGAGATGATTGTACAATATATCAATTATGTTAATATTTTATTTATTGTGAAATATTAATTTAAGGTTATTGTTATTTAGTCAGTTTATTATTTTTTCCTAGATTCCCTTACGGAGTCAACATTGAACATATTTTAATATTTAATATAACAGTGTAAATGTATACAGCTTCTTTAAAGTGGTTTTTCTTTTATATCTCATACTAAAAACACTTTTTTTTCGTTTTTATAATTTTTTTATTTAAATATTCTTGATAAAAAAAAATAAGGCCTATCCAAAAAATAGGTACTGAACAAAAGTGTAACTGTTATTATGCATGTGAATTTATTTCTCTTACAAACTTTCATTTTCTATTGTACCCTCTTCAAGTCTGTTATTGATAAAAAAGGTCTGAAAATATTTTTAATATCAAATTTAAACACTATTAGACCCGTGATTTAGTAAAAGAGTATTGGTTTAGACAAACATTGAGTTACTTTCACATTAATATTATTAGTATAAATAATGACATTTGTATGATTTAAACTACTGATTAATTTTGCACTCTAATTTGTAATAAACAACTGTAAAAGCTTTAAAAAAAAATTAAAACTTCTTAAAGAAACGTTAAATATTAATAAAATGCATAACAATGTTTCACAAGGATGTCAAAATCTTTATTGAATATCGTGCCATTGGAGTGAATAGTGTTTTCGTGATATTGACTGATTGGAGTGAAGCCTCCTTGACTTGGTTTCAAAACATAATTACCTATCTCTTAATACGACCTGTCGATAAATCCTAGTTTATAGACGTCTCTTTATAAATAAATTATTATTCAAGAATTTCTATTCGAATATATTCTTAACCTCGCTTTGATATTACTCGTATATATGTTCCACAGTTTAACACAGACAATAACATACTCAAGTTAAACTGTTTACTTATATTGTTAATGGTAACACATTCAATATTAAACTCAATAGATTTACCGATTTGCACTTTCACCTCGACACCACTTTGTAATATAAAACACCTATCACACAGTAAAATATTCAATATAAATTAAAATATAACTTTGTCTTTTATTTCGTTCCACATGATTCATTCGATTGGAAGATCTTTATTAAGTAGTTGTTAGTATGAGTTCTCAGGAAGTTCCATTAATCCATCCAGTTTCCATTAAGTAGCACTCAGGAATGATCTTTGATGGTTTAGCGACCGTTGTTTATAGGTGTGTATACATTACTATACACTGCTATATGTTGAATAATAAACAAAAATGTTTTCTCTCCTTTAAGCTTCCAATTCAATTCTATTTTAGTTAGTATTAAATTCTTCTTTTGTAATAGTAATAATCATATACATATGTTAAAGTTACATTAAATATAAAATTTAAAATTGCACGAAGAAAAAACAATTTGTAAAAATTAAGAAACCATTTGTGCATCGAATACAATATTTAAAAAAATCATAATAAAATAAATTATAATAAAGAAAATGAAAGATTTATTTTAAAAAATCATAATAAAGAAAATATTTAGAAAAATAATAATAACAATATATATATAAATAAATATTATAACTAATCGTAATTATATTTTTATTCATAATAGATACAACATGTTGTCACCTGTTGTTATTCGAGTAAGTGAGGTCGATGAATACATTGTCGATGCATACCTACGAGTAGTACTACATTAATACAGGACATTATAATAGTAGTTTACCGAAAAATAATAGACGACTTATTTGATTTGAGTGTGATTTCATTTGGTTTAATTTAGAAACGACAAACAAAAGTTAAATGCTGTTCAATATTACATTCAGATTTTTCAGCTCGGTAACTCTATTCAGAACTTAATATTTAATTTATGCTCGAATAAAATAGATTTTTGGTCTTTGTAAAGGTGACTGAACTATTTTTTTTAAATAAGAAGGCAATTTATAGGTTTGATAATTTTAATATCTGCATGTAGGATAATTTTACTATTATCAATGAATCCCATGATCAAGAGGTCCAAAGTGAGAGCTGGGAGGTATTCTTGTCTTAACCTGACATATCTTATAAACACCGAACAACTCGCACCGTTACAGCCTGACTCCAATCTCTCAAATATGAAACTAAAGACAACAGATCTCTGTACACATGTTATAATTCTCGGAGTAAGTAATGAGTTACTAATTTTGTTAAATGCTTTTCAGTCAATATAAATGACATCAAGCAGTCCACCGTTATCTATTTGAGTAACAATTTTCCGAGTAAATTGACAAATATTACGTTCTGTTGATCGTTCAATTGAACCATGCTGTTGTTCTATTATCGTAAAACTTAAAATAGGATACATATGTTAATATCATACACGTTAGTGTATGATTATTTCAAACAATTTTGCGATGTTTTTAACCAATACATGGATCTATATTTTTGGTTGTCGTAAAGCTAATGATGTTTCTCATATTCTTTATTGGTAGTTCTTCCCAAAATATTTTTTTATACATATACGAGAAAAGATGGTGTGATATATATTAAAGTTTTACGTACGACGAATGACTTTTAAGAAAGATTTTATTTGAAATATAATTGTTATAATTAAAAACCAATCACTTAGGCTACAAACAAACTAATTTAATACAATGTCTTAAATACCAGTGAGTCGGCCCCAGAAGGGTATTGTTCCCATCATTCTAATGTGAGCGTGCGAACATTGGGAGACGCCGACTCAGCGGTATATATTGGTTACACTGTCAAGCTCAGCTCAACTCAACTCAGCTGTCTGGAACAACGTAACTATAATAATTTTTATTATTATTATTTTTATAACCTGTTTTAAATATAAAGAAGATAACTTATTAGGGCGTTGATCTTTTATACCCTTTATTACAAATTTGTTAATAAAATTAGTTTTTTCATCAAAGTATCTGTGTCATAAGTAAACTGGATTACCCTAATCCGACTTTGCCAGTCCGTACCTATTAGTCTCCTATAATATTCAATTGGAAAATTTTAAATACACATCCAATATATTTATGGATGATGGTAGGTAACATTTACCGTTACTTGGCGATAATATAACATGTAATTTCTCCTTCGTATTGCCATTCTAATCTCATAAAAAAGGGATGCACCATCATTTCACTACCTATACTTAAAACAGTATCTTCAAAGTAATATATGAAAATACATTATTTTCTTCTAGAATACGTTTTTGATCTAGATAATGAAATAATCGAATATTAAAGATATAACAATCAGATAACAACAAAGCATTTGTGTTTAAAAGTGTAAATAAAATTTAGTAACATTTTATATAACATATTACTAAATTTTATTATTTGTAGTTTCTAGTATTTTTATTTACTTTCTGTTATTTAAAGCAGGAAATTGTGCCTTATAAAGATAAGGCACAATTTAAGGGCTCTTATTATTCTTGTATTATTCATGATACATTATTTATTAAAATTATAGTAGCTATATCAAATACAGGATATACGTGTTTGATGAGGGACGTCTGAAAGGCACTTAAAATATCAAATGGAAGCCTTTTTTACATAACAAATACACCCTTTCAACTTTCATGATCACAATTAATACAATTATTATTTATATATAATAGGTAGACAATATTAGTTCTCGTGTTTCTCGTTTGTCCGTGAACATGTATTAATTTGTTAATAAAAAAAATGCTACTTAATAAGACGTTATTTTTCGTGTTTTTTGAAAGTGAAATTAAATTTAATTATTATTTTAGTGACAAGAGTAATAACACTTGTCACTAAAATTTTCTTGTTTAGTATTTATTTAATATATTATTCTAGATATCTAGAATATATATCTTGGATGGCCACATGGTTCACTGGTTTTAAAAAATATTTTTAATTTTTAAATTGAGTTTTTTATTATCTAGAATTGTCATTTAAAATTAATTTTAAATTTCCTTTTCTGTTTAACTTTGTAATTAAAGGACGCTCCCTGGTTGTTAATGTTCATCGTCATTCGTCTGTCGCCTTAATAAGATATTAATTAACAATACACTTCTATCGCCGGCTCTTCTCAGGTCTGAGACACTAAGTTTATCGAGCCGGGGGTATTTTTGACAATAAAATAAGCTTTGACTTATTGTTAATAAAAAAAAATTAACAAATATGGGAATCTTTTGTAATTGGATATTCAAAATGAAATGTAAATTTCCTCGTCATTAAAGTATGTATATTAAAGTTATTATCTGATTGAAATATATAAAGGATAACATATCCTTTGGTTTTTTGCCTAAAAACATTAGTTTTCGTAAAGCATTAGAAATATTGGTTTCCGAAACCATTCAGAAGGGTTTTGTAAATATCAAACTTAAGGAGTGTCATCGTTTAGTTTGTATGCTGCTATTTTATCTTACAACCGTGAAAATTTGTATTTAAGTCTTAAATAAAAATATAGAAATATGGTTTTCAGAAAGATTGGAAATTTAGTAAGGTTCAATAGGTCGTTCGACTAGTTACAGTGGACACGAACTTCTAAAATATTAATCATGACAAAGTTTATAGAGCTTTTTAGGTATAGAATACATCTTAAAATAAATGATTGAGTATAAAGTAGTATAGTATCCTTATTTATCATTTTTACGCCATAGTTATAAATAGGGCAATTTAAAAAAGCATGTCCGCTAAAGTTTCGTTCGCTGGCTTTATGGCAAAATTTATTTCCCGTGATCTATTTTCCAGCGTCTTAGTTTGTGAAAATGACGTAATGTAAGAGTAGTATTGTAGTAGAGATGGCAGGTGTATGATAGTAACAATATATATATTTATATTTAAAATATTACTCTGGAATTACCATTTGAAGAAATATATATTAGAATATGAATACTTGAATATTATTATATCGATCGCATCTACTTATCTGCATCAGGTCCAGAGATGATTATTCAATATATGCAGAACCGATACCGACTAGATCAGTTTCATATTGTTATATAAATCATGGATTTTGAAGAAAATTACAATATTATTTATAATATTTGTAAAAAATATTTTAATCATAAATCAAAAACTGGAAAATTGAGATAGCAATTATATTTTTAATTACGAGTGAAATTATATTTTTAATATTCTATCAATTTTTATTTTCCCGTCAAATAACAGGAAATTAGTTTTTGTTTAATTCCTTCACCAACATATGGTATGTTACATATCAAATTACTATAAATAAGCATCTGAAATTGAGATGATGTACATTTTTTGTACTATTTATGTAGAATATGTATTTAGTATATATGTATGTAGTACGTATGCAAATAGTGTATACTTGTATTTGTTTTGATTTATATTTTATTTAAACAGTTTAATTTGCTTAATGTAACGTACATCAGCTCTGAGGCATGATTGTACAAATATAGCTTTTATTATCTTTTTCAGGAAAATGCTTTTCAACATTAATTTG
This sequence comes from Melinaea menophilus ssp. n. AW-2005, assembly GCA_918358695.1. Lineage (NCBI taxonomy): Eukaryota > Metazoa > Arthropoda > Insecta > Lepidoptera > Nymphalidae > Melinaea > Melinaea menophilus. The sequence goes on along the minus strand of OU911054.1, from coordinate 3,307,562 downwards.
ACAGTTTGGGCGTTATGGACCATTATTGGACTAATTAAATCAAACAAATATACATTACTACGAAGTAAAATAAATAACAAAACACACGCATGAAGACAACTCGTAATATATTAACCAATATACACATTATTTAAATAATATATTAATGCGTGTTATATTACATACTAGCAGACCCGGTCACGCGTTGCTGTGACTACTCGTATTATTTTTGATGTATTACATTATAGTAAACTATTTAAGGGGTAACGTTCAGAGTACATCTGTCATGAAAACCATAATGTTTTCTTACAGTCGATATTAAGCAAAAATCAAAACAAAATAATTATAATTATTTTTTTAATTTTATCCAAGTTTATAACACTATTTGTATATTACAAAGTTTTTAGTAAATAGCTTGGAACACTAAACTTACGAATGAGGTAGGTAGGGCAGATACCTCATTCGTAATTACTCAATCCAGTCAATAGATACCACCATCTTTTAGAATTATTAGGAGCTAACTGCAAAACAATAAACAAATAATTTGCAATAAAATAATATTGCGACTATGAATTGAGTTGAAAACGTACGTGGTGTGTAAATTTATTAAAATCAGTTAAGTAGTTTAGTAGTATATAGTTGTATATAGTTGCATATAGTTGTATATAGTTGTATATAGTTGTATATAGTTGTATATAAGGTGGTTTTACTAATGCATATAATAAAAGTTAAACTCAAAACATAAATTTTAAAAGATAAATCATGAAAAATGAAAAAAATAGATTTTTATAATAAATACAACAATTTTTATACAACTCGGCAGACTTCGTTCTGTGAAATATAATTGGAAAGTGGCAGTTTATATTTCGACCTTAAGACGTTTCTACTCTGCTGACTCTCACATATCGCCCTATCGTCATGGTGACGGTTCTGTTCAGGAGAATTAAAGAAAAAGGTCAGCTCGGGTGACCTAAGAATATTATTATATCTTCCACTTACTTAAACGAACTTTGGCCACCCTTTTGAGACCCACTAAAAACCCCGACTGGGATGTCTGCCAGAGGGCTTCAAACTAAGAGGGAAACTTAAGGTTCAAACCTGATTGAAAATAGTGGGAACCTAAAGGTGACAAATATTTATAAAGTGGGTGCTTCAATGACAAAAAATGGAGATAATTAATTATTTATTACTATTATTATTAACATAGGGATGAAATAAAGAATAATGAAATAAAACGTATATAATTATTTTCAGTAATCGCTTTGTTGTAAATCAAGTGAATCACAATTATTAACAAATATCTGTTTGATTTTTATTGTAGTGCTTTATGATACACATGTTTTTTATTTGATTACCTGGTGAATATACAAACAAATCTGATGGTTATCCAACACGGGAACAGGCAACATACAGTTGACCATGTGAGAAGCATGGGTTTTCTAGATTAATACCACAAACACCTAATGATTGCACCTGGGACTTATTATGACTCATAGCAAAAGCAAGCCGCACTGAAAACTGTAGTTGTTTAAATTCAAATGGTACATCAGTCGGAATCATTGGGATGCGTGGTATCAAAACGTCTTCTCCTTTATACTTTCCTTTCAGTATAGTTGCTTCTATCACGTTGTTCAAAAATTTTTATCGCTAACCGTGTGCCGTTGCAAAGACGCGGTTGGTTGATATTTCTCAACATTATAACTACCGATCCAACCTTTAATTGAAGATTGTGAGGTGGCAATCCTGGTAAATCCAGCGAGTTTAAAAATTCAGGCGGATAGTTAACGACATCATCTTGGTTAGTAGCCGAATCAACTGATTTATATATCCTCAATTCACCTGTAATTTGTTCTTGAATTTTGAAATTTAATTCATTTACATCTGTTTTTTGCAGCCAATATAGCCCGTTCGCTTAACCATTCATGGTTTCTGTAATTTTGAGCAACATCTGGAAACACCTTTTGAATAAGAAGATCTTTTGATCAAGTTAACTGACAAAAAACTTTGAGGAAACTTAATGCAACCAGTCAGTGTCTATAAGAAATTTGCCATTACCAATGTCAATGAGTTGTTTAGAGAATATGTCTCCAGATTGGTCATTTTGCAACTTGACACGCATATTCTTGCATAAGTGTAATACCTACACATGCTTCCACAAATTGGAGGACTTTAAACATGCAGTAAGTTCATCAGCTGGCGTTGATCGTGGAATCACTGGCAATGTTTGACGAAAATCTCCTGCTAATGAAATCATTGCACCACCAAATGGGTTATGATTGCTCCGTAGATCTTGTAAGGTATAGAACCTAAAGCCTCCATAGATTTTTTATGTGCCATCGTGCGTTCATCCCAAACAATCAATTCACATTGCTGCAAAACCTTTGACATTGCAGAGTTCTTCGAAATGTTGTAGGTTGGAGTTTCGTTGCTTTGCATGTTTAATGGCAATTTTAGTGCTGAATGAGCTGTTCTACCACCTTCAAGCAAAGTTGCTGCGATTCCCGACGAAGCGAGTGCAAGTGCATTTTTGTTTTGTGAGCGAATTCTTGCTAATATCAATGAAATCAAAAAAGTTTTTCCTGTACCACCAGGTGCATCTAAGAAGTAAATCCCTCCTCTTTTAACATATATTACTTTCAGAAGTGTATCAAATACATACTTCTGTTGTTCATTCAATAGTGGAAGAATTGTTTGAATTAATTCTTTCAGTGTTGAGATCATACAGTTTTTCTCGGTGCAACTCTTGGCTAAAAGCATCATGCATTGGAGGATTGGGCGCGGCCAGGCCTAATTTAAATAATAGTTTGTTTGACATCATCAAGCACATGTCCTCAATTGAAATCAATACTTCATTGTAAATTTCTTCGCTTATTTGTATATTTGAATTTCCCCTTCTAATCCGTATTTGATCCAAAATATCATCACACATATTATCTTTGTACTTGATCCACAAATCCTTTGGGTTTGATGGGAAGCAGGTAGATATGATTATAGAAAACAATGTTCGTATTTGCTGAGCTTGTGATGATATTACAGCATCATTGAGAGTTTGATCCCAATGAGCATCATTTTCTAGCAATCGCAAACGTTGGCAAGCTTCTCTGTATGATCCACACAAATCACCACCAACAGTTCGTACATGTTGGAATGATGTTGGGCCACGTACATTGATTAATAGCAGTAGTGAATAAAAACATTCATCGTTGCTTGGATGTACTGTATAAATTCGACCAATCGCATCGGTAGAATATACATCTGGGTATCCTGGAACTGGTTTTCCTTGTTTCCTTCGTATAAATCTCCTTGAGGATTGATTCCAAGTATAATATTTTGGTATTTCAGAATATAACAATGTTTGAGCAAAAGCATCGTTTTGGCATGTCTAAAAAAACTGTTTAATGTAGTAGATGGTGGCTGTACAGCTCTTTCTACTGCGTTCTGTGCTGTAAAATACACTCTTTGTCCATTTTCTAAATGCACAGCTAAATGAACGTCAGTAGGGTGTCTCTCATGAATTGGAAAAGAAAATATTCGCCAAACTGCTTCATTACTACTAACATAGCGACCCATTTGGTATTGGATAACTTCATCATTGGATTTCTCTGCATTAATACCAATCACAGTCATATCACTCCTTTTGGTTACGTATTTGCAAATGTATTTAATAGATTTTAATGAATTGCAAGATTCAACATTGATGTGCGCTTTGAAGGTCTTTGATAAAATGGGTGAATATGGAACAATCCAGCAATTACCTATTTCAATATCTTGTTGATTTAATTTGACAATTGTTTATCTTCCATTGTCTGCTGTCGATCGGCGACGATACAAAGGATAACCGTCATTACCACTAATTGTTTTAGATATTAATGTCCGTGGATATCACTTTGAACATTTACCATCCACCATACACGGTGAATTTTGATTAAGAGTTCCACAGGGACCATGAATCATGTTTTTGATAGCTACATATCCAGGATCTACTTCTACATTAGGGATTTCAGCTGATATTACTGCATCAACTTCATTTGGCCTTATCTTTTCAACTAAACTAACTAACCAAATCAAAATGTGTGCACGTGGCAATCCCCGTTTGTGCCACTTCACAGAATGCATCCAGTAGTGTGTCTCTCCAAACATATAATGTTTCACAATGAAATCTATTAAAGATTTCAACTTTGTCTAAAGACTCTGGCTGTAATATCATGACGATCAATGGGTGATTGCGCAGGGAATAACTCCTGCTTGATTTCTATCCGGTGTAGATTGCATGTAAATGTGATGAACAAATCTGCTGTACCATAATGACGAACATATGACATGGCATCTTGAGCATATTCATGCATATGTAGAGGGCTTCCGATGTATGGTGCTAGAAGAATAGTCAGTAGTAGTAGTTAATCGCATCTCGAAGGTGAATATACTCTTCAGATCTGAGTTTGGTCTGATTCAACCAGATGACTGTTAATCTCTCCGTTTCAATTTTAACATACATGTCTATAACATACTTGTGATATAATCGCCGACATTTGAGTATGTCTTCATTTTCACGAATCATTAGGCGGTATGAATAATAGTTCATTGAACTGACTTTTTTGTTGGTTTCAGAACCTGAAAATAGATTTTTGTTTTCATAACATTGAAAATAAAAAAATTATAGGTAATATAGTAACTGATAATATATCTCCATAGCTAAACTAATATTTTTTATTACCTGTAATGGGATTTATCATCTTGTTTGAGAAATCATAGCCATCTTCACCTTGCCAAAATATAATGAGATATTGCAGTGCGTCATATGAGCGGGGTGTTTCCTTTATACGTCGTAATTGATCATTCCGTAATTTTGTCATTATCAGATGGCATCAGATCCAATGCAGTTTTAAACAACATAATCAATTGATTGTACTCATGAAATAAAGTTTATAATTGTTCTACAATAAACCTCTTTAGTGAATTGTTATGTAAACAACGCATATCAATTTCTTGTGGTGAATTGCCCATGAAATAAATTTGCAGGAATTCGTAATTGCTATCTGACACTGGTAACAGTGAACCTGCTCTATGATATATTTGGCCTTGTACCCGTAAATAAAAAAAAATGATTTTTGCCAAATATAAATAATATTTGTTCGTAAAAAATATATCTGTCTTCTAATTTGAATCACCAAATAATAATTGATATGCTTAGGTATGTCAATATGTAATAATTATTTGTAACTAATATCCATCATCAAATATTTATATTGTGTTTCAAAATAATAAAATGTTGCTAATACTGAATCACCAAATAATATTATGACTAAGTAATATATGTGTTGGGGTCTAGGGAACTGAAGGTTAATGACACATATTTACTTAGTTAATAGGAAATTTTGTTCATTAAAATAATAATGATAACTGCTATAATACATACCTTAAAAGTTGACATGAAATTTTCCCGAACTACGTTTGTTGCCCCAAATGACGTCATTTGAAAGCAATTATTATATTGTTGGATATTTGACAAAAAGTGTATGGAATCTGGTTCTATTCCTGAAACCAATGAGTACAATGACTCTGGTGGTGGATCCAATGGTATCAATTTCACTTTCCCATTTGCGAAACACAATCCATTGGCATCATTTTTGTATTTAAATGCCTTACAATGAGAGCAAACCAAGTTCATAGATCCAATAGTAATATATTGGTGGTTACTGTAGTCAATTGACAAATCGTAATTGAAAGCAGCTCGATTCAAACTTTCGCGATTATTAGTTGAATCTCTCGCCCTCGCTGCCCGCATTCTCGATATACAAATTCTTTCACTTTTATTTCCGCCGTCACGTTCTTGTGCAGTATGATAAGATCGGTAATTAGTTTGGTTTGTAGCATTTCGGGTTCTTCTACCTAAATTACTTCGTCTTATAGAAGGCATATCGAATATACTTACCTAAATAATGTCACATGCAATAATTATTAATCACAGGTATTAAAACACTTTGCACAAAACACGATATAAAACAATTAAAATTAATTATTAAATATTATATAGGCTTTTTAACGCGATTTGTTTGACAGATGCAATGACGTGAAAATTGATGACAATTTATGTCGCATTCCGAAACTAAAACAAAAGAAAGAATATTCCAAGGCCAATCAAATCCATAGCTCTTACATTTTTTGACTTTTCAATTTGGTCGGATCACGATTTTATCACTTTTGCGTGAACGCACATTTGATTGAATTTGAACTTTGTGCAGCGACAATAAAGCGGGAATTGACTCTTCGACGTTAGCAACACACCTACATTGTTTAGACAATAATGAATGCTTGTAATTTAATATGAACTTTATTGAATAGCAATACAGTTTAAATTGACTCTACATTTAGTTAGAAAATATTTGTATAGGAAAAAAGAAAAGGGCTCTTTTAGGGTTTTCCTGGAAATTATTCGAATTTTTCTCGCCGTCAGAACCATCCTTGGGCTTTAAGGCACATTTAAAAAAAAGAATTGTTAAGATTGGTCCATGCGTTGTTGAGTTATGCGCTTACAAACACATTTTGCGTTCATTTTTATATAATAGACTAGCAGACCCGGTCACGCGTTGCTGTGACTATTATTTTTGATATATTACATTGTAGTAAACTATTTAAGAGGTAACGTTCAGAGTACATCTGTCATGAAAACCATAATGTTTTCTTATAGTCGATATTAAGCAAAAATCAAAACAAAATAATTATAATATTTTTTTTAATTTTATCCAAGTTTATAACACTATTTGTATATTACAAAGTTTTTAGTAAATAACTTGGAACACTAAACTTACGAATGAGGTAGGTAGGGTAGATACCTCATTCGTAATTACTCAATCCAGTCAATAGATACCGCCATCTTTTAGAATTGTTAAGAGCTAACTGCAAAATGATAAACTAATAATTTGCAATAAAATAATACTGCGACTATGAATTGAGTTGAAAATTATTATATCTTTTAAGTTAGGTCAAACTGTACGTGGTGTGTAAATTTATTTAAATCAGTTAAGTAGTTTAGGAGTCCATCGCGGACAAATAACGCGACACGTGATTTATATATATTAAGAATTCTGGTGGATTTTTTTTATCATTTAATATTTTAAATAATATAATAAATAAATCGTAAAATTTTCCTTTTTTTTAATATGTTACTTTATCATTTTATTAAGACGTTCATAATTAAAAGTATTTGGTGGTTTTTACTAATACATACAATGAAAGTTAAACTCAAAACATTTAAATTTTAAAAGATTTTTTTTTTTTAATAAATACAATTTTTATACAACTCGGCAGAATTCGTTCTGTCAAATAGATTTGGAATGTGGCAGTTTATATTTCGACCTTTAGACGTTTTTACTCTGCTGATCCTCACACATCGCCCTATCATCATGGTGACGGTTCTGTTCAGGAGAATTAAAGAAAAAGGTCAGCTCGGGTGACTTAAGTATCTTAGCTTCCACGAACTTTGGTCACCCTTTTGAGACCCACTAAAAACCCCGATTGGGATGTCTGCCAGAGGGCTTCAAACCAAGAGGGGAACTTAAGGTTCAAACCTGATTGAAAAATAATCTAAAGGGATAGTGGGAACCTAAAGGTGACAAATATTTATAAAGTGGGTGCTTCAATTACAAAGTATAGAGATAATTAATTATTTATTACTATTATTATTAACATAGGGTTCATAACCGATGAAATAAAAAATAATGAAATAAAACGTACATAAGTATTTTCAGTAATCGCGTTATTGTAAATCCAGTGAATCATAATTATTAACAAAAATCTGTTTTATTTTTACTTTAGTGCTTTATGATACACAATGTTTTTTGTTTGATTACCTGGTGAATATATAAATAAATCTGATGGTTTTCCAATACGGGAACAGGCAACATACAATTGACCATGTGAGAAACATGGGTTTTCTAGATTAATACCACAAACACCTAATGATTGCCCCTGGTACTTATTTATGGTCATAGCAAAAGCAAGCCGCACTGGAAATTGTAGTCGTTTAAATTCAAATGGTACATCAGTCGGAATCATTGGGATGCGTGGTATCAAAACGTCTTCTCCTTTATACTTTCCTTTCAGTATAGTTGCTTCTATCACGTTGTTCAATAATTTTTTTATCGCTAACCGTGTGCCGTTGCAAAGACGCGGTTGGTTGATATTTCTCAACATTATTACTACCGAACCAACCTTTAATTGAAGATTGTGAGGTGGCAATCCTGGTAAATCCAGCGAGTTTAAAAATTCAGGCGGATAGTTAACGACATCATCTTGGTTAGTAGCCGAATCAACTGATTTATATATCCTCAATTCGCCTGTAATTTGTTCTTGAATTTTGAAATTTAATTCACTTACATCTATGTTTTTTGCAGCCAATATAGCCCGTTCGCTCAACCAATCATGGTTTCTATAATTTTGAGCAACATCTGGAAACACCTTTTGAATAAGTTCATATTTTGATCTAGTTAACTGACAAAAACCTTGAGGAAAGTTAATGCAACCAGTCAAGGTGTCTATAGGAAATTTGCCATTACCAATGTCAATGAGTTGTTTAGAGAATATGTCTCCAGATTTGTCATTTTGCAACTTGATACGCATATTCTTGCTTAAGTGTAATACCTTCACATGTTTCCACAAATTGGAGGACTTTAAACAGGCATTAAGTTCATCAGCTGGCGTTGATCGTGGAATCACTGGCAATGTTTGACGAAAATCTCCTGCTAATAAAATCATTGCACCACCAAATGGGTTATTATTGCTCCGGAGATCTTGTAAGGTTCTATCTAAAGCCTCCAAAGATTTTTTATGTGCCATCGTGCATTCATCCCAAACAATCAATCCACATTGCTGCAAAACCTTTGCCATTGCAGAGTTCTTCGAAATGTTGCAGGTTGGAGTTTCGTTGCTTTGCATGTTTAATGGTAATTTTAGTGCTGAATGAGCTGTTCTACCACCTTCAAGCGAAGTTGCTGCGATTCCCGACGAAGCGAGTGCAAGTGCAATTTTATTTTGTGAGCGAATTGTTGCTATATCAATGAAATCAAAAAAGTTTTTCCTGTACCACCAGGTGCATCTAAGAAGTAAATCCCTCCTCTTTTATCATTTATTACTTTCAAAAGTGTATCAAATACATACTTCTGTTGTTCATTCAATAGTGGAAGATTCGTTTGAATTAATTCTTTCAAAGTGTTGAGATCATACAGTTTTTCTCGGTGCAACTCTTGGTTAAAAGCATCATGCATTGGACGATTGGGTGCGGCCAGGCCTAATTGAAATAATAGTTTGTTTGACATCATCAAGCACATGTCCTCAATTGAAATCAATACTTCATTGTAAATTTCTTCGCTTATTTGTATATTTGGATTTCCCCTTCTAATCCGTATTTGATACAAAATATCATCACACATATTATCTTTGTACTTGATCCACAAATCCTTTGGGTTTGATGGGAAGCAGGTAGATATGATTATAGAAAACAATGTTCGTATTTGATGAGCTTGTGATGATATTACAGCATCATTGAGAGTTTGATCCCAATGAGCATCATTGTCTAGCAATCGCAAACGTTGGCAAGCTTCTCTATATGATCCACACAAATCACCATTAACAGTTCGTACATGTTGGAACGATGTTGGGCCACGTACATTGACTAATAGCAGTCGTAAATAAAAACATTCATCATTGCTTGGATGTACTGAATAAATTCGACCAATCGCATCGGTAGAAAATATATCTGGGTATCCTGTAACTGGTTTTCCTTGTTTCCGTCGTATAAATCTTCTTGAGGATTGATTCCAAGTATAATATTTTGGCATTTCAGAATATAACAATGTTTGAGCAAAATCATCGTTTTGACATATCTCAAAAAATCTGGTTAATGTAGTAGATGGTGGCTGTAAAGCTCTTTCTACTGCGTTCTGTGCTGTAAAATATACTCTTTGTCCATTTTCTAAATGCACAGCTAAATGAACAACAGTAGGGTGTCTTTCATGAATAGGAAAAGAAAATATTCGCCAAACTGCTTCATTACTACTAACATAGCGACCCATTTGGTATTGGGTAACTTCATCATTGGAATTCTCTGCATTAATACCAAACACAGCCATATCACTCCCTTTGGTTACATATTTGCAAATGTATTTAATAGATTTTACTGAATGGCAAGATTCAACGTTGATGTGCGCTTTGAAGGTCTTTGATAAAATGGGTGAATATGGAACAATCCAGCGATTATCTATTTCAATATCTTGTTGATTTAATTTGACAATTGTTGATCTTCCATTGTCTGCTGTCGATCGGCGACGATACAAAGGATAACCGTCATTACCAGTGATTGTTTCAGATATTAATGTCCGTGGATATCGCTTTGAACATTTACCATCCACCATACACGGTGAATTTTGATTAAGAGTTCCACAGGGACCATGTATCATGTTTTTAATAACTACCTCATGCAATCCAGGATCTACTTCTACATTAGGAATTTCAGCTGATATTACTGCATCAACTTCATTTGGCCTTATCTTTTCAACTAACCAAATCAAAATGTGTGCATGTGGCAATCCCCGTTTCTGCCACTACACAGAATACATCCAGCAGCGTGTCTCTCCAAACACATAATGTTTCACAATGAAATCCATCAAATATTTCAACTTTTGTCTAAAGACTCTGGCTGTAATATCATGACGAGCAATAGGTGATTGCCCAGGGAATAACTCCTGCTTGATTTCTATCCAGTGTGGATTGCATGTAAACGTGATGAACAAATCTGCTGTACCATAATGACGAACATATGACATGGCATCTTGAGCATATTCATGCATATGTCGAGGGCTTCCGATGTATGTTGCTGGAAGAATAGTCATCCGACCAACATTCTGTGCATTTCCATCAGTATTAATCGCATCTCGAAGGTGAATATACTCTTCAGATCTGAGTTTGGTCTGATTCAACCTGATGAATGTTCATCTCTCCGTTTCAATTTTAACATACATGTCTACAACATACTTGTGATATAATCGCCGACATTTGAGTATGTGATTGTCTTCATTTTCACGAATCATTAGGCGATAGGAATAATAGTTCATTGAACTGACTTTTTTGTTGGTTTCGGAACCTGAAAATAGATTTTTGTTTTCATAATATTGAAAATTAAAAAAATAATAATATAGTGACTGATAATATAGCTCCATAGCTAAACTAATATTTTTTATTACCTGTAATGGGATTTATCATCTTGTTTGAAAAATCATAGCCATCTTCACCTTGCCAAAATATAATGGGATATTGCAGTGCGTCATATGAGCGGTGTGTTTCCTTTATACGTTGTAATTGATCATTCCGACGATGTAAAACAATATCACGGGATTCCAAGTTTTCTCCAACTACAACGACGGCAACTTCATCAATAGTTGGTGCATTAAAACGTCTTGCATGTTGGCCAACAGGTGTTTTATCAGCTCTGATTACAATTTTGTGATTATCAGATGGCATGCGATCCAGTGCAGTTTTAAACAACATAACCAATTGATTGTACTCATGAAATAAAGTTTGTAATTGTTCTACAATAGACCTCTTTAGTGAATTGTTATGTGAACAACGCATATCAATTTCTCGTGGTGAATTGCCCATGAAATAAATTTGCAGAAATTTGTAATTGCTATCTGACACTGGTAACAGTGAACCTGCTCTATGATATATTTGGCCTTGTATCTGTAAATTAAAAAAAATGATTTTTGCCAAATAGAAATAATATTTGTTCCTAAAAAGTATATCTGTCTCTTAATTTGAATCACCAAATAATAATTGATATGCTTAGGTATGTCAATATGTAATAATTAGTTGTAACTAATATCCATCGTCAAATAATTATATTGTGTTTCAAAATAATAAAAGTGTTGCTAATACTGAATCACCAAATAATATAATGACTAAGTAATATATGTTTTGGGGTTTAGGAAACTGAAGGTTAATGACACATATTTACTTAGTTAACAGGAAATTTTGTTCATTAAAATAATAATGATTAACTGCTATAATACATACCTTAAAAGTTGGCATGAAATTTTCCCGAACTACGTTTGTTGCCCCAAATGATGTCATTTGAAAGCAATTGTTATATTGTTGAATATTTGACAAAAAGTGTATGGAATCTGGTTCTATTCCTGAAACCAATGAGTACAATGGCTCTGGTGGTGGATCCAATGGTATCAATTTCACTTTCCCATTTGCGCAACACAATCCATTTGCTTCATTTTTGTATTTCAATGCCTTACAATAAGAGCAAACCAAGTTCATAGATCCAATAGCAACACATTGGTGGTTACTGTAGTCAATTGACAAATCGTAATTGAAAGCAGCTCGATTCAAACTTTCGCGATTATTAGTTGAATCTCTCGCTCTCGCTTCCCGCGTTCGTGATATACGAATTCTTTCGCGTTCATTTCGGTCGTCACGTTCATGTGCAGTATGATAAGATCGGTAATTCATTTGGTTTGTAGCATTTCGGGTTTTTCTACTTAAATTACTTCGTCTTATAGGAGGCATATCGTATATAATTACCTAAATTTATTCACATGAAATAATTATTAATCACAGGTATTTATACAATCAAAATTAATTATTAAATATTATAAACGCTTTTTAACGCAGTTTGTTTGACAGATGCAATGACGTGAAAATTGATGACAATTTATGTCGCATTCCGAAACTAAAACAAAAGAAAGAATATTCCAAGGCCAATCAAATCTTACATTTACTTTTTTTGACTTTTCAATTTGGTCGGGTGTACACATTCATTTGATTAAATTTGAACGGTGTGCAGCGACAATAAAGCGCGAATTGACTCTTTGACGTTAGCAAGACACCTACATTGTTTAGACAACAATGAGTGCTTGTAATTTAATATCAACTTTATTGAATAGCAATACAGTTCAAATTGACTCTACATTTAGTTATTTATTCTACATTTAAAATATTTGTATAGGAAAAAGAAAAGGGCTTTTTAAGGGTTTCCCTGGAAATTATTCAAATTTTTCTCGCCGTTAGAGCCATCCTTGGACTTCAAGGAACATTTAAAAAAAAGAATTGTTAAGATTGGTCCATGCGTTGTTGAGTTATGCGCTTACCAACACATTTTGCGATTCATTTTTATATAATAGATTATTTTATTAAACATTTAACTTTCGTAACTTTACCCAAATTAAATAATTGTGTTATTTATTATCTTCCAATCGCCGTATTCCGGGATATTAGACAATATACATAAAATATTGAAATAAACCACACGGACAATTATTTTCGAAGCTATGCAGTATCTGCAGCAGTAATAACATACGATTAAATTATATATTATTTAATATAGTAATGTTTTATTATTAAATATTGTCTAAGTAGAATTAAAATTTACATATTAATATTTATAATGGAAATTATTGAAACTGAATGGTTGTTGTACATTATTTTAAAATTAACTAGAATAGATACAATAAAAAAAACATATAATATACTAAAATATAGGAAAATTTTATTTTATATTATTTACTTTTAATAAAACTATTTGAAACTGGGCAATGATTAAATTGAAAGTTAGAGAAACTGAAGATACGTGTGCAGTTAACATTAACTTTTAGAATAAAGGAGCACTGAATAAATGAGTTAAATTCTCTTATTTAAAAACCTAATTAGAAATGAAAAATATCAATGGTGATAATCTGAGAAATCGTTCACTAATAAATCTTGCAGTTGTAATACGGAAGTAATCTTATAGTATTGTATAATAGACGGGAGGGGATCAAGGGAAGATAATATTGTGGATAAAAACAGTGTCAAAAAGTAATTTATGAAGACATATTCACATGATAATATTGATTTTGAATCAAGATTATCAGGTGAATATTTCTTAAATAATATTTATTCTTGCTAGAAACTAGGAAATTAAATAGTCTGAAAGAAATAAAACACCCCTGAGGAACTGACGGAATAACCTTGGCGGACATATCTTTTAAATCGTCACTCTATTACAACGATATAACATTGTCAAATGTGTCAGAGAAGGACTCTTTATACTTACTTTGTGTGTATCTTATTTTTCATACAAGCAATTAAACTATTGTGTTCATTGTGTTTTGATTACCTCATAAAAGGAATATGAATGCAGTAACAACAGGACTGCTATTTTGATATCCTATTTAACAAATTTCCTACATTGTACTACATTATACTACATTGTACTATAGAGAAATAAGAAATAATTCTTAATAATTAATAGTTATATTGTTTTGTTTTATAGAAAATGTATATTATAAATACAATTTCTTATATCAATGAGAAACATTTTTATTACAGATGTCTGTATGAATTTTAACAACCATAATAATGTGTGTACTATGTTTTTGTATACTGAAGTGCGTGAGGTGATTCAATGCTCAATATCATATTGCATTCAATATCGAAATTGGTACAAATTAATTAAAGCATAAAATTGCACAAGTACCTGCGTTAAATGAATCGGTAGTGTAAAATGATACGTCAATAAAACATTGCCTATATTAATTGTACTGTAAATTTGATTTTCAGTTTTGAAATAGTATGTTCCCAATATATTCGTATTCATAGTCGTTTATTTTAGAGAGTCAGTTGCTTAGGATATTGGATAATGAGATATTGTTTATTATTTTTTCATTACTCGGAACAACTGGTTTTAAAATGAATTTGGCACAAAAAAAATAGTCTTCGTATTTAAATTTAATTAAAAGTCATTCAGCTACTGCCTCAAAGTTTTGTTCATACTGACATCTGTAAAGAAGGGTAGTGGTTGTTGTTGTAGTTGCTGTTCTGGAAGTTTAATATTAACATTGTCATGTGCAGTGTACAAAATAAAACGTGAAACACTTCTCTTTAAACCTTTACATATATAATATACTAGCTAGAACACAACGCTCACGGCATACAGTCTCTCCTCTGCACGGTAATTTTTTGCAAGTGTAATTTTTTGATAATAATTTGAACAACTCAAATATATAACGTGGGTTATTATATTTTTCATGAGCGAGTTCCAGGAATTTGAAATTTGTTTTTATTGTTTCAATCGTATGGTTAAATTATTTTGATTATTTTAATTCCTTGCACAGATATTTTGTCATTTATTTCTCATTACAAAAGAAAGCCTTAATTATTATTAAGTTTATTAAAAAAGCATAAATACAATTAATAACAAAATTTGTGTCTATATATAAAATAGATGTAACCTAAAATAATATTATAACATTATTGTTAAAAGTTTTCAAATCTAACAAACGTGAAATATACCAAAAGGACCGCTTCCCTGACGTCGTCTGGATTCGAACGTCTACATTTTAACACTACAATAAATACGCACCTCGAAATGTCGACCCTTTTTACGACTTCGGTAAAAGGATGAATACCCGGCATGGCTCGGGTGAAATGTGACTCAGATAAAATTGAAATTGGAAGATTAAATTTGTTTGTTATGACAACTCAATCAATAAAGGCTGACACTAACTTGTCAGTCAGGGATTCGTTCATAGAAAATATGGCGGTATTATTCCGGACCGATCGGAATTGCGACTTTACTGATACGTGTGAATCGGCCTTAACGAACTCAAGATGGCATCCGGCTTCAGTGAAGTTTCGCTAGAGTGGCCAATATGGCGATTGCGATTTGACTGACAGCACCATTAAAATTTAACAAACTACACGACAATGCGAATTTTGTTGATATGTTATGTTATCGACTAGAAATCATTATTATATATATATATATATATATAAAATAAATAAATGAGTAATTTTAGAATATAAAGTTTGTTCTTGAATGTCTGCAATATTTAAGATATTAATTCATAGGACATGGCTTGCGTACATCACTCTTTAAAATATAAAAACTGTAACTGAGAACTGTGGCCTGAGAAGAGCCGGCGACGGCAGGTTATTGTTAATTAATATCTTATTAAGGCGACAGACGGACAGAGAACACTTACTCCCAGGGAGCGTCCTTTAATCACAAAGTTGTACAGAAAAGGAAATTAAAAATAAATATTAAATAATGTTCTTCATAGTATCAAAACAAATTTTGAAATATCTTATAATATTGTATGCAAGAACTATCTTTCGATTAAGAGATTCGTTTGTGAAACATTAAACATTTATATATTTTTATATTTTTTAATATTTTTTTTATTAATGGAAAAAATAAAACGAAGGGCGGAATTAATTAAGGTGTTAAAAATAAAACAAATTTAATATACGTATATATAAATAAATATATAAGTGTGTAATTATACATATAGATACATGCGAATATATACGTTACGTAGTAATAAAATATGATATTAATGATAACTAAATTTAACTAAAACTAAATATTTTAAACTCATACTTAAACATGTACGAATAAAATAGAAAATTATTCAATAAGATTTTTGTTCAGAAACTTCTGGAAGAATTTTTAAAAAAACCATTTTACTCGTACAGCGTCTAATGTGTTTGGGCAAGTCGTTCCAGAGTTTAGTTGTTTGAACTGTGGGAGGACTTGCAAGAAATCAAGAATTGTGTAAAGGAACGAAATGTTTCGAATCAAAAGTCATGAGTATTTCCTGGTAATTGAAATTTACACTTTAAATACTGAGGAGAAAGAGGATCGTTAAGAATAGAGAACAGTTGACACAAATATCTTGAAGATCTACGTTTGCAAACAGGTAACAAATTTAGTTTCGAACGGTATGGAGAAATACAATTATTGGACGATCGAATTTATTGATTATTGATTTGATTTGAGATTATTTTCAGAGATATTAAAGCAGCAGATATAAGTATAGTTAATGAGTGATTGCACAAGCAGAGTTTTGGTCTGAATGGGAAGGAAATTTTTGTGTACAGTCATGGATGTGTTACAGGTCTTTGTTAATCGCGGCCATTGCGACATCAATATTGTGGAGCGAACCATGTGCGTAAGTTTGTACGTTGTTGGCAGAAAGACAATAAGAGCTGGTTACATTGTATGAAATATTAGTTAAAATAAGAGGGGGGAGAGTATACCGCCTTGTGGAACAAAAGCAACTCGACAACATTTTGTCTATGAAAGCTTTAAAGTGTAAATTCTTGTTAGACTCAAGTGTCCCCTCCCCCACTGCCACATATATGGTTGATCTTGGAGGTGTATATAAATTCACAATTGTAGTACGTAATATACAACAAATTCAAAAAAATCTATCACGATTAAGAAGTCTTTACAAGTTTACGTATAAGAGTCGGTTAACTTAAAGAATATATATTTTGTTGCGCTTATATTGTAAACGCTGTCTAAATCTTAGAAGATGTAAATTTATTATATTGAGACGAATTAAAAAGTAATAGCAGTAACAGGTACTATCAAATGAAAGTAAAATTAAAAATATGCTTTTTATTAAAGTTGTCATTAAGACTAATGTGAGGTTTTATAATTCATATTTGATACATTTTTGTTGTTCACTTAAATAATTTATTTGCAGTAAATTATTGTGAAAATGATATCTTGTAATATAAAAAAAAATATATAATGAAACGAAAATAATAACATCTTAAGCATCATCATCTGGGTTTCGTTCGTAAGGTGGTTTCATATGTTCCCTTTATTCTAAAAAGACATAAGGTAAGCCTATTTTCTCACGAAATGTATAATGTAATGCGTTTTTTTTACGCTAAGACAAGAGTAAAATTAATACTAAAAAGCGGCTCAGCATTTTCAGGTTTTTAAGTACTCCTACCATCTTTAATTTCCCTCTAAACATTACTATCGATTTAACACAAGTTATTGCGTTTCTTAACGATTTAAATAATTTTACAACACAATAACACTTTATTAGTATAAAAATATGTATTTTTAACCAAATTATATTAGATAAAACTGCAAGATATATTGTTAATTTTAGATATAATATAAGAATATGACTAAAAGTATTGGATAAGAACACTACTATCGAAGAAGACATGAAACGGTCTGTACTCGCAGAGTTGAGGTAAAATCTTTGGACTTATTGAATAACTTTTTTAGCGTTTGAAGTAATATTGTTATATTAAGGTGAGGGCTTAGCTATCAATATATTTATTTTATGGGGCTACAAAAGTTATTCAATACTTACCGACTTCGATTTAAATAAATTTGAAGTATGAAAATTAGCGCATTTGTTTGAAATTTCCTTTGTTGCATTTATTCCTTTTGTACTGAAGCATAAAAGATGTATGAATACAATAATACATTCTTTACGGTATGAATGACAAAAATCACCTCCACTGTGGCTTTTCATAAGGGTGTAACAGAGGAAGGTTTCGTTCATTCATCATTCCAGTTTGGGTTCGAATGGCTGTCCGAGGATGTGGGCATAAATTTGTTCCGTGTCTGTGTGTTTGGGTCACAATTGTTAGAACATACACAATTGTGACACAGTTACAGATTTGTTTAAAGCAGAATTGTTACAGATTATTAAAATGTAGATATAAATAAACAAATATAAATAATTTAAATGAGTAAAACAGAAGAGGTAGTTCTTTCTAATATTCTTACATGTTTATTAAATAAAAAAAAATCTGATGTCTGTAAAATATATATATATATCGCTCCTTAAATACAAAAGCCACACATTTCAAAAAATATCAAAAATTGTTTTATTGCATAGAATGTTTCCAAAACAATGAAACTTTATTATTTTGCTAAAACACCCGTTGTTTTATGATCAAAAATACTCGCAAACGCACACACGTTAGTTTTGTTTTGTACCGTTTATGGGACTGAGTTCCGTGCAAAAGTAACACATTATCAGTTGTCAACAGTCATTCAGGACAAACAGACGTATTTTTTTGTGAAAAACTACAACATTCCAAAATACTGCTAAAAGACAGATGAAGTTATTTATTCATAAGTGCCATATTCAAAAATATATTCGTATTGCAGATCACATACGGCTTAATATCTTATCATTTTTATGTGCAATAGTACAATATTTCAAAATAGGTTAGTTTTGAATTTATAAATTGATTTTTTTTTTTCATTTTTATGTCAATACTACTTTATTTTAAAATAAGGTAGTTTAGAAAAAAAATATTACAATAATTTTCTTATTTCTTTATGCTAAAGTACCATATTCCGAAATCGGTTAGTTTTGCACTTATTTATCTGCTATATTCTCTCATTTTTGTATGCAATAATACTACCATATTTTAAACTAAGTTAGTTTGGAAAAAAATAATTAGAATTATTTCCCTATTCTTTATGTTAGAGTAACATATTTTGAAATATAAAATGATTTTTATAGCAAAAATTGCTAAGGCCAACAAAAGAACAAATTCATGTTAGCAATGTGCCAATATGCGTCTCAAGAATTGCCAAACATCAAGAGCTCATAAGTTTCTAATAAAAGGGCACACCCAAAACGGAGGAGACTGCGTCCATTCTGTCATCCAACGTAACATTACGAGAGCATTGAAATCATCTCCAATTTACATTCCAGACCAATACATCACTTTAATTAAAACAGCAAAGAAAACTAGAAACTGTTGAAGAACTGATACATGATAATTTTTTTGACCTTAAACCTCTGTGTACAGGAAACTACAATAAAGATGACGATGGCAATAAATTTAAATGGATTGTTATAAAGGTTATGACGGTGGATAAAGTAAGCAATGGCATATTTTTCTTCAAAACATCCTACGAAAACGAAGAGTTTAGGTTGGTATCTACGTTGAGAAAGTTGAAGGCAGAACTTGATAATAATTTGACTCTCAACCAACTTTATACTGCAAAGCTAGTAGTAGTAGTAGCTAGTACCGGAAGAAAAGAAGCAAGGCATTTTAAAGCTAATCCAAAAAAACGTCGTGTATCTGTAAAGATTTTATGTATCTTTTTATCCTAATCTCTAAATAAGTGCATAAGTTTCTAGTGGGAATTGATTTTCAATGTTTTAGTTTTAATTTTTTTTATACCTTTGCAAGTATTACGCTCGATATAGTTTTAAGTAATCGTTTTATAAAAATGATTTTGTGACAACACTATTTACACTACGTTCGTATATTTTATACGGTTGTGATTAGTGTAGATCATTAAATAAATAATCTTGGAGGTTTCTTACTCCTTTAGTGCCTTATGTTATAAAAATTGTAACTGCTATTTAAAGATAAAGTTACCTCTGTGTCTTAAACGTAATGCTATGGACCAAGTTGAACAACTAAGCCTTAATATATTATTTCAATAGTAGCAAAGGAATAATGTTTTTTACGTAGCTCAGTGGCAAAACAAAGTTTTATTTAACTAGGAGACATTAATTGGATACGACTCTTTATAGATCACTAATTTCGTTTAATTGATAAATTATTTAGGAGTGTCTAAACAGATTAATATTAGGTATTTTTCGTTATTGAACTTCATTCTACATATGATACATCTTCTGATAAGTAACCTAATACGGATTTTCAGTAAGTAACCTAATAGAGTATTTATGTACAAACCATATGTTTAAGTCCTATAACGAAGAAATAAGTCTAGTTTAGTTTCGTTTGTGGTAAAATCCCACCTATACTCGTAAGTCTGATTTGATCGTGATTGTAGCTTTAAAATGTTAATTATTAAAGTATACTTATTTTTTAGTTGTTATTAAATAATTATAAGTACGAGTAGGTACTACATTGTTGTAACTGAGAGCTGTTAACTTTTTCCAGATGTGTATTTATTTTTTCAACAATCTTTATGTTTGTTTTGTTAATTATGTGCAAGAAGTTTATGCGTCTATGTTTTTTTTTAGGTGAAAAGATTTGTTTGTTTTTAACCAAAATATATTACTCGTACCTTTAGTAGGTAATTTTAATTTTAGACTTCATTGATGATCTCATAATAAGACTACAATATTTGTTTTCCCTTAGCAAGTTTACTAATGTAGTAAAATATTATACCATTTTTTTTTCATAATTTGACGTTTTATGAGGTTGATTACTGAAAACAAAACTCAAAATTTCCTAATTATGGTGGTTTAGTTTTTAGAATTTTAATGTTCTCGAAGTCAAAATCTATAAACTAAAGTAACTTATTTGCATTTTTTCAAGAGCCTATTTCAGGTATGGTTAAAATTACTTTATACATAAAAAGTTTATTTAATTACGCATCTTTTGATACCTAAAAAGTTTACGTAATACACATCGATTACACATAAATCATAAAATAATCCAAATTATTTTTTCAAATGCCGCTCCTGTATAATTTGCATATTTTGACTTGTGGTGTTTTTGTATTTAAGGAGCGATATATATATATATATATATATATTGTTTCTTATATAAAAATTTTATATACAAATATATTTGTGTTATTCTTTGTATAAAAATGGCTTTCATTTGATATTTTAGGTATCTTTTCCGTCGTCCTTCACCCTTCATCAAATATGCATTAGACGGATGCCATTAGGAAGTATTAGCAGCATAAATAATCTCGTGGTTGAGGGAAGTCTTAAGAGGGAATAGATACAGATTTTAATTAATTTAATGATACCAATGATTAAACACAATAGCTATTGTTATAAAATGTGACAACTGGTTATTCTAATTGACATCGAAGGAATATAATTTGATACATGAGGTTCTAGACATTTTACATTAATATTCTATAAACAATATATTCATATCATTACACAAAAATCACAGTATCTTAAATTACCAAATGATAGCCTTGGATTGGAAAAATCAGATGTGTATAAAGTTATCTGTAGTTGTCGACATTGATCAAAGTGAACGTGCCATCGCTAAATATTGCATAGTCAAATAATAGAAAATTCTACATTCCGATTCCACGTTATTTCCAACAAGACAACTTTGGTGTAACACAAAAAATGTTAATACATCTCACCAGTGTATTGAAGACAAATAATCTGAGTATTAGAAGTTAAGAAACATTGTATACCTATTAATAACATTTAATTACTTTATTTATCTTAACACCTACTACAGGTATTAAATAATAAAATTATATTTTTAAATAATAAACTTTTGTGAAAGTTAAAGATAAAAGAAAGAAGATACTTAATGAGTTATACTTCAGAGTAATATCAATTTATAATAAAATATAATTAACAACAACTATAAGATTATCATTTGTTCTTAAATATTATTTTATCAATGTATTTATTATAAATCTTTTAATATTTATTTCAGTAAAAAAAATCTGTTATAAAAATAAATGTATAAAACATACTCGTATGACTGCAGCTCATATTCAGATGTGTCGAGTGAGAAAATTAGCCACTGCCCAAATATATACAATATATGTGTATACGTTGTCTGTACGTGTGTTACTCTTCATGTTACCTTTTTTCTAAAATTTTTAACACATTTGATAATTGTATTTTTGTCTCCACGAGCATCGGTTACTATAAAGATTTAAAACAACAGTATTCCTATTTTTTTGTTGCTGCATTTGAAGAAGCTACAATAATATTAATCAATAATGTATCACCAATAATTAAGAAGAATAATAAAAGCCTTTATTTTTTTTTATTAAGGGATTCCTGTTTGAGTATTAAGCTACAAAAAGTTAGTAAAAATACTGGACACTACCAGATGGTTAATAGTGAAATATTACTAAAACATATTTACACTTTTAAACAGATTATTTATTACATATAAAAGATATGAGATTTGAAAGAACGTGTAATTACATTCCACAATGATTTATTGTTTACTTCTAAAATTTAGATTTTTTAATTTTGCTAGACCCAATACGTGTTATACGAGTTTTTTTTTCATATATTACTTTAAAGATAAATATCTGCATTACTGTTTTTATGTTTCACATCATAATAAAAAACAAAGTCACTTATCACGACATAACTTCGAGTGTCACGAGTTGGAACTTTTACTGGGGGTTCTTTAGAATACGACGTGCTTGTAGGACGGTTTTTCTTTAAATTCAGACTTCAAGATGGTGAAAATATAAAATTAAATTAAATTAAAGTTTGTGTGGGAGATGCGACATGTTTGAAGTTTGGTGATTGATTATGTGAAGTTTTATTTAAACTTTTCCCCATAAAATTTTACTTATATTAGGTAAGGGTTATTTCTTTATATGAGATTATTAACATCACCTATTATTAAGACGGGTTGAATTATAGATGGTGCACTGTTGGTGCATCGCTTTTATTTATCATTAGAATGGCAATACGACGATGACGTGACAGTAAATGTTACCGCCTTTCATAGATATATAGAAAGTTTATAATCTAAATATTATACGAGACTAGTACGGAGTGACAAAGTCGGATTGGGGCATCCGGATTGTTTAACAGACACTTTGGTAAACAAACTGATTGTATTAACAAGTTTGTTATAAAGAGTATAAAGAATCAACGCCCTTAAAGTTCTTTTGTTTATATTTATAATAGATTATAAGTATGATTAAAATAATAATAATAAAAAAGAATCTAGTTACGTCGGTCCAAACAGCTAAGTCGGCAGTCACATCAGTGAATATTGTACTTAATAGTTCGCACGCTCATATTCGAATTATGGGAACAATACCCGTCTGCATGACTGACTCACTAGTATTTATGAGATTGTATTAATATTAAGTTAGTCTGTTTGGGAATTGTTTTGGGAAGAACTACCAATGAAGAATGTGAAAAATACATATGGTAACATCATTAACTTTAAAACATCCAAAAATATAGACCCATCTGTCAGTTAAAAACATCGCATAGTTGTTGGAAAAAATCATATACTTAATATTTATCCTATTTTAAGTTCTACGTTAATAGAATAAGAGCATGGTTTTACAATTGGACGATCAAAACAATCTAATGTTTGTGAATTTACTCGGAAAATTGTTACTGAAATAGATAGCGGTGGAGTGGTTGATAATATTTATAAGACTACTCAAAACTATTGGAGAATATTAGACACTCATTACTAACTGAGAAAATTTATAAAATATTTATATTATAAAAGCGGTTATTCCGGTGAAGACAGTATTGGAAATATTATTTCCATCATTTGAACCCTGTCTTCTCGATGACAACTGAGAGACCTTATATTTTTGTGCACAATTATTAATAACTGGTATATAATGTTAATACTTGATACCACATATCTTATTTAACTAAACCGAATGAAATCACACTCAAATCAAATAAGTGAACTAAATAAGTCTTGTAATTAGTTTGTCAATAAACCACAATTAAAATGTTTTCTATTAATGTAATACTAGGTATGCACCAACAATGTATTCATCGTTCGCACTTACTGGAATAACAATAGGTGACAACACATTGTATTTTTTATGAAAAAATGGTGCTCTAAACATAAAAACAGGAAGTTATGTTTATATTTATAACTATTGTTATTATTCTGAATATTTCTGAGTTTTTTAATATTTTATTGCGATGTATACAAGATTTCTAAATTTTAAATTTAATCAAACTTTAACACATGAATATGATTATTACTACTAAAAGAGAAGATTTAAATACTGACTTAAATAGTGTTGCATTATATGCTTATAGGAGACAAAACACTTTTATGTTTATTCTTCAGCATATAGCAGTATATAGTAATGTATACACATCTATAAAGAACAGTCGCTAATCCATCAAAGATCAATCCTGAGTGCTATTTAATGGAAACTGGTTGTATTAATGGATATTCCTTAGAAGGCACACTAACAACTACTTACTAAAAATATCTTCCAATCGAATGAATCATGTGGACCGAAATAAAAAACAAAGTTATCTTTTAATTTACATTGAACATTTAACTGTTGACTCTCATGTGTGATAGGTGTTTTATATTATTATGTGGTTTAGAGGTGAAAGTGCAAATCAGTAAAACTATTGAGTTAAATATTGAATGTGTTACTATTAATAATATAAGTAAACAGTTTAACTTGAGTATGGTATAGTCTGTGTTAAACTGTGGAACATATATAATATCAAAGCGAGATTAAGAATGTATTCGAATAGAAATTCTTGAATAATAATTTATTTAAAAAAAAAAGTGTATAAACTAGGATCTATCGACAGGTCGTATTAAGAGATGGGTAATTATGTTTTGAAACCAAGTGAAGGAGGCTTCACTCCAATCAGTCAATGTCACTATAATACTAACCATTCCAATGACACGATATTCAATAAAGATTTTGACATTCTTGTGATACATTGTAATGCATATTATTACTAGTTATCGTTTCTTCAAGAAGTTTAAAACGTTTTGTAAAAGCATTTACAGTTCTCAGATTTTTCATTACAAAGTAGTGGTTTATTATCAAAATTAATTAGTAGTTCATACAAATATCATAATTCATACTAATAACATGAATGCGAAAGTAACACAATACTTTTACGACTAAACCACGGGTCTAATAGTATTAAAATTTGATATTAATAGTACAATAGAAAATAAAAGTTTGTGAGAGAAACTAATAATTAATCATGTATAATAACAGTTACAGTTTTGTTCAGTACCTATTT
This sequence comes from Melinaea menophilus ssp. n. AW-2005, assembly GCA_918358695.1. Taxonomy (NCBI): domain Eukaryota; kingdom Metazoa; phylum Arthropoda; class Insecta; order Lepidoptera; family Nymphalidae; genus Melinaea; species Melinaea menophilus. The sequence continues at coordinate 3,282,063 of OU911054.1, read as the reverse complement.
TTCTGGATAGGCCGTAATTTTTTTTATCAACAATATTTAAATAAAAAAATTATAAACACGAAAAAAAGTGTTTTTAGTACGAGATAAAAGAGAAAAACCACATAAATGAATCTTTCGACATTTACACAGTTATCATTAAATATTAAAATATGTTGTTATAATGTACAAATATAATAATCGATGTGATGTACAATAACGTTTGAGTCAACGTTTTAGACTATATTGTCTGCCATAACATTATTTATATGACTGAAGCGCCGAAGAAGGAGTATGTCGTCGGCTCGATAGATCTGCACATGTCCTCAAACGCTTAAGAATAATGACGTCTCTTGCATATCGTGAATATGTCTTCAGTATTAAGATATGGAATTATATTGCAGGAAATTTCACTTGGTTTTAATAAGACCTTGGGATTAAATAAAAATAAAATCAGTCTATATGTGGTTTAGAATACATAAAAGGATGGCTTTACTGAAAATTTATGTTTTTTTATTTTAAAAGGTAAAAAGTTTTATTCTACACATTATTATTAATAATGTGTATATATTACATTTATTACATTTATTATATTTATTTCTCTGGCTCCCCGCAAGGGATATGGCGTGAAGGTAAATAAATAAATAATAATAAATATTAATAACATTTACAGAGAGTTTAAATGGAAGCTTATACGTTTGTTAAAAGTATAATTATACTATTATTAACAAATAAACAACATGTCATTTTGACGTCGAGGACACTTTTTCTGGGAATCTTATAACGAACGATATTTCATTATTTTTTGTTTATATTTTGTTCTCATGTTTACACAATATTTAAAATACGTTGTAATAACATACTGCCTGCTTTTACTTACACATTAAATGTTGCATAAATATGTGTCCGTTGCGTGTGGTCACTTGGAGCCGGAGTAAGTTAACACCTTCCTCTACACGTGTCCCTTTTTTAGAAGACTTATGTGGACTCCCACCCACTACATACATATACATATAATACCAGAATAATATCTTTCTGTTAGTCCCGTGTACACTTTTGAATTTTACATTTCATATATTTATTATTGCTTAACTAGCAACTACAATATTATTACAATTGTATATTTCACCAATAAATTAAAATTAAAATGCTTATTAAATGTCAACACATTAATTATGGTAATACGTAACAAGGATAAATTCCATTTAACATTTATGGGTTGAATATAAACTCTTTCCTAATATGCAATAATATTATAAATGGTGAAACCATTCCTATGATCTGTGTAAAAATATAATTGATTACGAAATTGAATTTGATATATTTGAAAAATAAATAATATTAAAAAAGTATAGTTATATGTTTTATTTATTTGCCAGCAAATTTGTCAATACAAGAAGTCTAAATTCACATCCAAATTAATAGTGTGTCCAGCGAAGCGGGCGGGAATCAGCTAATCTATTTTATATTAGCCAAGCCACTAATACTGTTATTATAAAGACATTGCGTCGCTCTCAGCGGTCGTAACTTGATATGGCTTATAACTTTTATCACTTAACGTATAAACCGCAAAAAACAACCTGACTGCTAGTTTGAGATAAGTTTATAGAAAAAACAAACCATATTAGTACTAACTAGTTGTACTTACTCTTTCAACCATCGTAATTTTAGTTAAGTTTTAGGCAATGCAATAAAACAATTTCCTAATAATATGTTTATCAAACGCATAACAAATGTTTTAAAATTAAAACAGCTTTTTTATATTTAGAGACTTTAATAAAACAAACACTAAATTGTAACTGAATTTACAATACGTCACTGACTGCATGCTGCGAGCACAACGCACATAAACATACAACCAGACAGACAACAATATATAACATAGTATTGTTTTGGGTTATATTAATTGCAAGAGACCCCTAGTAATGCTTTTCCGCTTTCTATCTACAGCAATCAGTCACAGGTTTATTATAAGTATAGATTATAACTTAAAACTGATGACTATTGCAGTTTCATTAAAAACTTTACATGGTAATTTATTTTAGTATTTAATCATAAGTCCAAACTTAAAAAATATTTTATTATGCCCAAAGTGGGTAAAACTCCTTCCTATCTCCGAGAATACGTTTACGATCCCGATATTCGCATAATGGGATTTGCGTCGTCTGAGCGATCCTCTGCATTACTACTATCAGTGAAGGTAAAGTATCGAACACCGTGCCATGGTCGTTGATTTATACTTACATATATTTTGTCGATTGATTTTTTTTTACTATTACAATTTAAATCTGAATATTGAAATGTCACGTACTGTAATTAAAATCTCTGTTACAGAGCATGATTCAATCACATGTTATTATGATTTAAGTACCGATATGGTTTTGCGTTTCTATGTAAAATACGATAATGATTGAGCAAAAATATATTTAAGATCTTTTGTGTTTATAACCTGGAGACCGAGGAGAACAAAATAATAATTCTGATTATGAACATGAAATAAAAATGTATTTGCCAGTTTTAATTCTTTTACAGGAGATCTTTTGGGCTTTTGTTTAAACTTGACCATGGTATTGTATTCTTTTGTAGATATGCACGTTAAATATTTTTCAGTAAGACATTATGGTACTTTTCCCAAATAACATAATAGGGTATTTAAACATATCCATTTTATAGAAATAAACGTTTAGTTATAATTTTAAATAATTATCTGTTATGAATTATTAACGATCTTTGAAAAACATAATTTATATTTAAGTTGTCGTCGCACATTAATATTTAGGAGTTTTATTTCGGAATCTAAAAACACTTATGTTTATTATTATCTTAATTGAACTTCTTCCTATATTTGGTATTAAGGGCATTGCCAAATATAGGAAGAAGTGAGGCATTGAGAGTGATATATTGTGTTAAATCGGAATATTATATATATTTGCAGTGTGTTAAATATAATTAATATGTTAAATATTATTAGTGTGTTATCTATATTAATAATTAAAGTTTGTAGATTCGTGTCTTTGTTTGTAGGAGGCAATGTTGTAAGCTATCCATCCACCCTAACCAACCAACCAACAAACTGCTTCACTTATTTTTATTTTAATAATTTAATGACTTTTTGTAAAGTCCAATTTTCCTAAGTACAAATCAAACGAACATACTTTCTGTACGTGAATATATTTGAATGTTTTTTATACATTAATTATTAATTATTATAAATATTATTACGTTATGTCTGTCCGAAAGTCAGAATCTTTTATTGGATATAATGTGTAAGATAAATGATAATAAATGTTTATTTCTCCACCAAAATACACATTATAAGTTATAAGTTTATATATAACCACCATTATAAGTTTATATATATAAAATTTGGTCCAGTGTTAACGATTACTGAAGTAATATAATATTTATCTTAAAATTATGGAAAAGTCTTACCTTTATTGGAGTTATATTGTTGACAAATATTTAAATAACATATTTTGCAGCATTGAAGTTATCATCTTCGTTAAGAACATTAATCCAACTCAGGCCATGATTGTTTTACGCATATTATATATCAATATCCAAAAGAGGAAATTATTAAGGTATTTTAGTTTCTCTTCGGTGTTTCGATACTGTATGTATGTACCATACATTTATCAACGTTTCAAATACATGACGAAAAAGGGTCAAATTTTCGAGGTATTTGTTAGGGTAAAAATGTAGACGTCATCTTTAGCCGACGTCAAGGCTGCGACCCTTTTGGTAATTTTTCACACTTGTTTTCTTAATAAATCTAATAAAAAGTACGGTTTTATCTTGTACTGAGATAAATTACAAAATATCTATGAAAGAAATTAAAGCAAACGATACATTTTGAAAATACAATAAAAATAACAAAAAGAAAGAGAAAATATAGTTTAAAAAAATAGAATTTCTGGAACACGGTCATGAAAAATGTAAAATCTCACGTCTGTGTTCGTGTTGTGAAATGTTAAGAAATTATGTTGTTTAAATTATTATGAAAAATTACACACGAGATTGTAATCGAGGCCCGTGCAAAAGCGAGACCATGAGACGATGTGCCATGAGGGTTGTATTCTTTCTAGTAAATATTATATGAATATAAGAAAACAAATACTGTTTCGTAATTTGAATTTCCACAGCTAATGCTGATAATGAAAGTACTTCGGTTTGTACGACACACATGACAATGCTAATGTTAATACTAAACCTCCAACATCTCTAACTACACTAAAACCCTCCACCACTCCGTATTACTTGTCAGTAACACACAAAGTTGTGCACACACTATTGTGTGTACACAACTTTGCAACATGTAGGTGTAAAAGTGACCGACGTTTAATTAAAATGTAAACAAAGTTAATATTTGTTAGAATCAATTTAATTTTAATACTAGCTGTTCCACCCACGAATAACATAATAGACCATTTATCATTATCTAACATCCTAAGTATATGAAGTTCTAAAATGAACGACTATTAATATAAGGCGTTACTATTTTATAACTGAAAACCAAATTTACATTACAATTATATAACAATATTTTATATTTTCTTGTCAAGGACCAACAAATTGTACAGGCAATGCTTTATTGACTAATAAACCCTGTTTATTTGTCACTACCGATGCATTGAACATCATTTAATACACAGATACATAAATGATTTAACTCATTCATACATTTGTACTAATTACGATATTTAATTTCAATCTGATACTGAGTATCCAATCAACCGTATTAAAGTAACTCACTCACTTCAGTGTACAAAGATACAGCACACACTCTATTATGATTGTTAATAATCGTAAATAAACAATTATCGCTTCTATCATCTTCCCGTTTATAAAAAATTATAGAAAAAATATTCCAACTTCAATTTAATTCCAATAAGCAACACTTTTGCATAAAGTATCTTAAAATTAACAGCAAGGATTACAAAGTCTTTGTTTGTCTCAAAGTATAATAATGGATAGTTACACTTATTCTGTGGTATGTTAGCACGGTTGTAATAGCTTCAGTCACCTGTATATATATAACGAAAACTTGGAACACGATTTTGACGTACTTCAAGACGTCGGATTAATTTGTATACTTATCAAAGATCGATGACAATGCAATAATAGAAAACGGACGTTCGTGAAATCCACACTGAAAAAATATTTTAAATTAAGAATAGTGACAATAAGAAAAAAATATGTATTCCAATGTAAAAAGCATGGGAGGCACGGTGTCAACAGTTTTATTAACAATGGGTTTTATTAACCAGTTTATAAAGTAATAAAGGGTATAAAGAATCGACGACCTTATAAGTTCTCTTTTTTATATTTATTACTGGTTATAAGGGTTATTAAAATAAAAATAAAAAGAATTTATTTACGTTGTTCCAAATAGCTGAGTCGACAGTGTAACCAGTGAATACCGCTGAGTCGGCGTGTCGCAATGTTCGCACGCTCATATTCCAATGATGGGAACAATACCCTGCTGGGGGCTGACTCACTAATATTTAAGACATTGTATTAATATGAAGTTAGTCTGTTAAAGACCATTTTTGGATGAGGTCAGTTGGTTCATTCATAATAATTAAAAAGCCTAAATCGTATAAAAGTTTCTGATGGAGTTTACTATTTATATCATATGTTGATGATTAACGCTAGATAGTATTTTACACTGTAGCCTGTATTTTCTTCAATTGTTTTTATAATTCTATAAAACTCCCTAATAATTACGACTATAATTAAAAAGTCTCAGTTAATAGATACAATTTTGAATAATACTGTATTATTTATTGTGTCACGCTATTAACTATTTTCGTAATATTTATAGCTCTTTATGGTATCCTTACCATAAGGGTGTTAGTATTATTTATTTATAAATGTATGTGTAACTGCGTAATATGTATACATGTGTGTGTAATATATTATGTTACATTTCCATTAAAAGCTGTACATGTCTTTTAAGTACTTCAACCACTCTCCACTAAACTTACTTCTGTATAACAAAGTTTATTTTAAAGAGATCTTCAATACTGATAACGCCGCCTTCACACACAAACTTATATATTGATATTTTTATCTGTATGTTCTAAAATATTTTTTTTAATAATTTAACTTGAAATAACTCGACACGAGAAATGTTTTCCGCGAATATAATCAAAATGATAAAATATTCAAAGTGAAGTGCTGTCTGCAGAGCACTCACTACTTACGTCTTATACTCGTAGAGGAATGGATCTGTTCATCTTGTACTTGAACGTGTTCAGGTCATTATGGTTATGAAGAATATTATTTATTATTATTTCTTCTTAAGACCTCTAAGGTATCTAAGGTCGATCCTCTATGTTAACAGTACTTCAATGTGTTATCTGATGTTGAGATCTTATTGATATTCTAGATCGAGGTCAAGGTCGAGTTCAATCGTACGGTTCCAAACAAAGAGAACGTTTACCCATAGATTTATATATTAAAGGCTACTGTAGCTACTTAGACAACTAAGGCAACGTACATAATACGGTACGCAAGTATACAAGCGATAGAAAAAATAGTAAGTGAAGAGAAAACTTCCAACAATTACTGTACATAAAATACAACAATGGTAGAGTTAAACTATTGACTACAAAATATTTAATCAATAAAGTGGTTATAAAGTAATGGTCACGTGAAATGGTATTAACCTAATTATAGTCCTTTTGTATGAAATACAAATGTCAATTTTAATGTCAACAATTTCATTATTAACGTAGGTGTTAGCTGAATCAATCCACTCCGGCTTCGCATAATCATAAATTTGCAGATCGTCTGCATACAGCCATCTGTTCGTATCACCGTTAATACGGAGAAAGATTTACAAGTACTTGACTCTTCATACGGCTTCTTCAAATATCTAATCTACTTGTATCATTATTATATTGTTATTTGTAAAATATCCACAAACAGACATCTGTAATAAAGATGTTTCTTATTGATTTAACAAATTGTATTTATAACATACATTGTCTATATACAAAAGAATTTAGTGATGAGTAATAAACAATGATTTCTTATTTCTATTAAATAGTACAATGTAGGAAGTTTAATAAATAAGATAGCTGCTTTTTTGACCAATTATTAGTAAATAAAAATACAATGAACACAATAGATTAATCGGTTGTACGATAAAATAAGATAAACACAAAGGCAGTATAAAGTGTCCGTCTCTGTCACATTTAACAATGTTATATTATTGTAACAGAGCGGTGATTTAAAAGATATGTCCTCCAAGTTTATTCCGCCGGTTCCTCTGGGGTGTTTATTTCTTTCAGACTAATTATTTTCTAGCTTCTAGCAAAGAATAATGTTTTTTTTAAATTGCTCTGAACCAAGATTACTATGCGAATATTTCTTCATTAATTACTTCTTGACACCGTTTTTTAATCCACATTATTATCCTCGCTTCAACGCAACTCCTACAATTACACTATACGAATACTGTAAAGTATCTTAAGAATACAATTGCAAGACCTAATATTAAACTGTTTCTCAGATTATCACAATAGTTATTGATTGTTTATTTAAATTCAAACACTGTTGACTTCTAAAATAGTTCTAATAAATATAATAATTTAACAGTAACACTTCAACAATTTTATTGTAAAATACAATGACAATGTAAGTCCAAACAGGTACTTAATTTCATGCCGAATAAAATAAAATTGTGAATCACAATGACAATAATAATAAATATAAATATATATGATCAGCAACACACGATAATAAGAAATACAAAGTTTTTTTATTACTGACGGTTATTATTAAAATTAAGATCGCCAACCAAGCGCAATAAAAATATTTTCAATCATTATGTGTTTGCTTTAATATACTAAACCAATTTTAGTAGACTTGAGGTAATTCGTTAAAAAAAGAATGATTGATAAACAAAACTAAATTAAAGTTTAATGTTTTTGAATGTGTAATGTTTCATTATTATATTATACAAATTCTCAAAAAAGTAGGACAAATCACGCTGTTAGTACGTACTCGTAAGTATCAGATAATATTAAACTAGTATTGTCTGATAATATTGTTTTGTATTTAAGTTATATTTGTATAGCTTTTGGAGAAAATGTATAACAAATTTGTATTAATGTTTTGCTCTAATCACATACTCGGCGATGGCAGTACTAGGGAGGCTGTGTACGGTGACTGAACTGAAATCAAATATACGGATTCAAAAGAGCGCACTCAATCTGAATACTTCGTTAGAAAAATTAAAATGGTGTATATTACGAATGGCAGACAAATTATTGTAAAATAAAACAAAAATCAGAAAATGTTTACCAAATACTTTTAACTACGTAACTCATCAAACCAGTGGTTTTATACTCAAAGAGGTTAATATTAACTGCACATGTTACTTACGTTTCTTATAATTAATAGATGTATATTTGTATTGTATGTATTCTATTAAAGTGTGAGTTATTATATATAATGTGCAGCAACCATTTAGTTTTAATAATCTCTATTATAAATATTGGTATGTGCACTAACCAAGGTCATAATCAAGGTTAAATTTAATAACAAAAATTACCAAATTAAATAACATACAATTTATTCGTAGTTTACTACTGCTGCAGATACTGCATAGTGTTAAATATAATTGTCCGTGCGGTTTATTTCAATATTCAAACTTTATTATACAACATCCCGGAATACGTTATGTTTTGGATATAATAATTATCATTTTATAAAAATTAGTTAAGTTTATGAAAATTAAATGTTCAATATAATAAATATGTAATAAAAGACGTAATCATTAGTATATTATTTAAATAATGTATGTATTGGGTATTACATTACGCGTTGCTTTCACGTGCGTGTTTTGTTAAGAGTAAATCACAGATAACTATTACAGAAACTAATAGCGTATACCGACTGTGTAGACATTCTGTTATTCTAAAGCCTCTTTTAGCAACCGTTAGACTACTGCTTAAGGAAATGCTAATGGAATTATGATTTTGTCACTTTTTTCCCCTTTACACATTTTTTATAATTATTCTGCTCGCGTTTGAAAGTGCTGTCAAAAGAAACATAAATCATTGAAGGTTATTTAAGATCCCTTCGAAAAAAAGTGACATCTTGGAAAGTGGGTGCTATAAGTAGGTATAAAAAAATCTTATCTCACAGACTCCCTACTTCGGCAAGATCACTCTAGCAGTGATGTAATTTATGATAAGAACGACTAGAAATATCAAATTTGCCAAGTACAGTAAGTTTACATATGATATGCAATTATTTTGATAATTCTAATTTCCGCCAATACACTGCTGAGTCCGTCCACCAACGGAAACTCAGATCCCAAAGTTCTTGCCACACTTATAATACAATAATATATATAATATTTATTATAAACAATTAAATAAGCGTTTTTTCAAGTGATACGCTAAAATAGTTGACAATATTGGTACCGGTGAGAATAATTAAACGGGTAATATTAACATATTGTTACACATCTGTATTGGTATTATTTAAATAAACTAATAAAGGTGTGCTACTTAATAATATTATTTATAAATATCTTAATATTAGATTTATTCGACTTCCATTTCGGGAAGAATAAAATGGATTGTTTTCATAATCCTTGATTCCGAGAATGTGACGATACTTCTTATCTATTGTCTCGACTAACATTTAAGAATTGCAAAAAGGTTACATCAACTAGTAAAAGAGAAGATGAACAATAAAAGTAAAATATAAAATAAATCCCCTCAAAATAAACCTCCTTAAGTTTGATATTTTCAAAACCCTTTCTTTTCGGATTCCGTTTCAAATTAAACATATGAATGAAGCGAAATTTTGTGAAAAATTTTGTAGAATCGGTTAATATTCACTAGAACTTAAATAAATATTCGTAACAGTCGCGAAATAAAAATAAAATAAAATAAATAAATATTTTGAGCAATAATTATAATTTTTAAACACATATTTGATTGACGATAAAATTAACATTATATGAAAATACAATTACAAAATAATTTTATATTCATTAAGTCAACGTTTATTTATAACAGTAAATCAGTCAAAGCTTATTTTATTGTCAAAAATATCCTATATAACTTAGTTATATAACTTAGTGTCCCAGAGCTGAGAAGAGCCGGCGACAGAAGTTTATTGTTAATTAATATCTTATTAAGGCGGCAGACGGACAGAGAACACTTACACTCAGCGTCCTTTAATCACAAAGATGTACGGAAAAAGAAATTTAAAATAAATTTCAATGAAAATTGTATACAAATTCAATTTTAAAATTAAAAGCTATTTAAACAAGAAGATTTTAGTGCCAAGAGTAATAACTTGTAAATTCACTTTCTTATAAAAATATTTCAAATAAACGGCCCTTTCATAAATTGTTTTGAACCTTGCTTCTCACTTTGATTTCGTATAATTAACTAATGAAGGTAACTTAGATTCAACAACTAATAAGAGACGTAAAAATATGATTATTATTTTTATTATTAATGCGGCTTTTCATCAAGGATACGCAGGCATGTTTTTGCTTGCCTTTTCAATATTTATTCTTCTGTAATAAAAAATTAGAGTTTAGTAACAAATACCTTCAAAATGACGACAAACATAATTTCCAACATATAAAAGTGAATTAACATACAATATGCTATTATACGAGTATATTATTACAATTAAGACAATATTTCATTGGTGTCGGATGTAAATTTCATTTTGTTGTTAATAATTATGGATCATTACAATGTTGGTTTAATCACCCTTTGCAACAATATTTTTTATTTATTTATTTTCGTACTACAAATTTATTATGAAGAAAAGTGTACAAAGATTCAATTTATCTCTTGAAGAAGTCTCTACCAGTTATCCTTCGGCGAAAAGGAAAATTAAAATGACAATGCGGACTGGTCGTTAAAAACATAAAAAAAATGCAAACAAACATTTTTATAAAACAATTTTTGTATAATTATAAAAAATATACTTATAAGCTTGAAACATTTGTAATAGATAACCGATTTAGAGATTTGGATAATTTTGTCTTATTTTAAAACTTAGAGCTTACATTAAGAAAAAATAACTTGATTTTGGATTATTTTATTTCATTGCTATTTATATAGGTATTTAAACAGGTACCTGAATTAAAGAGTGATAATATTAATAATATATTTTGTTTGCTGTCTGTCAAAAGACAAGTATCTTTTAAATTATTTAAATATTAATGTCCATACTATTTATATGTAACGTAGACATTACTGCTGTGACCATAAATATTGAAACAATTAAAACATTCTGTGTATTTTTCTGAATGCAAATATGTAACGTGTTTGTTTAAAACTTGTGTCAATTACCTTCTATTTGACATATATCTGTAGTGGTTATTACTACACCACAGTATGGAGTGGAATGTTAAAGAACTAAACAGAACAAAGAAGAAGAGTAACTGCAGAACGTGACTCATTTAAACCCGTAATGTGCAGAAACTACGTGAAAAGATCACTTTTGGTACTTTTAATGAGTCTTAAAGTTAGTAATTTCTCTTTATAATTTTATTAAACCTTTAAATATTTAAATAGAACTATATTTATATGGAGATTTGTGTTTGATTAAATAACAGTCTTAAGGTATATTTATCATTGTTACACTTGTAATCTTGTGTATATTCTTTTATAACTATAAATTAAATCTCGATTTGCGCTCGGAATATGTTAATTATTTTACTTAAATATTTTGTTATGTAAGATTTCAATCCAATACTTTGTAAAAGCTAATGGAAGAAGATTTTTATTATCACGTTAAGGACTTTATACAATTTAAACTTTTTCTTTCTTAGATTACTTTGAACGTCTCTTTTTTACAAAACGAATAAGATTGTTGTATATGTACTTTCAGATCTTTTCATAATATAAATGCTCTGAGTACTCACTAACAATAAACAGTCGTGAACCGAATCACAAAGATCAGATCATAATATGTTTTATTAATGAAATGAGTTGTGCACGGTTACTACTTACTACTACAATGCAATTTTATTGAAATGTTTTTACTAATACTAATAATAAATTACTATAGATAGAAATAATATGAGTTATTGTATGACACTGTTTAGAAAGGTCTTTTAATATTATGTAAAAGTAAATTTTAAATTATTGTTTACTAACTTTTATCAATTGATGGCAAAATAAGATTAAAATTATATAATAATAATTTTGAATTTAATTAAATTAAGGTTTATATATATATTTGTAATACTTATAATACTTAAGTGTAATACTTAATTTATTTCAACAATGTGGCAACAGTTTTATAAACACAGATCATGTCAGATAAAAAGATTAATGAATCTTCTAAATGAAATCTTCTAATGAATGAAAAATGAATTTTGAACCATTATTAAATATATTGCTAAATCTCTCAGAAGCTTTCGTTAATATAAAAATAAAATAGGTTAAATAAGATTCAACCTCAAAGAATATTTGCAAGATACATGGTTACTTATATTGTAAACATTTTGTGTTTAATGTAGCTAAGTTTAAGCAGAGTGTCAGAGTATCAGTTCACATTAATGGAAACCTGAGAATATGTCTAAAAACAATAAAGTATTGCAAATTTGACAGTTTATTGCAATTGACAGAAGGGACATGTAGTGATGACCGAAAACCACCAATAATATATGAAATATTATATACAAAAATAATGTAACAAATCTCTAGGCATTTGCATTTGCATTTGCCTTATGCATGAACTACGCAACCAAATTTATTACGCGAAGACTTCAGGACTCCTTTCAATGTATATTGTTATGTATATTAATATATTGTTAACGAAAATATTGTTAACGAAAATTATTTGATAGTAGTGAGAGTTCGATTACTTTATTGTTACCAGTAATCGTTTCATGTGATAGTTTCAGGGCCTTGGGTTAATAATACAAACTATGAGTTCGTTACTCTATCAAGATGCACCAATACTGATAATTTATCTGAAACAAATGTTTATTATTACTAATTATGAAATGAAATTCTACTTAACTTATGGTTGGTTGTTCTGATGTCAAAGTATAGTAGAGAGCAGAGAGAAGTATTATTAATTGCCCTGTTAAATAATCTCTAGTAAATATTTAAGAACATCTTCAAATTCAATTATGAAAGTATTCAATGAAAGCACACAATGTACATAAAATTGTTCCATGTAGTCAAACACCTCGTTGGTTACTCAACGTGGCCGCTTTTACTCACACCACGCGATTGTAAATACACTCTTTAATTAAACATGTTTACTTTATCATCTTGTATTTTTATAAGAAAATTATAAACTAGCTCATAATTATTATCATTTTGTGAACGACATTATTATCTTTTTGTGAAATATAAGCAATACGTTAAATCAAATAATACGCTGTGTTATTACAACATATAGTTTGTGTTTAATATTAAATATGTACGATGCTGATGATGGACTTAAAACATTTATAAGCTTTGATTTTTGCTTTATTTATCATAATTTCACTACTTGATAGTATTTTTATTTTATACATTTTTCGTCACCGGCTTTGTTCGCTTTATATTCGAAATTGGTTGTTAAGTTGTGACTTTACCCGCATCTTTATCTATTTTGCTCCCCTCCCCGGAAATACGAATATAGGAAAATATTTCACATAAAGTATTACAAAATTACTGATTTCTCAAATAATGTGACATTTGCGTCATCACAAGACGTAAGAACGGTCAACCGGTTTTTTTTAGTACAAACAGACCGACAACAGTGTAAAATGGATTTGGAATCAGTGCCTGATAAGGCAATTACTTGTTACAAAGTTAAGAAAGATAAAATCAAAAGTGCAGAACAGAAGCAGAACTTTTATATAGTAGTATAAATCAAATTTTGTATAGTAGTATAATCAGTCCGTTCCGGGAAACATTGAAAAGTGAACTGCATATTTATAATATATGAATAATTGAATTGATAAATTATTTATTAATTGAAATATGCTGATACACAAAAATTAATGAATTGAAAAGATAATGCAACGCGTTAGTGTGTTGTCTTATCATTACAGATGGATTTTATTATGACTGTGGAGTTGGTTTATGATCTCATTATAGTTGGCTTATTGGCTTTTAATATCAATACGTGTCGACTTAGCTTGTGTACGTCTTATTGTTTGAGACACAAGTTTATAGTATACTCAGATAATAATCAATTTATATATACTTATTGTACTTAGAAGAAACTTCAGACAACAATATTCTTCAACGATGTTATTACTGTGAGGTAGTTTAATAAATAATAATGACCCGATAAGGTCACACTTCGTTACAGATCCTAATGCCGTGGCTTATAAATCAATTACATTTGCCCTGATATAATAAACTCCTACACTTTAACCTTACCAAATTTGCTTCCATGGTTATTTCTGTATTACTAAATATCACAGACTTTACTAAAGTTAGTGTTTAATCAAATACTCGTTCGGTCTCATCCATCTTCTCCACTCACTTTTTATAATTATTCCATCCTTGAAGATCGCAAAAGAGACATTAATCATAGGAAGTTTTTCAAATCCCCAACGAATAAAATTATAAGTGTACTTGAAAGTAGACTCTGTAACTTTACAAATAAACTCAAATTGGATTGGCCATACTGAGATTGTCAAGTGTCAGTATCCTTCTAATGTAAGACCTAATAATAGTTGATAAAGCAATTCACAAACCATCAGCAGCTTAAACTCTTTAAAGTTTAACAAATAAAAGGAAATAACTAGGGGAAGGATAAAAACAGCGAGTTAACTCATCACTAAAGAAATTGGTTTCAAGCTATAGTTATTTGAGAGCTAGACAGGTAAATACAATACAAAATGTAATTACAATATAATATTTTTTTTTTATTAATTATATAGCATGATGTACATATAATGTTAAAAACAATTAACACTATATTGTAACGACATCAACATATTTTAATTGCAAGTTCGTTTCACAAATGTATAGTGAAGGAATTCCTTTTTTTGTGTTACATATATGTATATTCTAAGGACGTAGTCCCCTGAGGATCGTAAGGATAGCCCTTTATTTATATCCGGCGATCTATTTTCGCTTGTGTGAGCGCGCTTGTAAGATCGCCCGATATAAATTTATATTCTCTACCAAAATAATGATATACATATATTAATATGATATCAATAAGATTTTTTTTTTAAATCAGTAAACTAAATCTTGTGACCTACAAATAGAGAGGAAGGTTTTTGTGTTTATATTTTCTCACTTAACGTATGAAGCATATGTTTCCCTCACTCATACCATTTCTATGTCTACATATATAAAAAAACACTTATTTTATTTCCTGTTATCTTATCATAACCATATTTATATGCCCAAGGAGAGACAATATTATAAATATAATCGTATCCGGGGAGTGATTTGAATTTATTGCGTTAAGATAATCTGGTGTTATTAATAGATTTATTAATGATTAGCTTTTGCTCGCGGCTCCGCCCGCGTAGACTACGGAAATATGTTAAATACGTTTTTTTGTCCCTTTGGCTTCTGCCAATTGACTAATCAATAAGTTTTACCTCTTTATTGAAGTATCTTTATTAATAACAATTGTTCTAAGTAAATGTAAATTTTTAAATGTAATTACTACAACAATAATACACTTTTATACATTTATATTACGTAGTATTACTATAATTAAGTAGTAATATATAATATTATGTCATGAAAGTACAATATGTAGATAATCACACATATAATATAATAAAATATTGGATTCATTAATAAGGCTATATTCGTTAATAGACGTGATTATAAAGAACCTTGGCTTTTTATTATTATTTGTTTAATAAATATAAGGATATTGCGAATTGATAAATAAAAAAAATACATAAAAAATGTATGTCAAAATATTTTTTTATGAAAAATATCAGTCAAAATGATAACTTCAATACGTGTGTTTTGTAATATTGAAAAGTTGGAATTCTAAAGATAGCAAAGAAACACTTGCCTACTTGAAAGCAATTATTCCTTACATTATAATGTTTGTATGTGTAATATATACACGTATATTCATATAAATCCTTTATATGACGCGTTGAAAGCACGAACTCTCAAAGGATAAAAACAATTGTTCGGATTGACCCAAAACAATGAAACCAGACAGAAGAGATTGAAGTCTAAAAGATAATTAAATGAAAACACTAAAAGAGGACCAAACAGATAACTAGCTAACTCTCATAGAAAAGTCTTGTTTTTTATTTTCGTTTAGTGACCGTCGCTCCTTTAGGATTAATTTGGACTCCATTTCGTTCCGTTTCACGGCCTTTGATAGGTCTGTTACAAAAGATTTGACAATTTAAAGTACCGTTTCTTGGACATATAAAGGTTTATTTTTATTTTTTTTTTGAGATTAATAAATAAGTAACCCAGATATCTTATAAAAATAATTAAAACTAACCAAGTCTCAATAAAAACTTGTTCGTATTTGATGTATTTAAAAGAATATCATTAGCCAAATCACTCTACTCATTTAGATAAAACAAAACTTAATACTGACAATGATTCAATGTTAATAGTAAACTAACGAAGTATCAGTTATGACAAAGTGGTTGAAGCTTCTCCGAAAGGAAAGGGTTTACTGAATTAACTTAACTAGTCTAGAGTGGATTTCATAACTTTTTCCGGCGTTGCGAGATTTAGCCATTTTTCAAAAGCTTTGTTTTTGATGAGATCTCATTCATTTTCGTAAATAGTCCTTGTTTTTGTTTCTGGAATTAAAAGTGTCTTGCGCTTTAGCTGCGGGCTTTCTCAAACCCACTCCACTCCCTGTCTCGGCTTTTCTAAGAAGTTTCGGTGGAAGTAGACGTTATACATCGATGTATAGCATCGAAGCATCTTTTAAGTAAAAATTGTAATTAACATCAATGTTTTTTATTTGATGCATCGAAGACGCAAACCTACAAAAAAAATGGAAGATGGACGGATTCCCTTTTACGGCTATTAACTACCTTTGATGAAATGATAGATGAGTTTTTACGCCGATTTGTTTTGTTAAATTCAGCTATAATAGCCGTTTTATTGAATTGTATTTTGCAATAAAAATACTCCAAAATACATGCGTCTTCTATTAACAGCAGATGAAACAGTACCTAAGGATAGCATTGTTAATTCCAGCTCTACTTTTTGCTCAAATAGTTCTAATTTAATATATATTGCTAAATTCTAAAGAATTATGAATTTCTGACAGTTATGGGTATAGTAACAATAAAACAAAAGTTATATCTTTCTTTAAATATCTAGCTCGTTAAGTAATCAAAACGAACATTGTGATCAAAGCCCATTTTTATGGACATAAAAGGGACAGTCCTGCTAAACTCTCATTGCAGTAAAAATATAAAAATTCACCGATGCAACTATAAACAAAATGTGTGACAATATTTATATTTTAATGCAAAATGCTAAATAAATACGTCTATATTGGCATATCGTGAATAACAAATTTTAACACCTTAATCCTACAGCTTTACAAACAAATATATACTATTGCAAAGCAAAATACATCCCATCATTGAACATTTATTACTTAGTTGCACGATGGTTTGTACATATTGTGCAAATTACCAAGAGCATCTCGTTAATTCTAGGTCGTGGTATCTTTATCCTGCCCTCGTGTCTTTCCGTTCAGCTAAGAACTATATTTTGTAATAACCATCTTTAATCTGACGTCCCCCAAGAACTGTATCCACACTGACCGTACTTGTGGTGATCCTTATTGAATATATGTTGTGACATTCTTGTTAGGTTTCTAGGAGGTTAAATATTTTCGGTACATTTGAGATTTCACTTCTATTTAGATATAGGTATAATATATAATCAATATTTATAGTTATGTGACTTACTTTAAAACAGGGCATAAAGAGTTAATAAAACATCCGTAATTTGAATAAAGATGTATACTTAAAATTGACGACCGCCACGATATTACCCGCCACTTGAAAGAATTATAGCATAATAACTACTAAATTTAGATTCATTAAAACAAGGAAACATTTTTGTTGAATAGAACTTCGCTTTATACAATAATCATCATCAATCATCAACTTGTCGAATAAAAGGCTATAAATCTCACTCACATCAAACTTATCATAAATATCATAATACTACAAATGGCGTGGACAATTATTATAACCTTAAGGCTGTACTAGTATTCTTATTTATTTTCAAATAAGACTTACGATTGTGACTCAAAGGTCAAAAATTATAAGAAGAGTATCCAGGAAGCTCCGTGCCTGTTTTTATCCACTTATCTTCGAGAGCCGTGCAGCTACAGTAAGTGCAGTATATGTCGATAAAAAAAACTTTGACTTTAATTAGGACTTGATTTTGACTTACTCTCAAAACCCATTCCATAAAGTTTGCAAATCATCATTTGTATGTAGAAAATAATTTTAAATGCACATGTGCGGCGGCACCACTGAACGTTTATCTTTTAACTTTTAACTCCGGCTGAATGTATTGAAAAGCAGCCTTTCAAGAGATCAGGTTTCATTCTGTGCACTTGCATAAAGCTTATTTCAATGTCTCCGTCTCGATTACTAATGTATTTTTTCTATTCTACAGTTTGATTTTGTTTATTTCTTTATAATTTAATATTTTAATTAAAAGACATACATTTTTATACTTTATAGAAATAGAAACTGCAATAATTAAATTAACTTCTTAATGTACAATTTATTTTGTTTGAAGAATAAAATAAAAATACCTCTATCGGTCTTCAAAACGACACAGTTTTTTTCTAACTTTTATTTCTTATTTTTGATTTGCAAACTTGTCATTATGGTATTTATCTACAATACATTAACATTTTTACATATAACACCCAGTATTAGTATTATTTATGAATGAATGAACTTTTATATCGCGTAACCTATTTACGATGAACAGAAATAATGCATTCGACCCGTTTAACGACAATTAACGCCATTGTGATGAAGCGCAGCGGTGATGATGATAAATCTCGGAGTGAGTCTATTGTCTCTGTAGTATTGGACCTCGGATTGTAAGTCTTCATGCTTTTATTTTATTAAATCTTTATTAACTTATTTTCATTATTTAATTCTTGCTAACACTTTATTTTTATTGCCTAATTAGCTTAATTGTAAACCTAATAAAAAATACGAAAAAGTACTACTTTTTCGGTTTCAATTTTGAATTTGCAAAATAAAAAATCGAATATTTACAAAAAACATTAAGATTTTTTTTTTATTCAAAGACAATGATTTAAAAGTTTTAATGTTTTAAAACAATTTCAATATAAAACATAATAACAATATAAGAAGTCAAAACAGCTCCGTAATTTGATAATAATTTTATTATTTAAGACATAATAAAAATAATAATAAATATTAATAATTTAATTCGTTAATAATAATTATTATTATTGGTTTGATTCGACTTTGTTTCGTTATAACAGTTTTTTTTTTTTATATATATATGTATATATGTATATATAGTTTCGTTTCATTGTTCTACTATACGAATATTCTAAGAAGTAGGACAAATGACAGTGTTAGTACTTAAGTATCAGATAATAATTAACTAGTATTGTCTGATAATATTGTTATGTATTTAAGTGTATATTTGTAAGCTAAGTAGAAAGAAATGTACAAAAAATTTGCATTACTGTTTATTTTACTCGGTGAAATTAATATAAATCCAATATGGCGGGTTCAGCGTGATGACCGTCGTAGAGAGGCTGTCTACGGTGACTAAACTGACATCAAATATACTGATTCAAAAGGCATATTTAATCTGCATACGTCGTTAGAAAAATTAAAATGGTGAATACTATGAACTGGCAGGCAATTTGTTATAAAATAAAATAAAAAAATAAAGCCTTCACTAAATTCATTTAATGATCTAACTCGTTAATTCAGTTGTTCTTTATACAAAAAGTTAATATTAACTACACGATTCTCAAGCTTCTTAAACTCTCATTTGAAAGTTTAATTATCGCTCAAGTTTCAAGTGATTTGAATTGAAAGTAAATTACATTAAAAATATTAATTTCTATTAGTTTATTTATATTTGTTTTGTTTGTATTATATTAAAGTTAGATTGTTTTAATGTAAAATAACCATTTAGTTTTAATAATCCATATTATAAATATTGATATGTAAATTGTACTTTTATCATAAAACATTACCAAATTAAATAATATACACTTTTAACAATATTACTTCTGCTGCAGATACTGCATGGCGTTAAATATAATTTTCCGTGCGGTTTATTTCAATATTCAAACTTTATTATACAACATTCCGGTGTCGTGTATTGCAATATTTTATGTTTATTATCCAACATCACGGAATTCGGTGTTTGGAAGATAATAAATATCACAATTATTTAATTTGGGAAAATATTATGAAAGCTAATAAAATAAATATGTATTATAAAACGTAAGCATTAATATATTATTTAGTTTCCTTGATAAGTTATACAACCGTCAGACTACTCAATTAAACGCTAATGCTTGAAATTTTTTTTTGTGTTTATTCTGTTCGCGTTTGAAAGTGGTAACCAGCAAGACATAAATCATTGGAGGTTCTTCAAGACCACTTCGGAAAAATGGATATCTTGGAAAGTGGATGCTTTAAGTAGCTACGAATATACTTAGCTCGCAGACCCCCGACGTCGCGTCGGCGAATGTCAGTCTGACTGTGATGTAATGTATGATAAGAATAGCTAAAAATATCAAATTATCCTTCACAAGTCTTTACATAGTATGATATAATTTTTTTTAATAATTATAATTTTCCGCAATTACGGTGCTGAGAAACGTCACTAATGGTAACTGAGATCCAAATGTTGTAACTCCATACACTTATATTACAAAATTATATAGTAATATTTGATAAATATATTTTTCTAAATACGTTTGTTCCATAACATTAAATTGTTCCATTTAGTGAACCCACGTGTGTACATCAACTGTGTGTATATAAACGATTCGTCTGTACGTGTGCAGTAATCGAGGTACAACTCAATTAAAAGCACTCACAGATAGTCGCTTTTATTTATAATACAAATTCAACTCAATTTATTAATAAAAATTCTTAATTGCCTACTTTTACGTAAACAAGTTAGTTTTTGTCTTCGACTTCAATGAAATATATGATATAAACATTCAAAACTATAATCTTTGAAATACCTATTAACATTTAAAATACTTAGAATAACTCTTGAATATATGATAATATTTTTTACAGTACTTTATAACAATCCATAAATGTAACAGATTATGCCGTCACTATATGTTCGCACTTATATCGTTGCTCCAAAATGATATCCCACCAAAACCATAAATATGTTTTTAGAAGTCCAGAAATAACAATATGATTTAGTCGGTATCGGTTCTGCATATAGTGAATAAAATAAAATCGTATCCTTTCTACCTGATGCAGTTCAATCGGCAATCGATCTGTATTAAACCAAAAACAGCCTTTTATTATAATACGAATATATATATATCTTCAAATTGGAGTTCTAGAGTAATATCTTAAATATATATAACTATATTGTTACTATCATACACCTGGCATCTCCACTACAATACTACTCTTACATTACGTCATTTTCACAAACTAAGACGCTGGAAAACAGATAGCCGGAAATAAATTTTGCCATAAATCCAGCTCAATCCAATCCAGAAACTTTAGCAGACATGCCTTTTTAAATTGCCCTATTTATAACTATGGCGTAAAAATGAGAAATAAGGATATTATACTACTTTATACTTAATCATTTATTTTAAGATATATTCTATATTTAAAAAGCTGTATAAACTTTGTTAGGATTAATATTTTATAAGTTCGTGAACGCTGTAACCAGTTGAAGGAGTCTAAATAAATTTTCAATCATTCTGAAAAACACTTTTTTCTTTATTTTATTAAAGAGATGAGTCGCATTGCAACTATGTCGCTCTGTTGGCAAATATACAAAGAGTAGATTAGATTACATAACATTTCAAAATTATCTTACTTTGATAGCAAATTCTACTAATTTATATAAATTTTTCGCGTCATTTCATAATGGATGAGAGAATAAAAAGTTACTATCTCCTTGGTCTCACAAATACTTTAAATATTTTGAAGTTTGTATTCTCTTTGCCTCGTTCCTGACAATTCCACTACTACAAGATCCTCAACCTGGTCACATTCAGTGCATAAAGGAACTAATAACTATGTACTATATTCAAACATACTAATGGAATGTGTCCGGAGCGAAGCTGAAAAGCTATAATAAGTTGATGTGTGTATGTATGTGTAATTCTTGTGTGATAGTTTACTGTCGTTAAACCAGGGTCTATCACACAGTTGTGGTTGAGTCGTTTTGTACCAAATGCCTTTTTCTACTGACCTTCTGTCGAAGTATTCTTTCCATCTTTCCCTAAACAACTCAAACTTTAACAACTTTAACAAATTTAATCCTATTTGAAAAAATGGCAAGTTATTAACATATAGTCCTACATTACAAGCTACCTTCGAATTTGAATGCTTTCGTTTTAAATTAGCTTCCTAGACTCCGTTTTTATATACAAGAACCTAAATATGTGATACCTAAATAGATATTCGAAAAAGTACCAAAAAATAATAATAACAATGTTTATAGAAACCGAATGTGACCAAACAAAACACCATAGTATGATATTATATCATATATATTTTTAAATAAAATTAAATATTTTTGGCCATCAGATATAATTTTATAAACATTAAAAACGGGTTTTTATATTTATCAAAGTTAACATTTAAATTAAAAGTAAATTAGTTATTAGTTATTATTAGTTATAATAATAATTCCTTTTATTGCACATCCTCAGAAAGTAATAAAAATACATGGTGACAGCAACAAAAAATTTACAAAAGGTGACCTACTGTTCCCGATACGACTTCTTTTGGCAAAGACTATCCACAAAACACAAGGACAATTGTTGCAAGTGTGTGGATTAAATTTGGAGAATCCATGCTTCCATATGGGCGGCTCTATGTGGACTGTTCATGCGTCGGAAAACCTTCTAATGAAAAACGATAAATATTATGTATCCCACACAGTACTTCAATAAATATCAATTTGAAACAAAACGTTGCAGCATTTTAACAATTTTTTCGAAATGAATAATTCAATAATAGGACTCAAAATAAAATAATTTGAATATTTGTGTAATGTCATTCCTTCAAATTTATCTTAGTTGGGGACGAAGAAACGTCTATAATTTGAAAGTCTCAGTTCATACAAGTAATATTAAATATTGCCATATCGATTATTATCTAACTCTATTAATATTTTATGTAATATTAATAGCTATTTAAATAAACTCCACACTAATATATTGTTAGTATTATTTATTTGTTATGTGTTTATGTATTTATCTGTTACTATGCTCAAATTTGAAGAATTATCCATTTATTGTATTTATTAGTTCTGTGAAAAGGAAAAGGCTGGTGTGGCTAAAAATATAATATTTATATTTTAAGTTTTTTCCTCTTCACAGTTTCTATAACATTTAAGGATGTTTAAATTAAAGTTTTCATATTTTATAAAAGTTGAAACTAAAAATTTATTACTTTTAACAAATATAAAAGCTTTTAAATATGAAAGGTTATTAAATTTATTTGAATGCAGCTGTGTCACAAGGAAAATAAACATGTTATTTTGACGTATGTACGTTGCGTGTGGTCAGTTGGGACCGGAAACCATTAACATCTTCCTCTCCCCGTTGTTATGAGTACAAAACGAGTAAAGGAAAAAAGGTATTCCAGGGCAGCATTCCAGGGAAAGCAACGGTTATGTAGGACTCCCACCACTAAACTGGATGGTTGTAACCTTTATAAATAAAATTATAAGACCAGAATAATATCTTTCTCTTTGACTCGGGTACACTTTTGATTTTTTATTACATTTATTTATTTTCGTTGGTTACATAATATTATTATTACACTTGTATACCTTACCAATAAGAACAACGAATAAAAAGGCTCATTATATATCAACACATTGGTTTTTATAATAATTAACAACAAGTAGTGATTTACTTCACTATTTAAGGATTGAATATAAAAAACCCTATCATAATATTCAACAATATTATAAATGGTGAAATCCTATCCTATGGTCTGTGCTTGAATACATATTTTTCTATTCAATTATTACATGATGACTCCTCTTCTCACATACAAAATTTCTTACAGTATGAAGTATATCTAAAAGATTAAACCTATTTTGTGAACTCGGAATATACTATATAAGTTATATTCTATTCTCGAGAATAGAAAATATAAAAATACAACTATTTATAAAAATGATTATCTTTGCACCGGTTATCACAGACTGTTATATATTATATACAGAAAGAATCAAGAATCGCTTCATAATAAAAAATAATGCTGTTAAAATAATGACATCGCGTCGCTCTCAGCGGTCGTAACTTGATATTGCTTATAACTTTTATCACTTAACGTATAAATCTCATAAAACAACCTGACTGCTAGTTTGAGATAAGTTTATAGAAAAAACATACAATTTTAGTACTAATTAGTTGTACTTACTCTTTTAACCATCATAATTTTAGTGCAAGTTTTAGGCAATTCAATAAAACAGTTTCTTAATAACAATTTTATCAAACGCAAAACAAAAGTAGTATGATGCATTTGTAAAATTGAAACAACTTCATTTAAGGACCTATTTAAATAAAAAAACATTAAGTCTTATCTAAAGTTACCACGACACAGCCAAGTCAGATAAACTGCTCCAGAGATGAGTGCGCACAAACACACGGACAAATAAACAAACAAACAAACAGACAAAAGTTATGGAAAGTATTATTTTGGGTTCTATTCGTTATTTCAGATCCTTAGTTATGCTTTTTCGTAAACACATTCTCTATTTCTATCTACAGACAGCGATCGGATATAGATATGTTATAGTTATAGATTATAACTTGAAACTGACCGACTATAGAAATTGAATTAAAAGCTTTACATAATAATTTACTTAAATATTTCCACATCACGAAAAACTCAAAGAATATTATGAATTTATTTTGAAAGCGAGAAAAACGCTTTACTATCTTCGAGAATTCGTTTTAGATCCCGATATTAGAATAACGCGATTTGCGTCTTCTGAACGATCCTCTGCATTACTACTATCGGTGAAGATAAATTTTCGAAGACCGTGCCATGATCGTTGATTTATACCTTCATATATTTTTCCCGAACCAAATTTTTTTACTATTTCAAGTTATATCTGAATGTTCGTCGCATACTGTAATTAATACCACTGTCACAGAGCATGATTCGGTGTTTATTTAAGCAATCACATGTTATTATGATTTCATATTGCACCGATATGGTTTTGCGTATTAATTCAAATTATAAGAATGATTGAGAAAAAGTAAATATACTCTGCTGATTAAAATAATAATTAAATCAATATTTTTTAAGATCTTTTGTGTAAATAACATGGAAACTTAGATCATGATCGGTCAATAAAATTACAACTCTGATACATCTCACTATCGGATGTATAACACAATTTATTCTTCACTACCAATTGCATTTATTTTATAGACTATAAATTATCATGGTGTTAATTCTTACTGTCTAAAATTGACCAAAAATTATAATTCAGTGGCCCAAGAACAGGATCAAATAACGGCCAGTTTTTAGCTGTGATAAAGTCTGGACAGTTCGTTTATAACCAAGATTAGGTGTAACGAGCTTTATCACCCGGAGCCGAGTGTTGATGAAAGTACAATTCTTGGTTATTGAAGATGGTGTTATTGTTTGCTCCTTAACTACCTTCTCAAGAATGGTATCCTGATATACTATTGTAGATGTTTTGATACCTTTCACAAAAATATGGCACAATCACTCCTTCATAGCTAACACCAAACCATCACTGAAGTGGGATAATGCTCACGATGTACTGTGTTTATTAATTGGAAAGTTTTTTTAAAGCTTACAGCATATATACGATACTTTTACTACTTTTTATTCGTTAAAAAATTGCTCAATTGTAAAAGAATCTCAGCCGTAAACAGTATTTTTCTGTAACATCCCTTTATGTACCGCTTAAGTAGTGGCCCTTATTTTACCACCTTTTTCTGTTTAAAATTATTAGTTAAGAAATTAACAGTGCACCTTTTATAGACTGCAAATCCTAAGTCACCTTTTAAAATACGTGACATGCTTCTAGGTGCTGTCTTTGTCTCCAGAGGTAATATCTTTTGCTTTTGAAGAGGGTTTCTTCGAATTTCTTCTCTTGCTGCTTTGACTGTCTTTTTACATTTTGATTTGAACATTACGTGGACGTCTGATCTTTTTCTGTCAAACAGACGAGGTTTTATTGCATCTATCCATGGCTACACAAATATTTAACTACTACCAAGCGAATTTATTTAAAAGATATATATTTTACTTTATAGAGGATTTAAAAATATATATATTTTACTCCATATCTACATTATGTAATGCAATCACAGCGATTGTGTACTCTTTATCACCCGCTCCATTTTAACTGCACAAAATACTTTACAATACATTGGCGCGAAAATAAAAACAAACACAATGAAAAATCATTTAAAAATTTCATATTCAAAATTTCAAAGTAATATTTTGTTTATTTTTAATTGTAACAGTGTTTATGGTGAGGCTATGCATATTAATGGCGTACAAACATTATTAAAGCCTGTCTTTTTCATAAATCTTTAATACAAATACTATTAAAAATGTATATAAACTCGTATAAATATATATGTAAAATATTTTCAATATTAAATAATGTAAATGATATAAAAAATGTTATTTTTTAATATCACATGCTGTTACTCGGGACATCACGTTTAATTGAACGCGATACTGTGAACACACGTTAAAGCTGTGGGCGTAACTTTTGGCTTTTATACTTAGTGTCACATAAGTTCCGATCAGCAGCTTCTATGTCGCTTATCCGCTAAAGATCTTCTAACTACTCGTAAATAAAATATACTTTTGTTACTTTAAAGCTATAAAAATATAATTTATATATCGCCACTTGAGTGACGTAAACCTTTTCACATACTGGCTTTTAACTCATTTAATACTATTTTTTACTACTACTACTCGTAATATATACTTTATAGAAATAAACGTTTATGTATCGTTTAAAATAAATACGTATGATAAATTATCCAAAATCTCAGAAAAATATAATTTATCTTAAATGTGTGGTCGTCACATTAATATAAGGTGTTATTTCAGAATGTAAATCTCTAATTTTTGTTTGTCTTTTTTGAACTCCCTTCCTGTGTTAGCATGGAGAGTAATATTTTTTTCAAATCAGAATATTATATTTATGGCTTGTTTTAAATATATACTTATACATATATGCTATCCATATTAATAATTAAAGTTAGTGAGTTTGTTTGTAGGAAACAATATTTGAAACTATCCATCCATCCTAACCAAGAAACTGTTCCACCTATCTTTATATATTAATTAAATGATTTTTCCTAAGTACAAACTGAACGAAAGTACCTTTTGTACATATGTTTGAATGTTTTTTATACATTAATTATTAATTGAGTAAATTGTTAAGGTATTTTAGTTTCTCTTTGGTGTGTCGAATTTACATTGTTATATTTTTGACTATAAATAATTTATTCGATAGCAAAAAACAAATGACCCTCTTATCGTTACACTAATATAATTAATGCTATAATTCTTATATTAAAACTACAACTGACAATATTATTAGCGTATGTTTAGTTCATTTTTTATCAACAATAAAAATACCAAGTCTTTTAATTTGGAAGTGGCGGAACATGTCTATAGGAGGGATAAAGCCCTTTATGATGGAGGCTTAAACTATTTACAGAACAAATATTACTTTGTTTGTTCGCCGCAGTATTAAAACAATACCAAATGCCACATTCTAATATAATCACAAAAGTAGTTTGTCGTAGTGATTAAAGCAAATAATTATCACCCCCAGTGTATATTTGTATTATATTTATACGGAGTAACAATATCCAACGAATTATATTTAAATTGCATTGTGTCTAATAATAGGTGCCTTTTCCTTAACTTATATCGTTATTGGCATCTTTCCAGATTCTATACAACGGTACTAAAATGACTATCTATTTATGGGAGTTCGAAATAAAAACCTCTACAAAATTTTATTTCTTATTGTATTTTATTTCTTGTTGTAAAACAGTGGTTTCTTGTGAACAATACAAAATCCTCAACAAGCACGTAAATAATTTGATTAATATTATTTAATAAATGTTTCGTCTATTATTCATTAGTTACTTTTACCGAGCCGCTCATTCAGACTTCACTCGACTCAGGAAATTATTTTTATTGCTGTGTTTTAACATAAACCTCACATAAACGTAATTTATTGCTTTCTTCAACGCTGACTTCTGATAGAGTTGTGTTGTTTATTATGGGAATATCTTTTGGAATAAATGGATTTAATTACGCGTGAGGCAACTTAAAGAATATTAACAGTTTGTTGTGTAGTACATTTTTCATCAAAAGAAAACGGATATTCATAATAACGAGTAACAATAATGTTTAATCTGTTATATTATTGGTTTCTTATTTTTGTCGTAGTGCTTAGATTATTCAATCCATGGTCGGTGGGCACGTCTTCCTCGAGTCTCTTTGAATCGTGCCTTTGAACCGATAGAGTTGCAGTTGTTATTTCATTTTAAACTACTACTACCAATACATCTTTATTTAATTCTAATTTAAGTACCATATCAATTTATTATTTATTATTTTAAAACAATTATAAATTCTGTGCGTCTCCGTACATATTATTATTATATCAATTTATCATAACATTTTGTTAACATTGGTGAATGTAGAAGAATCATGGTGACGGTGTTACCATAATGAGCTCAAAATTTTTAATCATTTATTTGCTTTCAAAACTATTATTTAAGTAAAAAGAAACATATATAAATTTAAGTCTCTATTACAGACAGATGAATTTAAATTTTAGGCAGCTCACACAATAAGCAATATGATTATGAATTCAATAATATTTCGACATTAATTGTACTATTTAGAAATTGATCAAATGATATATTAAATATTTACACGTAAAATGTACTCTCAATTTACCGTTTACCTTTTGCATTAATTAGATATTAATCCTAAGCCGTATTTGGTTTACACAGACAAGCGTTTCTTATTAAGACATACATACACACATACACACACACACACACACACACACACGCATACAAAAAGTTTGTTAAACTAATGCTAATGAAAATTAAGAGTTGTACATTTAAATTAGAACAATGAAGCAAACAAAATTTTAAATTGAATGGTACTTTATACAACTATTTCAAATAACTACTTTAAGTTGAAACTTTTTTCGTAATAACCTCATCATCATCCTCACTCTGGATAACCGGAGATAAACTATTTTACACCTACTTTATTTTGCAAAATAGGCACTTTTGTAAATATATGATTTTGTAATAAAATTCCTACTTTGGAAGTGGATTAAGAGTATGTTACTTTTATATTTGAAATCTAAAAGGTTAACCTTTTATGATATTTAATAGTGTTGAGTTTTAATTTGCACTTCTATGAATATAAATATTTTAACAAGATACTTATGATATTTTTGTTTTATTTTGATGAATTACATTCCTCAACAAACCCATCTATGTAACTACGACTGAAAAGAAGAACACAATTCAATCATAAACTGGGTGTGCAACGAATCGAAACATACAAAAAATACTCCAGTCCCATACAAGGTACCTGAGGTAAGGAATGCAAGAAAGAGTATACGAATACTTCAGTTTGTATTTTAAATAGAGTGAACTCTTACTGTATAGAAAAATGTCGAAATATACCGTACCATGTATTACTTGTTTGTTACATACCTTAATTATTACTTGTAATTTAGAAACAAATTACTTTCCTTTGACCCTGTAATGGTACTGTAAGATAATTTACATTGTATTATGAGTAAAATTTTATATAAGATCAAAGAAAAGTTAAATTATAATTATTTTCTTTCATTATTCTCTGCAGATACGTATGTATGTATTTGATCTACAAATTCAACATATTAATATTTACTTGGTCATAATGTGTTTAAAAAGTTGAAGTCATTACAGAATAACTTGTATATTATTATAATTGGTTAACTTGTCATAGATATTAATGTGTCGTAAAAAAAAGCAGTAAATTGAAAAATATATCAATATTTTTCAATTGACTGTTGAAGAATAAATATCGTAAAACTGCGCTTTTGTCGTGTTTCATATCTGAGGACGTAGTTGTAAACGTTTCCCATTAATATTCATTTATATACTCTTATATATGGTTTCATTGTTATGTTACGAAAATTCTTCAAATCTTTATATTTTAATCTATAGATATACAATTTAAACACTAAATATAAAATAAAGTTAACTTTTATGACAATCGACCAATTAAATACTCTAAGACTCTTGTTATAATTTTTATAATCACATGAAGTCACCTGGAGACTGTATTCAGATATAAAACTGAACCACGTGGTGAAATTTAATTTTAAAAACTTCATGTTCAAAATTTACTACAAGTTTGATCTGTTTTGAAAATCGATTATGAAATCATTAGTAATAATAATAATGATAAATTATCTCTCAAATACCTAAGGGCAGGCTCACTATTTCCAGAAACAGAAGGTTTTTAGTATGGCCATTGAAGACTAAATTATAAATACCAAAAATTATAGAAAGTTATTACGGCAACCTGCCTTTACCTTAAAAAATCTGAGAACACGTATAGACAATCGAATTACAAATATAATTTTTTAATATCTTGCTATGAAATACAAACATATAGGAAAGTATAATTGAAAATTTATACCATCAGCTATATAACGATCGCGCTATATTAACTGACAGAACCATACGCTATACTAGACTAGACATAATACTAGGATCCGCCAACCGTGCGCAGCAAGTGTTGAGCTAAGCCCCTCTCCTTTCATCTGAATAGCTACAGGAAATATCGATTTATTAAGACTAATTGTCACTTTCTAGCTCAGCATATTGCTTCCACGCGCAGGGCAGCTCTAGTGTATTGTTTATGGCAGCAGTGATCTTTTTTTGATAACTTTTGAATGGCTAAACATTTTTTCAATCTGTTTTCGCTATAACATACGCGTTCGGCTCAAACATACATGAGAAAATTTTTAGCTAACTATCTCCTCGCATTCTGGAGACAACTAAACACAAAAAAGGTCTCCCAAACGGTTAAGAGCTTCGCTTACGCTCAGCTCAATTACTAGATAAAACCTGATTGACATTTCCGTTGCGAACATCAGAAAAAGTCCACAAATATGAAGATCTAAAAGACATGAAAAGGATAGGAAATCAAGAAAATATAGCCCCAATACTCTTATCCACTACTGACGTGATTCCAAAACATCTCCACCATAGCTTAAAAGTTATAAATATACAAGATAACATTTACATTAAACTACAAAAACATGCAATACTAGACGATACAAACAATATAGAAGTTACAATAATAATAAAACGAAATCGTTTCCCATAATATTATCCTAGAAAATAATAACATACACCTCTGTAATATTTCCGTTTTTTTTCATAATAGGTATACAAAATATTACAAATAATGAAACATAATTAAGTATTAATTGATAAAATTATTTATTGAGTAAATACACTTGACAACGAGCCATTCATAGAACTTAATTTTACAGTTGTTGCTCGATAGATTTTTTATTTTATTTTCAACAGTTTTGTCTAAGTAGTGCAGTTGCACAACTTATATTGAAACATAAATTAACAATTTTGACTTGAGAGTGCAAGAATACACATTTTTTGTTCAATGCAGTCACCGAATTCCCTGTCATGATAATTCCATAGCTCAATGATGAAACAACAGATGGTTGTTTTTTCCAACAATTAGGGTGGTTTTTTCGTGGACTGTGATCGATGGGTGCCTTAGAACATAACATAGTTTTATTCATTTGCTGAGTCTATTGATGTACTTCCAGGGAAGTATAATATCTGTTGTTGTCTATAAAAAAATAGATTGTGTAAATGTAGATTGTGTGTCCTGGATATTTTTTCTTAATAGTAATTTATATTTAGATTTTTTTGTTATAAAAATTTTTGTTAAGGTATTCATAATTTAAAAATCACAGCACTTTTAAATTTTTCGTTCTATGTATTCAGCCATTATTTAAGCATAAAATAACATTTATCTTTCATAAAGAACTTGAAAATTATTGATAATATATTTAGTAAGTATTTACTAAATATCCGAATTAAGTCCTAACCTATGCAATTAATGTTTTTTATAGAATAAGATAATGAATTTACTTGGAAATAAATAAATCGATAATAATTACAAAAAAGTTATTTTTATTAAAAGTACAATTGATAGATTAATAAAAATATAAATAATAAAAGAACTATTAAGAGATTAATTGGCCTTACAGCAATTAGGTGTGCCTTAATTACTATTATGGTGTATAATATTATATGTATTAATTACTATAATTAGTACTAATTATGACAATTTGTATGATACGTTTAATTATAGTACTCTTATTACTACATACATATATTTTGAAATTATAATGGAAGTTCATTGATTTTGTGGCTTGAAATTTTTTATCTCTCTTATATTAGTACAATATTTTTGTATTTCAAATTTTTATACAATAGTTATTAATGAAGCTATTTACAGAAAATACATCAGCTAAAGTTAGGCACGTAAGGAGTTACTTATTAAGGCTTTGCTTGCAAATTTATTTTGCTTTACAATCAATATTTTAAAACACGAAGTGTACGTTTCGTACCAGCGGGTGTTTGTCGTTTAATATTGATTGAATAGAGGCACTATTCAACTGCATCTGGTCGAAAGACGATTTGTTATATTTGCAGAACCGATACTGACGAAAACCATTTCCTATTAATTATTATTATACTATGATTGTAGATAAGGTTATGATATAGCTTTTATGACAAGAAGTTAATCCTGGTGACATTGTTTTTACATTTTTAAATACAACAATTATTTGTTTTGTATAAAAGATAGTATTTAAAATAGTATATTATAATGTTATTTTTTTAAAGTTAATAAATTCTAGCTGCAAAATTACTATTGTATCCTCATATAGCTGTCAATAAACTTACTACCCTGTTAATTAAATAAGATCCCTTACTAATGATAGTACTATTATAATTATTTTTATAGGACAATATTGTATGGTATCCGTTTGGTACTATGGGTTACACTGCAGATATAAATACGATACTTGTTATATAAAAGAGAGCTACCTTACGATATGAGCCCGAAGAATTCTTTACGAGGTAAGTTTAAGCCATTTTAAAAGCAAATTTATGGTCATGGTCAGCGGCCAGTATAACTTTGAAGAACTTGAATATTCACATAAGAATGCAGATAATTTTATTAAGCATACTGAATATTCAGTAGAAATACATATATAAATACGAGTAATGAGCACAAGCTCGCTTTACCTGTCACTAGACTAATGTAATAAAGGGTAATATCACACTTTTTCCAACAAGCATCCAGTATACGTTCAAATTTTACCTTTAATAAATTGTAACAACTTGTTAACCCTAGATAACTAAACTGTTTTCATTGTTACATTATTACTACACCTTCGTCCAACGGAATACGGAATAAAACAATTAAATATAATAAAAA
Organism: Melinaea menophilus ssp. n. AW-2005; assembly: GCA_918358695.1. Taxonomy (NCBI): domain Eukaryota; kingdom Metazoa; phylum Arthropoda; class Insecta; order Lepidoptera; family Nymphalidae; genus Melinaea; species Melinaea menophilus. Next base: position 3,248,327 of record OU911054.1, on the reverse strand, counting down.
ATATTTAATTAAGATAGGAACTTGTTTCATCGCACAAAAGTAAGGATTATAATGAACAAATTAAGTACTAATTAATGTTATAATATCAATTTACACAGTGACCACACATATCGCGATACACAGCAACTTCTGTGCGTTCACAACAGTATCGAGATAGTGCAGACACACATATCACGCTTCCTAATATCGCATCAAATAAGCGTCGATTCAATAAATAATTTAAAAAATTGGTATACGTTTTCTGTTCTAAATGTTCAAGAAGCAGGAGTTCCCTATATTTACGAGTATAAATAGCCTGCCGTGCACAGAGCAAAAGTTAGCTCAGCTCACGACACCGCTTGCGTGCCCTAGTTTAAAAATTAACATTTATTCCTTTCTTGAAGCTAGAAAATATCTTGAAATAAATAAAACACCCCAGAGGAACCGGCAGAATAAACTTGGTGGACATATCTTTTAAATCGCCACTCTGTTAAAGTGATATAACATTTTTAAATCTGCCAGAGGCGGCCACTTTGTGTTTTTCATATTATTTATACAACCGTTTAAAGTACTGCGTATTTTTATTTATTAATAAAAGGAATATGAATGCAAGAATAACAAGAATGCTATTTTGTTATTTTATTTAACATATTTACATAACTGTACGATTTATTTTATAATAAAAAAAAATATTAGCTTACGTTTAAAGTATCGACGAACTTTAGAGGTGTTGAGAGAATACATTATAATGATATCAGATTAGTCATATTGACATTTGTGAAAACGACATTCAAGCCTACCAAGAATCTAAGAGCTGTCTGTAAGAAATTCCGGGTGTTATCCAAACAGCACTTTTAACTTGTTACTTAGCAATTTCATTTCTGTAGTAATTTTAATATTTGTATTCACATATTCTATTTTTCATGTCTATCGGTAGTGTAGTCTGAAGACATTAGGTAGATTAACTACCTGTTAATAGATATAATTAAAGAGAAATAATTACAATGTGATATTCATATTCTTTTAGAAATTGAATGTTGCTAGTTTGAGGTTACTGTAAGTTCCTATAAATATTGAATAAATTATAAACTATTTTATTATTAACATTTAATGCTAAATATTATTTAAGAGTAGCTGTCAATAGTTTAATGGTTAGACGATACTTACGTTTGTTATTGATATATTAAGTTTCATATCAAATTCAATTGAATTTATACTCGTAATTGTTATTATCCCAAAGACAATCGGTTCTTCACTTTAATAGTACTAAATTAATTTATTTCGTTTACGTTGTTTTCAATTCAACTACATTTATTATGGACACTCTGCCTGTATAGTAACACTATTTGCTTATTTGCATATTTTGAATTTTAAATTTGTTATTGGAAGCACTTCCAAGATTGACTTTTCAATGAGCCTCCGAGCTGATTTATTATTCGTGTTGCCGACACTGCCGCAGTATCAAAAAATATTGGAAGAACATTTCTATTTCTCACGTTTTGACAATTTGTGATGCTCGTTATATTATCAGGAAGTCTTCTGATCATGTACAACTTTATTTATTTGTTCAAGACTACATGTCAATACGAATATGTGAAAAATAAGCGTTTGACTGCAGGCTTTTTGTACTGATTAACAAGGGGGCTAAGTCTTCGATGGTGATGATGATGATATCTTCGATGGTTTAATTTAAGATTTAATTTAAGAGATCATAATATGAAGGGTTTTCTTTGGTAAAAGTATTTAAATTGTTTACCTCAGCTGACACATTCTGTCAACGTATTTAATTTTTAATTTATTAATATATTTGTCCACACAGATTAACTTTAAAATTTCGTTTAAAGTAACTAACTGATAAAACAAAGTATTGGTAAGTTTTACACTTTAAACATTTTAGTTTATCTTTTTGAAAATATACACGACTGATATATTTTCTTATTTCAAGGATACAAGGAATAACTAAGTCATTAAGATAAATTTACTAAAAGTTACTTATTACGTTAGAGTGTAAAGGCGGCTTTATCTGTGGTAATGATCTCTTTTAGTCAAACTTTGTTTTAAAGAAGTAAGTTCAGTGGAGAGTGGTTAGTGTTGGTGTGTAAAAGATATTTATTACAGATACATGTATGTATGCGCGGCGATTCATTTATTTTGATCAAAATATAATATTATGTTGATTTAATCTAAGAGATGGTTAATTAAACATATAAATATATCTAATATATAAAATTATATTAAATAGATTATGTAATAATATTAAAATAACTGTTGTATTTTATCAAATATTTAATTAGTAGTTCAATGTATTGTAAATGATGTCACGTGACAGGAACATAGTTATAGTGGAGTTGTTTATCAATTATAGTTATTAAGAATAGTTATAAAGTATAATGAATTAGCTATAAATATTACGCAAAATGTTTATAGTGCCAAATAATACAGATATAAATATTGCCATATAAGTTATTATTATATCTATATATTATCGACGCATATATTATATCTTTATACTGTCGAATATCATGATGTACGAAATACCATAGAATTATACAAATAACTTCAACAAACAGAGTCTGTAGTCGATAATATTACACGTGTTACCAAAGCATAGCCAGGGCAAATTCATATATTAAATACCAAGTCAATTCCCACGATAAAAGTGCAGAATATTTAAATACGCAGCACCTTCATGAGAAATGAAGACGATACCGCCCACGATGCAGCAATCGGTGGAAAACGAGCTAGAAGCTATGTGCACCACACACTTCTTGGGTCAATCGCTGACCTGAAATCACCTTTTTTAGTATTAAGTAATTATAAGCTTTAATTGTAACTCGTTAATATAATTTTATAAAATAGATTGATTTTAACTGCAATCTTCGCTGCCACCAGAACATAATACAAAAACATTAAACATTAAAAATGCTTTTTGTATAATTATAAGGTTTTATGTTGTTGAATATCCTCACCTAATCCTGTTTTCAATTATAATATTAATTAAAATAGAGTATGGTTAAATAGCTATAAATATTACGTGAAATATTTATTGCGTCATATCATAATTAAAACGGCAATATTTATAGAGATTTTATAAATACTGTCATATAATTTATTATTATCATTATTTTATTTATTTACTTTTGACTGAATTGTTGAGTATCACGGTGTAGGATTTAAAAAAATATGAGATGAGGGTAAATGAGTATGCGGGTCACCGAAGACAGGTGTTCACCAATGCCCACGAACTCTTGCAACTTCTCAGTAATTGCACGAGCGTTCCCGGCCTTGGAGGTGGGAGTAAACGCGTTTCTTTATGGGTCCCATGTTGTATCGATCAACAAACTGTGTGATGATTATTTACATTATCAGAAATCAAAAATATGACTCAAAAAATGAGATCAGATTATTAAAAAAATTGTAATACAAATATAACTGTCACATTTAAATTTTGTGAAAGGTAATAATAATTTTATATTTAATTTTAAAATGTAATTAATTATAATTGTATAAATACTTACTGAAGTAAAAGTGGATACCGCTTAGGATTGAAAGCAAATATAAGATAGACTAATACTAAATCGTCTCATGGACCATGTTTCTTCTTAAAACCTTCTACACCATACATACAGATATTTTCTGGACTGAAGCAATCATAGGCCATTACTCAAAGAATTTCAGTGCCCCTATTTCAGTGGGATCCATGGGATTAACAAACAACTTTGAATGTTTATTGCATTCACATGTGACACGGGCTGGATGTATTTTAAAATTATATCAATTTAATAATTTATGGAAGCACTTTTAAACATATTACAATGTGGTTATAATATATGTATTACAAAACCAGATATGAAATCAAATATTTAGGTAAATTAAATGTTTTAGAACAACTTATTATAAATTAAATATAATTAAATAAATTAAACTTATGTGATATACATTTTATACCAAAATAAGATAAAATCAGGTAAGGGTGGCGTCATTCGGTAGCTGTAACAACTATCATGAATATTATAAGATATTTATCGGCTTCTGGTAATGTATTAAGTTTGACAAGTTATAATTTAAGATACCTAATTTGAGATATTAATGAACATTTTGTCATTGAACTCGGTCTTACTCCTTAGAATATAATATATTTGTAGTCATGATTTGTACGATATTTTTACATGTTCTTTTAATTCTATAAAAATATAGGGTTAGCCTTTATTACTTACGAAAAATGTATTACAATGCGCTTTTTTTAACATAATATAGTAGAGAAAGTGAGACGAGGGTAAAATTAACGCTAAAAAGCGTTTTAGAATTTTCAGGCCTTCAAGTACTCCTACCATCTTTTGTTTTCCCACAAAGCGATACCATCAACTACAATTACAAGTTATATATTTTTTTTATAAATTTTACTATATACAAAGTTATTATTATTTAGTAAAAAATTACCTATTACTGAATTATATTATATAAGGTACATCTGCGATATATGTATTTTTAATTTTAGTTTATATAGGAATATAAAAATCAATGTACAAAATACAACATACCCATGGGAAGAAATATAACACGTTGTATTATTAGTTATTTACACTTTGAATGATTAAAGTAATCTCTTGAGTGGCTTTTAATGAATTAGTAACAGAGAAGGGTCTAAAATTGTATTATAAAGAATGAAATATTATTTATAACATAACTTATTAACCCTTATCTTCTTACTGTGTTACAGGGCTGTCAATGTATTTATACTTAAGTATATTTACTGTGTATGTGTTAAGAGTCTCTATTGCCTTTATTTTTGTTCAATAAAATTGATATCGTTTGTTAACAAATATGTACAAATAAATAAAAGTAAAAAAACTATGGCACGCAATTTCATCAAAAACAATTATCGTTTATGGTAAATTAAAGTATAGTTTTTTATTAAATAAAAAGGCCGACATTTGACATTTTCATGTAATTTTTTAAACAGAGTACCAGCCTAGAGAATAAAGAAGAGTAGATCAGAGAGTAGAGTACACGACGACGTCTTCGTTGGCGTGGAATATGTTTTTTTTAATAAAAGTAGCCTAAGTTAATTTATATAACATCAGTTATCAGCCAGCGAAATTAATGTTAAAATCGGTTTAGCCACTTCAGAGACAAGCTGACCAAACTGATATAAAGACAAATTTTTAATTTTTTATGAAAAATCATATATACGAGTACTTACAGTTTTTCTTAACTTTTTGTCTTTGAGAACCAAAAAATAATGGTATACTTATTTTTTATTTATTATACAAATTGATATAACTCTGAAGTATACTCTATTAAGTCGTTTAGTATCACTTACATAACTGTTATTAAAATAAATAAGTGTATTTTTTTAACAATTCTGTTAGGTGTCTAGATTATTGTTGTTAAAGAAAGATGATTATTTTTTTTCTTAATACAATGGAGTATAAGAAATTAATAATATAGTGACTTGTCTTAGCGTTTCGCGGTCTGGCATTTTTTTCATCCTGAATCAATATTGCCATTTTGATTTATTTTAGACAAAGTGGATTCTGAATGTGTTAAGATTATTTTTTTTTCTACATTATGTATATATAAATTGTTATAATTATTCTTATCCTACTATATGAGGGTGCCCCGAACATCGAGAGCACACTCTCGTCCACAGTCCACGTAGACCTACTGCACAGGAGAGAGATCACCCTCCTGTCTCATCAAGGTACGCTCCGCTGCCTTCTTCGCTGCAATAACTTGCTGCAGAAAAATGCCATCGTGACCCAATAAATCTCGCTGCGGATAATCGAACCGACAATTACGGCATCAAAAACTACCTGTTCTGTTAAAACGGCTACAAGCACAATACGCCGATGGACTCAGACTGCACACTCTGCCAAGGTATGACGAGCCCAGTCTACCGTCTCGTTGTAGTGATGGCAGAAGGGAATCACCTTCATTCATGCAATCCCTTGCAAATACTCCTCGAATCGGCCGTACCTCGTATCTGCATGAGACGGAAGGTCAGTGTTCCGTGCCGTTGGTTGATCCAGCATTCCAGATGGAGGCGGACCACCCTCACTGACGGAAGACCGCCGGCCGGGGATCCTTGGTCATTATCCTTTTTACTGTATCCTCTAAGGTGATGGTGGATTGTTTATCAAATGTCTTACTCAGCATTACATATAGAGTTAGTAGTACGATATTTTTAAATTCTTGTTCCTATATTTAAAGCTACTACTAACTCAGAAGAATAATAAAACTCAAATTGTTTCTGATTGAGAAATTCCTGCCAGAGTACTATATAACCCACAATTATTCTATTAATCTCACATAAACACGAGCTTAATGTATTTTTAATGGGTATTCCCCGTGAGGTTAAGGTCTAAACGATGTTGGCTTTAGAACAAATGAATTAGTAGATATAATATCATAACCGACCTGCACTCCTATCAATGAAATATAACAAAAATATATCTTTCCAGATTTATCTGTTTCTCTGTTAATGTGTTTATTTTCGAAATAATAACTGTAAGATCATTTCATGAAAAAAGTAAATAATTAAATTTGTCTATGTTAATATGAATTATTTACTTCAAAAAATTGGAGAGAACTTACATCCTGAGTATAAGTAATCAATCCCAAGCCATTTCGCAAGTTATTCTTTATATTTGTCGCTTGTAACTGTTATCAAAATATAACATTTGTTATATTTGCAAGAATATAAATAAAGAATACAAAAAAGATATTTTTTATATTTGCAAGAATAAAATAAAATTATATGATAATGTAAACGAATGAAGAAATATAGAAGGTAGCATCATTAGCTTTACTTTGATGTAATTCACGCTCGAGTAAACACGACGACGACGACAATGTGTTGCTTCTCGATGGTTAATAAACGATGGTTACAACGTACTCATGGTATTCCGGAGGCGAACATGGATTTGTTCTTTGATATGGGATTTATAGATATAATAATTTTTTTTTGTTAAATCATATCTGCGGCGAAACTAATGAAGTTTCTAAATACATACGTGATAAATGGAGTAATACAATTTTTACGCCATAATATGGGATCACCAACGACGTATGATACGTCGTTGGTGATCCCAAACGCAATCTTAAGTGTACTCGTATTTTCGATTTGTTAACATTTTAACAACGCTGTTATTTACCATAGCCGTATGACTTTAACAGTGTAAAAAATATATTACTTTGAAAATAAAATTAATGCGATTTATTTAGATGAAGATTATTTATTATTAAAATAAAAGATTTTGATGATGACAGAATTACCATTGCATAAGTAAAGGAAAGAAAACTTAAATATTATCTGATAATCCACATAGCGACATTTTAGCTTCACGCACATTGGAGTAATGGAAAGGTATCTGCGATGAGCGGACAGACAGGTTACTGTGGCAGATAACAAACCGCAGGAAGTAAAATACACAACTTTGAGCCTACATGTACGTGTGTAAGCATATTGTACTAAATGTGGAATAAATTCCAATATATTCAAAAAGATAAAAGAATTTGAAATATTAATGAGCCTTTGATTGAAATATTAATCACATAATAAATATAAACAATGTGGCCAATATATTAATGTAAATTGATATAATCGTCTATTACTTGTAGATGACAGCACGGTTGTATCAATTGTGTTAAATCTTGTCTATGAAGTAAAACAACCTTACTTACTTAAAGGGCTCGGTTCACTTTCACGTAACTTAAATTTGAACTTTTGTTAAAATTATATTTTATATTCAGATTTCGTAACATACTTTAAATGAAATTTTTCACATTTTATAAATTTTGAATTTGTAGTTTTGTTATTGTTAACAAATACAAAAGGTTTGAAATGTAAAAGTCAGTTAGTATAGAATTCATTTGAATGTAGCTTTATCAAAAGGATAGTAAACAAAAGGATATTTTGAAGTTGAGGCCATTTTTTCAGGATAATTGAGAGAAAGGTTTGGATTCACAAAATATGCTAAAAGAGCAAAATGTAGAGCAAACCAGTGATAAATAAAGATGACGAAATAATTAGAAAGCGAACAAAATAAAAATGTATTAAATTTGAATGCAATGAAATTAAAATAAATCATTATTATATTTTAGTTAATGAAATTAAAATAAACATGGTGAGCTGTCGCAGATTATTATATATTATGTCCAGAGAGATTAAAAAAAATGTATTTCATAATACTGTCTGTAAATATAATATAATGCCATTGCTTCAGTATTAGCGGTCGTAATCTATAATATATTATAATTATAATATTGCTTATAATTTTTATAACAAAGGTCAAGCCCAGTATTTTACCCTAAAGACATAAAAGCAAGTTAATGGTAGTTTAAGAAAAGCTTACAATATAATAAACAATATTAGTATTATAGTACAACTTCAAACTGAGGAACAGGTGTAATAATGAAGATAAATATGAAACTTTTTAGTCATTTATTTCAACATTCCAACATAAGACCTAAGTCAAAGAATAGTTTGAATTTATTCCCAAGGTGAATAAAACACCTTCCCATCTTAGGGAATGCGTTTTCGATTCCGATATTCGATAACGAGATTGGCCTCGCTGGAGCGATCGTCTGCATTATTACCAAAAGTAAAATTTGTTGACCACCGTGCTATGACCGTTGATTCCTACTTTCATATGGTTTGTTCGATCGAAAGTCTTTTTACTATTAAAGTTTAAATCTGAATATTACAAATGGCACGTACTGTAACAATCACTGTTACAGAGCATGATTCAATCAAATGTTATTACGATTAAGGCACCGAGTTCCTTTTGCGTATGTATTTAAATTAAATGACTACTGTTTAATAAAATAATTAATATATGATTTACAAACCCTCTAACTCATGACTAAACTCCTTCTTTATAATTCATCTTCTTTGTAAATATTTGCAAGAATAACAATGTAACGATAAGATGCATTAAATTATTTCTTAAAAAGAAATTTAATAAAATACGTCACGGTTGAGTGCAAATGCTATCCTGTGATGTCAAAACCAATAAGAATAACTGTTATCTTTTAGTGGGTAGCCTTAAAAAGCGCACCTTCTGTGCCGCCGGGTAATGTTACATAATAGTCCCGGCTATCACCTTCTTGGTGTGGAATATCCATTAAATATTTACCAAGTGAAATAAATAATGGTTTATTTAAATTCGTACTGTATCTATGTTTTCAAACAGAAAACACAATACTATTAATAATATTATTATACATATGATTGTCATACATTGACATTGGTGAGTTCTTTTACTAGTTACAATATCATATTAATATTATTTGCAAAATCATATTATCTCCGTTCATTACTTGCGTTCATCGAAGTGAGCACAATCTCATACACAATCTTTACTCGTGAAGTCGGTCAAAACTTTCGTGTTTTCTTTTTTTTTCTCATTTAGGGAAACAATTAAGTCGATGTTTATCTTAATTGAACTCCTTCTTATCTTAGCATTGAGAGTAATCTATTTCATCAAATAAGGACATTACCTTTTTATGCTTTGTGTTAAATATTAAAATAATAAAGAGGTAAATTTGTGAGTTTGTATAAAACAGATAATCTTCAAATTGTTTATTCTAATTAAAAAACTTATTTACTTTACTTTTACTTTTAGGCGATTTAAAGTTCTTAACATGGGTTGAATATTAGGAACCTTTGCTATTTATTGGTGTGTGGAAATTACATTTTTGTGGTATTTTTATTATTTGTAGTCACACTTACATTTTTATAATATTTGTCGAAGATAATTTTCTATTCATAGCTAATAATTGCCTTAATTAGTCTCTGAAATTTCACATTCGTTTAGAAATTGAACTTTTGCTAGCTTGAGATTAATCTAAGTTCCTCTGAATATTATAGAAAATATAAACTATTTTATCATTTAAATTTATTGTTTTGCTGAAGTTATAAATTATGAATAATAATAGTATACAGAAAAAAAAATTAAGAGTTTTTGTCATTCGTTTAATTTCAATTTGAGATAGCTAGAAACTGCCGACATCGACATGGATCTATTTAGTATCGATTAGTAATGCTTCATTATACTCAAAGACAAAATATTACTAAATTAATAATATTTGTGGGTTGTTATTTCTATTTACATATTCACCTACATTTAGTTTAACGTTCTGAGTGTGGAGCAACACTATTTGCTTATTTGCTTATAGAAGCACTTTCAAGATTGACTTTTATTGAGCCTCCGGGATGGTTTACTATTGTTCGTAATTCCGGAATTCCCCACGGTTTAAAAATTTGTTGGAAAACCCCTTCGGATTTAAATTAAGAGATCATAATTACAAGGATTTTATTTAGTAATACTTTCATAAAATAAATTTGAATTGTTTACCTTAAGTTACTCACTGCTGAGTCCAACTTACTCATTTTGTATATATATATTAAATTATTTCATACAGATTAAATTTAGAATTTCATTTAAAGTAACTAACCGATTAAACAAAAAATGTGGTGAGCTAGTAAACTTTTAATATTTTACTGCATTTCGAAAATATTCGCGACTAATATTTCTTATTTTTACATACTCGGAAGAAAAATGTACGGAAAATAAAGTAAAAATTGCTTATTACACTAAACAGTTATATAAAATAAAAATAACAATATGAGAATAAGAGTGTAAAGGCGGCCTTATTTCTGTTGATGATCTCTTTTTTCTTTCTTTGAAGTACGGTGGAGAGTGGTTAAAAGATATGTAATTTTTTATATAGAAATATATTATAATACACATATATGTGTACATATTATGTATAAATAAATAATACTAACAATGTACTCCCTCATAAAGTACACTTAATTAGCTATAAATATTACGTTAAATATTTACAGCGTCAGATAATAATTAATACGGAGATATTTATAGACATGTGATTAATATTGCCCTATAAATTATTGTAGGTATATTAAATTGTAGAATATAACGGTGTATAAAATACCATAGAATTATACAAACGACTTCAACTAACAGAGTCTGTAATCGATAATATGACACGAGGTAATCGTTTAAAACTATAGTGAATTATAAATCGCTTGTTCCTTTAAAAATATAAGACGATTTTTTAAAATATATATTATTTTTTTTGTACAATAGCTTCACCTACCCGTTTTAAATTAAAATATTGTTTCATAACTATATTATTTCCTCAATTTTATAAAGAATTATTTAATATTTTTTATTTTAAATCACTAGAATTAATATATCCTTCTAGAAATCAAAAGTGGAAGCTTAAAGACCAAAAATATATTAAAAAATACAATTAAGAAATCAAAAAAAATATCCATTTAGAGTATACTACTAATACTTTATCGTGGCGACGCGAGTATTTACCTCTATTCAATAGTACCCTACACCCTACTAGCAAGTGTTTCGCGGTTCCTACTGCCTCCCCGCAGATGTTGCAAGATTTTTCGGTGGCTTTGCCCCATCTTACTAAGTTACTTTGATCTGGGAGAGTCATTTGGAATGCATTAAGATAAAATTTTAATAATGCTGGGGACCAATCGTGAAGCAGGGTGCGCCATCTCAAAGCTAGCGGAATAAAAAAATCTCCTATGATCACCCATTCATTTTGCAATTCTAGGCTCATCGCGTGCAACCGGTAATTATCGTTTTCATCTTGCCGAATAAAGGATTTTGTTATTTCTAAGTCTTGTTGTTTCCTACTTGATGCTAACCCTGCTTTATTTGTTTTAGCACCTATCATAAATTGTTTATATAATTGAAGTCGTGACTCTAGTTCTGCGGCAATTTTATCTTTTGGGAGAGACGTTATAGTATCATCATTCGATTTTGAGATGATGTCTTTTGGTCACTCTTAGGTGTTTATAGAGTTCCGATGGTTTCTTTAATTTTAACCCAAAATTGTGTCGGTCTCTAAATAAGGTAGAAGAGTCCGCTGGATGCGCTAACCCGAGCCATGACTTCAATGTCCTTATGACGCTTGCATCTAACTTCAACAAAAGGGTCTTATTGATATCGTAAACGAGGAAAGGCCAATTTAGACGTGATGTTAAGTAATTATCGTATATCCAAGTCTTTTTGATGTTACTTATTGGTTGATTGTCTACCTTTTTTAGATCATTCAAAAAGCTATCGACTATTATATCTAACGATGGAGTGCGCCCTTGGTAATCGATTTTTTTGCCTAAGAATTTGAACGGAGCTGCGTCGGTAATTGTAGTAACGCACTTACCGCCTATTATAAGACCCGGATCGTAAGAGGTTATATCTGGTGTTCCGCCTACCCAGACATAGACTGTAGCATTTATTTGGTTTTGTCCTCAATCCGTCCGTCCAAACACAGAAATCCTCCACAACATTTAAAAGTAGCTGACATTGTTTTGGATTACATGTCAGTATCGCGAGATCGTCTGCGAATGCTAGTATGGATTCTGTATATTTATTGTTAAACTTGAACCGATAACCCCATTTCTTTTCGTTTTTAATTAGTTTATCTATTAAAATATTGATTACTATGTTAAATATTATTGGAGAAATACAACAGCCTTGAAATAAACCAATGTTGTAATTTATGGGTTTGGAATGATTTTCATTTGTGAGTATGGAATATTTTAATTTTGAATAATATGATGCAATCATGTTACTAACTAACGTTGGAAAGTTATACCACCTTAGCGCGAACATCATCAGTTCATGTCGTACCGACCCGAAAGCGTTTTCTAAGTCTATCCAACATACCGTTATTTGTCTTTCACCAGTTCTGGCATCTTTAAGGCTTTCCGATAGTAACGTGTTATGTTCGAGACATCCAGAAATGCCAGGCAAAAACCCTTTCTGGTGATTAGGCCCGAAATATTTGTTATTTATCATGAATTGCGTCGTTTGTAAAAAGGAAAAAATATTTTTGATATTGTGTTTGTAAGAGCTATCGGTCTAGTGTCCCTAGGATCCGAGACATTGTCACGTTTGGGAATGAGGACAAAAATAGCATTTCCGAATGTTACCGGTGTTTGTCCTCTTAACCAGATTTTACCGAATATATTCAATAGATGTTTATGAATCGACGGACATTTTTTATAAACTATATAAGGGATACCATCCGGACCTGGTGCTGACTTAGATGGTTTCTTTTTAATTATTTTATTGATCTCCTCAAAAGTTGGAGGGTTGGCATGAAAATCTATGGAAGGACTCTCAGGTTTTCGTTCGTTGGGATCCCCATACAGCCTTTGATTTTTAGCACTTCGTATGTGCTTTTATAATAATCAAAGATTTGCTCGTTGGTCAAGAGAAGCTTACCTTTTTCGTCTTTGAAAATGTTTTTGGAGTACTTAAAAGGATTTTTGTCAAAGTCTACTTCGTGTTTTGCCCGGTCAAAGCTATCACGGTTTTTTGTTATTTGTTGTGATATGCCTTGTATTAATTTAAGAATTGACCTTAATGCCCTAGACAGTTGGTGACTAAGTAGGTTGTCGCCCATGGCTTTGGCCCTATGAAGTTTCTTTATGAGGTCTCTTTTTTTCCTTCTCATTTTCAATTTAAAACTGTTTTCTTTATACTTGTGAGCATAACGATTCGAAGGTGGACAGTGCTCATTGAAGTAATCAAAAATAGTGTTTTGTAGTGTCTCTACTTGCACGTCGAGTACCTAGTTTGAGCCCGGATGCTCTAACAGGTTCGCTATATTTTGGTCGTGTATTTTCCATGTTGATTGTTTAATATTGGGAATGCTAAGACGCGTCCTGATGGTCATGGACTCCTGGTGATTTGCATTCAATGGCTCACCATGGGATATATGAGGGTAAACTCTATCCGAAGTGATAACTGAAGATATTACCGGCGATTGCCGCGCTTCAGCACCATCGTGTGTTTTGAGATGTTCAATGAACCAAGCTCGTCTTTTGTAAATTTTCCCACACGTAGGGCATTTCAATTCCGTTTTCGCGCCGTTTTCGTCGTTAATATCAACCGATAGACAGTTCTTCCGCCCCTCCTCTCGGACTGTCCCAGGGGTATTTTTCTTATTTGGACTTTTAGCTTTGAACGAAATTCCCGGCCTTGGCTTGCTAGGCCGGCGCCCTCGGCTGTCTTTCCAACAGTCATCTGTCTTTCCAGCTGCCAGCTGTCTTTCCAGCGTCATCTGTCTTTGAAGCGTCATCCCGTCTCTCCGGGCTGTCAATTAAAGTTAAGTAAATTTATATTAACGGCGTAATTAAATTTTATCGTCGTAATATGATTAACAAAGTCGAATCACACGAAGGTCAAAAGCAGTCTGAAGTATATTTTTGAGTCGTTTAAAGTTCAATGAAGCTATCAGCACTACGACTTTAATAATGTCAATGACAGACAATAAATAGACATTAGTAATTTACGTTCCAACTATTATTAGGTCTACAACTTTGCTCCCGCCGTTTTCCAAAAGATGGCGCTAGTAGCCAGTAATAGTTCAAATAAATAAATCACAGTTGTTTTCCATCAGTTTTGACATCTACAAATATAAGCTTACATCGATATTAGTTAATTTTTGTTTGCGTCATATAGTTACACTAAATTAAATATGTCAACCCATAAACCGAATTCACATCATTTGCGGGAGATTTTACTTTTTCATTTCAACATGAAAAAATCGGCGGCTGAGGCTCATCGGGTTATTTCAAGTACTTATAGTGATGATACTATTAGTGAAAGAACGTGTCGCGAGTGGTTCCAGCGCTTTAAAAGCGGTGATTTTGTTGTTGAAGATCGGCATAGCGGTGGCAGAGAAAAAACTTTTGAAGATGATGAACTGGAGGCTTTACTTAATAAAGACTCGTGAAAAACTCAAGAACAGCTAGCAAAATCATTGAGAGTAACTCAGCAAGTATCAAAACGACTGGGACAGCTGGGGATGATCCAAAAACGAAGAATACTGGGTACCATATCAGTTGAAACCAAGAGATGTTGAGCGACGTTTATTTGCTTGTGAACAGCTGCTTGAAAGACAAAAACGAAAAGGATTTCTTCATCTAATTGTTACTGGGGACGAAAAATGGGTGCACTACGACAACCCTAAGCAACGCACATCATGGGGATTGCCCGGCCACACTCCTACGGCGACACCTCGACAGAATATTCACGGATCCAAGGTCATGTTGTGTATTTGGTGGGATCAGCTTGGCGTAATTTATTATGAGCTGCTAAAACCTTCTGAAAAAATTACTGCTGCACTTTATCGAACGAAATTAATGCGTTTGAGTCGGGCATTAAAAGCAAAACGGCGGCAATACGCTGATAGACACGAAAAAGTAATTTCGCAACACGACAATGCTCGACCTCATGTATCGAAAGTAGTCAAGACGTACCTCGAAATACTGAAATGGGAAATTCTACCTCACCCGCCATACTCTCCAGATGTTGCTTCATCTGATTACCATTTATTTACGTCGATGGCACACGGCCTGGCGGGCCCGTGCTTCGATTCTTTTGAAAAACTGAAAGAATGGATCGATTTTTGGATCTTATCAAAGGATGAAGAATTTTTCTGACGCGGGATTCGTTTGTTGCCTGAAAGATGGGCCAAAGTAGTGGAAAGTGACGGACAATACTTTGAAACATAAATAAGTTACCATTTTTTTTTATATAATTTTTAAAATTAAAAAAAAACGGCGGGAGCAAAGTTGTAGACCTAATATCTTTATAAAGCCATGGTATTTTTACAGCCCTTAGTTGATATTACACGCATAAGATTACAGATAAATGTATAATTTAAATTTATAACACAGAGATATATACACCTATAAAAATACTGTATTTAATAATGTAATTGCATTTATGGACTCCACTCGAGTGCTGTGTACTTAAATCACTGGTACATGTGAGCACAAGTACATTATAAAATTACACAATATTCAGTTCCAGCATCAAACATTTATCCATTCCACCACTGTACATTTTCTTCGAATGTTATATGAAATAAAATTCAATATGATTTAATAAAGTTTTTAGTGACTTCTACATATAAAAAAATATTTTGAAAGTTTAATAGTTAATAAGTATTGTTAGTAAAAAAATTATGATGACTTGTAGAATTGTATTGAAGTATAAGAAAATAAATGTTACGCCTATTACTCAGCATATAATATACACATACACCTATAACGAAACGAATTAGCACTGAATGGAAATTGGTTGTATTAATTGAAGCTCTTTAGTAGGCATACTAACAATTAAAATCAAACCAAATTTCTTTCATTTTATATTCAGTTGCTTACTGCTATATGTTTGATATGTGTATTGTATTAATGGTTGGTTCCGATGTGTAAACTAAGATTTATGTGCAGATCGTATTGACAGATAGTAAAGTATTGAAGACCAAGTCATGGATTACTTTTATATTTATGAAATATTGCATTTTAGTTATGAATATATAACTATAATATTAATTACACAATATACATTAACGATATGTCCAGTGTAATTTAATATAATTGTCTATTACTTGTAGATGACAACATAATAATTATAAAATATTAATATGTTTAATGTTGTCTGTGAACTAAACCAATCGTACTTATTAACGTACTTACATAATAGGCTCACTTACTTTCATATAATTTACATTTTAAGTAATGTTAAAATTATAGTTTTTATATCATGTAAACTATTCTTAGTTTATTTGAATACTTTAACATTTTGAGTTTTATATACTATTGTTATTGTTAACATATATAAAAGGTTACAAATGTAGTCAGTTACTATAGAATTCACTTGAATGCAGCTTTATTAAAAGGATAGTAAACAACAGGTTATTTTGAAGCCGAGGCCATTTTTCCAGGACAATAAGGAGAAAAGTTTGGATTCACAAATTATAATGAAAGCACTAAATGTAGGGCAAACCAGTGCATAAAGATGACGTAAATAATTATCACGTTTATAAAATATACTTATATTAAATGTGAATATTTTTTATTTGCAATTTTATTTTTAAAATGGATATAAATTACTAATATATTATTTTTAATATAGTTAAAAATTTATGATTTATATATATATATATATATATATATATAGAGTGATCACTGCGGCCCAAATCTTGACATACACTATGTCCGAAATATAAGAAAATACAACAGTTTATTAAAATAATTTGATCTGAGATGGTGAGCTATCACAGAATATTATATATAATGAATAGTGAGAATAAAATATTAGAAGCCACTTCACAACACTAAATACTGTGTTGCTCCGGTATTAGCGGTCGTAATTTGATATTGGTATAACTTTATTGTAGTTTAGTATATGTATTGTAGTTTAAAATAAGCTTATAAAAACAGTTTTAGTATTAATTACAACATTGAAAAGGGAAAAACAGGTGTAATATAGAAGATAAATTTGAAACTTTTTATATTAATTTATTTAAGCACTCCAACGTAAGGCCAAACTCAAAGAATAGGTTAAATTTATTACCAAGGTGAGAAAAACACCTTCCTCTCATACGTTTTCGATTCCGATGTTCGAATAACGAGATTTGCTTCGCTGGAGCGATCTTCTGCATTATTGTCTGAAGTAAAATTCGTCGAATAACGTGCCATTATCGTTGATTTATACTTTCATATGGTTTGTCTGATCTCAAGTCATTTTTCAATTTAAATCTGAATATTAGAAATGTCACGTACTGTAGTTACAACAACTGATACAGAGCATGATTCAATCACATGTTATTACTATTTAAGCACCGGGATGGTTTTGCGTATCTATTCGTTACAAGGATGTGTCATGAACTAAATAACTTTTACTAATTAAAATAATATATATATTTGGTTTATAAATATGACTAAAACTTCCCTTCAATGTTATTATTGTTCCAAAAATAAAGGAAAATATAGATATTATTTTTAAAACTTTATTTAGACATAGCGGTCACGGTCGAGTGCAAACGCTATCGTGTGATGTCCCTTTAGACCGATGAGAATTACTGTTTCCTTTAATTGGGTAGCCTTAAAAAGCGCAGGTTCTATTGCGCCGCGTAACAGTTCCCGCCATCACCCGCCATCTTAAATAAAATATGGTCAAAATTAATTACATATTACGAATTATCTACGATTTTAAAAACAAAAACATAACACTATTTTATGATCATCATAGATTAATATTTGTATTTTTTTTAAACTGTTATAAAGTTACAATATCATGTTAGTGTTATTTTTAACAAAATATCATCCTCGTCCTTAATTACCGCACTCATCGCAGTGAGCTCGGTCTGATACACAATCTATATCAGCATGAAGTCGGTCGAAAATTCAGCGCCATTTGATTCTTTTTCTTATTTAGGGAAAACACTTATTTCGTTGTTTATCTAAATTGAACTCACTTCATACGTTAGCATTGAGATTAATCTATCTTATCAAATGGAGATATTATATTAAGTATTAATGAGTCTATTATTAATATGATAAAGAAGTAAAGTTTGCAAGTGTCTGAGTTTGTGTAAAGGATCTTCAAAACTGTTCAAAACTTCATGTGTTCAAATTTCATTTCTATTGTAATTTAAATATTTATAGTCACACTTTCGCATTTTTGTAATGTCGAATGAATTAAAAGCGTGAGGACCCCCCGGAGGGCATGTATGAAGAGGTTGATGTCTGTGGCCGAGGCGAGACAGGTATGCAGGGACAGTAGCGTTTGGCGCTCCGTCGCCTCTGGCTACCCCGCATTCATTAAAAAAATATATATAAAGACGAGACTGTCTCAATTTTAGTTTATTTTTATGAAACATATTAGAAATCATATTAAATTCAATGAAGTTTTTTTTAAATATTTCTTTTATTTTTAATTCTTTAATTTCTAAATAACGACGTAGACATATTGTTACATAAAAGTCATATTATTTTAAAATATTATGTTAGGTCTGTCATAAACTTCTCAATATTTTTTTTAATGTAATAAGCTCTGAGATGAAGAATAATAACAATATTAAAATGTTCATAATAATAAGGCTACGGTAAGAGTAATTATATTATATTGATACAACATTATAACGTGGAGACTACAGCCTGTACGGGCGTTACCTTTAATACATGTGTCCGGTTCACCAACTATTGATTTTACCGAATATTTACCTTGATTACAATTATAATGTTTTTTGGTATATTAAGTACATATGGTAAAAAAAAGTGACAAATTATGAGTAATTGAAAGAAAATAACATTTAACTTTTATTATAATTTAAGAACCCAAGCGTGAGGGTTAGGTGTGTTTTTTTTGTATGGGACTGTGTAGTCGAGGAGACCTTGTTATAGGTTGTAACAATCATATACATATAAAACTACAAATATTGATTAGCATTTAAAATGTTTAATTGATACTCGAACTGCTGATATTCTGGTGTTTGTAAGTCTTTATTCTAGTATTAATCTCGCTATTTATAGGAATTAATTAACAGTTTTTAACAAAAATTGCATATGTGATTTTACGGATAGACAAAAATATGAATAAAATATTGTATTACAACTTGTTATAATAAAAGCTAGTGACAATGTTTCTAAAAAGAAATTTAGATTCTGCTCATATTACTCACTCGTCATTCATCGTTAGGTATATTTACTGTGATTAAAAAATAGTTATTGTAAAGAAACCAAAAACTGAAAAAAAAAAATTATAGAACGCTAAAAATAAAATTTAAATAGTCTTGTAAATCTCAGTATAATATATTATGGCTCTTAATAGGAATATAGCGCAACGTCTATATAGGAGGTATCTCTTTTATGATGGAGGGTGATGATTTTTTTACAATCCTTATTTAGGGAACTCACTTATTATCTAAAATGAACATCTTCTAAATTTTATAATATTAATTTAGTGAGTGGTATCTCACTCTTGTACAATAAATTTATTATAAATAATTTGAAGTAAGGGTATATACAATAGATTGGGAAGGATTATATTATAATACCTTGATTATTCGTCATAGTGTTTATACAATAGCAATATCAAATTCCAAAATTAATTACATAAGTTATTTGTCGTATAGATTAAAGAAAATAATTACTACGGCTTGCGTATATATTACATTTACACGAAGTAACGTATTATATTTAACTTGAGTCTAATGATATCCAAATAGGTGCCTTTTCTTTCTTACATCGTTATTGGCACCTTTACAGATTCTATACAACGGTATAAAAAATACTGTCTATTTGTGGGATTTAGAAATAAAAACACTTACACGGAAATTTAATAAATGCTTTGTCAATTATTCATTGGTTACTGTTAAGTTCACTGAGTCCGCTCAGTCAGGTTTCATTTGACTGAGGAAATGTTGTTACTGCAGTGTTTTAACATAAACCTCACATAAAAGTATTTTATTGTTTTCTTCAACGCTGAAATCTGTTAGAATTGTGTGGTTTATTATGGGAACATCTTTTAGAGTAAATGAATTTAATTAAACGTGTCGTGACTTTTCATATGTTAGACGTAACATTAGCATTAAAAATATACCTCGTTCGACAGGGTCGATCGTGTTAGGTAGATTCCCGTCGGTCGGATCGACAAAGAAAAACTAGCCAGTAGTATTCTACTAGTCATTACGAGTCTTATGACGGGTCACTCTGCATATATTGGGTGAGCGGGGAACCACCCCCCCACCCCTTTTTCCTAGACGGGGGGTCGCATCAAAAAACTTTTCGAACAAAAAAGTTTCCTCTTTTAATTTGTTAATTTTCTAAGATTATTCTGACGGAAAAATTTTGCCTTCTTCTGTGACTTTTTTCGGTTTTTAACTTTCAACCCCCCCAGCTCTTCAACCCCCCGACCGATTTCCCCCGTTCAAGAACTTAACCTTCATTTTGTCCTTAAGAATGTGTATACTAAGTTTGAAAATCCTCTGTCAATATTTGCGACCTGTAGCGTATCTCAAAGGTTTGCACTTTCACCCCCCCTCCCAGCCCCCACTTTCACTTTTTCCAAAAAAACGAGATGCTACGTTTGTCCTACTAATTTATCCTATCGACCTGTGAAGTCAAATTTGTCCTACGATGAATTTGGACTGATGGATCATATATACATATATATATATAGAGGGATATATATATTTTTTTTTTCGACGGATTCTCAATCTCCAGTTCATAAACGGCGTAGCGCCCCTACTCTGGGGTCTGGGTCCCGTCATCGCATCGATTGCAATAGGTAGATTCATCTATGGAATCTACCTAATTTGATATATTTTAATATCAGATTTTTTTTTCAAAATCAAAACATTTTAGAAAAAAAAGTTTTACAAACATTATTATATACTGTACTGTTGGTTTCTTATTCTTGCTGTTGTGTTTATATTATTCCATCGTCGGTCGCAGCACGTTCACGTCGGAGATACAGTCGTTATTGTATCTTAAATTACAACAACAGTATCTTTAATAGTTTCTGAAAAAAGAATCTGTTATATTGGTAATAAACACGTACAAGTTTAATTAGGAGACTATAAATAAATCAAATTAAGAAAAATAAGGTACAGTCATATCAGATAAGTCTATTCTATTATTCAGATCTAAAACAGAAACACCTGACGAAGTAATAGATAAATTAGGCTTATGTGCATTACCCGTGCGAGTGTACTAAGTACTATAATGATCACTGATTATGGTAGTTTATATACTATCCGATTATCATACAAGGATTAGTCACTTACAGTTAGTGATAAGTTTTCTATTAAAATTCTATCAATATATATTATGGTGTGTGTATTTATAATTTTCAAATATAATTATGATATTAAAAAGTATCATTTAGACCTTTTTTCATTTGCAACAGCAGAACAATGATTAATTATAAATGTGAAGTTGATATGATAACTTAATAATTACACAATAGCAATGATAAAGTGGGCGTTTATTTGAGGAAAAGTATTACTATAGATGATAAAATATATATTTATTTTTTTAATATTAAGTAATTGTTTATTATATAAATATTGCACTGACTGTAACATTAGTATCTTTCTTAATGTTGATTATATTAAAGTGAATCTCATAAAAGGTAAATTTTTAGATAGTAAAAAATTGATAATAGCCCTTTTTCTAACAAATTAAAAATATTAGTACGTCATAGCTTTATATGAAAGTAGATATTATATCAGCTAACAATACAAGCAATTGTATATTTTCCCTACAGCTACCGCGTACAGCGAATAGGATATTCGGATATACGAGTACAATACCGTCCCTACCACCTGGATGTATGGCGTTTCTTCGACAGTGTGATTATCAAGGAACTTTCTGCCACGTACCGCAAACATGTGAAACGACCTTCCTTCAGCGGTATTTCCAGATCAATACGATATAGGAGCTATCTCTAAAAGTTTTCCTACTCCCTCCTCAAAGACTGGGAACGCTCTTGTGCATCCTCATATATTGCAGGAGAGCGTTGACAGCAGAGCTCACTTTCCACTAGATGACTTGTTTGAGCTCTTTAAGGAAATGTTTTTAAAACTTTTTACATAAAAGTAATTTGTTACTATTATAACATTAATGAAGGTCTCAAAGTGGTTTGTAATCACATTTTTTATTCCTTTCAAGATTTTTTCTTTTATTTAGGCTTCTCTTAATATCTGCTAAAGCGGCTTGGTAAAGTTGAATGTAACAGCTAAGGTTATTAGACTTAGCTGTTACATTCAGCTCTAGTCATTTTTAAATGACTAAGGAAGCATCAGCTAAGAAAGGATGTTTTAAAAGTCCCAATATATATATATATATATATATATATATATATATATATATATATATATATATATATTTATATTTATATATGTATATATAATATATAGACAGAATAGAATTTTAAGGGATATATTTAATTATATTTTAAGTAATAACCATGAAAATTTGTAATTAAGAATTAATAATATGTTTTTCTGAATTATTAGAAATTCACGTTCAGAAGGTCGGTATGTTCGGACAACAGGTTATAATATACACAAACCTAATAATTATATATAATTAAAATAAAAAAATGACAGTTATAAAAAAGTTTCTTCAACTCTTTATACAAAATTAAAATCCTGTTTCTTATTTTCTAACATTAAAGTTGTAAATGAGGGAATTCTAAAAGACAAATTTACTAAAGTCTCATAAGCTGGTTTTACTGGAAAATTAACATCCTTCGGGCTATCTATTTTCCAGCGCCTTAGTATGTCAAATATCGTTGGAATGAAAGTGTAATAAAGATAAGATAAGATAAGTTATATGATAAAACAATATA
Organism: Melinaea menophilus ssp. n. AW-2005; assembly: GCA_918358695.1. Taxonomy (NCBI): domain Eukaryota; kingdom Metazoa; phylum Arthropoda; class Insecta; order Lepidoptera; family Nymphalidae; genus Melinaea; species Melinaea menophilus. The sequence continues at coordinate 3,225,132 of OU911054.1, read as the reverse complement.
GCATAATTTATATTTATGATATTATTCCAGAACACCAATTTGAAGAATGATTATACATTATAAAATATGAAAAAAGTTATATTTTAAATCCAAAAAATGTACTTCTCATACCAAATACTGTTTATAGTTTAATAGAGATCGATTGCCTGTATTCCACTGCATCTGGTCGAGAGAAGGTTTATCAATGTATGCAGCACCGATACCTATTTCTATTTATTATAGTGATTGCCTTTTAGTATTTATAATATTATTAAATTTATTATATTTGTATATATTATAAATATTATATTTTAATATATTAACTCTTATTTCAACTTAAAAATTAAATGCGCCGAAATGAGCGAGAGGGGTTTATTATTTATTCTATTTCTTTCGATTCTTGGAACTGCCTGCTTATGATTGAATTCATGTTGTCTTATTAATTTTTATTTCAATACATTTTGTTTTCTAAAATGACAAATATACGCACATAAGTCATAAATATATCGTTTAAATAACTTTTGCAAATGTAACCTTAACCTCATTTTAAGGGCCACTTCCAGACTAGTTATTACAAAAACATTTACAAAAGTCACATCGAATGAAGTAGGTTTCCATAACTCACCTCGTGGTATCAAGGATGATGATGTCATTAATAACTTTAAAAGTTTTGTTGAAAAGCGATTAATGCAAGTAGTTGTAGAAAGTACCATTCAATTTAAACTTTACTTTCGTTTCCTTGTTAATAATATCACTTTACAACTCTGTTAATTATTATATGAATTTAGATTATTAGCTTTGTTTTTATAAACACTGCAATACAATACAGCTTATATGAATTAATTAACTTAATATATTTCTTTTATAGTTACTTGTATTAAAATATTTACCTTCTTATTAGAAATATATTAGATCAATTTTAAAGCAAAATACAGTAATTGTTAGGTATTGTCATTTCAAATGAAATTACAATTGTACATATCTGTATATACTTCCGATGATTCAAAGAGGCTCGAGGGAGACGTGCTCGCCGACCGTGGATTGAATAATCTAACCATTACGACAACAATAAGAAACCCTACTGGTATCTTTTTTATTTTTTATTTGTAAAAATAATACTTTTATTTTGAAAAATGAGTACTGATGAATAATATAAAACATGCTAATAAATAAATTACATCACGTATAATTAAAATTATTTATTGTAAAAAAAAAACATTCATTGTAAACCACACAACGCTATTAGAATTCAGCGTTGAAGAAAGCAATAAATTACTTTTATGTGAGGTTTATGTTAAAACACTGGGGTAAAAACAGTTTCCTGAGTCGAGTGAAGTCTGAATAATGGACTCAGTGAACTCAAAAGTAACCAATGAATAATTGACAAGCATTTATTAAATAATAAAAGTCACTTACCTGCTTGTTAAGAGTTTTTGTATTTTTCGCACGAAACTTAAAAAATTTTAGCAGTTTTTTATTTTAGATCCGACAAATCTATTGCTTGAATTGAATACATAACGGTATTCCGTTATGTATTTTACCGTCAATCACTTGTAACTTTTTTTTGCCATAAATTTTTTGCAAGTAAATCGGAGAAACACCACTCACTAATCTTATATTATAGAGAAGTTATATAATAAGGATGGTACGCCATGTTGAAAGATGAAGATGAAAAATACCAGTTAAGTAAGTTAAGATTTATAAGAGTATTTCAATTTAATTTTGAAACACTGAAGAGAACCTAATTTACAATATCATTCCAACAACCTAAGTCAATTTTATCAAAGTATCTTTTGTGTTTCATTGTCATCTATACTTATAATAAATCTGTAGAGAGGTCAATTCTGTACATGAAATATATTTACAAAATAAGTAGCAGGGGGTGATTAGTGTTCGATACTGATGCCAAAAATGCAGTTAAAAAAATTTTTGTCTGTCTGTCTGTCTGTCTGTCTGTTTGTATGTTATTTATAGAAAAAAAAACTACTCGACGGATTTTAACGAAACTTAGTACAATTATTCTTTATACTCCTGGGCAGGTAATAGTATACTTTTCATCACACTACAATGAATAGGAGCAGAGCAGTGAAAGGAAATGTTGAGAAAATGGGAGAAGTTGCTTGATTTTTTAAGCTTCCGTCGCGTGTGCAGCCTTAATGGTTAGAGCTACATAGAAACTATGTATAACGGAAATATTCTACATAAAAATACACGAAAAATATTCCAAGACAGCATATATCTACCTTTTATAGTTAACTCACAATAACACGCATAACTCTCGATAGCTTAGCAGTTCGGAGATTTCTTATTATATTTGTTTACTTTTACGTTTATAAAACCAATAATGCTCACCATCATTCCTAATTAAAAAAAAAATAAACATTAGCACCAATTCAATAAATAAAAGAATCATTGAAATCGGTATAGAAACACCAAACTTATACTTACTTACATGAAATACGCCAACAAGACATCGCGCGTGAATAGTGAATCAAGCTATAAGGATTATTTTTGCGTAACGGTTGCCGCGCTCGACGGGGCTCGCGGCGGCAGAGTATAAAAGGGGCGGGAGGCGAGCGCAAGCGTCATTCAATATTTGGCTGTTGATGCGTTCAGAGTGTTGAACTTTATTGACAGACAATAATTGTTATTTTATAAACCGTGCTTATCAGCGCGACTTTTTGTCTTTAAATAGTTTATTTTAATTTCTTTTGTTGTTATTTTCTAAATTAGTTTTAGTTTTGTTTAAATTCTTAACTATTAATAGTTCCTATTTTATTTCTTTTTAAGTAGATTTAGATTCGATTTTTAGATTAGATAATAGATAGATAGATTAGATTATTGTTAGATTTTTAGTTACTGATAGGTTAGTTTTGGGCATTTTATGTTTAGTTTTTTTTGTATTGAGTAGATAAAAGCGTAGGTAGGTACTTTTATTAATTATAGTATTCATAGGTATTTTTTATTTATTTTTAAGTGAAGTAGGTATAGGTAGATATTGCCTACTATCTACCTATACTGCACACGTGTTTTAGCTTTATTTTCATTTCTTTTTTTTTTGTACCTAAGTTGTAGGTAGGTAGGTAGGTACATATTTCTTAGTTTAATTCTATTAGAATATTAGGTATTTAAGTTTAAATAGGCACTTAGATTTATATTTTTTTATTATATAGCAGCTGTACTTAGAACATCTAAGGTTTTTTTTTGTATTAGCATAGGTACTTTGATTAATTACAGTAGTTGTAGGTATTTCTTATTATTCATTTTTAAGTGAAGTAGGTAAGTGTAGATAGTATTGCACACGCATTAAGTATAGCTTTATTTTCATTTTTTATTCTTTTGTAATTTGTAGGTACCTACGTACATATTTATAATTCGATTAGAATATTATTTTAGTTTTAATAGGCACTTACATTTATATTCTATTTATTATATACTTAGCTATAGTTAGGACCTCTGACGTAAGTTTTTTGTTGGGTAACTAAATAGAATTTAAGTTACCGTCGATTAAAAATAAAATAAACGATGCCACCTAAAAAACGACCATCTTTATCTCGAACTTCGAGTCAAGCTAGGAGAATGAGAATGACGCGTTCTCAAGAATCGGAAGAGGAAAGAGCACATCGGTTAAACTCTATGAGAGTTAGTGCCTCAACATCTCGAGCTAATGAAAGCTCTCCAGAAAGAGAGATGCGATTAGCAGCTGAAAGAGCGAGACGAGCTACAACACGGGCTTCTCAAAGCTCTTCTCAACGAGAGCTAAGGCGTTCCATTGACCGGGAACAACATGCGTTATCCCGAGAAGCTGAAACTGCTTTACAACGAGAATTGCGACTCACAGCTGACCGCGAACGGCATACATTATCTCGCGAGTCTGAAACCTTCACTGAGAGGGAATTACGGCTTACAGCTGACCGCGAACGTCATATTTTATCTCGCGAGTCCGAAACCTTCACTGAGAGGGAATTACGGCTTACAGCTGACCACGAACGTCATATTTTATCTCGCGAGTCCGAAACCTTCACTGAGAGGGAATTACGGCTTACAGCTGATCGCGAACGTCATATTTTGTCTCGAGAATCTGAAACTTTTACTCAATATCAAGACCGTTTGACAAATGATAGGGCGCACCATAACATGATTCGATCTCTTGAAGATGAACATGAGCATGAACAACGACTAGAGTCGGGACGCGATTATTACAATTCTTTGAGACAAGAACAATTGATTACTTTATCTAATGAAAGATTAAGAATTGAAAATATTCGGTCGCTTGAAACAGAAGAACAGCGAGAGGCCCGTCTTACTGCAGATAGATTTCGACATGGTCTTAATGACTTAGATATACACGTGGTAGATCAATCTACAAATTCGGTGGCGTGGTCCGATAAATATAAAAGTGGGTTTGCTTATAACCTCACAATTGATTACAGATCATCTTCTGAAATAGGCGATATGAACGTAGTATGTTCCTTTTGTAATGCTTCGAAGTGGAGGAAGGAGTCTGCTGGTTTCTGTTGTTCTGGAGGTAAAATAAATTTGCCTTCGTTCGAAGACCCACCGGAACCTTTAAAATCACTACTTTTAGGGGAACATTTGCAATCCAAACAGTTTTTAGATAATATTCGCACTTATAATAGTGCATTCCAAATGACATCCTTTGGTGCTAAACAAATCTCAGAAGGCCCTTTCATGCCTACTTTTAAGGTACAAGGTCAGGTTTACCATTTGATAGGGTCCCTTTTGCCTGAAGAACAACCTAAATTTCTTCAAATATATTTTGTATCCGATTACAACGAACAGTCGAATATAAGAAATCAATATTTTCCGAATTTAAATACTGAACTCATTTCACAACTTCAGAACATGTTACATCAGGTTAATTCGTACGTATGCAGTTTTAAATCGGCATTAGAAGCCCTTTCTCAAGATGGTAATAACAATTATAAAATTGTTATAAATGCCGATAAGCGTCCAACTCAGGAACACCCTGGGCGTCATAACGTTCCATCCACGAATGAAGTTGCTGTAGTACTGGTCGACCAGGAATGTGATAGGCGTGATATCGTTATACGTTCCAGAGACAATCGTTTGCAACGTATTTTCGAAACCCACAGGGCTTACGACAGTTTGCAATATCCTATGATATACTGTCGAGGGGAAGATGGTTATAATTTCGCTGTATACCAAACCGATCCGCGCACAGGCGCACCTAATTATAATAAAAAGGTGTCATGCCTTCAATTTTATTGTTACCACCTGCAAGTGAGACGGAATAGATTGGTATACTTTCAACGTTTTCGTGGCTAATTTAATCAGTTTATTGTTGACATGTACGCAAAAATTGAAACCGAAAGATTAGTTTATATACGATCTAATCAAAGGCAGCTGCGCGCTGAAGAATACGTGCACCTTCGCGATGCCATGCAGCAAGATAACGATACTGTGAATATGGGTCGTTTAGTTATTTTACCCTCTTCTTTTACTGGTGGTCCACGCTACATGCATGAACGTACTCAAGACGCTTTTTGTTACGTAAGAAAATATGGACGTCCCGACTTATTTGTTACTGTAACTACCAATCCCAAGTGGGATGAAATCACTCGGGAGCTTCTTGAGGGTCAGGCACCGCATGACCGCCATGATATTATTGCAAGAGTGTTTCATTTAAAATTAAAATCAATGATAGATCTTCTTACCAAAGATAACATTTTTGGAGAAGTATTGTGTTATATGTATAGTGTTGAGTGGCAAAAACGCGGCTTACCTCACGCACATATCTTGCTTTGGTTAAAAGATAAGGTTCGACCTAATGATGTAGACAGATTAATCAGTGCTGAAATTCCAGATCTGACTGCAGATCCCCTGTTATACGACATTGTTAAAACTCATATGATACATGGTCCATGTGGTGCATTTAACGCAAATGCTCCTTGCATGCAAGACGGTCGTTGCACTAAAAGGTATCCAAAAGCATTAGTGGATGAAACTGTAACAGGACATGATGGATACCCATTATATCGTCGCCGTTCAAGAGACAATGGTGGTTTTACTGTTGAAAAGCGAATGTCTGGACAACAGGTTACTTTAGATAATAGGTGGGTCGTTCCGTATTCGCCTGTATTGTCCAGAGCATTTCAAGCTCACATAAATGTAGAAATGTGTAATAGTGTAGAGTCAATTAAATATATTTGTAAGTACATTAACAAGGGCAGTGACCAAGCTACGTTTGCGTTAAGAAATGAACATGATGAAGTTACTAGATTTCAGTCAGGCAGATATATCAGCTCTTCAGAAGCTGTGTGGCGGATCTTAAGTTTTAATATTCACGAAAGATATCCACCTGTGACCCATCTGGATGTTCATCTGGAAGGCGGTCAACGTATATATTTTAACGCCGAAAATGTTACAGAACGATTAGAGAACCCTAGACAAACAACTTTATTGGCATTCTTTCGACTTTGCCAAACTGATAATTTCGCAAAGTCTCTTTTGTATGAAGAAGTTCCATCGTATTATACCTACGATAAACAACGAGGTGTCTTTAACCGTAGACGCCGAGGCAGGCCTGTAGATGGCGAGACAGGTATTTTCAAAGAACATGTTCTTGGTAGAGTGTATACTGTTCATCCTAACAACGCAGAGTGTTTTTATTTGAGATTATTATTACATACAGTGCGAGGACCAACATCATTTATAGATTTGAGAAAAGTAGACGATGTTGTTTATCCAACTTATCATGCAGCTTGCCAAGCGCGTCATTTGCTTGAAAATGATCAACATTGGGATGACGCTTTAGCAGAATCCTGTGTTAGTGATAATTCACGACGGTTACGCCATTTATTTGTAACATTACTCACATTTTGTAATTTATCTGATCCTGTCCAATTATGGGAAAAATATAAAGAAAAATTTGCAGAAGACTTTCTTCGGAATTTATCTCACAATAATGAAGGCGCAACTAATGATAATTTTCGAGATCTGGCTATAAATCAGTGCTTATTAGCTCTTCAGGAAGACTTAACAGCAGTAGGCGGTAAATCACTTTGTGAATATGGTTTGCCAACGCCAACCTCAGTCGGAGAGGTTACCAATAGGGAATATTCCGCAGAGATTGGTTACAACCCAATGGAACTGCTGGTAACATTAGAAAACGGTGTCCCAATGATGACTGCAGAACAACGCTTAGTCTATGATCGCGTGTGCGAGAGTGTGCAGAATAATTTAGGAACAATATGGTTTTTAGATGCACCTGGAGGAACTGGGAAAACTTTTTTGACTAAATTAATATTAGCTTATGTTCGAATTTAGCATAAAATCGCTCTTGCCGTGGCTTCATCAGGTATAGCTGCAACATTGCTACCAGGAGGTAAGACTGCTCACACTATGTTTAAAATACCAATTAATTTAGATCGCACGGAAAGTCCAACCTGTAGTATTTCAAGAAATAGCGACAAAGCTAAGGTATTGCGTGAGTGTAATTTAATCGTATGGGATGAATGTACGATGGCCCATCGAAAAGGAGTAGAAGCAGTAGACAGAACTCTAAGGGACATAAGACAAAATGATCGACCAATGGGCGGTATTACGGTTTTATTTTGTGGTGATTTCCGACAAACCTTACCGGTAATACCACGGGGAACCCGAGCTGATGAGATTAGGGCTTGCCTGAAAAGCTCTTATTTGTGGCGTGATATACAATCGGTGCATTTGACTATAAATATGCGAGTGAGAACTGGAGACAACGCAGATAATCGTGAATTTTCTGATACATTATTGAAGATTGGTGAAGGTACCTATCCACAACTACACCAAGGAAAACTTATTCTGACACCTGAGTTATGTTGTATAGTGCAATCCCAACAACATCTTATATCTTCGGTTTACGGTGACATAACAATTATATTAAATAGGGACAATTCTTGGCTTTGCGAAAGGTCCATTTTGACTCCTCGCAATGACCAGGCATCTGAAATTAATAATAAAATACTGTCTAATATACAGGGAGAAAGCAAAGTTTATAGTTCAATAAATAGAATGGTTGATGAACAAGAAGCCACTAATTACCCGATAGAATTTTTAAATTCTTTAAGTATGCCTGGACTACCTTCTCATATAATTTGTTTAAAAATTGGCATACCGATAATTCTGCTCCGAAATTTAAGACCACCTCAACTTTGCAATGGAACTCGGCTAAAAGTAACCCAGTTGCAACAAAATGTAATCGAGGCTCAAATTTTAACAGGTTGCGGTGCAGGAGAAACTGTCTTTATTCCCAGAATTCCCATAATACCAAATAATTTTCCATTCCAATTTAAAAGAACGCAATTCCCAGTATCGGTGTGCTATGCCATGACTATCAATAAAGCTCAAGGGCAGACTTTTCGTGTTGCTGGAGTAGATCTCGGTGTTAGCTGTTTCTCGCATGGTCAATTATACGTCGCTCTTTCCCGGGTTAGCAATTCTAGGAATCTTTACGTTCACGTGCCGGACGGGTCGACTCTTAACATAGTCTACCCAGAAGCTTTGCGCTGAAACATTTTAATTTGATCTAAAAATATTAGCAATATATTATCTTAATAAAAAACAAGGAGTTACACGCTGACCGAGTCGTGGGTATAGCGTGGGTATATTATAATATTCTGCGGTTACTTATATTTTTCAACAGTTTTGTGGATTGGCATATTATATTACTATTGCCCTTCTAAAATACGAAAGTGAATCTGCCTGTTACGTCAAAACTATGAGGGAGGACATCTGCTAATTTTTTTTCGAAAAACGACGGAAACGCGGACGAAGTCGCGGGCAAAAGCTAGTAAATAATATTAGAAGAAGAATTAAATTGTGTAATAATTTGAGATCTCCTGTATTTTGACACGAAACACCTAATCCTAACATTGGTTGGTTGTTAAACTCTAATTACAGATAAATGTAATTTTCTTTTACTTACTCATGATTCGTTTCTTTCTTAACATACTCGTGTATACGAACCTAATGTACCAAAATAAATAAGAGTAACCAACGTAATCATTTACGCTCTTACTTGGATACTTGGATATCTAGACACATATAATTTTTGTATATATATTATACTGACTGTTGTCTGTTTATTTTGATGGAGAAATAAACTATTAAGGAATAGTAATATTATTCATCTTGGAGGTTATAATATCCAATAACACAATGTAAGTTTCATGGTAGAAATAATATACTACATTTAAGAGATACGACGTATTTTGGAATTATATCAAGTGTCCAAGTACAAAATTATGCATTTAATTTTGAAAAAAAATACCATTGATTGGTATTGTAGAAAATATTTTGCTTTAAAAAATATTAAGATAGGGTCTAATCCTTACAAAATCTATTTTGAATTTCATTTTTTTAAGATAATAATATTTATAATATTTATATGTGCGTAACAATTATGCTTGAAAAATTCAACCAAATACATAACCGTACAATAGTAACTATTGTCCGCGGTTGCTGTTGAACTCTGTCGCATGTCACGTTCGCTCGTTCGTATTGAACAAAACTGGTCTTCACTAAGAATCCTTTAACTTGAAATAGAAAATAATGAAAAAAGTATCTCGCGATAAATCAAAAGGTAGCGGTAATAATATATCATAAATATATCCACACTACATTTTTTTCCTCAAACGCTAACATTTTCAGCTCTTTATTTCTAAAGTTTTTACCTAAAATATATGCAGAAGCTATAGATAGTAAATACAAGCTATAGATAGTCAAAACATTTAATACTATGACGTCATAAACGAGCAATCAATGATGGTGTGTTCAGAATCACTTGATTAGTTTTTAAAAAAAATTACGGTTTTAATCACTTATTGTTAATATTTTTCATTGTTTATTGCATTTAAAAGTTAAAGTTAAAATACAATATTATTTTTTTCATTAACCCCATTAAATATAAAATAACTTGTCTTGTTTGTCCTTAAATGTTAATATGGATAAATATTTGATGATGGAAATCATAATTTATTTGTGACACGTGTACTACTTATTAAATAACATACAACACGTATGAGTGTCAAATGTAGTACTGCAATATTATTTTCAATTTTAAGAAAACCTTTTTGAAAGTCTTTGAAGGATAAGAGGCTTGGGATGGACAATAAGCAATAAGTTGTCTAAGACTTTTTTATTGCGATATTGCGTTCTAGAAAAGTTTAACAATATTTTTTTGCAGAAGTGCTATGAATTTAATATGTTATTGTACTCTATATCTTCTTTGGATTTCGAGCGTAATAAACTCCATTGTTTAATTTAAATGATATGACCCACTTTAATTAAAATAAACTGACTTACTATTGTAATTTTGTCCGAAGAATTATGTGAAATATGTACTATCGATTTGGAGGCTACTTTATTAATAATCAAATTATTGTGATATTACAATGTGGTGGGTTCACCGCGGTAGACGCAATTTGCTAATATGTTATAACCGAAATGTCGCCGTAAGTTATCTAAAAGGTTATACATACATACATATTAATGTAGGTTTATGGATTAATATATTATTCCATAACTATCTTTTATGATTAATAATAAACTTAAGACAAGTTCTTGATATTTAATTTAATATTCTTTAACTTATACGTCTATCACAACCCTGCACGCGGAGTGAGACAACTATATTGTAATCGGATAAATGTAATTATAACACTATTAACTGTAACAATTGTATGTGTATGTGTATTATATGCGTATAATCTCAAATAAGGGCCCTCTACATACCATCCCTTGATACAAATAATATTTTGCATTTACATTACTAAAATTATTTTTTTTTCACCCAGACACGAAGACATATTGCTAACAAGTCAAAATTATAATTAAAAGTGCTAATGGCCGTGACATTTATTGTTAGTAATCTCATATAATCTCAGTTTATCTTATTTACGCCATTTGTGGTCCGTGACCTGTGATATGAGTATATGATATTATCATAAAATATTTCAGGCCTATGTATGTTTAAAAAAAAAAAACACATTAAATATCCCAGAAATACAATTAAATTTAAAATTCCAATATCTACCCTTCTAAAACAAATAACGGTTATCTCCTAAACAATGTAAGATATTAAAAGAATAATTAAAATTAATTTTCATATAAACATGAGTAAAATCACAAGAAGTAGAGAATAACAAAAGTTAAACGAGGTGAACGTATTTCTTGAAAACATGTGAGAAGCAACACATCGTCGTCTACACGTGCTTACTCAAGCATAAATTACATCAAAGAAAAGCTAATGATGCTAACATCTATGTTCGCTTACATCACACAATTGTGTGTTATTCTTGTAATTATAATCAAAGTCAAATTTTTTTATTGAATAAAAATTCTTCATTTGAAATAGTTTTCATTGTTACTGTAAACTTATTGTCACATAACTGAGAGAAGATATTCCGTTAGATTCTCCTCCAACCAACGTTTCTCCTCCTTTGTTTCGACCCGTTGTGTAATAACAGATCAGGTTATCTCCCTTACTATTTGGCGTTTTCATTAATTCCATCACTCATTATATCTCTTCTGTCTATCACATGTATGCAAATGATATTAAATTTACCACCATTCATGTCTTGAAAGTCTTTGTACTTCAGTTACCGCCATTAACAATGACTTTAGTTCAATTAGTAAGTGGAGTAAAAAGTTTGGTTTCATATGAAACTCCCGGACATCGCTAGGGATTATTTTTTTGGGAGTACCGGTATGGTATCAACAGTGGAGTGACGAATCCTATCAACTATAAAAATTGATAGCATTATTATACCGTCCTATATATCTGCTAAATTATTTAGATCAGGCACTGTCTGTTCAAATGAAATAAATCAATAGAAAAACGTTTGCTGCTTATTTCGTTTTGACGTTATTTCGTCGACTGCGTTCTTTCATCAAATTTATCAAGTTTCTATTTTTATGATCGATGTAGTAGTATATCAGTATTAAAATAAAGCATTTTCTACAAAGAAGTTACAGAGGTTTGAAAATGGCCCGAAACGCTTAGAGAAAAATCTATTCAATATGAAGCCATAAGTTCCTTTTCTTTTATAATATCCTCAAAAAACTCAATTTAAGAGTATTTAAACATTTTAGATTTCTAGCCCCATAAAGTTTTATTGATAGCTACACCCCCCTCTCAATATAAATCATAATATTAAAAACGTTAAAAAAAAAGTTCCCCAATAAGTCCGAAGATTTTATGCCAAGTTTGTGGAGTGCCAACTTTATGCCAATTTCGTTTTATTTGTTCCGATTTTAGTATATGCATTTTTTTAAAGTAAATTGTTATACTGTACATTGAGCTAACGCACTGTTATACTCTACCTATGTTAATATATACGGTGACCCCTTCAGCTATGTTGTCGCGTAAATAACATATAACATGATGTTGTATGGTGTGTTGTGTGGTTCTTCTCAGACAAGGGCGCGTTTGGAACCCTCGTAGCCTTATTTTAAGTTGAAGAGTATCTTTACACAAGGGTTTCTTTTGATACATACTATATCAAAATAAATAAGTGGAAAATATATAGATAAATAAAATAAATAAATAAAAAACATATGGGAGACAATAATCATTCAGTCCCTATTCCACCTCCTTTCTCTTTTCGCTTTATAACAGCACGGTTATTTTATAGTCCTAGTAATAAATCTAAAATTAAATTATCTTTAGAAAAAATATATAAATAAAATTATTAAATTAAAATTTAATGTTTTATTAACATACGAATAATACATTTTTGTGCCTTGTTAGACTTATAAAAATGTTTAGAAAATGTATTTCTAATAAAAATACTTTAACATGATCTATATTGAACATCTGAAAATTGATTTATGTTATAATTAGATATGTTAGAATGTTAATATTACCCTCGTCTCGCCGTGCCTACACGAGTAGGTACTTTACGGAAATTACCTAGGTTTTTTACTTAAGTAAAAAAGTTATTTCTAATACTTTAAAAATATTAACCACTGAAACAATATACTCTGAAATTATAAGAACAGTTCAATGATAAGTCTTCATTGTCATTCCACATTATTATATCTCAAACTGTAATCATATTAAGCTTAATATAGATATACTACAAGTTATAACGATAAACTATGATTTATATTGTAAATATCTTACGATATTCATGATAGTTATTACCGACACACAAACGACGCAGACCTTACTCGATGGCATGTGCTGTTAATATTGTGTGTATAGTACAGACCTAACTTTGGAGAAGGTTGTTTTATTTAATGATTATTAATTTAATAACATTGTTGTTCTCAATAACTTGGAGTCCCTAAAGATATGATTTGAGATTTAATCTTGAAATACATAGATTATAATTCCTCTGTAATATGTATTAAAATGTTTTAAAGATTCTTTAAAAAGTAGCTCATGTGAATTCAATAATCATTGAAAGCTATTGGTGAATAGACTTTAGGATTAAAGTAACTCCATAGTTACGAGTCTCGAGTTCTTTGAGTAGCGGTCATTGATCGGTTGAATCCGTGAAATATCTAAATACATGTGTACTAGGGCACGCAAGCGGGGTCGTGAGCTGAGCTAACTTTTGCTCTGTGCACGGCAGGCTATTTATATTCGTAAGTATAGGGAACTCCTGCTTCTTGAACATTTAGAACAGAAAACGTATACCAATTTTTTTAATTACACAGGCACACAAAAAAAAAAAACCATCATGAACCAGAGGGGAGACCCCATTATTCTTAGGTTTTTGGGATCGCTGAAACCGAATATGACAATAAAAACTAATTTTAAATGCCCGTTTTCCCGCTAGCACCCCCTTACTACCTCTTAAGGGGTAAAAATTGAAATTTTTGTATAAAATCAAGATAGATGTGTATTTCTACGTTTTTTGGGATGCTGAAACCGAAAATGATAACTAAAAATAAATTCATGACCACTATCACCCCCTACCACCCCTTACAGGGGGTGAAAATTTCATTTTTTCTATAAAATCAAGATAGATGTGTATTTCTATGTTTTTTGGGATGCTGGAACCGAAAATGATAACTAAAAATAAATTCATGGCCACTATCACCCCCTTACCACTCCTTACAGGGGGTGAAAATTTAAATTTTTGTATAAAATCAAGAAAGATGTGTATTTCTACGTTTTTTGGGATGCTGAAAACGAAAATGATAACTAAAAATTAATTCAAGACCTCCATAACCCATTAACACTTTCTTACTACCCCTTATGGGGAATGTCTATGGAAGGAATTTCTGTTTTTTGGTATGATGAAACCGAATATGACAACCAAATATTGGCTCTTCTCTGTTCTGGCAAATCTTTTTTTAAATTCCAACAGTAGTCTGCTAACATATTGACATCCCATTTACCCTGATAGCGCTGTTCCATTGTCTTAAGATCCTGATGGAACCTTGCTCCTCACTGTAGTCTCCAAAATTGTCAGGAAAATAGTCCCTTCTATTTCGGAGGCATAGCATATATCTTTTAAGCGTTTTACAAGACTGCCGGATGGATAATAATATAAGTAGAATTAAATAGAAAACAAAAAAAAAAAATGAAAAAACTTGTTAAGAATAGGACAAAAATCATGATTCAGTCTTAGCATCATAATAACAAATATATGCATACAATGAGGTTACCATATACTTTATAATCATTTTTTGTCTCAGCATCTTGAAAAACATAGAAATTCACATGCACCTTGATTTTATATAAAAATTTAAATTTTCACCCCCCGTAAGGGTTGGTGAGGGGTGTTAATGGGTGATAGAGGTCTTAAAATTATTTTTAGTAATCATTTTAGGTTCCAGCATCCTAAAAAACGTAGAAATACACATCTTTCTTGATTTTATACAAAAAATTAAATTTTCACCCCCTGTAAGGGGTGGTAAGGGGGTGATAGTGGTCATGAATTTATTTTTAGTTATCATTTTCGGTTTCCGCATCCCAAAAAACGTAGAAATACACATCTATCTTGATTTTATACAAAAATTTCAATTTTCACCCCTTAAGAGGTAGTAAGGGGGTGCTAGCGGGAAAACGGGCATTTAAAATTAGTTTTTATTGTCATAGTCGGTTTCAGCGATCCCAAAAACCTAAGAATAATGGGGTCTCCTCTCTGGTTCATGATGGTTTTTTTTTTTTGTGTGCCTGTGTTATTTATTGAATCGACGCTTATTTGATGCGATATTAGGAAGCGTGATATGTGTGTCTGCACTATCTCGATACTGTTGTGAACGCACAGAAGTTGCTGTGTATCGCGATATGCCACTACTATGCACGCCATCTGCCTCTTCCTCTGCCTCGTCCACGTTCAATTTTATGATAATGGGATGATATAATAAGATTGAGCAATAACAAAGGCACACAAAAAAAAAAAAAAAGTCATGAACCAGAGGGGAGACCCCATTATTCTTAGGTTTTTGGGATCGCTGAAACCGAATATGATAATAAAAACTAATTTTAAATGCCAGTTTTCCCGCTAGCACCCCCTTACTACCTCTTAAGGGGTGAAAATTGAAATTTTTGTATAAAATCAAGATAGATGTCTATTTCTACGTTTTTTGGGATGCTGAAACCGAAAATGATAATTAAAAATAAATTCATGACCAATATCTCCCCCTACCACCCCTTACAGGGGGTGAAATTTTAAATTTTTCTATAAAGTGAAGATAGATGTGTATCACTACGTTTTTTGGGATGCTGAAACCGAAAATAATAACTAAAAATAAATTCATGACCACTATCTCCCCCTACCATCCCTTACAGGGGGTGAAAATTTCAATTTTTCTATAAAATCAAGACAGATGTATATTTCTACGTTTTTTGGGACGCTGGAACCGAAAATGATAACTAAAAATAAATTCATGACCACTATTACCCCCTTACCACCCCCTTACAGGGGGTGAAAATTTAAATTTTTCTATAAAATCAAGATAGATGTGTATTTCTACGTTTTTTAGGATGCTGGAACCGAAAATGATTACTAAAAATAAAATTTAAGACCTTTATCACCCATTAACACCCCTCACCAACCCTTAAGACTGAATCATGATTTTTGTCCTATTCTTCACAAGTTTTTTCACTTTTTGTTTTTTTTTTTTGCTTTCTATTTAATACTACTTATACTGTTATCCATCCGGCAGTGTTGTAAAACGCTTAAAAGATGCTGAATCTAATTCTATGCCTCCGAAATAGAATTGTTACTATTTTCCTGAAAATTTAGGAGACTAAAAGATGCTGAACCTAATTCTATGCCTCCAAAATAGAAGGGACTATTTTCCTGACAATTTAGGAGACTACAGTGAGGAGCAAGATGCAAGGTTCCATCAGGATTAGAGTAGAATTAAATCATGAATATATATCAGATACTTCTGATCGATAAAGCATTTGAATTTCTAATATAAGAGCGAGAGAGAGAGTAACCTCAAACTAGTTTGATAAACATGTCACTTACTGTAAATCGTTAAAATTTCTTCATACATCTTGATTTTATACAAAATTGAAACCCTCCATTAGGGATGGTTAGGGGGTGGTATTGAGTAAAAGAGGTATCAAATTCACTTTTGGTTGTCATTTTCAGTTCCAGCATCCTAAAAAACGTAGAAATACACATCTATCTTGATTTTATAGAAAAATTTAAATTTTCACCCCCTATAAGATATGGTAGGGGGAGATAGTGGTCATGAATTTATTTTTAGTTATCATTTTCGGTTCCAGCATCCCAAAAAAACGTAGAAATATACATCTGTCTTGATTTTATAGAAAAATTGAAATTTTCACCCCCTGTAAGGGATGGTAGGGGGAGATAGTGGTCATGAATTTATTTTTAATTATCATTTTCGGTTTTAGCATCCCAAAAAACGTAGAAATAGACATCTATCTTGATTTTATACAAAAATTTCAATTTTCACCCCTTAAGAGGTAGTAAGGGGGTGCTAGCGGGAAAACTGGCATTTAAAATTGGTTTTTATTGTCATATTCGGTTTCAGCGATCCCAAAAACCTAAGAATAATGGGGTCTCCCCTCTGGTTCATGACTTTTTTTTTTTTGTGTGCCTGTGTAATTAAATGGAAGCTTGATGAAACTCGATGAAATGTATAGCGAGTGGATATAAAATATTAAATTGGGATAGCAAAATTAAAAATAAAAGTGAAAGAAAATATTCGGACGGAACCTGGCCTGTTCGAAGCCTCACACGCAACTGAAGCGTTGGTTCAGTTGTTCCTTCTATTTTACTATTCTTTTAACTTGAGGCGCGCGCCGGTATGAGACGTTCCATATGATAGGTCTATAAACAATTTTCTGGTGAATTGAAACTTTTTTTCTGTAATTCGAAAACTAATCATTCTTTTAGTGTGCTTCTAGCTCAATGTGAACTGCATTCTGACAAATTTATAGTCAGTTCTGCTATGTATGAGAGTAGTTACAAACTTTTTTAGATTTCAATCCACTCGTAACTCGTGCATCGAGCAGGCGCGCGCTGTTGAGTCACTAATCGAACTAAATTAGTTCTGTTAATTGTTCAAGATCTGTCGATCAAAATAATCCGAAATTTTGCATAGTCATAAAGCAATGTGGCATCAAACACCATGCCGAGTTTCGACACTGTGGTATGCGTAATTTCTGAGCTAGCTCGTAAATTGTCCTAAACTGAATTAGTAAATTATAATGAATTTAGAATTACGATTTTTACAAAATTAAATATATGCTTAGCGCCTTATGCTCGCAATGGTTGTGGCGAGTTTTGTTAACGTAGCTCGAATGGTTTTTAAGAACAGAGAGTTCGCATTTTTTGCGATTTGATCAGTAAAGAGCTTCGCTTCGCTCAGCTCAATTATTCAGGTTTTTGTATCTTAGTAGTTTTAAAAAATAATATGTTTCAATTTCGCATATAAATAAAACATTTGTAATTTAAACTCAATTTTTTTAAAGTAACAAATATTAAATATGGTAGATTTTATAAGAATATGGTATTTTTATTTGCAATTATCATTTAGCCGCGATATAAATATTATATTAAATACATTGCAACTACAATATTACATTCAAAGAATTGCTTTTTAAAAACGAATATTTAACGAGGTATGCTTTTATAATCTGTTACTTCAAAGAAATCAAAATATTGGTTTGTAAGAAATAAATTATTAATTTCCGTGCATGGGGAAAAGCTGGTTTAAAAAAAATATATAATATTCACTCTCTTTGTATGATCTCCTTAAAGAAATGGGAATTAGTTTATAAAAAATATGTGTTATTTTCAATTACAGGGATTATTAAAACATAGGTAATGTAGTTTTCCTTGAAATTAAGAAAGGAGTCATTTCATATTCCTTATTGGAATCTTTGTTTTACGATCATTAGCACTATTTCGAGGACAATGTTTTTAGGAATCTCGTAAGTTACTTTTCTACATAACGTGACTTCGAGTTTCTACATAACGTGACTTTTCGTTGGTCTTGCGGTTATTAGTGTTTTTTACAAATATGGTATCTTCTGGGTTTATTCTAAAATCTATTTTACCCCTTTTTTTCAATATTATTTTACTTAACAAATTAAATGTTAAAAAAAATTAATTGATTTATTCATTATTTATATTATAACATTAAAAACTATGTAAACAATATTTTTTATAAAACAATTTTTTTATTATTTTAAAAATTTACTTGCAATATAACATATACATACGTGAATTTATTATTGTACAACAAAATATACATAAATATACCACTTATATTTATTTTCACTCAAATAAATATTGACCTATATATATACAAAAATACATGCTAATTTAAATTAATTAATTATGAATATATTGATTATAATATATTATTGCATATTATCATAGTTAACTATTATATAAATTTATAAATTTTTTAAATCGAATCTTTCTATGAGACCAATAGAATTAGAATTATTTGCAGATTTTATATGAATTTCTTTTATATAGATTGATGAAATTTCTTTAAATAAAGCGCTATTAAATTCGGCACCAGGGGCAGTACCAATTTTAGGAGTTATACCACAAGAAAAGAAAATACTTCTGACTATTTCTGCTATTTTTCTGTCAGAATATTCCAATTTTTGAAAAATTTTTCTAAGTGAATTGATTATCATTAAAAATATTTTTTTTTAATAGAAAATATATTTATTAAATCTATAAAGAACTCCGGAAAGATTTTAGTTTGAGTTTAGGTCAGTAGTCATTTTGGGTTTATTGGGTTCTTATAATATTTTAGTTGTTTACAAATTTCACAAGGATGTATGACACTGACATGACATGGTCAGTTCTATATTATATCTAAACTGTTTTTCATGAACTGAGAGACATGTTGGGCATGTCCTTCAGTTTCCCAAATACCTATATGTATATAATTTAATATCTTTGACCGTTTTCATCGTCATTAAATATTACGGTATACGGTTGATAGAGAAGATATGGTTCTTGTGGTCCTTGTGAAAGTTATAGCATTAAGAAGTATAAGATGGTAATGCAAAGATCCTAAGCTGCAATATTGAAAGGAAGAAATTTTAAAAGGAATAGAAGAAGGAAAAATAAAAGGAGTAAAAGAGGGAAAATGGAATAAAGAAGTTTATTTAATACAAACAGAACATTCATGTACTGCTGATAAAAATATTCCAATATATAATTTAGATTTTAATTTATTTTATACTAATATTTGTATCGAAAATAATATAATAAGACAAATATTAACTTTCTAGCTAAATCTAGAGTAAGAGAGCCGTGATGGTTCATTTTTGATAATAACAATTATATTCATATGTATCTTTTTGACCTCTGAATCGTTTCACGTACTATTACGACATAATAGTCACGTACAGGAGGAAGTAAGGTTACTAGTATAATTTAATCTAATGATTTCGCCATTGTGAACTTATTTATCTATCTTTTGTTGCTAGCTATACGGTGTGTTGTTTATTTTTTTTTGTAACAGTGTGTTATTTACAGTTAACATAACATAAATTTTATAGCCATAAAATGATATTCTTTATATTATTCTTTATATATATTTTAAGCAATGCATAAAACTTACTGGCTATTTTAAGAAGCTGTTATCTACACAGAAGACAGAAATATTTTTAATGCAGTAAAGTAATAAATGAAGTAATGTTCTTCGCTTGATTGGACTACCGATTCCTTGAGCGCTTGAACGATGTTCGAAATTTCATTTCCTATTTCTCAATAACGACCTCCTCGTATGGAACTTACTTAACTGACGTGGCTTTTTATGTAATACTTAATATGATCTTCGATATAAATATAGTTTGATAAAATTCGTGGTCGTTTAACGATGTTCTTAAATAAATGCTTTTGCCTCTGTATTTTCTAATTTAATACCTTAAAGTTAAATATAATAATTAAGAGGTTTCAAGAATAAGATAACATATAAAGCTGGCTAGGTAAGGTGATAAAATAAAACTTTTTTTTTATGAATACTTTTATTTTTCGGAGCTAGGTCTTAAAATAGTGACCAAAAGTTTTTGATGGTCCGTTGATTTTATATATTTACATAGTAATTTTGTAGTAAATATTATTTAGATTCTTAATATTCAATATATTACAACAATATTAATGTCATAATACCAATTATAGCTTTACTTACATCACTAATTAGCATATCAGCTAACTCTGAAAGCAGCGCATTTGAAAAATAAAACACTATTTTCTACGTTTTATTTAATTTCATTCACATCTTAATGGCTGACATTACTGAACTCTAAGCATACTAGACACAACTGATTTTAATAAAAGCCTTGGAACTGCGACTCTTTCCAAACTAACACTACAGCAATTAGCTTATGATTTTAAAGTTTTTAGAGAGATTGTACATGAATAGGCAATGTGGCAATGTCTCTAAGGATTGCATCAAGCGTTGTCGTAGACTAGATGTTTAAAGTAGAAAGCATATCACTTGTTTACTTAAGAAGTCATAATACAAAAGTTAAGGTATGGACACAAAGCTTACGTACTGGATAAACAGTGACTTAATTCCTCACTAAAGAGCCCGGCGGCATTATGAACAATATCTGGACCATTGATGGGATGATAAATAACAATGTACCCGAATATAGGAAAATATGTGAAAATTGTAACTGCGGAGGAATTTCATTGGTTGATCTCCAAGTATCCAGACATTATACCCACTACAGGGTCATTGGCTACTTCAAGTGGTGGTTTACAGGGTTTTCGTCACTAACCATTGCAGGGATTGAAGATCAACATTTGAAAAGGTCTCGGCGTATTGGTCTGAAGAAACAATTTGCTAAGTATGTAAATAACTTCTTGGTATGTGTCTGTGTATATGTATATACGTATAATTCAACACTACGACAATTTACGTTAGGTTAAGTTATAATAATATTAATTAACGGTATATATTAACACTAGTCGTTCTGTGAACAGTAGACCTCAGTACGTTAGGGGATGAGACAATGTTTTAAGTGCCTTTTCCAAAAAGGAATAAGTATACCTATGTATGTATGTAGATACATAACTACCGAACGTAATTAGGCTCCACCAAATAACAACGGAGTTATTCAACTTTAAAATTGTTGATAATTCGCTATGGCCGTCACTTTGCATTTTGTAATAACAAAAAAACACCTTAGATTTCGGCAAAGAATACTTAGACGATATTTCAGCCCGCTAGCTGCCGCAAAGTCCGTTTTTGTGGTACGAATCAGAAATCCGCCATTTTAAAACTTTTCACCCAAGCAAAAAAACGGATCGACATAAAAATTTAACTAATTAAAAGAACACAGCTACCAATTTTTTTGACGATTGCATAAAAAATACGTCTGCTACAAGGAAGGATTCTTTTAACATTAATTTGTATGTGCTTATTGCAACGTCATCATTCGACGACTCCTATCTCAACTCTCTGTTTTTACATGATACACCAGTACATCAAGTTAAATTAAAGAACCCTCCAACACCGTGGATGATTATTCGGACTGTTATTGTTAAACGGGATCGTTGAGAGATCAATTGTTCTATTTACAAGCATATGATTAAACGGTGCAATCAAGTAAAATGAATAGCTAAACGCCTTTACATTCATAACAATGTCGGAAGTCTACTTAATATCTGTACGGACCAACACATTCACTGGTTTGCGACAAGGTGGAAATTTGTTTCCCATTACCTTTTGTTTTTGTTTTTTTTTTTTTTTTTTTTTTTTTTTCACCTTCACGCCATATCCCTTGCGGGGTAGCCAGAGACGACGGAGCGCCAAACGCTACGGTCTCTGCATACCTCTTTCGCCTCGGCCACAGACATCAACTTCTTCATACATGCCCTCCGGGGGGTCCTCATGCTTTTTACGTGACCTTCCTCCAGTATCGTAGCTACTGTATTTTCGAAGGTCACTCGAGGCCTCCCCCTGTCTCTCTTACCGCTCACTTTTCCCATATAAATCTTTTTTACCATTCTTTCATCACTCATTCGTTCAACGTGCCCAAACCACCTGAGCACGTTCTTCTTCATTCTCACCGTGACATCTTCGCTAGTACCTGCCATTCTGTGGATCTCTTCATTGCGGATTCGATCAGCTAGACTGACCCGCATATTCTGCGAAGAGATCGCATCTCCACAGCATTCATCTTTCTTACATTCTTCTTCTGTGTTACCCACGTTTGGCTGCCGTATAACAGTGTCGGTAGCAAAACTGCATTGTGTACAGCCAAACGTGCAGCTATACTGACGTTTTGCCGTTTCAACAATGCAGTCAAAGCACCATTGACTCTGTTACCAGCAGCAATACGCCTTTCCACATCCATTTCGTATCTTCCGTCTCTGCTGAACATACTTCCCAAATATATCACTTCATTCACTTGTTCTATTATCTTATCATTCACGTTGATCTTACATTCTGTTCTTTCTTCATTTCTTTCAAATATCAGAACCTTCGTCTTATCTACATTCAGGTTAAGACCATTAATTTCACACCCATCTTTCAGAGTGGTGACCAATGCCTGCAAATTGCATTCTGATGATGCAATGAGCACTGCATCATCTGCATATAGTAAGCAATTGACCTTAAGGTCACCTACTTTCACTCCCATGTCACTATCTTTCACTCCTTGGAGACAACTATCCAAATACAAATTGAACAACCAAGCTGACATAGCGCAACCTTGCTTAACACCCGATTGGATGTCAAACCAGGGCGACATGCCAGCTCCTACTCGCACACAGGCTGAGTGATCTCGGTAAAGAGACCTTACAGCCTGTAGCAAGGGTCCGTTCACATTGTATCGGGGCAGTATCTCCCATAACTTCTTTCTCACAACCCTGTCAAACGCCTTTTCCAAATCCACAAAAGCACAGAAAACCTTTTGGTTTAGGGCCAAAAACTTTTCCGTGATCATGCGGAGGGAAAAGATCTGATCTATACACCCTCTTCCAGGTCTAAAACCTCCTTGTGCCTCCCACAACAGCCTTTCAGATCTCTCTTGCATTCTTCTCGCTAAAATTTTAGCATAAACTTTACCGCCCAAGCTAATCAAACTGATGGCCCTATAGCTTGCACAGTCTATCTGTGAACCTTTGCCTTTATACAAAGGTACGATGACTGCACTTCGCCAATCGTCTGGGACCTCCCCAGATTTCCAGCATAAATTGCATAAAAACCAGAAAAAGTCCCAGACGCGTGGCCCACCATATTTGATCATCTCGGCAGTAACTTCATCTGCTCCCGCAGCCTTACCACATTTCAGACTTCGAATCACGTTCTCTACTTCTTCTAAACTGATTTCACCATCGGCTACATCTTGACTCAGCATTACGCTGGTAGTCAAGACCGAGGCGTCCTCACGTTCATACATCTCCTTATAGAATTCCGCCCACCGCTGCAAAACGTGTGCTTGCTCAGTTAAAATTTCACCGCTTTTCGAAAGCACCCCTTTCATTCTACAGGTTACCGAACAACCCCGGGAACCACTAACTTCTCGCCAGAAAAGCTTCGTGTTTTCCCGGAAGTTGTTCGTCAACCTTTCATCCCTTTCTCTCTCAGAATTTTCACGCTTCATCTTTATAAGTGCTTTCGTTTTGTGCTTTTGCAGCTTGTACGCTCTTTTTCTTATCTCTCTCATACTTTTATCCTTACCAGAGGCTTTATAATCCAGCCATGCTTTCTTCTTTAACTCTACAGCGTCTTTCACTTCATCATCCCACCATTCATCGCGCTTTTTATTAAAACCTCTTTTCCTTTTACCACATACTTCTGTCGCTACTTTAACCATACCATTCCTAAGGTTCTGCCAGCATAGTTCAACACTTTCATTTCCAGAATCATAGCTTTCAAGCTTCTTGGAAACCCTCTCTTGATATTCCTCTCTGATCGGTGGATCCTGAAGCTTCCAGCTTCTTATGCGATAATTCGACGCCAAGCTTGGACACGTCGTGCGGCTGCGCCAACCTGCGAACAAACCTCTTATTCTAGCAACGACTAGATAGTGGTCCGTTCCCAGATCAGCACCTCTGAACACTCGCGTGTCCATAACTTGACTTCGAATACGCTGGTCCACTAGGAATAAATCAATCATACTTCTTTCTTCCGCTCGCTCCCATGTGTACATGTGA
This sequence comes from Melinaea menophilus ssp. n. AW-2005, assembly GCA_918358695.1. Lineage (NCBI taxonomy): Eukaryota > Metazoa > Arthropoda > Insecta > Lepidoptera > Nymphalidae > Melinaea > Melinaea menophilus. The sequence continues at coordinate 3,200,542 of OU911054.1, read as the reverse complement.
ATTTGTTTGTGATCAAACATCGTGTTTGCCACAAACAAATTTTTCTCCTTACAAAATTCCAAAATAAGCTTTCCAGCCTCATTTACCCTCTTATCACCATATTTTCCTAGCAGGCTTTCGTAACCGCTTCGCGCGGTTCCAACCCATCCATTCATATCTCCACATACTATCAACTTTTCATTATCTCTGACACTACTTAGAACATCCCTGACATTCTCCCAAAACTCCTCGAGCTCGCTCATTTGAGCTGAGGATACTGGCGCATACATGGCTAACAAGAATACTCTTGTTATCCCCAGCTTAAAGCGAACCCAAAGAAGCCTCGGGTTAATCGCCTTGTATTCTACCATTGCATTAACCATTCGAGAGGACAATAATACGCCTACACCTTGGCAACCTCGCTCACCCTCTGGAACCCCAGCCCAGAAAGCGACCCGGTTGCCAGGCAAATCGGTCGTATCATTGCCTTTTCGCTTGGTCTCAGACACACAAATAACATCCAGATCTTTGTCATCCATCACATCTAATAATTCATTCATCTTCTGTTCCATTCCTCCTCTTACATTCCACGTAGCTATTTGTAGCTCCGTCCTCCACCTTCCGCCGTTCGGAACATGGCGTGTTGGTTGGCGGTTCCCAACGTTTTGTTTTTTAATTAATACATTAATATCCAACTTCGATTGTTCGTATTAATAGAATGCTGCTGACCTTTAGCTCTATATGTAAAGGGGAGTGAATGATCTTTCAACTACTATTAACATTAATCGCAACGCAAATCAATTGCGTTTATAGTCATCTAAATTTGATGTTTCTTTTAATCCTGATACATGTAAAGCTATACTCATTGAAAAATATTTAAACAACAGTCCATCATCTACAATTGCACCCTATATTACTATTAAAGACAGTAAAAAAATTGGGGTCGTAAATTGACTATAAACTGACGTGACTCCAGCAAATAAAAAAAAATACCGCCAATTCACTGTCGTATTACACAGCCCTTATATTGTACTAAATATTTCCTTCCATTTATGATAAAGATAATACTAGTTAATTCCTTTATTTTAAACTTTATTGATAGAACAAATATTTGCTACCCAGACTTGAATATATATATTAATATGGAATTACATTATTATAAAATCAAAATACAATAAAGGGTAAATAAACAAAAATAGTAAAATTCATTGAGAATATATTTTTATAAGGCAGTAGTTGAAACAGTCCATCTTGTGACAATCAAGTGACCTTTTAAGAAATGACTAAATTTAAATTCAAAATATCGATACTTCAGTCACCGCCCTTCTTTGATTAAAGTTGTATAATTCTAATTCGCTGACTTCCAGCCGAGCGCAAAGTATTAATTTGAATGACACTGTTTGCTTTTAAACGGTCGAGGTTATTAAAATAGCAGCATTCTCCAAAAACGAGGAAATATATGTTTTACTTTAAAAGAATGTAAATGTAAATTAGTCCCAATATACTGATATGATGTTATTTCAATATTTTTGTCGAAACATGTTACTCCAGTTTACACATATATAGCTTTAGGTATAATCTAGAGAAATATGTTTTATATTAATCGAGTGTAAATAAAGTCTATCTAATATTTGTCGTCAATCTTAGGCCGTCTTTACTTTTTCTTTGTAAATTTTTATCACATTTTTTAAAAATACAAGGTGATAAATAAAGATTTTATATATAAATAATCCGAAAATAATTAAAGATCATAATCTGGTATTAAGAATCATATAGAATTAATACTTAAATTTCGTTACTTACTACTGTTATACAATTATATTTAATTAAACCGTAGTTACGGTTACGGTTACGATGAGTTCATCGTAATTAAACTTTGGTATTATCAAATTTTAATTTATTGAGACTAATTACAAAAGGTTCTTAAAAACGCAAGACCGGGCGATCAAACTGAATGACTTCTTTAATATAGTCCACTTGTTCGAAGTTCTAAGATCGTTTGAGTTAAATATTCTTTACTTTAATAAGGAGAATTTAATTTTGTAAAGAGTTAGTAGATCGAAGTGAAATAAATTTGTTTATTTAGAAAATAGTTGAAGTTTAAGTAAATGATACTTTAAAAAAAAACTATTTTAAATTAATAAATGATGTCAAAGAAAAGCCTGAAGCAATTATCGTCAACGAGGCCTTGATGAATCATTTCGAAGCTATTATAATGACGGCCCGACTAACAGAGGCCAAGGCAGTCCCACTATTTGGAGATATAAACCTTTCCTTCCTTAGACCGACCTTAGATTTCTTATATAGACCGTCTAAATCTGATTCAAATGAAATATAATAAATAGCTCATGCCTTGTGCTGTAGATCAGTCAAAAGCTCTTAAGAACCTACCGAAGTCCCCTGGAAGTAAGATATGCACTAAATTAGGTATACAACGGCATATACTCATTGATTCGCTCCCTGAGTACATCTAAGTTTATGGATGCGACCATCGAAGCAGATTTTCGTAAAACTTTGTACCTTATCCACACAGACTTAAAAAAGTGGACCCCACTATCAAAGAAGCTTAGGGATTAATATACGAGTTAGTAATTATCATCCAAACCAAATTCGTCCCTGACAAGTGTCTCACACGCAGTGGTGACTATATCTAGACATAAAAAAGGTGTATGTAGTACACGGATATCGCCATTGTGAGATTCATTAGGCGTGTCGGTGATATATCTGATACAAAACATGCAAAGTACAACCTCAAGATGACTATTTCTGACCGCGACTCCAAGGCTATATAAAAACTAGTGAATATCTTCACTTAGGCACAAATTAACATGCAGTGGACTTATTTAATTACTTCTTATAACTTATTAACTTAGCTTAAATTTATGACTTTTTATATAAACATAATATAAAGTTACTGAAGTTTTCGAAACTTGTAAATGTGTACAATTTCCTGCGAAGTTATCATCGTAATAGACATCATACCTACTTTAATTGAAAATTAAAATAAAAGACATAGACGAATGCTTGTGGATTTGTGTAATTTAAGCAATGTCGAACCTATTTTAAGGTGTTTAGAAATCATTAAAACGTGTGTGTGTGGGACAAAAGTTACTATATGGATTCTGATTGCCTTTTATATGGTATTAGCTTACTTCAATATCACGCAATACTTGCTTTGAACTATAATAATACGAATAAAACTAAAAGTTATTGATTTGTATTAGCATATGAGTTAGCTGCTACAGCTGTTTTAAAACAATGTATACAAAAAATCAAATAAAGGAGCTGAAGTTTAGCTTGCAAAACTAAATCTTACTAATAGGACCTATTTTTCCCTTTATATAGGTATATGGGAAAAACGATTTTTTTCATGGATATTTTTATTTAAAAATATAACGCATGGTACAATTTCAATAATTTGTTATGAAATATCCACACCAAGCCTTTTCATATGAAACCTCACTTGAATTAGTAGCTTCTATTTGAAGTTTCGACCCTTTCTAAGAATTTTTATAAATGAATTAATTAAAAATATATAGTTTTCCGTTTTCCTTAAGCTTGCACTAAAAAGCGATGTGATTTACTAAACCTCATAGTTCAACGAGAAGTAGCCAATCAATCTTGGTTCCTTGAGATTGTCGAAAAACGTGTAGGTCTAGTTTTTTTTCATAACTTGAAACAACACTTTGCATGACCTTTTCTGGCTATGAAAATTATTCTCTCCATTTACAAGATTAAATACGTTAAATTCATTTACAAAGCCTTTTACCAAAGTTTCAAATACACGATGAAAAAGGGTCGGAGTTTTAGAGGTATCTGTTACGGTAAAAATGTAGACGTAAATCGATAGCCGATGTCAAAGCAGCTGCCCTTTTGATAATTTCTCACAGATTTGTTAGAATTGTAAAATAAAAGTGATGGAAAACTTTTATAGTAACTAGTAATAACGTCATAATAAAATTTTAGTCAAAAATGCAAAAAATTTGGTGCTTATATTATCATTCACTTTATTTGTGATTTGATACTTTTATGCATTTTTAATAGATTTTATAACAAGTTATTATTTTGTAAGAAGACATTGATTACAAAATATATGTCCAAATAAACAAAATTAAAAGTAAACAAGTGACCAAGTAAAAAATTATACTAAACCATTAAAACAAAATAGAAAATAGAAAAAATAGCTAGAAAACACTTACGAAAAATGTAATATTTTACGTCTATATGCACATTGTGAAATGTGATGTTGTGTTGTTGTGATTATGAAAAGTTACAAATAAAATTGGAATTAGTGCAGAGTGCCGAGGAGAGAATATGTGACAAGTGTTTGGTATTTATACTATATAGTAATATATAAATATGTAAAGAATAAGTTAGGGTAAGTTAAAAAGAGTTTTAGATTGTAACTTGTTATATATATTTTTTTATATATGAAATAATTGTTTAATTTTTATAGAGTTAATTCTAATAAGAAAAGCCGTTTTTCATTACTTTCGTTAAATACTTTCGTTTGTTTGCTATAAGCATCACAACACTAATGCACACATCTCCGTGACGTCCCGCTCCGCAACCGCCAACAGCTCTGGTAAAGTGACGGCAAAAACCACCACTGTTCTGTACAGATGACAATGTGCAGACAACTTTAGAGGTAGGTGGGAAACTGACTGACTCCTTATTAAAATGTAAATTCGAGGACTCATATTTGTTAAAATCAACATTTTTCAATCTAACCGCATTAACTAAATAACACGCAATTTCTCATTACCTAATATTCTAAGCAAGTTAATCTCTAAAATGAACTACTATGAATTTATTGGAAATGCGTTACTCTTTTAAAACTGAAAATCAAATTGACAGTAAATATTTACAAATATTAAACATATTCCTATCAGGGACCTACAAAATGTACAGACAATGCTTTATTACCGAATCATTTGACACCATCGATTCATTTAACATAAATTTACTCAGATATTTATACAATTTAGCATATTAATAATAATATTAATAAGTCAACATTATTTATTGATATGCATGTGTAACTGCGAAAAATGTAAACTTGTATGTGTAATATGTATTTCCATTAAACGTTGCACATGTGTTTCAAGTAAACCGACCACTCTCGTTTGAACTTGGATCCCTGCTCTGAAACTTTCCTCTAGCGTCCGTGGTGTGATTCCGCCATTATTATAATATACCCCTCCCACCCTGTAACCCTATTAACCCCGGGCCAGTCGGAGTTCAAAACACCATACAGGGTACAAACCTCGATGAGTTCAGAACCTCGGAATAGCAGCCCGGGTGCTTGTGTCCGTGTTCTTGGCACCGGAAGCACCAGTTGGACCTGTCCTCCGAGGGCTTAATCCTGCGCGAGCTTCATTCATCCCATCAACAGTCTGCCGTGTCAACGAGGCAACTCTCTGAATCTTTCTAATATGAAGTTACTTACGTGTTCCGCACTTTGTGTCCCCTGGGATTACTGGAAACAACATATATTAGTCATAAATATGATAAAAAGATAATGAAAGTTGAAAATGCTGTTTGCATAAATAGCCATATAGTTTATTAAAACTTAACTTTATACAAAAGAAACTTCATTAAAGAAATGAAATAAAAAATACAGAAGTTTCAAAGAGTTCGGAAAAAAAAATCTGAAAAAAAAAAACTATAAAACTAAATAAAAGTGTGATGTCGTGAAAATATATCCATACGTTTTATTCGAAAGTGAACAGTTGAAAACAGTATTACAATATGAATATGAAAACCTACAAATATAGATAAACATGAAGATAAAATTTTTAATATATATAAAAAAAATAAATTAAATAAATCTACTTATATACATTTCTATATATGTTATAGTTATACTTTACTCCAAACTAGCAAACGGAGGGACAAGTGCTAAGAACGATGGCCGAGGAGTGTACTTACTTCAATATTGGCGGTCGGCTTGAGTGGCCTCTAAAACCTGTCATTCATCTGGGTCCGCAGTGCTTTCTTACCGACTTTATAAGTTATCTTTATAATTATTTGAAGTTGATTATACTCATATACATTTTAAAGAGTGTTTCCTTGAGTCAACAATACCTATTAGACGCTCACTATACAACGAAATGAAATAATGAGGAATGAAGATTTACCTCCCTAAGTATGAAAAATATTTATCAATTATATTTGATAAATATTTTTCATACTTATACGAATAGGTAAATTAAATATAAAATTTCTTAAATTTTATTTTTCACCCTCTATTAACAGTACTTCAACCCATGATCCTTTTGATGATTGCTATTTATTTAATTAAGTTATTTGATTTTGAGATCGAGTATATTCAATATTCAAAGTTGAGATCAAGTTCGGTGCTACTCAAACAGATCAGTTTAGTAGTAGGTTAATAGCTAAGGAGCTCCTTGAGACATTCGTCTCACAACAATACAAAACACAAGTATGCAAGTTTTAGCAAGAGTAGGTAAGTCAAGCGAAAGAATTTATAAAATCGAGATTCAAAATAGTATTTTTAGAATTGTTAAAAACCTCAAAAAAGTGGAATTCTTCCAAAGTCATCGCTGAGGTCTTTCACTTTTAGAATGTTATAATTCTAAATGAAATTGTTTCAATATTAATATTCTATTTTATTAGTTTTTGCTTACGGCTTTTTTGCAGACAATTAATTCGTGTTTATATGTGTATTATGCAGAGAGCACCATTTACCCATTATCGTAATGGCATGTAAAACATATAAATGTAAACAAATAGTGTACAGTACATAATAGCTATCGTTTGATCTCGTGATGCTGCTATTACCACTGTTATTGTATTTAGTACTGTGTGTTGTGATTGAGACTTACAATGTATTATAATCAGTGGCGATATCGAAGCAATATTTAGTTTTTTTTACTATATTATAATTTCTATTTGCTATGAATGATAATTTTACTTTGTTATCACGTTATATAAACAGAATCCTAAAAAAACTAACACTTCCCTTTCTCTCTGATAGTCCAATATAACAAATAGTTTCAGTTAGTTAGTAGTTAGTTAGTAGTCTTGTTATTGGTGCGTTCATATTCGTTTTATTAATAAATAAAAATAAATACAATAACCAAAATAGTTAAATCGGTTTTATAAAAAATATGAAAAACAAAAAAAAAATAATTAAAATTGTTATACCATTGTAACAGAGTGGCGATTTAAAAGATATGTCCGCCAAGTTTATTCTGTCGGTTTCTCTGGCATTTTATTTCTTTCAGACTATTTATTTTCTAGCATTCATTCATACAAAGAATAATTAATAACACAGTAGAAAAAAAAACATTTTAAATATTTTGTTAAAATTTAGTTTTTAAGTTTTCTAATTATAAGATATTGTAACTATAAAATATTCTAACTATAAAATATTGAAAAATTTTGTATGCATAATTACTTTTAAAGCAAAAAGTTAAGTAAAAAGTTAAATATTTTTCAATTCATCAAATTTCATAAGAATTTGAATTTCTTAAAACGTTGCGTATACAAAGTGAATATAACAAAGCCATAAAAAGGAATAAAAAATAAATAGTATTAACATTATGTAAACGAAAAGTTGCTAAATAATCTTTTTAGAAAATATAGTTTGAGATACAAGATATGTTAATTTTTAACTTATATTAATTTCCCTCTTGTATATGTATTAGAAGTGACGTTGTTAACAATGGTTTCCAGTACATATACAAAATTGAACTTGGATAATATTACGAAGTAGACAACATTTCTAATAACAGTCTACACGGAATGGCGTCTGAGATACTCAACACTACACTACATTATGTTTTACGGCGATTGCTGTCCTATTGTTAGTGTGCTGCATTAATTAAATAAACAGCACTCCTAAACTAATGTATTAGAATTTATAATAATGTGAAGGATGAGGCTGTCTATTCACAGCATAAGTCAATAAAATTGAATTAGAAATTTATATAGAGATATCTGTACTGAATGAAGGTGATACTTACTGATGCAAACTCACGTTGTTTGCATAAATTAGCTGCTCTGATTTCTCTCTACGTTTCTATTCGTTATTTAACTAAATTTTTTTACTCGTGTTGTATTTGAGCTAAAATTTCAAAGTATATCTCGTTAAAGTAAACTATAATTTCAAACATTATAACGTTGTTTTCTTTTAAAATTTTCATAATCCTCTTAATAACAAACAAAAAAAATAAAAAATGAGTATTTTTTACTATAGTCAATATTTCATCATATCATTTATTAATTGTATAATTTAGTAATAAAATAATACTTAATTATCGTAACGGTAATATTTAAACATCAATGACTATTTTATAGAATTCAAAGTTTGTGGTTTTGGTTTCTTTGTTCAAAAAGTATGGAAAATGATACTGTAAGTACTTAAATATCAGACAATATTAAACTGGTATTATCTGATAACAATATTCGTATTTAAGTGTATTTTTGTTTAAGTTTTGAAATGAATGTTTATGAAAGTTGCATTAATGGTTGGTTCTAATCACAATACCCGAAGAAATTAATAAAAATAAAAAGTGGCAGAACATCAAGATGACGGCTGTAGAGAAACTGTTTACGATAACTGAAATCAAATATACGGATTCAAAAGGCACACTTATTGCATACCTCGGTTGAAAACTAAAATACTGGATACTAAGAATTAACTGACATATTCATATAAAGTAAAAATTAAAAAAATAGCTTTCACCAAATATATTTTATTATGAGAATCATTGATTCTGTGGTTCTTTATTGACAAAGGTAAATGAAATTCTTCAGATGATCTTTTGTATATTACGTGATGCCTCTTCCTTTCATCTTCATGTGCATGTTTTCTTACGGGTAAGTCACTACAGCAGAGAGCTATTACAAAAAGTAATAGCATTTATCCTTGTAACCGTTAGACTACGCAAGAAAACGCCAATAAAATTAAGATTATCCCACATCTTTTCCCTTCACTCATTTTTTATAATTATTGTGCTCGCGTTTCAAAGTGGTAGCAAACGAGAACATAAATCATTGGAGGTTATTTAAGACCACTTCGAAAAAAAGTAACATCTTGGAAAGTGGGTGCTATAAGTAGGTAAGAATAAACGGAGCTCGCAGACCGCCGACGTCGGCAAGTGAGAGACTAGCTGTGATGTAATATATAATAAGAATAGCTATAAATATCAAAGTATAAAACAAATATGCTGTTAATTAAACCTTTATGCGTGACCTTTACACACCATACCTATTATTTTCCAATATAATATATAGTAAAAGTGAATCAGGAAGATCAAAAAATATTATTATGGTTTACTAATTTGGTCTTTTACTTTTTACTATACCGGATATTTTCTCTAGCTATTTGGCTTGCTCATTCTCATATTGCTTTTATAATAGATAAGAAACGATAGAGTACAGTTTAATTACTTTGTATTAAGAAATATTTTAGGTATTGTTTAAATCATATTCGTAATTAAAGTATAATTAAGCTCTAATAAATACATACATAATATTAAGTTTTATAAGTTCTTCATCTTAAACTTTGTGTAAATCAACATAACTATAAAGATGGAAACTCTTAACTCGCAATTTAATATTAACAACAATAGTAATCATTATATAATAGCGTAAGTATTGTCATAAGTATATACTTATTTAACAATACTTACTTTTACATAAACGTGACCCTGGAGTTAAGTAAGTATAAATATAAAATAAACAAAATCTTTGAGACTCGTGACGAATAATCTTTTAAATATTAATTGAGTAAATGAATAAATATATTTATTTACTCAATTAATTTTAACGGTCCAAAAACATAAAAAAGATGGAAATAATTTAGAAAAGCTTCTTCTCTAAAAAAGAAAACTAAATGATATATTTAAACAATAATGCCCTCAGGCTGATGAACATTTCATTAAACAAATAAGGCTAAAATAATTAAAATAATAAAATCAATTGTAGGTAAAGATTATATATATACATACAAATACACACATGTTATGAAATGTATAAATAACTATATATCTATGTATCTACATATATATAATCTCATTGTATTTATGGTTACTCAATGTTATTACATTGGTAATGAAATAAAATAAAAACTTAATAATACCTTTTCTATTTTTGGACGAAAAAAACATAATATTAATACGATACTACAATTTTCAACGAGTGCATAATGAAAAAGTTTATATCAAAAGTTAATACAAATGTTATAAAAAATAGTACGATTTTCTTCAAAATCCATGATTTACAACATTTTACCGATTGTATAGGGATTTGTAATATAAAATCACTCAAAAGTTGTGCTTAAAATTGTTTTCAACAAATAAAATCAGTATCAAAATGAGTTTTGTAAATGTGGATCAATTTTTATGTCTTTTTAAGACACTCCGTATTCAACTTAAATGTTTTTTGACATGTAAAAAAACATGCCACCAGAATTAACAAACTCATCATAAAATGCTTTGCTTCTAAATCTAATCATTGAGTTTATTTTAGATTTAGATTTTAGATTTTAGATTTTTTAGATAGATTTCTACACATATTGAATAATCGTCTCTCGACTAGATGCAGTTGAGTAGAGGCAATCATTCTCTATTAAACAGTAAACAGTAGTTGTTATGAAACGTACACTTTTCGTAATAAAAAAACGTGACTTTTTTATATATGTTTAATCTATAATTATTATTCAAATTGGCGTTCTGGAATAATATCATGAACATAAATTATACTAAATTACATTGACGTAAAAAGTTTTAAAACATTTACTTTTTATATTTAATAAAAGGAAGTCGAACAGGATAGCAAGATACAAGTTTGAGATATCTCCTATATTGTATTGATCTGGAAATACCGCTGAAGAGAGGTCGTTTCACATGTAGGTGGTACGTGGCAGGAAGTTCCTTGAGAATCACACTCTCGAGCCGTACATCCAGGTGGTAGGGATGGTATTGCATATTCACAGAGCACGGGATCGCCGACTATCGGAATATCCTCTTTGCTGTACGCAGTAGCTATACAGAAAAAATACAATTGCTTGATAGCTGATATAATATCTACTTTCATATAAAGCTATGACGTACTAATTTTTATAATTTGTAAGAAAAAGGGCTAATGGTAATTTTCTACTATCCAAAAACCAATAAAGATACTGATGTTGTAATTTAAAATACAATAACGACTATATCTTCGACGTGAACGTGCTGCGACCGACGACGAAATAATATAAACACAACGGTAAGAATAAGAAACCAACAGTACAGTATATAAAAACATAAACTTTTTTTTCTATAAATGTAATGATTTTGAGGAAAAAATCTGATATTAAAATTTATCAAAAGTTTGAATGCTAATGTCACGTCTTACATGAGAAAAGTAACGACACGTTTAATTAAATTTATTTATTCCAAAAAATGTTCCATAATAAGCCACACAACGTTATCAGAATTCAGCGTTGAAGAAAACAACAAATTACTTTTATGTGAGGTTTATGTTAAAACACAGCAGTAAAAACATTTCCTCAGTCAAATGAAGCCTGATTGAGTGAACTCAAAAGTAACCAATGAATAACTGACGAAGCATTTATTAAATTACACTAATAAAGTTATTAACCTTCTTGTTAAGGGTTTTTGTACTTTTATACACGAAACCTAAACGATTTCCGTGTGTTTTTATTTCTTAATCCCACAAATAGATAGTCTTTTTATACCGTTGTAGAGAATCTGGAAAGGTGCCAATGACGATGTAACAAAGAAAAGCCACCTATTTCGATATCATTAGACTCAAATTAAATATAATACGTTACTCCGAGTAAATGTAATATAAACGCAAGCCGTAATCATTATTTCCTTTAATCTGTACGACAAATAACTTATGTAATTAATTTTGAAATTTGATATTGCTATTGTTTAAACACTATGGTGAATAATCAAGGTATTATGATATAATTCTTCCCAATCTATTGTATATACCCTTACTTCAAATTATTTATAATAAATTTATTGTACAAGAGTGAGATGCCAGTCACTAAATAAATATTATAAAATTTAGAAGATGATCAATTCATACAATAAGTGAGTTCGCTAAAGCAATCCTGCTTTAGCGAACTCACTTATTGTATGAATTGATCATCATCATAAAAGAGATACCGCCTATAAAGACGTTGCTCTATGTTCATATTAAGATTATACTTAGATTTATAAGACTATTTCAATTTTGTTTTTAAAGAGAGAAACAATAATGATACATTGTTGGATAAATCTTTTTCACGTTTAATTTCTCATGCATTAGTTTTTTAAATACCTAAAATACAATTGAAATGAAAGTAAGAGACATTCTCTATTTGTAATTAATTATTTTAAAATAATATTTTACAAAAGTTTGTTTACTTTTCAGGTTAATTAACATGTTTTTTTTTTATTTTTAACAATATAGAGGTTCAATTACGAAATAGTACAATTCACGTAAAAATAAATCATTCATCATCATTCTATTCAAATCACATCAAATTATAAATATCTTATGGAGGAAAAATCATCAAATATCTATTCGAGTATCAGTTAATCATTTTTAATGCTAGTCTATAGTTGAAGTTTTGTATGTATTTGATTATTAGAACCTCCTGCAACAAGGTCTTTTCGCCTATATATTCACACCAAATACATACAAAACACCTAATACTCACGCTTCGGTTCTTAAATTACTAATCATAGATAAATGTAATTTTCTTTCAATTCTTTATTACCATATGTACTTTATATCTTATATTTTGTTTAGCCTTATTATTTTGAACATTTTAATATTATACATTTTAAAATGACAGACCTAACATAATATTTTAAAATAGTATGACTTTTTATGTAACAATATATATATATATATATATATATATATATATATATATATATATATATATATATATATATATATATATATATATATATTAGGGTGATTCAAAAATACATGTGAAATTTTTTTTTTTTTTTTAAGGGGGCACCCTGTCATTTTGTTTTTTTTAGATTTTTAAAAGAGGTTTTAGGGGTCGCTACCAGGGATGAAAAGTGTTGGGTTTTATGAACAGGTAAAAAATAAGTAATAACCTATTTTATTAAATAACTACAACAATAATTTAAGGATAACTATTATTATAACTAAGACTAGTAACTTAAGATGTTAATGTAGATTTGTTACAATCGAGGAATTTTCGCCTAAAGTCTTTGACCGCCAACAATAGGTACTGTTTCTGGTCTTCGTCTGTCGTATGAAGGCGATTGTACACTTCAATCAACGATTCTCCCCTCTCAGCTGTATCGTTGATAACTTTTAGACCCTTTACAACAGTCACACATTTTTTAAACTCACAATCGTCCTTCCAGGTCTGCACGTCCTTTTTTAAAAAATCGCAGGAGATGGAGATACTTTTAAAAAACGTTAATATGTGAGAAGATACGAAGTCCTCCAGGTTTTTTGTTGCAATAAGGTTTTGATCCAGGATGGCTCACTTTGGACAATCTTCTGACCCTTCTATTTGAAGAGCAGCAACCATCTTTCGCTTAGTTTCCAAAGAAACTAGGTCGTCAGTGAAGGCCAAAGCTACAAGTTTTTTTGAAAGGTACCAAAGGTGCCCCAACGCTTGTTTCATAGCAACTTTTGAAAGTGATTCATTCACTTTATTGTAAGCAAATAAATCCTTCAAAAATTGTAAGTCATTCCTTGGCGCAGACCATGCGCAAGGAACTTGATACCAGTATTTGGCGTAAATTCGTACAGTAAAAATGCAAATTTCCTTTGATTCCTTTAATTTCCCTCTTCGTCAGTTTTTGTTGTTCCCGAAATAGATATATTTTAATAGAATAGATGGCCTTCGCCATCCACCTTACCCGGTGAAGACCAGCAGGCGCTCGAAAAGATACACCATTCTCTGGTGTTCCTCCCAAAAATATGATTATCAGGTTAAGTAGTTCCTTATAATCGTCTCGTGGTTGAAACTCGTTAGGGTGGCTTTCAGCAAATAATGTCATCTCTTCGGTAACATCTGCTACTTTGTTTTAGAGTTTCAGGGTCCGCAGTTGCTACCCTAAAGTCCTCTTTTAGTATTTTAACCCAACGTTTTTGCAGTCTTTTGAGTATTTGTATATCTGGCTCACTAGAAGCATTAGTTGCTGAAACTACGATGGCTTCAAGCACAATCTTCAAAATGTGATACCTGCATGGAGGCCATAATAAATTTTTCTCCAGCTTTTGCTCTAGTAAGGTACAAGCTCCATTGAATCGACCTGTGTTTGATGCTATGGTATCAAAACACATCGATTTTACTTTTTCATCTAAACCCCAGGACAATAACATTTCATAATATCGTTTCATACAGCTGAGGCCATCGCCTGCCCTCTTCCATTCGGAAGTTTTGGAACATCCAAAAGCCGTTCCACTCCCTGTCCTGATATTATAACAGACAAGCGATCCACAACCTCATGTCCCGTTATGTCCTCGAGCATTTTACCATCCCAGTGAACGGTAAGCGGAACCTCTGGCTTAAACTCGTTTTTTAGAGATTCTGAGATTTTTTCGTCGCTGGATTCGCTGACGCCGAATAGAAGAAAAGCTAATGTTGTACTTCTCAGTATCATAGCCAGCGCTCTTGAGAATCGATGTTAATACCACAGCAGCTTTTCGATCGTTTAACTTAGCAACATCAAGACTTACAGCCAAACGGTCATCGATTAATTCTTTCCTCCCTTGTTTTCGCTGTGGCTTTGAGGTAGACGGTCCTGGCAATGGAGGTCGACTGTCTAAAGAGGTCGAAGACGACGACATTAAATAAGGTTGGCTATATTACTACTTACTTAAAGACTAGCTCACACTCTATTACGAAATTACTACTTTAATCTTTAAACCCTTTCTGTAGCTTAATAACCTGAAGTCTGAAGAAGTTAAAAAACGTGGATAGAGGATATGTACCAGGTACCTAACGTATCTTGTTTACGCTCAGGTACAAAAATAAACAAAGGCACCGCCATTTTGGTTTCCAAGGGCTGCAACCCCATTGCCGTATGTAACGCATTTTTCAAAAACTTTAATGGATGGTAGCGACCCCTAAAGATGACTTAAATTAAAAAAAAAATATTTTTTTTCATATTGGCACCATATAAGACGGTGCCCCTATAAAAATTTAAAACTAAGATTTTTTGAATCACCCTAATATATATATATATATATATATATATATATGTTTGTAAGTTTATTTGTTATTTGTATATATATATATATCTATCTATATTTATGTACACATAAATATATTGATGTATTTGTATTTTTATTGCAATACCCCGTCTGTTAGTGCTTAAGTCCGTAAGTGTGGGTTGCCTGGAAGAAATCACTTTAGTGATAAGGTCACCCTTTGCTGGTATTATTTTTTATCTACTTTTTTCACTGTTTGTTATCTTAGATATATACAATAAAGTTATTTAAACAAAATAATAAATATGTCTACGTTGTTATTTAGAAACTGGAGAATTAAAAATGAAAGAAATATTACAAAGCGTAAAAATATTTATATTTCACTAAGTTTAATATGATTTCTAACTTTATATAAAAAAAATTGAGACGAAGTACCGTCTTTATGAAACTTTTTTAATTAATTTTGAATAATTATTATAAAAAACATTAATCAAACATCAATAACTCAACTCAATAACGGAATTCCATACGATACGTTGTTTCATTTGAACTTAGGAAAACTATTCTTCACGATTTTTCTTCAACTTTATATATTTATAAACTAAATTATAAAACACTCTATATAATATAACTAAATTATATAGAGTGTTTTGTTCTACATCACCAAAAATCCCAATATTTTAATCAAGTTCAGGAATATAATGGCAGGCTTCATATTCAGCTATGGCTACAGTTAAAGATCAATCCGGAACGTATCCTCTAAGGTTCACGTATATCCGCTATAAAAATATATAGTTGAGTAAAATATAAACCCCATAAAAATATCCTGCAAAAGATAAAATATAGATCAACCTACGAAATTATTTCATAATCTATTAATATAATTAATAATAATAATAATAATAATAATAATAATAATAATAATAATAATATATTTTTATTTAAGTGACCATTGACTCATTTGGGTTAGTAATACAATATTTCTGACAAACTGGGTTAGCTATTATTAAATTATTATTTTTTTATAAATATTACAATATACTCATGTATATCATCACTGCTGCACCGTTCGGCTTGCAACAGAGCAGCAATGATTCATGTATATGCAATTCAGCCTATTGGATATCATGCTCAGGATTCTGTTGGAACTACCCCGTACCCGACGCAGCAAAGACCCGCATGCCTGATGGAAAAAAAAAGTGTCAGAAGCAATAAAACAGCTTATGTCCTCTCTAACTGAAATATTAAAATTATACAACGTAAAACATGAAATAAATATTTAAAACTAACGAATAACAACTAATTTTTAATAAGGACTTATATTACTTACTAACTATCCTTGGAGTAATTATTTAAGTACCCGCGAAGTGAAGGCAATACTTATCATGACACATGGATGATTATATAATCAACGACTACAAATGATAACAAGAACACTAATTACAACTACACACACAGAAAGTTAATTAAACAAAAAATCTCGAAACTATTAGAAAGGTCACGATATAATATTGCAAATTCAAAAAATTGTAGCAAGCAAGTAAGCAAAAAGCAAGCAGTGTTGCTACAGATGCAGAACGTAACACTAAATGCGGGTATTTTGAAAATAACTACCAACTGAAATAATTAATTAAGTATTGTTAAAGCGAAGACCCAATTGTTTCTGGGAACAAAGATGTATTAATAGATACTAAATATAAATATATCAATAAAAAAATTTAGGCAGCTTCTAAACATCTGAAACAGATAATTGGTACTTTTAAATAAGATAGCAGTATGCTATCACCATTTATTATTTATAACTTATAGTTTATATATTTTTTAATATTTAGAGGAACTTTGAGTAACATCAAATAATCAACATTCAATTCCTAAAATAATATAAGATATGACAGACTAATTAAATAATTGATTAGCTGTCAACAGATTTTTAATCTACTCAATGGCTTCAGACGACACGATCGACAAAACTTATATTTAAATTACAACAGAAATTAAATTTCTACGTGAAGTTTTAAACAGTTTTGAGGATTACGTCATTACTCTTTCAGATATATGTAAAGGATTACACAAACTCACAAACTTTACTTCTTTATAATATTAATAATAGACTCATTAATGCTTAAAACAAAACGTGTGAAGATAATATCTCCATTTGATGAAATAGATTAATCTCAAGGCTAACATAAGAAGTGAGTTCAATTTAGATAAACAACGAAATAAGTGTTTTCCCTAAATGAGAAAAAGGAACAATGGCGCTGAATTTTCGACCGACTTCATACTGGTGAAGATTGTGTATCAGACCGAGCTCACTGCGATGAGTGCGGTAATTAAGGACGAGGATGATATTTTGTTAAAAATAACATTAACATGATATTGTAACTTAATTGCAGTGTCAAAAAATAAATATTAATGTATGATGATCATAAAATAGTGTTGTTTTCGTTTTTGAAATCATAGATAATTTGTAATATGTATTTAAAACATTTTTTGTTTCAGTTCTAAAATCTCTTCTGGAAGATATTCCCGATCAAGAAGGTGATGGCAGAAACTGTTATGTGGCAGTACGCGACGCAATAGAAGCTGCACTTTTTAAGTATACAAGAAAACAGTAATTCTCATCGCTTTCTCATCGAGGGATATCACGATATCACGATAGCGTTTGCACTCGACCGTGATGATGTGCTATGTCTACGTAAAGTTTTAAAAAATAATATTTATATTTTCTTTTATTTTTGAAACAATAATAACATTAAAGGGAAGATTTAGTCATATTAATAAACCAAATATATATATTATTTTAATTAGCAAAAGATATTTAGTTCATGACACATCCTTGTAACGAATAGATACGCAAAACCATCCCAGTGCTTAAATAGTAATAACATGTGATTGAAACATGCTCTTTATCAGTTGTTGTAACTACTACTAAGTACGTGACATTTCTAATATTCAGATTTAAATTGTAAAATAAAAAATGACTTGCTATCAGACAAACCATATGAAAGTATAAATCAACGATCAAAGCACGGTATTCGACAAATTTTACTGCAAGTAATAATGCAGACGATAGCACTAGCGAAGCAAATCTCGTTATTCTAATATCGGAACCGAAAACGTATGAAAGAAAGGTGTTTTCCTCACCTTGGGAATAAATTTAACCTATTCTTTGAGTTTGGTCTTATGTTGGAGTGCTGAAATAAATTAATATAAAAAGTTTCAAATTCACCTTCTATATTACCCTGTTTTTCCTTTTTTCAAGTTATAATTAATACTATAATTGTGTAATTTTTATAAGCTTATTTTAAACTACAATACAAACTGTTTTATTTTAATAGCCTTTAGTGATTAAAGTTATATCAATATCAAATTACGACCGCTAATACCGGAGCAATACAGCAGTTAATATTATGAAGTGGCTTCTATTTTTTATTCTCAGCATTTATTATATTTAATAATCCGTGATAGCTCACCATCTCAGTTCAAATCATTTTTATAAACAGTTGTATTTTATCTATTTTCTTATCTCGGACATAGTATATGACAAGATTTTGGAAGCAGTGATCATTATATATATAAATATAGTACATTTTTATAATAAAAATAATATTTAAGTAAATTTATGTCCATTTTAAAAATAGAATTGCAAGTAAAAAAATATTCAAATTTATATTTTATTAACGTGCTAATTATTTACGTCATCTTTATTATGCACTGGTTTGCTGTACATTTAGTGCTTTCAGTGAGTTTTGTAAATCAAAACCTTTCTCCTTATGGTCCTGGAAAAATGGACTATTCTATACTAATTGACTTTTTATATTTGAAACTTTTTATGTTTATTAACAATAACAAAACTGTAAATTCAAAGTGTAAACTCCAAATGTAAAAATATTCAAATAAACTAAGAATAGTTTACATGATATAAGAAACTATAATTTTAACATTACTTAAAATGTAAATTATATGAAAGTAAAGCAATCCTATCATGTAAGTACGTAAGTAAGTACGATTGGTTTAGTTCACAGACAATAAATATTAAACATAATAATATTTAATAATAATTGTGTTGTCATCTACAAGTAATAGACAATTATTTCAAATTACACTGGACATATCATTAATATCTATTGTTTTATTAATATTCTAGTTATATATTCATAACTAAAACACAATATTTCATAAATATAAAAGTACCGCATCCTTGACTTGGTCTTCAAAACTTTACTATCTGTCAATACGATCTGCACATGAATCCTAGTTTACACATCGGAACCACTCATTAATACAATACACATATCAAACATATAACAGTAAGCAACTGATTGTAAAAGAGTTTTGGTTTGACTTTAAATATTAGTATGCATATCAAAGAGTCTCAATTGATACAACCAGTTTCCATTTAGTGTTAGTTAGTTACGTTATAGGTATATGTGTATATTATAAGAGGAATAGGTGTAACATTTATTTTTAACTATGCAATAAAAATCTGTCTGAGTCATCAACAAATTCTTTTATTTTAATAATAATAATCATCTGTTTAAATCATACTTATTTATTTCATTAGAAGTTAATATTATTAAACTTTCAAAATAATCCATTCTTATATGTAGAAGTCACTAAAAACCTTATTACGTCCAATTTTATTTCATATAATATTCAAAAACAATGCAGAGTGAAAGAATGGATAAATATTTGATGCTGGAACTGAATGTTGTATAATTTTATAATATACTTGTGCTCACATGTACCAGTGATTTAATTACACAGCACTCGAGTGAGTTTAAGGGTATTTTTACTAGGACTATTATATTAAGATATTTCAAAAATTATACTTAATATTATCAGAACACCTATGGGGTTCATTAACGCTGTATATCATACGGAATGAGATGTATTGGACTATATTGGAGCCTATAAATGTAATTATAACATTATTAAATACAGTATTTTTATTAGTGTATATATATTGTATCTCTGTGTTATAAATTTAAAATATACATTTATTTGTAATCTTATGCGTGTTATCTCAAAAAAAAATTGTAAAAATACCATCGCTTTATTAAGATAATAGTTTGAACGTAAATTACTAATGTCTATTTGTTGTTTGTCATTGACGTTATTAAAGTCGTAGCGCTGATAGTTTTATTGAACTTTAAACCACTCAAAATACAATTAAGACTGGTTTTGACCTTTGTGTGATTCGACGTTGTTAATCATATTACGGCGATAATATTTAATTACGCCGTTAATATAAATTTACTTTATGTCCTTAAAATATCACTGCAGTGAATCTTATTCTTAGTTTATACAGTATTTCTGATTATGTATATGGGAACTTTATTAATTTTGCTGCAAATATGAATTTAAAAATAAAGTATTATATAATTTAAACATCCCACATCAAAGAACAAATTTATGTTCGCTCCAAACTGACATAAATAACTTAACCACCACAAAATGTATTGTAAAAATATTTACTTTTAAATTTTTATATAAAAATGAGCAAAATCACAAAAATTAAAAGATAGCAAAACTTTATTTATTTTATATATTTACAAAACTTCAAAGTACATAAGTAAATAAATATCTTTTTTTTTTTATAGAATTCATTTAATTTCCATTGACAGTGTGGGTGATCCGCTTCAAACTGCAACGCTGTTTCAACTGACGGCATGGTACAGTTCTAAGTACAGGCTTAAGTTCCGTCCAGTCCCGTAAAAAAATCGTACGAAAGCGATTATGCGGCGTCCTATTAAGGCGATGAGGGCAACCGTTGATTGTTTAAGGGGTAGCCTTAAAAATGGCAATGTCCTCTATGCTGCAGGGTAGTTCAATATAACTTCACGGTCATTACCTTCTTGGGTATTCTTAATGAATTTTTCCACCATATTTAGAAAAAAACTTAAAATCAGACTTGTGAAAAATTCTTGTTGTGACTATTCTTTAGATTATGTTTTTTTATTTCGATTAGTTCGTGATTAATGTGTTATATGGGTTTTATTTTAAAAAAGATTTTTTTTTTAATCAGTTTTAGTCCTGAATTTGTATGTTATACTATAATATAACAATCTGTATAAAATAAGCTAAAAGGATTTTTTTATATTTATATCATTAAATGTTTAAGTAAATATTCAAATTTAAAAGGATATATAAAAATATTATCCGCAGTTATTGCTATTTCTCCGTCGCTATTACGCTAGAGTCGCTATTAGTTGCTGCAAGTGCGCTCAGTTCTTCAGTGATTTATATATAATAAAATACACGCGCTATCTGAACGCTTTGGCGATCGCTCCACTTTTTAAAGTCAGCAAAAAAACTAATATAATGTCAATCAGGAACATTTACAATATAATAAGCGCATTTCTTCGCATAAAGCATCTAAAAGTACCCACATTTACTTTTTCTATTTCGTCAGAATTTCGTAATTTTTAAATTGCTTACCGATTTTTGAGAATAATTGTAATCGATTATTAATAATTAATGATGGACTAATTTAATGTTAAAAAATTTAAAAAACACAAAATCCACTTTAGATAAAATAAATGAAAAATGTTGTAATAAGTATATGTATGTTACATATACTTAATAGAAAAAACACAAACAAAACTGCTATCACATGATGATAGTCATCTATAACAAATTGCCTTCTACGATTAGAAATTTGCTATACTTTGGATTTAAGGTGAAACTTTGTGACTGGTTGGTTGACAAATGGTTTTACTCAATAAAATAATTTTGTAATATGTGATTTTGATATAAAATATATATAAATAAATAAATAAAAAATAAACATTGCTTATCTGAAATCCTTCTTCATGTGAAAGAACTAAAGACAAGAAATTTAAAATTCAAAATATGCAAATAAGCAAATAGTGTTGCTCCAGACGCAGAACGGTAAACTAGAAATAACAACCCACGAATATTATTAATTTAGTAATATTTTGTCTTTGAGTATAATGAAGCATTATTAATGGATACTAAATAGATCCATAACACGATGTCGGCAGCATCTAACTATCTGAAACTGAAATTAAACGAATGACAAAAACTTTTAATTTTTTTTCTGTATACTATTATTACTTATAATTTATAACTTAAGCAAAACAATAAATTTAAATGATTAAATAGTTAATATTTTCTATAATATTCAGGAACTTAGAGTAATCTCAAGCTACCAAAGTTCAATTTCTAGACGAATGTGAAATTTCAGAGACTAATTAAGGCAATTATTAGCTATGAATAGAAAATTATCATCGACAAATATTATCAAAATGTAAGTGTGTGACTACAAATAATAAAAATAACACAGAAATGTAATTTCTACATACCAATAAATAGCAAAGGTTCCTAATATTCAACCCATGTTCTTACTTTAAATCGCCTAAAAGTAAAAGTAAAGTAAATAAGTTTTTTAATAAGAATAAACAATTTGAAGATTATCTCCTTTATACAAACTTACAAGTTTACCTCTTTATAATATTAATTTTTAACACAAAGCATATAAAAATAATGTCATTGTTTGATGAAAAAGATTACTCTCAATGCTAAGATAAGGAGTTCAATTAAGATAAACATCGACTTAAGTGTTTCCCTAAATGAGAAAAAAAAAGAAAACACAAAAGTTTTGACCGACTTCACAAGTAAAGATTGTGTATGAGGGAGTTTCTTCTCACTTCGATGAACACAAGTATTGAACGAAGATAATATGATTTTGCAAATAATATTATTATGATATTGTAACTAGTAAAAGAAGTCACCAATGTCAATGTATGACGATCATATATGTAATAGTATTAATTGTGTTTTTGTGTTTGAAAACATAGATATAGTACGAATTTAAATAAACCATTATTTATTTCACTTGGTAAATATTTAATGGATATTCCCGACCAAGAAGGTGATAGCCGGGACTATTACGTAACACTACCAGGCGGCACAGAAGGTGCGCTTTCTAAGGCTTCACTAAGAGCCAACAGTTATTCTTATTGGTTTGGACGTCACAGGATAGCATTTGCACTCGCCCGTGACGTATTTTCTTAACATTTATTTCTGGAAATATTTTAATGCATGTGCATTAATGCATGTTATTTATATAGAATACGAATAATAAACAGGGGAGTTAGTCATATTTATAAACCACATATTAATAATTGAATTAGCAGAAGTTATTTATTTTTAATATAAATAAAAGTATCTCGGTACTTAGATCGTAATAACATGTGATTGAATCATGCTCTGTATCAGTTGTTGTAACTACAGTACGTGACATTTTTAATATTCAGATTTAAATTGTAAAATAAAAAATGGCTTGCGATCAGACAAACTACATGAAAGTTTAAATCAACGGTCATAACACGGTGTTCGACAAATTGTACTTCAGGTAATAAAGCAGAAGATCGCTCTAGAGAAGAAAATCTCGTTATCGAATATCGGAACCGAAAACGTATTCCCTAAGAGAGGAAGGTGTTTTACTCACCTTGGGAATAAATTCAAACTATTCTTTGAGTTTGGTCTTATGTTGGATTGCTGAAATAAATGGCTATAAAAAGTTTCTAATTTGACTTCATTATTATAACTGATTCTCAGTTTGAAGTGGTTATTATTTTGTAAACTTTTCTTAAACTACCATTAAGTTGTTTTAATGTCTCCAGGCTATAAAACATGGCTCGGCTTTAGTCATAAAAATTATAAGCCATATCAAATTACGATCGCTAATACCGGAACAATATCCTTATATTATACTGATAGTCAGTATTATGAAGTGTATTTTTTAAAATTCTTTCTGTACATAATATATATTAAGTTGTGAATGAATGCTGTTTTTTAAACAATAATTTATTTCCATTTCATTGCAAATAAAATATATTTAAATTTAATACATTTAATTTTTTTTACGTCCTAATTATTTACGTCATCTTTATTTTACACTCGTTTGCTCTACATTTAGTGTTTTCAGCATATTCCGTGAATCCAAACCTCTCTTTTTTCTTACTGGAAAAATGGCCTCGACTTCAAAATAACCTTTTGTTTAATATCCTTTTGATAAAGCTGCATTCAAATGAATTCTATACTAACTGACTTTTACATTGGAAACCTTTTATATTTGTTAGTAATAACAATAAATACAAAGTTTATAAAATGTGAAAATTTTCATTTAAAGTATTTCTTAAATGTTACGAAATCTGTGTATGAAATATAATTTTAACAACAATTGAAAATTAAGTTATATAAAAGTAAACCGATCCCTTTAAGGTATGTAAGTAAGTAAGTTTGGTTTTCTTCATAGACAAGATTATTATTAAAGATGTTTAAAACAACCTATCATCTACTAATAATAGACAATTATAGAAATTTATATTTACATTTATATAATGGTCACATTGTTTATATTTGTTATGTGATTAATTTTCTAATCAAAAGCTCATTACCATTAAATAAAAAATTAGAATCACAACAAGTAAACGATAACAAAAGTTAACATTAACATTTTTTTAATTGTCACTGTAAAAGTTATTGCCACATATCTGAGAAGAGTTGGCGATAAATGTTTATTATTATTATATTATAATAACAATTACAACCGATAACAAACATAAAGAATAAAATGTGAAGTGACCTGGGATTGATTTCATGTACTCATGATGTAACCGCTCTGCAATTTTTACTTCTTTTATGAAATGACTTACGATTGTTATTTCTAATATAAACACATTAACAGAGACACAGATAAAACTGGAAAGATATATTTTTGTTATATTCATAGATAGGAGTGCAGGTCGGTGCAATGTCATTACATTATATCTACTAATTTATTTGTTCTTAAGTCAACATCGGTGAGATCCAAGCATGGACCTCACGGAGAAATTACCATTAAAAATAAAATACATTAAGCTCCTGTTTATGTCAGATTAATAGGATAATTATAGGTTATATAATACTCTGGCAGGAATCCATCAATAAGAAACAACTTACGGACTTTATTATTCTTCTGAGTTAATAGTTTCTTTAAATATAGGAACAAGAATATAAAAATATCGTACTACTTCATTTACTTATTTATTTATATATTTTCCACTTTGAATCCATACCAGTGATCACTTGTGTACGTCAAATGTGACAGGAGGGCTATTTTGATATCGTATGTATTAAAATAAGCCCTTCTGAAAATACACTTTCCAACTTAAAAGGCTATGAGGGTTCCAAACGCACCCTGGTATGAGAAGAACCACACTACAAACTCAGCCGGGTTTTTTTAATTATTTTTTTATTGTGATCACTGTTTCAATACTGTTTGTCTTTGTACTGTTTTACTAACTTTATAAGTAATGCTGAGTAAGACATTTTATAATCAAGGTACCACCTTAGAGGACACAGTAAAAAGGATAATGACCAATGGTCCCCGGCCGGCGATCTTCCGTCAGTCAGGGTGGTCCGCCTCCATCTGTAATGCTGGATCAACCAACGGCACGAAACACTCACCTTCCGTCTCATGCAGATACTTTACGGTACGGCTGATGGCCATTTTACGACCTTCTTTGAACATGATATCAAAATCGTAAGCTTGTAATATAATTGTAAGTCCACCAACGGGGAACTCTTGGAGTTTCATAACGTGAGGACTTTCATTATATTTTTGAATAAGAATTGCACTATACCCTTCACTACTTGCATCGGTATGGAGTTCAATAGGTAAAGAAGGATCAAAAACTTTCAGAAATATATCCCTATAATCAACGCAAAGTCGTGAACTACCGTTTTTTTGTCAACAAGAATTATAGGGCTGGCAAATGGGGACGAACTTTCTCTTATAATATTTGCCATCAACAATTGCTCAATTTTTTCATCAACTATCTTAGATTCCTGAGGGGATAATCCATAAGGTCTTCTATGCACTACTTCATGGGGATCAATCAAATCAATTTTTAAACTTGCCTGTTTTAATCCTAGTAGTTGGCAAATTCTCAATAAATCTGAATACCGTGTTAAAATATTGAAAAGTTTAATTGTATCAGATCCTGTAAAGTCTATATTAATAGAATCAATGTCGAAATTAGGTTTGGACTTGGCACACGTATTAGACTTTCTACACTGCTTGAATATTAAACCACTTTCTGACATTTCAACAAGAATATCGCGATCAAGTATGTCTCTGCCTAATAAAATAGTATCATTAAGGCAATCATCCGGAACGACATGAAGAGTGATGTGACTAATTTCAACGTTTTGAATTTTTGCTTTACAGACGATTTGCTCGGTACTACTAACACTTCTTTTACCGATACCGGTCATATTGATAAGGTCATGCGATCCTTGTCCAATAACTTGGTGTGAAATACTCTGTCTTATTAGACTGCACTCGGAACCGGAGTCAAAAATGAAATCAAACGTCATACCAATACACTCCATAACGCTACGAACAGTCTTTGAACAGATGTTGACTTCTTTGCTTCCAGCTGCGTTTTGCTCCCTTTTCGTGTTGTCAGTTCTCATCGGGCAGGTGGTGATAACGTGGCCTAGCTCCCCGCAGACGTAGTACGTAATTTGTGGCTTCTGGTTCCCACGTTTATCAGCGACGCTGCTTGAAGAGCGAACTTGAGTTTTGTTTCTGTCACGGCAATCGGCGGCGCGATGACCAATCTTGCCACAACTGAAATCTAAAGATATTATCAAAGTGATCCTGAATTAGCATAGGACGAGAGAACTGAGCTGTCAAAGTTTCCCGTATACCTTCCCATTGGTATTGACTGGGAGGTATTTTAGTGAGTAATGTGGCTGCACACCCCCTGAGACAATGAGTTAACGTCATAATTAAATCAAGCCCTTTTAAATTTTTGGACCTAACTATGGTATCTGATAATCGACACCAGCCCTCTATGTCTAAATTGGGGTCGTCGGGATCGAACGGTACCAAAGCTGTGGGAGATTGCGAAGGATTAGACCGAGAAACGCTAAGACAAGTCACTATTTTATTAATATATTTAAAGTTAACATAATATATCTTATACGTTTTTAAATAACTAGTAACAACTGGTTGTGTTTAGTAAAATTTATAAAAAACATATAAAAAGTATTTTTGTTATTAAAAATAAAGTAAGAAGTGACTTGTAATTGTAATGGATGGTGTCGCTTTGTGGGAAACAAAAGTTGGTACGAGTACCTGAAAACACAGAAATTCTGAGACGCTTTTTAGCGTTCATTTTACCCTCGTCTCACTTTCCCTACTCGAGCATGTTAAAAGCGCATTGTAATACATTTTTCGTAAGTAATAAAGGCTAACCCTATATCTTTATAGAATAAAAAGAACATGTGAAAATACCGTACAAATCATGACTACTAAAACAATTTATTCTAAGGAGTAAGACCGAGTTCAATGACAAATGTTCATTAATATTTCATATTAGATATCTTAAATTATAACATATCAAACCTAATATATTACCAAAAGCCGTTATATTCATAAAGTATGATTTATATTGTAAATATCTTATAATATTCATGATAGTTATTACAGCCACGAACGACGCCACCCTTACTTGATTATATCTAATATTGATATAAAGTGTATATCCCATAAGTTTGTTTTATTTAATTATACTTCATTTATAATGAATTGTTCTAAATCATAATTTTCCTAAAGATTTGATTTGAAATACATATATTATAACAACATTGTAATAAGTTAAAAATGCTTCCATAAATTATTAAATGGCTATAATTTTAAAATACATCCAGCCCGTGTCACATGTGAATGCAATAAACATGCAAAGCTGTTTGTTGATTGCTTCAGTCCAGAAAATATCTATATGTATGATGTAGAAGGTTTTAAGAAGTAATCGACGAGAGAAAATATGAGAAAATGAAAAACTAAACAAGTTAGAAAGAAGTGGCCCTTAAGATACAAAAGCTGGTTTCTATTTCTGTATAATAAAATGAACATTTTTTGTAAAAAAAAATAAAATTATGAAACTATTCTATTCTCACTTGCGTTTATAAGTTTCCTTATCTCGATTAAGGAGAGGTGTGCTTTTATATCTAGGAGGTATATAGTACATGAAAAGAAAATAATGCCTTTTGCTGACTATAGTATATAAACTGCAACGATCAGCAAAAGAATCATTGATGTACGAACGTGTAAATGTAGGCCGAGGCGAAGCCAGGGCGTGTGTGTTACAGTGAATTGAGACCAAGGCTTGTACAATACTTTTTTCAAACAATACACCGAAATAAAAACTAGATAGTAGTAAAAAGAACTTCTTATTTAAATATATATATATAACATATCTTGTATCTCATCGTTATTTTCAGAGATTTACCACTAGGCCATAACTGTTTTTTTTTACATGAAATATCATTCAATTGGTTGTTGAATATGTAATATGACAGTGTCAAATTAAGTTTTAACATTAGAACTTTAAATACATGACCAATAGGAGTCGACATTTTCGAGGTATCTATTAGGGTAAAAATGTAGACGTAGATCGATTGCCGATGTCAAGGCAGCGGCCCTTTTGGTAGCTTCTCACAAGTATGATTGATAAAGAATAAAACTGATGTACAGGTTTTAGATCTTTACAGTAATGTTATAATAATATTTTAAGTAAATAATTAATAATATCTACTTCATACATTGACACTTATTTGGTGATTACATTTATGCTCTGTACTAGATTAAAAAATAAGTATGGTGAATATTACACACGAGACTCAAATCGTTGTATTCTTTCTAGTATGTAATATATGAATATATCTGTATATATTCATATATTATATACTAGTCAATATATTATAAGTCCTGTAGGTGAAGCGTTTGAAGTTGTAATCTTTCTACAAAATCTTTCATAGCACATTACAAATTGTTTCAATATTATTTGAAGTATCTAATGGCTTAGTGATCATTATTAAACTTTTTTTACAAGTTAGTTTTAATAAAAACAGCTTTAATCTGTTTCATTGGGCGCTTTTGTTTAAACATTATAAACTAATACCTAGTTCTCCTCGAAGCTCCAACGCCTGCAACAGCTATGACAACATGACCCCACACCAACACCGCTCCGTACCGCTGACTGAGTAGACAATTTACAGGTAAACTTACTGACTTTTAATTCAAATGTAAATACGAGGGCAGCTAGTATTAAAATTTTGTTATTATGTATTTGTTAGAACCAATTTCATTTTAATACTAGCTGTCCACCTCCCACTGCTCGAAACAATATGCAAATTATATTATCTTATATACTAAGTATGTGAAGGTTTATAATGAACGACTGTTATTGTATTGCGAATATTAGTATTTTCAAACTAAGAGTATAATTATATTACAACGTCTTCTTATTTATGAAAAATATATAAAAGATAAATTAAGAAAAAGCAAAACTTTTCCATGAAGTATCTCAAAATTAAAAGTGACGTCTCTTAAACGTCTTTGCTTCTCTTATATTCATTATTTTAAATTAATTTTTCTTTTATGTCTTAATTGTAGTTTTTAAAATATTTTTTTTATTTAAACGTCCGTTTTCATTTTAAAGTTTCTCATTCATTTATAAAAGAAAATAAATGCGTAAAAGTAAATGTCTTTTGATTTCTAGAAAGATTTTTTGATTCTTATGATTTATAACAAAAAAATTTTATATTTTTTTAATAAATTTAGGAGAAAATATATTTAAGAAGTAATTAAAATTAATATTACAGTTGAAGCAAGGATTAGGTGAGGATATTATTTAAAAAAAAAACATCTTTAACACTAAACCTACCAAGGTACCGGTCAAATTGACCGTTCTTAAACTTTTGTAAAACTTACACATATTTAAACGTTATGATATCGTTATCAAACTACATGACAATTCTTAGAATATGCATATTATATTTTCTACACTCTTTACTTTTAGTTATTTCCATTATTACCTGCGTTATATAATAAAACAACTTTTAATTACCGATCAATTTGACGGCGTGCGGTAGGTATACAAGAATTGTCGGTAGGTTTAGTGTTAAATACTTATATTTGTTAAAGGAACCTTTTATCATTTACTATAGTTTTAAACGATTAGCGCGTGTAATATTATCGACTAAAGACTTTATTTGTTGAAGATATTCGTATAATTCCATGGCATATCATACACCATGATATTCGATAGTCTGCGTCGATAATAAATAATAATAATAATAATAATTTATACGGCAATATTTATTACATATTATTAATATCTCAGTATTAATTATTAGGTGACGCTATAAATATTTCACGTAATATTTATAGCTAATTAACTATACTTTATACATTATTAGTATTATTTCACTATACATGTAAGTGTACGTAATATGTATGTGTTGGTGATAATCCACTCTCACACTTATATTGTTCAATATTAAATATGTGAAGGAAACTATTTAAATATAATAATCACTTTGAATATAGAATATGAGCAGAATATATCATGACTTCGATGGCGCGTACAGTTAATACTAAGGGATGCACAACCTCACTATTACTTAGTACCTATCACGTGACATTGTTTACAATACTTTAAACTATTAATTAACCAATTTTACATTATAGGTATTTAAAAAAATTCACTAACGATTTTAGTATTATTACATAATCTATTTGTTACAATTTTACACACTGAATATATTTATATGTTTAATTTAACATCTCTTAGAATAAAATCATCATAATTTTGATATTGTGATAAAAATAAACGGATCGCCGCCCATACATACATGTATGGCGAGGCAGTATTTCAAACGTGGCCAAAGACTTGCGCTGTATATGGCGCAGGTCCGGCCACACATAGAGTACTGTTCTCATTTCTGGTCCGGATCACCCGAATATCAGCTTCTATCATTTGACCGCGTACAACGGAGAGCCGTTCGGATTGTCGGAGACCCAGTGCTCTGCGAACGGCTGTACTCTTTGGCAGTGCGTAGAGACGTGGCTTCTTTGTGCGTCTTCTACCGCATTTACAACGGGGAGTGTTCCGAAGAACTATTCGATCTGATGCCTACCGCCGAATTTCAAATTGGTAAATTTATCTTAATGACTTATTTATTTCTTGTATCCTTGAAATAAGAAAATATATCAGTCGCGAATATTTTTAAAAAGATAAACTATAATGTTTAAAGTGTGTTAACTTACCACTACTTTGTTTTATCAGTTAGTTACTTTAAACGAAATTTTAAAGTTAATCTGTATGGACAAATATATTAAAAAATTAAATATTAAATACGTTGACAGGATGTGTCAGCTGAGGTAAATAATTTAAATACTTTTGCCAAATAGAATCCTTAATATTATGATCTCTTAAATTAAATCTTAAATTAAACCATCGAAGACATCATCATCATCACCATCGAAGACTTAGCCCCCTTGTCAGTACAGTAATCAGTACAAACAGCCTGCAGTCAAACGCTTATTTTTCACATAATCGTATTAACATGTAGTCTTGAACAAATAAATAACGTTGTACATGATCAGAAGACTTCCTGATAATATAACGAGCAAATTGTCGAAACGTGAGAAATAGAAATGTTCTTCCAATATTTTTTTATACTGCAGCAGTGTCGGCAACACGAATAATAAATCAGCCCGGAGGCTCATTGAAAAGTCAATCTTAGTAGAAAGAACTAACGATAACTTTAAAATTAAAAATATTAAAATAAGCAAATAGTGTTACTATATACGCAGGACGTCCATAATGAATGTAGATAAATTGAAAATAACCTCAACGAAACAAATTAATTTAGTACTATTAAAGTGAAGGACCGATTGTCTTTGGGATAATAACAATTATAAATTCAATTAAATTTGATATGAAACTTAATATATCAATAACAGACGTAAGCATCATCTAACCATCTAAACTGTTGACAGATACTCTTAAATAATATTTAGCTTTAAATGTTAATAATAAAATGGTTTACAATTTTTCAAAATTTAGAGGAGCTTACAGTTACCTCAAACTAACAACATTCAATTGCCAAAAGAATGTGAAATATCACAGAGTAATTAATTCTCTTTAATTAGCTATAAACAGGTAATTAATCTACCTAATGTCTTTAGACTACACAATCGACAGACATTATAAAAAATTAAATGTGAGATTACAAGTATTAAAATTACTACAGATATTAAATTGCTAAGTAACAATTTAAGAGTGCTGTTTGGATAACACCCAGGCCTTAATGTCGTTTTGGCTAATATGAATATGACCAATCTGATAACATTATTATGTATCCTCTCAACACCGCCAAAGTTCGTCGATACTTTTAACGTATGATAATATTTGTTTTATTATAAAATAAATCGTACAGTGTAGTAAATATGTTAATTAAGATAACAAAATACCATTGTTGTTCTTTTTGCATTCATATTCCTTTTAATAATAAATAAAAATATATAGTAGTTTAATCGGTTGTATAAAAAATACAAAAAAACATAAAGGCAGTATAAAGTGGCCGCCTCTGGCACATTTCAAAATGTTATAATTGTAACAGAGTGGCGATTTAAAAGATATGTCCGCCAAGTTTATTCTGCCGGTTCCTCTGGGGTGTTTTATTTCTTTCAAGCTATTTTCTAGCTTCAAGAAAGGAATAAATGTTTTTTTTTAACTACCCTGAATCAAAATTTTCATACAAAAAGAGATTTAATTTAATATCTAATTAGAATTGGTTTCTTTCTGTTTTGTAGCGTTAAACAATAATAATTAAAAAAATCCTTAAACATAATAAGATTTACAAAACATAAATTAATAGTTAGACTCTTTGGATTTGATCACATTATACGAGAAGTCATTAAATGTCTTGGAACATTGCGACTTACACAAAGTGAAAAGAACAATAATACTTACAGTGGTACTGTTTACTTCACATCTCATAGATATACTGTTTTTAGTAAATATAGTTTAAGAAACAAGATGTTTTAATTTTTAACTTGAATTAGAAATGAAAATGGTGTCTCATAAACATACAAAATTGAACTTCGATAATATTACAAACTAGACATTTGCCAATAACAGTCTACACGGAATGCCGTCTGAGATACTCAACACTACACTACATTGTGTTTTACGGCGACTGCTGTCCTATTGTTAGTTAGTATTGTTGTGCTTCATTAATTGGAGCGGCAGCACACCTAATGTAATTGAATTTACTGTAAGGTGAAGGAGTTTTTGAGGATGTCTAATACATATATCTAATTTATTTTCATCATCATCATCGTCAGCATCATCAGCATCATTTAGACAAACTCACGTGGTTTAGATAATAGCCCTTGTTTATAATCTTTGTTAATGAAATTCGTTTTTCGATTTAAATTGTGGTTTATAATCGCACTGACATAAAACAGTAACATTGTTATTTTTATTTAATGTAGTCTAACAAATTACTTTAAAAATACTTTTTTATTTAATATTAAATATGAATTTTATTAAATTATTTGTTAAAACTGAGTTTTGGTTTTTTTGGTTACTGAATAATATAAAATATTGATTGACTATTTTACATATAAGTACAAAATTATTGTATCATTGATTTATTCATTATTTTTCAAAGCATTTAGTGTTTTGGAGTCATTGTTTGGTTATGAAAATGCTGTAAAAAGTTTGCTCAAATGATACTATGAGTATTTAAGCATCAGATAATAATAAACCTACATATTGTTTTTATTTAAAGACATACAGTCTGTCTAGCTTTTAAAAGAAATATTTAACAAAAATGCATTCCTGTTTGGTTTTAAACACAATACTCGAAGACATTAATAAAATTTGATACCTCAGGCGCAGCAAGTTGGCACTCATAGACAGACTGTCTACGTTGACGGTGAATTACATTTAACATGTATATTACATACAAGGTCTCATAAGGCCTACTTTTGCAGCATCCGTAAACCTTTGAAACCAAATTTTAATTTTATATTATGCCTGAATGTAACGTCACAGTTGAAGCAAATACCATGTATGAACATATATAAAAACTGATCGCTATCTGTACATGGAAAGTATTTAGGCATAAACTAATGCTTAATGCTGGGTTTTTAGAAATGAATAAAAACCAAAACAATAATTTAATAATTATTTATGTTTTGGTGACAGCGAACGTTGCATTTTTTGCGACTTTGTTTGGGCTTCGGAATAAAATATTATTATAGTTCATTACTTACCTACGAAAAGAAACTAGCTTGTCCACTTTCTGTTACCACTGTGTTCATTTGTAAGATAAACACTAATAATTCATTTGAACACATGAAAATAAAATGTAGTCGAAGTAATTTAACAAAAAAATTATAGTAATTAATTATTCATTTATTATACAAATAAACTCAGATATAAAATTTGAAATATTTATAATAAACAAAATGATATGAAATGAGGCCTCGTATGTATAACATGTACGTACATGTTTGTAATAGCTTATAATTAATAATGTGTGTTTGTTAGTATATTACGTGTTGCAGCTCGCGTTTAGCTTCATGGGTTTTGATACGGGTTAATCACTAAAGCTGTTACAGAAACTAACAGCATATTACTAACTTTGTAGAAAATTTTAGTAATTCTAATACCCAATTAATACCCAATACTGAGACTACTTAAGGAAACGCTAATGGTAATTATAGTTTGATCTCATCTTTTTACTTTTTTTCTTCTAAGTAATTAGTCTGGAATGATGTGCAATTTAAGATATAGAAACGCTAGAATCAAATGGTTATCCAAATACTAATCACGACTATTCTTATCTTAAATATATATAAATAATATTTATATTTATACAACTAGTCAATACATTTAGGTACTACAGCAGTTATACTTGAACATCAATTTCACGGTAACGTAAAACAAACATATTAACTTTGTCACCGCGCTCGAGACGAAGCCTCGACATGAAGCAACTCTTCTGAGGCGTACTTCTCTGTTATTATTGTCTTCATAATCCTCCTCAGACGTGTTCCGTGTGTAGGAGAAACTAATATCAGTTCTACATATAGGGATATACATACTGGATATTTCCTGTATCTAATTACGTAGTAATCCTTTTATGTAAACAAGAAATAATTAAACTTTGAAATTGCTTTGAAAATAAGTGTATCTGTTAATAAAGTATTTATATAAGTGCTATATCCTGTGATATTCTGCTTTATAGATTCTTCATCTCAATCTTTAGGTATGAGTTGATAAATAAGAATAAAATGGTTAGTTAGAAAACTTGCACTTTAATATTAACAATAGTAACAATACATACGTCGAAATATGCTTACTTTATATTTATAAAAAACGTATACATTACGTGTTCTTTATAAATATAAAAGAAACCATAAATTGAGATTAAAGAAAATTATTATTGTTATAACGATATTTATTATTATTAATACTAATTAAAAATACGCTTTGTTTTACAACCAGAATATACATTCTAATGTATACGTAAAAAAGAAAATTAAATGTTACAAATTGGTGACGTTATCGCTAAAGAGCGATCCCTATCAAGGAAACATTTAAAGCAACATAGAAATACTAAGCAGACGTGACGTGTAGGCGTATTATATGTGCAATATACATCATGATTACATGATATAGATCATTGATTAGTATGTATTTTGAATATTCATGAAGAACTAAAAGTAAACAATATTTATGCAAAAATATAAGCAATTGTAACCAATCGAGGCCTCGGTAGGTGCGAAATTAAAATAAAAGTTTGAAACGATAAGCTAAGAAGTCCATTTTTGTCATCTTTTTTTACGCACGCAGTTTTGTAATTTACAAGTGTTCACAGGCTTAGGGTCCCAACAAAAACTGAAGAAAGAGTTTGAAAACGATTCAATGAAATGCTCTTGGTTGATAATGCTCTCCATTATTTTGCTCTCCATAATAAAATACTTTACTATCTGATCCCCAATGTTGACGCAATAATTTAACTTTCCTCTAGCAATTTGCCGTTTAAAGAATCCGAAGATAAATTTAAATTTCTTCTTCAAAACTTTAGAGTTCGGATTGCCTGTTGCTGCATCCCCGACAGATACATCAAGCCAAGGACGCGATCTGCCACAAAGTGGTACCGCAGTTTTTGGCACCAATAACATGAGGGGTTCCATCCCCTGTAGTATCACAACAGCGTGAGGCCTAGTGCCGTCACTTGAATCATTGAAAGGGAACCAACCAACCCGCCCTTTTATGTGTAGGATACAAAAATGATCGTTTTCCTTCCATTCCGGTGAGCCGGTAGTTGAATTTACACTATAATTCGTACAAAGAAATTTCGAATGGACCCCAGAGCAGATAGTAGCTTGGTACCTTCCAGTATATTAAGTCAACAGGAGCTCCAACAAAGAGGGCTTGATGAAGTCCACGTCGGGTAAAAGAGCGTCCATCTTAATCAACTCGGGCAGACCATTTGCGAGAGGACAGTTAAACAGAGATCTCTCTGCGTAATCGCCATTATGCATATTAAAGTCGCAGAGGAAAGGACTTCGGCAGAGGGAGTTTGTGAAAGTAGTCTCTTCAAGAGGTTGGAAATTCACACAAGGTAATGTAATTAATAAATAATAACGTAATGAATATTGTTTGCTTTCCTTA
This sequence comes from Melinaea menophilus ssp. n. AW-2005, assembly GCA_918358695.1. Taxonomy (NCBI): domain Eukaryota; kingdom Metazoa; phylum Arthropoda; class Insecta; order Lepidoptera; family Nymphalidae; genus Melinaea; species Melinaea menophilus. The sequence goes on along the minus strand of OU911054.1, from coordinate 3,163,820 downwards.
TGTCACTTACTCCGAAGTAATTTTATTTTATTTATTTTAATTGTCCAAAAGTTTATAAAAGTAGAATTGATGCCCTTTTAAAGCCTTACTTAATTACATTAAAAATAAATCTAGAAGTATTATGGCAGCGAGCGTTTGCACCATGTTTTGAAATAGTGTAGTATACTGTAGTATTCGTTAGCACACGAACGTCCCTAACAAGTTGTTGCAATTTATTAAAGGGTAAAATTTGAACGTATACTGGATGCTTGTTGGAAAAAGTGTGATATTACCCTTTATTACATTAGTCCAGTGACAGGTAAAGCGAGCTTGTGCTTATTACTCGTATTTATATATGTATTTCTACTGAATATTCAGTATGCTTAATGAAATTATCTGCATTCTTATGTGAATATTCAAGTTCTTCAAAGTTATATGACCGCTGACCATGACTATAAATTTGCTTTTAAAATGGCTTAAACTTACCCCGTAAAGAATTCTTCGGGCTCATATTGTAAGGTAGCTCTCTTTTATATAACAAGTATAGTATTTATATCTGCAGCGTAACCCATAGTACCAAACGAATACCATACAATATTGTCCTATAAAAATAATTATAATAGTCCTATCATTAGTAAGGAATCTTATTCAATTAACAGAGTATGCGGTAGAAGTAAGCTATATGAGAATACAATAATAATTTTGCATCTAAAATTTATAAACTTAAAAAAAATTACATATTAGTAATTTTCTATATTACTTTAAGTACTATCTTATATTCAAAACAAATAATTGTATTTAAAAATGTAAAAAAATATGTCACCAGGATTTAACTTCTTAGCTTAGCTTTGTTTTAAAATGTTTTTCCTTCCAATCTATAACTTTATCTACAATCATAGAATAATAATAAACAATAGGAAATGGATTTCGTCAGTATCGGTTCTGCAAATATAACAATTGTCTTTCGACCAGATGCAGTTGAATAGTGCCTCTATTTAATCAATATTAAACAAAAAACACCCGCTGGTACGAAACGTACACTTCGTATTGAAAAAAAATATTATAAGATTGTAAAACAAAATAAATTTGCAAACAAAGCCTTAATAAGTAACGCCTTAAGTACCCAAATTTAGCTGATGTATTTTCTGTAAATAGCCTTATAAATAACTATTGTATAAAAATTTGAAATACAGAAATATTGTACTAAAATAAGAGAGATAAAAAATTTAAAACCACAAAATCAATGAACTTCCATTATAATTTAAAAATATAGGTATGTAGTAATAAGAGTACTATAAGTAAATGTATCATACAAATTGTCATAATTAGTACTAATTATAGTAATTAATATATACAATATTATATAATTCAATACTAATTAAGGCACACCTAACTGCTATAGGGCCAATTAATCTCTTAATAGTTATTGGGTAGACCTCGAAAAATTCGGTCTGTCTGGTTTATATAAATATATATATAAACTTTTTGACCAATGGCCATTTCGGACTCAGGGGGTCATAAGAAGACCTCCTGTGAAGAAATTTTTCCAAAATTCGAAAGTCGGGTACAAATGAATGGGCAGACCGAATTTTTCGAGGTCTACCCAATAAACCGAAAACCTAACTTCAATAACTTAGTGGTGGGGGTAAAAAAACCGAAAATTTTTGTAAAAAAATTCATAACTTTTTTCTGGTAAATATTCTTACATTACAAGTATTTTTAATGGAAAGGTTATTTTTTACTCTAAATTTAGGTATCAAAAGTTTTTCCGTAAAAGTTACCGTTTCCGAGAAAAAAAGTAAAAACCACTTTTAGCTTGAAAATTTAAGGTAGGTAAAACCACGGCAACTTTTCTCTGGTAAACATTCCCTCCTCGCAAATATTTTTAGTAGAAAAGTTAGTTTTTACTCTAAATTTAAGTACCAAAAGTATTTCCAAAAAAGATATCTTTACCGAGAAAAAAAAAACCGCTTTTTGCTTGAACATTTTTGATGTAAGCAATGACATCATATGTTATTCTTAGGTAGTGGGTAATATTTTAAACGAGTTACACACGAGGTCTACCCACGCGTGTCCCCCTGCGGGCACGGATTTTTTTATTATTTATTTTATTATTTTTATTTATATCTTTTTCTTTAGATTTGCAAAACAGATCAAACTTGTAAGTAGATTTTGAAGTACTTAAAATTCAATTTCAGCCAATGGTTCAGTTTTATATCTGAATACAGTCTCCAGGTGACTTCATGTGATTATAAAAATTACAACAGGGTCTTAGAATAATTAATTGGTCGATTGTCAAACCAAATTATAAAAGTTAGCTATATTTAGTGGGGAAAAATTGTATATCTATAGAATAAAATATAAAGCTTTGAAGAATTTACGTAGCATAACAATGAACCCATATATAAGAGAATATAAATGAATATTAATGGGAAACGTTTACAACAACGTCCTCAGATATGAAACACGTCAAAAGCGCAGTTTTACGATATTTATTCTACAGCAGTAAAATGAAAAATATACACTGATATATTTCTCAATTTACTGCTGTTTTTACGACACATGACTATGACAAGAAAGCGATTTTGATACATTTTTTATTTTTATACAAAAAAAAATCTTGTTAATAGCATATTGTGGTTTATTTAAATAACAGGTAAGTATGGTATATAAATTGTTTCATATATCATTTTAAAACAATTTATTACTACACTGTAACATTGTTATTTCGTTACCTAATATTATTTTATAAATAGTTTTTTTTGTAGTAGTTTAAGTAAGCTTATGTGATAGCTATTCTGAAGTTTTAGCTAAATTCTTTTAATTGTGTTTAAATGAAGAGTTACGTTTTTTGCTTAAAATTACAAACCTTCCATACAAATATACTTCCAAACTTTAAATTTAACTTTACTAATAAATAAGATAAGATAAGATATTATTACACACAGTATTTTATATGCTATACTCGTGTTACTATAAGTGTCATTAAAGAGTACATCCATCCAATCAAACATACAACCATTTCTCAAACTTCATTGATAATGTTTCCTCTTTATAATCCCAATAACCACACCGTGCATAATAATTATTAAAATATTAATTCTTATATCAAATTGAATTAAAAAGAAATCTAAACATAAAAATATGCTAGGAATGGGATGAAATTTGAGTTCAGTGAAATACGCCGTTAGTTGCTGCATGTGTCCTTATTGCTGCAGTTTGCAATGATGTATCCGTAATAAAATACAAACGAATATATCACATCCGTTTCGGTATTGTTAATACTTAATGTTTTTGTTGAAAATCTTTATTTCAAATAAACTTAGTATTATATAAATATAATATTCATAGAATACAGATATTGATATATAAAATACTGATATGTATGAATTTCGAATATCCGGATGGACGAATGCGATCGTCATTTGGAATTTTCGAGTGACCTATTAGTCCCGTAGTTACTTCGGGGCATATTTCGAACACAATTGGAGAAATACCATCCGGTTCCCACGATATATGAACATACAAGGGAAAACAGAGTGCGTCTCCTCTTTCATTACGCAAAACAGGGAAATGCTTGTAAATCATAATATTCTGATAGTTTAAACAGTAGTAATAAGAGGAAATTTATATACATAAAATGATATATTTGTCTTTTATAATAATATACAAGTTAGTTTCTAATGACTTAAGCTTTTTATCATATTATGACGAAATAAATATTAATATGTTGAATTTGTAAATCATGTACATACATACATATCTGAAGAGAATAATGAATGTAAATAATTATAATAAATTATTATATTTTTCTTTGATCTTTGATAAAATTTTACTTATGATACAAAGTAAATTATCTTCTAGTACCATTACAGGGTCAAAGGAAAGTAATTTATTTCTAAATTACAAGTAATAATTAAGGTATGTAACATACAAGCAATACAGGGTACGGTTTATTTCGAAATTTTTTCTATATAGCCTTCAGCCTTCAGCCTTTAAGCCTTCACTCTATTTAAAATAGAAACTGAAGTATTCGTATACTCCTGCATTCCTTAACCCAGGTACCTTGTAGCTTACTAAATATTCCTTCTTGTACTTTACGTAAATTCGTAATAAACAGTATAAAGAGCTTTTGCTAGATTCAAGCAATTACCTAAAACCGTCTTGCCTTTTACTAAATAACAACATGTTCTGTAAAATTGGGTACATAGGCCGTTATATTCTTTCCAATTCGAAAACCATATTTCTCATCAGATCTATCAGATTCTTTAATATCATACAAAAAGTTGTTAGGACAGAAATAGGTAATTTGTTTTTGCACAACTTTTATGAATTGGTTTTGAGTTTGGGTAAATATATGTAGATTTTATGAAACTTTTTTCTAAATTTCGAGTAACCTAATTAAAGGATGAATAATTGTATATTTTAGGTTTTGATAAATATAGTTTAGTATATGATACTTATAATTATTATTGAGTCATGTCTAAATGTATATAATTAGACTCATGTTTGAACTAACACTAAAACTACGTCAGATATAGCGGAGAGGGACTGGAGTATTTATTAGTATGTTTCGATTCGTTGCACACCCAGTTTATAATTGAATTGTGTTCTTCTTTTCAGTCCTACTTATATGATGGGCTTGTTGAGGAATGTAATTCATCAAAATTAAACGAAAAACCATAAGGTTCTTGTTAAAATATTTATATTCATATATTTGTAGATTTAACCTTTATGATGTTTAATATTAATGTAATACACACTTAATCCACTTCCAAAGTAGGAATGTTATTATAAATCATATATTTATAAAAGTATCTATGGAGCAGAATAAAGTAGGTATAAAATAGTCTATATCCGGTTACCGAGAGTGAGGTGATGATTATTATAATAAAAGTTTTATCTAAAAGAAATTATTTGAAATAATTGTACAAAGTACCACACAATTTTAAATTTTATTTTGCTTCATTGTTCTAATTTAAATTTACAACTCTTAATCTTAATCACTATTTAGTTTAACAAGCTTTTTGTATGCGTGTGTGTGTGTGTGTATGTGTGTGTGTCCTAATAAAAAACGCTCGTCCCTCTAAACCAAATAAATACGGGTTAGGATTAAAATCTAATTACTGCAAAGGTAAATGGTAAATTGAGAGTACATTTTACTTGTACATATTTAATATATCATTTGATCAATTTATAAATAGTACAATTAATGTCAAAATATTATTGAATTCATAATTATATTGTTTATTGTGTGAGCTGTCTAAAATTTAAATTCATTGTCTGTATTAGAGACTAAAATTTATGTACTGTTTCTTTTTACTTAAATAATAGTTTTGAAAGCAAACAAATGATTAAAAATTTTGAGCTCATTATGATAACACCGTCACCATGATTCTTCTACATACACCAATGTTAACAAAATGTAGTGATAAATTTATATAATAATAATATGTACGGAGACGCACAGAATATATGATTATTTTAAAATAATAAATAATAAATTGATATGGTACTTAAATAAGAATTAAATAAAGATGGTATTGGTAGTTCAAATGAAATAACAACTGTAACTCCGTCGGTTCAAAAGTCACGATTCAGAGACGCTCGAGGGAAACGTGCTTGCGGATACAATCCTGAATAAACAAAGCATTACGACAAGAATAAGAAACCTATTATATAATAGATTAAAACATTTTTGTTATTCGATAATATGAATATGCGTTTTCTATTAATGAGAAAATTTACTACACAACAAACTGTTAACATTCTTTAAGCTGCCTCACGCGTAATTAAATCCATTTATTCCAAAAGATATTTCCATAATAAACCACACAACGCTATCAAAAGTCAGCGTTAAAGAAAGCAATAAATTACTTTTATGTGAGGTTTATGTTAAAACACAGCAGTAAAAACAATTTCCTGAGTTGAATGAAGTCTGAATGAGCGAACTCGGTAAAGTAACCAATGAATAATAGACGAAACATTTATTAAATAAATTTAATCAAATTATTTACTTGCTTGTTGAGGATTTTGTATTTTTCACAAGAAACCACCATTATACAACAAGAAATAAAATACAATAAGAAATAAAATTTTGTACAAGTTTTTATTTCGAACTCCCACAAATAGATAGTCTTTTAGTACCGTTATATAGAATCTGGAAAGATATCAATATCGATATAAGTTAAGGAAAAATTCAAATTAAATATAATTCGTTAGATAAAGTTATTCCGTGTAAATATTAAAATATACACTCGGAGTAATAATTATTTGCTTTAATCACTACGACAAACTACTTTTGTGATGACATTATAATTTGACATTTGGTATTGTTTTAATACTGAGCCGAACAAACAAGGTGTAATGTTTGTTTTGTAAATAGTTTATGCCTCCATCATGAAGGACTTTTTCCCTCCTATAGACATGTTCCGCCATGTTAAAATTTAAAGACTTGGTATTTTTATTCTTGATAAAATATATACTAAACATAAGCTAATCGGATTGTCAGTTGTAGTTTTAATATGAGAATTATAGCTTTAATTATATTAGTGAAACGATAAGAGGGTCATTTGTTTTTTGCTATCGAATAAATTATTTATAGTCAAAAATATAACAATGTAAATTCGACACACCAAAGAGAAACTAAAATACCTTAACAATTTACACAATTAATAATTAATGTATAAAAAACATTCAAATATATGTACAAAGGGTACATTCGTTCAGTTTGTACTTAGGAAAAATCATTTAATTAATATAATAAAGATAGGTGGAACAGTTTCTTGGTTAGGATGGATGGATAGTTTCAAATATTGTTTCCTACAAACAAACTCACTAACTTTAATTATTAATATGGATAGCATATATGTATAAGTATATATTTAAGACAAGCCATAAATATAATATTCCGATTTGAAAAAAAGATTACTCTCCATGCTAACACAGGAAGGGAGTTCAAAACAGACAAACAAAAATTAGAGATTTACATTCTGAAATAACACCTTATATTAATGTTACGACCACACATTTAAGATAAATTATATTTTTCTGAGATTTTGGATAATTTATCATACGTATTTATTTTAAACGATACATAAACGTTTATTTCTATAAAGTATATAGAAATAAACGTAGTAGTAGTAGTAAAAAATAGTATTAAATGAGTTAAAAGCCAGTATGTGAAAAGGTTTACGTCACTCAAGTGGCGATATATAAATTATATTTTTATAGCTTGAAAGTAACAAAAGTATATTTTATTTACGAGTAGTTAGAAGATCTTTAGCGGATAAGCGACATAGAAGCTGCTGATCGGGACTTATGTGACACTAAGTATAAAAGCCAAAAGTTACGCCCACAGCTTTAACGTGTGTTCACAGTATCGCGTTCAATTAAACGTGATGTCCCGAGTAGCAGCATGTGATATTAAAAAAATAACATTTTTTATATCATTTACATTATTTAATATTGAAAATATTTTACATATATATTTTTATTAATATTTGTATTAAAGATTTATGAAAAAGACAGGCTTTAATAATGTTTGTATGCCATTAATATGCATAGCCTCACCATAAACACTGTTACAATTAAAAATAAACAAAATATTACTTTGAAATTTTGAATATGAAATTTTTAAATGATTGTTCATTGTGTTTTTTTTTTATTTTCGCGCCAATGTATTGTAAAGTATTTTCTGCTGTTAAAATGGAGCGGGGTGATAAAGAGAACACAATCGCTGTGATTGCTTTACATAAAGTAGATATGGAGTAAAATATATATATTTTTAAATCCTCTATAAAGTAAAATATATATCTTTTAAATAAATTCGCTTGGTAGTAGTTAAATATTTGTGTAGTCATGGATAGATACAATGAAACCTCGTCTGTTTGACAGAAAAAGATCAGACGTCCACGTAATGTTCAAATCAGTAAAAAGACAGTAAAAGCAGCAAGAGAAGAAATTCGAAGAAACCCTCTTCAAAAGCAAAAGATATTACCTCTGGAGACAAAGACAGCACCTAGAAGCATGTCACGTATTTAAAAAGGTGACTTAGGACTTGCAGTCTATAAGAGGTGCACCCTTAATTTCTTAACTAATAATTTTAAACAGAAAAAGGTGGTAAAATAAGGGTCACTACTTAAGCGGTACATAAAGGGATGTTACAGATAAATACTGTTTACGGCTGAGATTCTTTTACAATTGAGCAATTTTTTAACGAATAAAAAGATCGTATATATGCTGTAAGCTTTAAAAAGTTCCCAATTAATCAACACAGTACATCGTGAGGGTTATCCGACTTCAGTGATGGTTTGGTGTTAGCTATGAAGGAATGATTGTGCCATATTTTTGTGAAAGGTATCAAAACATCTACACCAGTATATCAAGATACTATTCTTGAGAAGGTAGTTAAGGAGCAAACAATAACACCATCTTCAATAACCAAGAATTGTACTTTCATCAACACTCGGCTCCGGGTGATAAAGCTCGTTACACCTAATCTTGGTTGTAAACGAACTGTCCAGACTTTATCACAGCTAAAAACTGGCCGTCATTTGATCCTGTTCTTGAGCAACTGAATTATAATTTTTGGTCAATTTTAGAGAGTAAGAATTAGCACCATGATAATTTATAGTCTATAAAATAAATGCATTACGATTGGTAGTGAAGAATAAATTGTGTTATACATCCGATATACATCTTGTTTCACTTAAATGAAACTACATACACACAACATATAACAGTCGTAGAAAACAACATTTAGATTACCCTCGTGACAAAATGATGGCTTTAGTAAAAAAAGGTTCTTATTGTATGGCTATAAAGACGTACAATAAGTTAATAAATCAAATTAAAGAAATTAAAAAGGACACTATTTTTTATAATAAGATCAAACAAATGTTGACATCAAAGGTTTATTATAGTTATGACGAATTTTTAAAGGATAATTTGAATAATATTGACATACAAATATTTTAATGACACTCGTATTTTAAATTTATTATTATGATTTCGGTATTTTACTTTTTTTTTTAATTATTTATTTATTAATTTATTTTTTTTCTTTACATTTTTGACATTTTAGTTTAATTATAATGATTTGAATATTTTAATTGATATAGTTATCAACATTTATTAGAGAATGTTAATTAATGTAGTAAAGTGTAAATGATACTTTTGACGACTGATTTGGGACGCCTTAACCGGCAAATTTATATTTTTGGAAATAGTTTTAAGAACATTGTAAACCAAAAATATTACCAAATAAATATGAATATGAATATGAATATGATAGTGAGATGTATCAGAGTTGTAATTTTATTGACCGATCATGATCTAAGTTTCCATGTTATTTACACAAAAGATCTTAAAAAATATTGATTTAATCATTATTTTAATCAGCAGAGTATATTTACTTTTTCTCAATCATTATTATAATTTGAATTAATACGCAAAACCATATCGGTGCAATATGAAATGATAATAACATGTGATTGCTTAAATAAGCACCGAATCGTGCTCTGTAACAGTGGTATTAATTACAGTATGCGACGAACATTCAGATATAACTTGAAATAGTAAAAAAATTTGGTTCGGGAAAAATATATGAAGCTATAAATCAACGATCATGGCATGGTGTTCGAAAATTTATCTTCACTGATAGTAGTAATGCAGAGGATCACTCAGGCGACGCAAATCGCGTTATTTTAATATCGGGATCTAAAACGTATTCTCGAAGATAGTAAAGCGTTTTTCTCGCTTTGGGAATAAATTCATAATATTCTTTGAGTTTTTCGTGATGTGGAAATATTTAAGTAAATTATTATGTAAAGTTTTTAATTCAACTTCAATAGTCGGTCAGTTTCAAGTTATAATCTATACCTATAATATATCTATATCCGATCGCTGTCTGTAGCTAGAGATAGGGAATGTGTTTACGAAAAATCATAACTAAGGATCTGAAGTAACGAATAGAACCCAAACCAATACTTTCCATAACTTTTGTCTGTTTGATTGCTTGTTTATTTATCCGTGTGTTTGTGCGCACTAATCTCTGGAGCGGTTTATCTGACGTGGATGTATCGTGGTAACTTTAAATAAGGCTAAATGTTTTTATTATTTAAATGGGTCTATAAATAAAGTTGTTTCAATTTTACAAATGCATCATACTACTTTTGTTTTGCGTTTAATAAAATTATTGTTAAGAAATTGTTTTATTGAATTGCCTAAAACATTCTCTAAAATTATGATATTGAAAGAATACTAAAAAACGCTTAGTGAGTAAGTACAACTAGTTAGTACTAATATTGTTTGTTCTTTCTATAAACTTATCTCAAACTAGCATTCAGGTTGTTTTTGTGGTTTATACGTTAAGTGATAAAAGTTATAATCAATATCAAGTTACGACCGCTAAGAGCGACGCGATGTCATTATTTTAACAGCCGGTATTATGAAGCGGTTTCTTGATTCTTTCTGCATATAATATATAACAGTCTGTGATAATTTGGACAAAGATACAGTATTTTTTATAAAAAGTTGTATTTTTTTATTTTCTATTCTCTAGAACAGAATATGACTTTTATAACATATTCCTTGTTCACAAAATAGGTTCTTTTAATATTTTAGATATACATGTAGTATACTGTAAGATATTTTATATGTGTTCATGCTCAGTGGGCTGGGTGTGAGAAGAGGAGTTATTATGTTATAAATGTATAGGAAAATATGTATTCAAACACAGACCATAGGATAGGATTTCACTATTTGTAATATTATTGAATATTATGAAAGGGTTTTTTATATTCAATCCTTAAATAGCGAATGAAATTACTTGTTGTTAATTATTACAATAAGTAATGTGTTGATATTTAATGAGCATTTTTATTCATTGTTCTTATTGGTAGGATATACAAGTGTAATAATATTGTGTAAGTAGCAATAATATTATAAATAAATGTAATGTAAAAATCAAAAGTATACACGAGTCAAAGAGAAAGACATTATTCTGGTTTTATAATTTTATTTATGTAGGTTACAAACGTCAGGTTTAGTGGTGGGAGTCCTACATAACCGTTGCTTTCCCTGGAATGCTGCCCTGGAATACCTTTTTTTCCTTTACTCGTTTTGTACTCATAACGACGGGGAGAGGAAGGTGATAACTGTTCCCGGCTCCAACTGACCACACCATACGTCTATATATGTTTCGTCTATATATGTTCAACAGTTAATATGTAAGTACAAGCAATAAAATAAAATACTGCCTTATTTTGTTTTATTGCTAGTCCAAACGTATTTAAAATATTTTGTTAACATGATAACAAAACGTAAATAAAATAATGAAATATTATTCCGAAAAAGTGTCCTCCACGTCAAAATAACATGTTTATTTTCTTTGATACAGCTGCATTGAAATAAATATAATACCGATAGCCTTTCATATTTAAAAGCTTATTTTATATCTGTTAAAACTAATAAAATTTTAATTTCAATTTTTATAAAATATAAAAACTTTAATTTAAACATCTTTAAATGTTATTGAAACTGTGAAGAGGATACAACTTTGAAAAATTTATATTACATTTTTAGTTAAGCCAGCTTTTAAAGTAAGTATCCTAGACTACATATAGATCGAATTCATTTTTATTTAATCTATTTTTTTTTATTAAAATCATCTGCAATTTCCTGCAATATAATTCCATATCTTAATACTGCAGACATATTCATGATATGTAAATAGAGGCGTCATTATTCTTAAGCATTTTAGGACATGTGCAAATCTATCCAGTCGACGAAATGCTCCTTCTTCGATGTTTCAAACATAAATGTTATAGTCAAACATAAAACTCAACTTTTTGTATTATTTTACAAATGATTATTTTACGATTATTTTTCGATATTTAGATTGTTTAAATGCCTTATTTATTCCATGTTACTATTAATTAGTCAGTCTATTACTGTTGTCGTAGATTCGTTTACGTAGTCAACATTAAACATTAATATTTTAATAGTTAATGATACCATAGTAGGTATCATCTACAAATAATGGACACTCATTTTTATTTATATCGGACATATCATTCAAATATATTAAATTCTCGTCAATCTATAAAGCTTCATTTGTTTGTTTTTTCTATGAACGTGCTTTTCCGTCTTAATAATGGTTTTATATAAACGTTCTGGACAAAAAAAAAAATAACGCTTGTCCATGTATATAGGTACTGAACAACATTGTATTATAACGATGTTGATAAAACTATTATTATACTTGAGAAATGATTATTTTATATTCCAAACTTTAATGTTCTATTCCACCCTCTTCAAGCCTGTTTTTATGAAAAAACCGCTGATAATATTTTTTATATCAAATTTCAATTAAACCGTGAAAGGGTAATAGATTAGATAGACAATGAATTACTTTAACATTAATATTATTAGTATGAATTATGACATTTCTGCGATGATAACTACCACTTCATTTTGCAGACTATTTTGTAATAAATAATCTGATAAGTGCAAATATAAACATTTTAACTTTAATTTTATTGCATCATTTCTTTTCATAAAAATTATCAATTTTTGATACGTATTGTTATAATTACAACGAGTGCGGAAAATGAAAACATTGTAGGTGTAGGTACCTCCTACCTATTATTAATTTAAACTAGGACTTTTTATAGTTGTAATTTACCGAGAAAATAATAGAAAGACTTTTTTTAGTTTATTTATTTAGTTTGATTTGATTTGGTTTAGTTTACTTAAATAATATAAGTTGTATCAAGTATTAGTATTATGTACCAAATTATTAAGAATTGTGCACAAAAATTTGCATTCGAGAAGACAGAGCTGAAATGCTGGAAATAGTATTTCCGATATCGTCATCACCGGAATAACCGCGTTTATAAAATAAATGTTTTATAAATTTATTTTCAATATATTATTAATATAAACTTCTGATTCTACTTCTGATTCCAAGCAGATGTATAATCTAAAATTGTCAGCACAAAATAGGTAAAAGTAATCTCTTTACCTATTATTATAACAAAACCAAACATTCTATAAACCTTTGAAGTATAATTGAAACGAGAAATAAAAGTAAATTTACTGTCCAATATTACATCCACATTTTTCAGCTCAGTAACTCTATCAGAACTTAATATTTAATTTATACTCAATTAAATTGGGTTTTTATTGTAAAGATTTTTTTTATAAAAAACTGTAACAATTTTTATATATATTGTTATATGATAACAATTCTTCCCACGGTAGAAAAAAAGGTATATTCAAATTACTTTGTAACGAAATACAATCATGTAATAATTTTACAGATTTGATAATTTTAATGTCGTCTGCATATTGGGAAGTTGTACAATTATCAATGAATCCCATGATCAAGAGGTCCAACATGAGAGCTTTGAGTTATTCTTGTCTTAACCGGACATAGCTTCTAAACACCGAACAACTTCACTACGATATATATTTTTTATTAATGTATTCTGTTTGTTTGATGATGGTAATTCTTTCCAAAACATGTTTTTACAGATATACGAGAAAAGATGGTGATAGACTCTTTTTTATTCTTATTATTTTAACAATATTTATAACCTATTATAAATATAAACAAGAGAACTTATAAGGACGTCGATTCTTTGTACCTTTTATTACAAACTTGTTAACAGAAAGCAGTTAGTTTACCAAAGAGTCTGGTAAACGAACTGGATGCCTTAATCCGACTTTGCTACTCCGTACCTACTAGTCTCATATCATTTTCAGCTTTGAAAATTTAAATTTAAATACTGAAAATTTTAATACATTCTATATATCTATAAATGACGGCAACATTACCCTCACTTGCACCCTTTGGTCGTTTTGCCATTCTTATCATATAGAAAAAGAAGGAAGCACCAATAATTCACCACCTACATTCCGACCCATCGTGTAATATATGTAATAATATAATAATAATAATATGAAAAAAGAAATCCTTCTTTATTATTATTATTATTATTATTGCGATTGTTGTTGTTGTTCGTATCATTAAATATATTGACGTTTGTGAATCAGTGATCACAAAAATAATTCCGGCTGAGTTTGTTGTGTGGTTCTTCTTAGACCAGAGTTCGTCTGGAACCCTCGCAACATATTTTAAGTTGAAGATTGTCTTTACTGAAAGGAAATCTGTATTTTTAAACGTATGATATCAAAAAAGATCCTCCTGCTACTCCCATTTGACCCACACAAGTAATCTCTGTTTTTGTTTGTTCTGGTTGGTATTGATTTAAAGTGGACAAGATATAGATATCACTTATATATCACAAACAAAAACAATTATGTAACCTACATCCCGGAATAAAATGTTGTATTGGTTTCATTACAAAAATAATAAGTTAGAAGTCTAAAATATGAGGAACAATAATGAATCTGTTTTCTGCAGGCATGTATGTTACCTTAAGCTGCAATTAATACCAACGGTAGATTACATTCTGTTTATATTTGTTATTTAGTCACAATATCAATAATAATACCTTAAATACTTTGCAACAATATTATAACATATATAAAAATAATTGTACTTAGAAATAATAGTATACTTTATTATACTTTACTACATATGTCGATAAAGTTAACATATTGGTTTCTAAAATATACAGCAATGCCGAATATTACCATGAATATATTATTCTTTTGTTATTCACCTCAACAAGTTGTGTATATTACAAATGTACTGTAATGTACTGTACAAATGTGTGTGCATGTTACAAATGTGTGTGTATATTAAAAATGTGTGTGTGTGTGTGTTACAAATATGTGTGTATATTACAAATGTGTGTGTGTATGTTACAAATGGGTTTCTTGTAACCATTCATCGCAGTGTCCGATGTGTTTTGCATATATTTAGTTTATTACTTTCGAGAATATTAGACGTGTACTCTTTTATATAGACATCTTTAATTATAATTAAACCTATAAAGTTCCTTATTCTATCGATAAGCTCATTAGATAGTATCTACCTACTTGATTTATAAATAGTTTCTTGCACTAAAGAGTAGCTCGAAAATTATGTACATAAATAGATAAATAATTAAAATGCCGACTTCTACTTGGTTTCTGTTTTTTTTTTATTTATATTTAAATAATAAAAAAATGAAGTATCTTATATCTAATCACACTAAAACAAATCTTTAAACTTTGAAAGAATTAATATCAGATTTATTTTAAAGAGAGTATAAAAACAGGTTTAATCAGTACCGGGCGATCAAAGTGAATGACTTCTTTAATTTAGTTCAGAGATCGTTTCGGTTAAATTTCCTTTTTTTTTTGTAAGGAAAATTATAAGTTTGTAGAATGTTGATAGATTAAGATCAGATAAATTTATTTGTAAAGTTTAGTTTTCGACTTAAGTTAACTGATACTTTATCTCTAAAGTGATTCGTATTAATTAATTATTTAAACCGGCCACGTGCATGTCGTGTCGTGCCTGTCAATGTAAGGCAATGTTTCGTTGTTCATTGGCAACAACATGGATGATTATCCGATGTATCTAGATATCCGATGTATCTAGATGGATAGATTTATCCACCTGCAGGCTTTCTGTAAATCTTTTTAAGGTGTACAATTACTATTTACATTACTTAACGTCCTAAGGCCCCCATGTGGGGCAGAGGGCGTCAACAGTGCTCCGCCATCGCGTTCGGTTCTGGGCATTCACTTCGCCTCGGACCACGTCAACCCGATCGCCTTCAGTTCCGCTGCCTCTGAACGCCTCCAGGTGTGTTTACAAGAATTACAAGTTTAACAAGAATTCAAACTTTAAAGCTTAATATTTCACAGTCTTTTAATCGAAAAATGTTTCTTGCAAACCCACCGTATTTACAAGATCTATCTTACGATATCCCACAACATAGGCTACTTATACCAAAATACAACCCCATTACACGTATAAAAAAGCTGCACAAAAAAAAAATATTCTACTAATTTGTTTGTATGATCGTGCCGATTTATTACTTTCTAGTAGTAAAAGTCTATGAGCTAGGCTGCAGACAGACGGACAGAATGACGGACATGACGAAACTATAAGGGTTTCTCGTGGACAGAACCCAAAAATCTATTAATATTTTTTTTTCTTGTAATCAATTATATATAAGGTGAATAATAATATATTTATATATTCTGATACATTAATATTTTCTGTGCAAAGAACCTTAACATTTCAAAATACAATATTCGTCGATGTACTCGTATACGATATGAAATAAGAAAACATATATTACGCAAATACACTTACAAAAATTAATAATACTAACAATGTATTAGTGTGGAATTTAGTTAAATAGCTATAAATATTACAAAAAATATTAATAGAGTTAGATAATAATTAATTTAATATTACATGTATGGACTGAGACTTTCTAATTGTAGGCGTTGCCACGCCACCAACTAAAATAAACTTGAAAGAAAAACATTACACAAATATTCCATTTTATTTTGTAATTTTATTGATATTGTTCATTTTGAAAAAATATATATTATATTATTGCTGAGGATGTGCCATAAAGAATATTATTATTGTTATTATTATTATTAAAATTAATTTAATTTAAATTGTTTCCTTCATTTTTGTAGAATTACTTTTGAAGTCTAAAAAATAAATAACTAGTCGTTCTGTGACCTCAGTACGTTAGGGGATGAGACAACGTTTTAAGTGCCTTTTCCAAAAAGAAATAAGTATACCTATGTATGTATATAGGTACATAACTACCGAACGAACTTGGCTCCATCAAATAACAACGGAGTTATTCAACTTTAAAATGTTTGATAATTAGCTATGGCCGCCATTTTGACTTTTGATATAACAAGAAAACACCTTAGATTTCGGCAAAGAATACTTAGACGAAATTTCAGCCCGCTAGCTGCCGCAAAGTCTGTTCTTGTGGTACGGATAAGAAATCCGCCATAAAAATTTAAATAATTCAAAGAACACACCTACCAATTTTCGTGACGATTGCATGAAAAATAGGCCTGCTACGCCAAAACAAAAACTAAAAACACCGCCATTTTGGATTTTTTCTCCCAATAAGAAAAATGACCGGACAAAAAAATAATTAAATAACTCAAAGAATATGATCACCCATTTTTGTGGCTATCGGATGAGAATTGCTCCTCCTACGCCAAGAAACAAAACTAAAAACGCTGCCATATTGGATTTTTTCGCTCAATCAAAAAAACGGCTGATCATAAAAATAAAATAATTCAAAGAACACACCTACCAATTTTCGTGACGATAATATGAAAAATACGCTGGCTACGCTGGAACAAACGTACTAAAATACATACGGAAAAATAGCAGAATGGGCCTATCTACTGGGAATGTAGTCCTTCGGACAAATGCTTCGCTACGCTCAGCATTCGTCCTTCGGACAAATATCTATATGTGTAGTTGTAAGGTTAAGCTGTTAAAATTTTTATTAACGATATGGCGATATATATGTATTCATTTTGCATTGCAATATAAATATTACTATTAGTATATTTAATGAATATATAGTATCGGTGAATTTTAGTTTTTGCACTAGCAGAAGCGGTATTTTTATTACCACGAAAATGGTCTTTGATCAAAATCGCTATTTTTGGTTATTTTACTGAACTTTTAGGGAAGGATAAAAATTTTGTTTTATTGTTATTATATCCTAAAGTATCAGATGTTAACAATGCTTTTCAATATTTCCGCAATATGTTTTAAACTAGAGTTATTTCTGCAAAAAATTGATCTTAAAATAGTATGTCACAGGTTTATTACTTCAATAAGTAACTTGAAGGAGTGGGAAAAAGTTTCTATATATATAAATCCTCCGCTAATTCAGGATTCACCAACCCCGCTGGAATAGTACAAGGATCGCTAAAAGCTGTTTTATTTATATTATGAACAAAGAAAGAAAAGACAAAAGAACCTATCTTTGAAAAGAATCGACCTATTTTTCACTTTGAGTCCATTATTTTTGGCGAGACGAAAAATTGTTCTGCTAATGCACCTATTGTGTGTTTATAGTATGTTCATAGTGATCGGCGGCCATTTTGTTTTAATATAAAGCGGAACTACACACAAATCTTAGTGTCTTTCATAATACTGCGAAGGTTAAATGTAAAGACATCATAAAAAAGACTAATGTGGGCTTATGTCAATTTTTTTATATTATTTTAATTTGAGCAAAAATGCACGGCTTACTATCTTTCTATTTAAGAGATTCGATCCATTTTTAAACTTCTGTAACTTCTCAATAAAAAAAATTTTGAAATATTAAACTTTCAGTAACCAAGAGAGTATTATATAGCTAGACATTTCCAAAATACATTTAATTTATACCAGTAGCTTAGAAATTATTGCAAGTCATAGTTCCTTTATTTTGTCACTGACCGGTCATCAAAATCGAAGTGGTTCTTCCCGTTAACCTACAGCATTGAAATTTGATATATTATAAGGTTTAGTGTATACATAAAGTAAAAACTGTCAAAACTTCGAAAATGGAAGATATGGAAGACATGCCATAGGTAAACTATCACAGATACGGAAATTTTTTATGTGCAATTTTTATTTATAGCCAAAATACTGAAACCTAGTAATTAACTTTAAAAAAAAACATCGTTATGTTTTTCTATGTAATGCATGCGATGCAGTGGCATCGATGTTATATATATAAAAATAATGGATGTGCTCCATACTTCGATCGTTTTTTTTACAAGTTTATCCAACTTATGTGGTTTACATTTAATTTGTTTTCTGTGAAGCCAGAGTCTGGAGAGAGGTCGGGTCGGGTCATTCGACCATTTCCATTTTTTATGGGTTGACCAACTTTGAAGATGTTGCCATCCAATCCGTCAATTTTTTTGTAGGTTTGCGGCTTCGAAAGATCAAATAAAAAAATATCGATGTTTACTAGAATTTTTACTAAATCGTTCCTTCGATACTATACACCGAGTGTTTTTAATACATGGATGTATATCGTCCACTTATATCGAAACTTCTCAGAAAAGCCGAAGCAGGGAGTGGACTTTGAGAAAGCCCGCACCTAAAGTGCAAGACACGAAAAAATAAAAACAAGGATTATCTACAAAAGCGAATGAGATCCCATCAAAAACAAAACATCTGAATAATGTCTAAATCTTGCAACGCCGGAAAAAGTTATGAAATCAACTCTAAGCCAAGTCGGTTAATTCAATATTTGGAACCACCCACCCCACCCTCCTTTGGGAGCAGCTTTAACCACTTTGTCATATGTGATACTTTGTTAGTTTACTATTAACATTTCATTATGACTGTATCAGTATTAAGTTTTGTTATATCTTAATGAACGGAGTGACTTGCCAAACGGTATTCTTTTAAATATATCAAATACGGACAAGTTTTTATTCAAATTAGTTAGTTATTTAGTTTTAAGTAATTTTTTAAGATAAAAAAGGTTACTTATTTATTGAGGTCATAAAAAAAAAATAATCCGTAAAATGTCCAAGAAACGGTATAATTATTTTTAAACTGTTTTCAATACATTAATTTGATTTGTCAAATCTTTTGTAACAGATCTATCAAAGGCCGTGAAACGTATATTTGAATGGAGTTCAAATCAATCCTAAAGGAGCGACGGTCACTACACGAAAATAAAAAACAGGGCTGTTCTATGAGAGGGGTTAGTTGTCTGCTCCTCTTTTAGTGTTTTCGTTCAATTCTCTTTTAGATTTCAACCTTTTCTGTCTGGTTTCATTGTTTTGGGTCAATCTGAATCTATTGTTTTTATCCTTTGAGAGTTCTTGCTTTCAACGCGTATCTTAAATTATTCATTTTAATATAAATATAAATGTATATATCTTACACGTTCAAACATTATAATGTAAGGAATAATTGCTTTAAAGTTGGCAAGTATTTCTTTGCTATTTTTAGAATTACAACTTTTCAATATTATAAAACAACGTATTGAAGTTATCAATTTGACTGATATTAATGATAAAAAAATATTTTGACATACATTTTTTTGTGTTATTTTTTCAATTATCAATTTGCAATATACTTATAGAGACATTTTGGTGTAAATTATATTTATTAAACATCTAGTTAAATAATAATAAAAAGCCAAGTCTCTTTATAATAACGTGTATTCGTTGCACAGATGAGTTTTAGTTACGCATAAATATTTGTTTTTCACTTTGTTTATATTTATGTAGCTTTATTAATTAATCCAATAATATATTATATTATATGTGTTATTATATTGTACTTTCATGATATAGTATTATATAAGCTGGGTAATCCAATAATATAATTGTTTATATCATTGTTTATTTAATTATACTAAAACTACTAATGTAATTGTATTAAAGTTTATTATTGTTGTATTAATTAGATTTAATATTAAATATTATGTTTTTATACTTAAATATATTAAACATATAAATGGCTTTTGGTTGCAATAAATAGATTTAGTAGTTTAGTATTGGTCAGGATAACTGTTTTGTTAGTATTTAAATTATTAAAATGTTTAATGTGGTAATGTGGCGCCTGTGGCTGTTAAATAAGTACTCGTATAAATACGGCTACGAGCCCCAATTGATTCTTAATAACATCCGTACTGGACATCTGATAAGCTAAGTATTTTTATACTCCTATTGTTTAAGTCTTTTATTTTAACGTCATGGTGCCGTTTGCATATTGAGCGAAGCGAACCCAGTGTATCGATTCATCGTTTCCCATTGACTTCAATGGGATATCAGGTTTTTGACATAATATTAAAAAAAATTTTTTTTTTTTGGTGGACATTTTTAATTTTTTTTAAACCATCACCTATGTGTGTCTTTTTGATTGCAAAATTTCATAATTTTTCGTCAAGTCATTTTCGAGCCAATTCGTGATAAAGAATGTAAAGTCTCCAGGAAAACGCTCCGCTCACTTCCTTCGCTTCGCTCAATTAAATATGTTATTTGGCATTGATTTTATTTAAAAAGAATTTCGTTTAAGTTTTAAGTTTCATTTAATTCTACGCGGGCGGAGTCGCGAGCAAAAGCTAATCATTCATAAATCTATTAATAACACAAGATTATTTTAAATGCAAAATGCAAAAAACTCCACGCATACGGTTATATTTAAATAATATAATTTTATGTTTCTCTTTAGACATATAAATATGATTATGATAAGATAGCAGGAAATAAAATAGAGTTTTTTAGTGAGCGGAATATTAGTGTTAATGAGTATATATGGTCAGTATGTTAAGAATCGCAATTTAAGATCACTTATTGAATTCTCTCCTGAGTTACCCAGCTTAACAACAACATATGAGCTTGTATGGAGTAGTAACTGCCTCTTACAAAAGATCGGCATGAAGTAGCTATTACCTCTGTTTCATACGATAAGTGAGAAGAGAAGTCCAAGGATTTAATATATACATATTGATTGAAAAGACTTACTTTTGGATATTTTATTAATATATATACATCAACATTATCTTGGTAGAGAATATAAATTTATATCGGGCGATCTTACAAGCGCGCTTACACAAGCGAAGATAGATCACCCGATATAAATAACGGGGTATCCTTACGATCATCAGGGGACTACGTCCTTAGAATGTATATATGTACAAATATGTAACACAAAAATACTAATTCCTTCACTATACATTTGTGAAACGAACTTACAGTTAAAATAAGATGATGTCTTTGCAATACCTTTAACTTTATATGTACAGTATACTATATATGAAAATTATAATTAAACAATTAGAAAGCAATTCATATATATATATATATACATATGACCTTACTTTACCTTAGTACCTTCTATTAGGCCTTACATCAGATGGATACTGACACTCGACAGTCTGTGTAAGGACAATCCAATTGGAGTTTTGCTGACAAATCCCAAAGTCTATTTTCGAGTACACTAATAACTTTATTCGTTGAGGATTTGAAAAACTTCCTATGATTAATGTCTGTTTGCGATCTTCAAGATTGGAGTAATTATAAAAAGTGAGTAGAGAAGATGGATGAGACCGAACGAGTATTTGATTGAGCACTAATTTGAGTAAATTCTGTGATATTTAGTTAACAGAAACAATTATAGAAGCAAATTTGTAAGAAAGACATTAAATAAAAAACGATACATAAAGAAATGTGAATAACTTGAAGTCGCATATACTTTTTGTTATTAATACTTGATGTAAGCTGTAAAAAGTACAGTATGATGTTATCATATTACATTTGTTCCAATCTGTTATCTCTCAACAGTTACATCAGTTGCTACAAGTGCGTTCACTTCTTAATTGATGTACCCGTAGGTATTATATCTATGGACGTATCCAAAGCTGAACGCTAACACGGCCTAGGTTAAGGTGTAAGGGATATTATATTATTATTATATCAGGCCAAGTATAATTGATTAATAAGCCATGACATTTGGATCTATTACAAAGTGTGACCTTATCAGGCCATTATTATTTATTAAACTGCTTCACAGTAATAACACCGTCGAAGAATGTTGTTGTATGAAGTTTCTACTAAGTACAATAAGTATATACAGGGTGGGCCATGAATTAGTTAACATTTGAAAAAATCGTATAAAAAAAACCATTTAACATATTTTAGAAATAGTTTATTTACGAGAAAGCTAATTAGTTGTAATTTATTTTTTTAAAATTATTTCGTCTAAATGACCACCGTTTCGGTTCTTGCACTGATCTAAGCGAGTCCTGAAGTTTTCGAATACTCTTCTGCAAAGAGACCGCGAGATCGCCGACATCTCTTCGATAATTTTTTCTTTAAGTTGACGGAGTGTATTCGGTTTATCAATGTAGACACGACTATTTAAATAACCCCATAAAAAGAAGTCTGCTGGGGATAGATCTCGACTTCTGGGCGGCCATGGGATGTCACCTCGTCTGGAAATCACCTTTTTCCGGAAACATTTCTTTGACCACCGGCAAGGACTCGTTCGATGTGTGACACTTGGCTCCATCTTGTAGAAACCATGTGTTACGATTATAGCCAGCAAATTCCAGTAGCATCGGTGCTAAAAACTCCCGTAACATTTTCACATACTCGGCAGAATTATTATACAGTAACTGAACGGCCTCGAGAACCTTCAAAAAAGTAAGGTCCGATGATTCCTTTTGTTGAAATTGCAGCCCATACAGTTACCTTAGGAGAGTGAAGTGGCCTTTCATGTTTAGCTTTGGGATTTTCGCTGCTCCAATACCTGCAATTCTGTTTATTTACATGCCCATTTAGGTGGAAATGGGCTTCGTCAGAGAATAAGATGTTGTCAAAATTACTGAATCGAGTTAACATTGTTTCGGCATATGACTTACGCAAATTTAAATCATCAGGGTTTAGTTCTTGCACTATCTGGATCTTATATGGATGTAATTTCAAATCTAATTTCAAAATACGGCGTAATGATGTGCGGGATAATCCTAATTCAGCCGAACGTTTGCGCGTCGATAAATCTGGATCACGTCGAACAGAAGCGGAAACTTGCTGCATGTTCTCTTCGCTTCGAGAAGTCCGCGGGCCGCCGGTTTGTTTCACATTTAGTGTAGATCCCGTCTCTTCGAACTTCTTCACCCATTTCTTTATTAAAGGAGCACTTGGACACTGACTTAAGTCGTGTAAACCATATTCAACGCGAAATAAGCGTCTCACAGTAATGAGCGAAAAGTTGTTTAAATAAAACTGTTTCACACAGTAAGCGCGTTGTGGCCCCGTGAAGCGAACCATTGCGACTAAATTTCCAAGAAGCGAGCTATTGCCCCCGCCCGCGCCCGCGCCCCGCGCGGCAGTAGTTTGCGTGGTAAGTTACATTTAAATGTTAACGAATTCTTGGCCCACCCGATATAAGTTGATTATTATTTGAGTTTCAAAGTATACTACATTATTTAATTAAGTTCGTATATTTAACAGAATATGTAGATGTGTAGTTTGTATGTTTAAATGACTTTATTCGGATAAATCCAAAATCTGTTGTTACCTGACGGAACGGTGTGAGTATAATGTATGAAATAAATAAAATTACGAATATAGGAAACATGCACCGAATTGTATTTATGGTTTTGAAGAATAAATTAATTTTATTTACAAATAACTATAAAAAGCTTTTATATTTGCTCGTGAGTGTACGTTGGACCTGCGCCGGAATTATTTATTACAGCTTTTGATATATACTACCATGTAAATAAATGTCCTTGTTTTAATTTTGTGACAAGAAATTATGAAATCAGGAAATAATTCGAAATCCTCTAGTTTTCTCATTGATGTTTGTCTGTTTTAAAAAACCGTTTGAATAATCAAATCTTGAGTCTTTTGATGACGCAAATGATAGGAAATATGAGAATTTTATAGTATTTTATATTAATTGATTGATAATTTGTTAATCAATGATATTGATTTGGATGTAATGGATAGTAATACAGGGATCATCTTTACGAAGTGCGATTAAGTAGTGGATAATGGTGGATAACATTTAAAATGTCTGTTCATAAAAGTTCTAATAATACGATGTAAAAATTATAAATATATCTTAAGAATGTAATTTAATCATACACTTTGGAGGTAGTTATTTACTATATTTACTTTATGATTATAAACTTTACTACAAGTTGATACAAACTAGGTGAAAAGCAAATTATTATTAATGTCTTTCTGAAGACGACCTCGTGACTTGTTATCATTAGTGAGACACGTCTATGTAATAGATAAATGATCTTATCACGAACAAGCAACAGTTAAAATATCTGTATATAAATATAGTTGTATTTAAATCTAACACTAAATACTTAAAAGTTTAATAAAATTTTTAAAAAGGCCATATTTTGTCTTTGTTTTAATTCAATTTAATAATAAAGAGAAATTACTAACTTTAAGACTCATTAAAAGTACCAAAAGTGATCTTTACGGAGTTTTTGTATGCACATTACGGGTTTAAACGAGTCACTTTCTTCAATTATTATTCTTTGTTCTGTTTAGTTCTTTAACATTCCACTCCATACTGTGATGTAATAATAACCACTACAGATATATGTTCAATAGAATTTTTAAACAAACAAACACATTACATATTTAGATTCAGAAAAAAAAAGATATATCGACGTTAGATTTAAATAGTATGGACATACATATTTAAGTAATTTATAAGATACCTGTCGTTTGCCAGACAGCAAACAAAATATATTATTAATATATTTTACTTCTTCATTAAATTAAATCTTGAACTCAGATACCTGTTTTAAATACTGAAATAAATAACAATGAAATAAAGTGTGAATAAGAGCGACAGATTTTAAGTTTATGGAACTTAAAATCTGTCGCTGTCGCACACTTATTTTCTAGTTCGAAAATACTTTTATTAAAACAATTAGTTGCATGCGTAATGTTTTGAATTTGGCGTCAATATATATTTTCACTTTTGATATTTAAAATATTAATATAATGTACCATATCATAGATAATGAGTAATTAATAACAATAAATAGAAGTATTTATAGAGATACCATTATTTATGAAATATCTTTAGTTTTATTCTTAATAAAGTTTTAAAAGTAAATAAATGTATTTTAATTTTTAAAAAATGTTAATTATATTTTATGAATTGCAAATGTTTAATTTATAAAGTAAAACTTTAAAAAAAAGAACAAATGTATAAAATATGGTAAAAATGTGTGTTCTTTTCTACGTTGTATTCTGAATAACTTTAGTAGTTTAATTTCAATCTCACATTTTTATTTCAGTATTTTATGAAGTACTTTAAATGCAATAAAAATGCACATGTATTATGTTAGTTTTCAAGTCAGATTAAAATATCGTATTTGATCAGACGTCATATATTATATTGAATGTCTCTGTTGTAATATAATACGATGTAAATATTCATCAAGTGTTCTCTATTATTATTCATGAACATATTCACACATTTACCTTATAATTATAGTTTATCAAAGGGGTGTGAATGTGATTCCTCGTCATCTTAATGGCGTATAATGAGTTAAATCAATTATTTTGATTAATATTGAATTATACAACTTGAAACATAACTAACTATATTTAAAGATTCGTTTGTTATTTCTCATCTAACTAGCCTAACATACGAGTACCATTAAAAATTAGTAAATTGAAATTTCCTAGAATAATTTGCTGAAAATTGCGCTGGGCTTCTTTTTCTGTGAAGTCGAACTAAACTAACTGGAAACAAAGGCAGTATCTATTTTACCATAATAAACTTTATTACAATTTTTTGTGATACGTATAAAATTATTTATAAAATTATTAAACTAAACTCTCTGTGACCTCCTCTTGCTCCGACATAATAATAATATGTAGTATAGAGAAGTAGTAATGATAATAGTGATCTGCTACATAAGATGTATTTATTTTATAAAATATCTTCTCTATAGGATAGATTATATATGACTTTAAATATGTTAATAGCATTAAAATTCCAAATCACATATTTTTGGTTAAAAACGATTAGAATGCAATTGGTTTAGGTATTTTCTATTTCAAATGCTTTCAAAGACCAAAGCAATAGAGTCTATTTTAGAAGTAACTATTTGTATTTCATAAAACAGTCCAATGTAAGTGTTACAAGATACATTATCAACCTATATAATAAACACAATCTTGTATCTACTCGAATAACAATAATAATCTAATGTACTTGACATATGATATTAATTCTCTGACTTCTTTTTAATTATAATCGTTACTTTAATGGTTTATCATTCTTATATTACTTATTTTGAAATGTACATATATAGATTATAATTTAAAATTACAATTCAGATTTTATAGACTATCTTATGCTTGTAACAAAATAATGAGGGACACATTACGATCTAATAATAAAATAACAATTATTAAGAAGAAGAGATTTAAAATGTAGATCAAAATTATTTATTTAAATATGTATTGTATATACAATAATGTGACGGAGGTATCAGATGAAGGTGTGATGTTGTCACGTGTGGTGATACGGACGATCGCTCTCGACTCGCACATCTACATATACGAATATTTGATCACAATGTATGTCTGAAGAGAGGAAGGTATTCGTCTCACTTTATATGTAAAAATATTATGTTCGTTAAATTTTGTGTTCAGATGCCTTCTAAGATTATAATAAAATTTTAAGTATAGATTACTATCACGCACAAACTTACAAAATGCTCAAGACTTTAGTGCAATGTTTTACCTCTGTAAGTAAACTCCAAGTCTAAGTATAAATTCCGCTTGACTGGCTCTATGTGGAATTAGTTTTATTATTGTTCATGTGCATTTCTATGAACACAAAATAAATGATATAACAAACAAGAATTATGAAATCTATTTCTAAATATTGTTCAAAGATTTGAAAACTTCGTTCTGATGCTTGATATTCGCACACCTTTCTTTCTACCATTTAGTTATATTTGATATTGGTAGCTACATGGCAGTCTACATTTTTATAACAATATATTGAAAAAAGTAACTTACTTACTTTTTTTTCTTGTTATACATTAAGCTATGTACTTTATTTATTTAGTATTATTTATGTACAACAAAGAGCATACAAACAAACAAACAAGGTTTTCTTATCGAATTTTATTTCAAACTTGAAAACAGTCTATGTGATGGTAAGTGGTACCAACGACGATGAATATCTGTAGACATGTTAATTTTGCAAATGTGGGTTATAAATCCCAATTCATGAAACGTGTTATTTAACAATACAGCTTTACAAGCTACAGTCACAATTACTGCAGCTAAGCTACCATCTCCAAATTATAACTTAAAATCATTGTAAATCGCAGTCTTATCTTAATTGTCATCATCCAATTACATGTATTATTTTAATTATTAATATTTTCATTCAACCTTTATTTTAATTATAATTCCATTAAATAAATACTTGTTTGTTAGGTGGAGGAGAAGTGAGTTATTATTAATGTAATACTAAGTATATTCACAGTCATAGTGCAGGTCGCTGTGACACTTGCTTGATGCGGTTCACCTTCCAGTAGAGAGAGTGACATTAACATACAAATGATATATATTATATTAAACATTTAACTTTCTTAAATAATACCCAAATTAACTAATTGTGTTATTTATTATCTTCCAAACACCGTATTCCGGGATGTATAAAATACTGCACATTATAAATTATACTCAAACTTTAATACAATACATACAATACTATGAAATATAAATGTTTGAAATATTATTTACTTTCAATTCAAATCCCTCAAACTTGGGCAATAATTAAAATGAATGCTTAAGGAGCTTGAGAAACGTATTGTTAATATTAACTTTTTGTATAAAAACAACTGAATTAATGAGTTACATCATTAAATGTATTCAGTGAAAGCTTTATTTATTTGTTTTATTTTATAACAATTAGCCTACCATTTCATAGTGTTCACCGTTTTAGTTTTTATAATGACGTA
This sequence comes from Melinaea menophilus ssp. n. AW-2005, assembly GCA_918358695.1. Classification (NCBI taxonomy): domain Eukaryota; kingdom Metazoa; phylum Arthropoda; class Insecta; order Lepidoptera; family Nymphalidae; genus Melinaea; species Melinaea menophilus. The sequence goes on along the minus strand of OU911054.1, from coordinate 3,135,387 downwards.
TGCAGATTGAGTATGCTATCTAAATCTATATATTTGATTTCAGTTCAGTCACCCTAGACAGTCTCTCTACGACTGCCATCGCGCTGCGCCCGCCATGTTGAAATTATATTATTATCACCGGAAATGTAATTGGAACTAAACATTAATACAAATTTTTTGTACATTTCCATCCATCAAAAGCTTTACAAATATACACTTTAATACAAAAAAAAATATCACACAATACTAGTTTGATATTATCTGATACTTAAGTACTTAAAGTGTGATTTGTCCTACTTTTTTGAAAAATTATGAATATTTGAATTAGTCATCAATCAATTATACTAAAAAATGCACTTTAATTTAGTTTTGTTTTAATATGATGATGATCAAAAATATTTTGTTGCGCTTGGTTGGCGGTCTTAATTTTAATAATAACCATCATATTGGGTCAGATTTCTTATAATGAAAAACCAAGATTGCATATCTTATCATCGTGTCTTGAGCGAAGCGAACGAAGTGAGCGGAGCGTTTTTCTGGAGACTTTGTAATGACATTCTTTGTCACGAATAGGCTCGAAAACTATTTGACGGAAAGTTATGAAATTTTACAATCAAAAAGATACACATTAGGTGATGTTGTTAAAAAAAATAATTTGAAAAATGTCATGTGGTTGAGGAATAAGTCAATGGAGAACGATGAGTCATTACACTGGGCTCGCTTCGCTTAATATGCAAACAGCAACCCAGATTTCGCGAGCGTAGCGAGTCTAAATTAAGGGTCGGTTGGTTGTTTATTATTTTTCTTGTAATTTATAATTTTACTTTATTAATTATGAAAGTAAGTACCTGTTTTGACTTCTTACATTGTCATTGTTTAAGTGTTACTCTTAAATTATTGTATTTTTTAAAACTACATTAGAAATTAAATGTTTCAATTTAAATAAACAATCAATCAGTATGGTGACAATCTAAGAAACAATTTAACATTTGGTCTTGAAACTATATTACTAAGATAACTTACAGTATTGTGTAATCGTAGGGGTTGCGTTCAAGAGAGGATAATAATGTAAATTAAAAAAACGGTTTCAAGAACTAATTAATGAAGAAATATACGTATGATAATCTTGATTCAGAGCTATTTATAAAAATATTAATTCTTTTGCTAGAAGCTAGAAAATAATTAGCCTGAAAGAAATAAAAAACCCCAGAGGCGGTGGAATAAATGGTGGAATAAACTTGGCGAACATATCTTTTAAATCACACTCTGTTACAATGATGTAACATTGTCAAATGTGACAGAGGAGGACACTTTATACTGCCTTTGTGTTTATCTTATTTTTAATACAACCAATTAATCTATTGTGTTTATTGTATTTTGATTTACTAATAAAAGGCCAAAAAAGCAGTTATTTATTTATAAAATTTCCTACATTAAATTTTTTAAGAGTAATAAGAAATCATTGTTTATTACTCATCATTATATTCTTTTGTCCTATAGATAATGTATGTTATAAATACAATTTGTTAAATCAAAGTGAAACATTTTTATGACAGATGTCTGATTCTGGATATTTTACAAAAAATATAATAATGATACAATTGGATTAAATATTTGTAGAATCCGTATGAAGAGTCAAGTACTTGTAAATCTTTCTTCGTATTAATGGTAATACGAACAGATGGCTGTATGCAGACCATCTGCAAATTGATGCTCATGCGAAACCGGAGTGGATTGATTCAGCTAACGCTTACATTAACAATGAAAATGTTGACATTAAATTTACATTTTTATTCCATACAAAAGGTCTTCTATAATTTGCTGAATACCATTTCATATGACTATTACTTTATAACCACTTAAATGATTAAACATTTTGTAGTCAATAGTTTAATTCTACCATTGTTGTCTTTATGAACAGTAATTGTTGGAAGTTTTCTCTTCACTTACTATTATTTCTATCGCTTTCATTCTTGCGTAATAAATTATGTACGTTATCTGAGTTGTCTAAGTAGCTACAGTATCTTCTGAAATATAAATCTGTTGGTTAACGTTCTCTTTGATTAGAATCCATCGATCGAACTCGACCTTGACCTCGATCTAGAATATCAATAAGATCTCAACATCAAATAACTCATTGAAGTACTGTTAACATAGATGATCGAACTTAGATGGTCTTAAGAGGAAATAATAAGTATTATTAAATATTATTCTTCATAAACATAATGATCTGAACACGTTCAAGTACAAGATGAATAGATCCATTCCTCTGTAAGACGTAAGCAGTGAGTGCTCTGCAGACAGCACTTCACTTTAAATATTTTATCATTTTGATTATATTCACGGAAAACATTTCTCGTGTGAAGTTATTTTAAGTTATTTTAGTAAAAAAAACATATAAAAAATATTTTAGGACATACAGATAAAAATATCAATATATAAGTTTGGGAGTAAAGGTGGTGGAATCAGAGTTGAAGATCTCTTTTAAGTAAACTTTGTTCTTCAGAAGTAAGTTCAGTAAAGAGTGGTTGGCGTACTTAAAAGACATTTTCAACTTCTAACGGAAGTAAAATATAATATATTACACACACATGTATACATATAACTCAGTTACACTTACATGTATAAATTAATATTAAAATCAAAATTAAACATACCCATCAACATACATCTAAGCTTAACAAGTATTACGAACTATCTAACGAACTGATCAGGATTAAATTTATAGTTAATTTGTACGCTGTAGAAGTAGGAGCGAGAAGTATGACGGCAAAATCTCTCTACAACTTATTTTCAGCCTTTCTAGAACGATCATCAGTTCATTTCTAGAACGTATTTCAAAGGCGGCTTTAGTAGGTTCTTACGATATTTGGTTAGGTAGGGAGAGGAGCGTGAACAGTGAAGGTGGACGTGTATGTGCATAGTAAAGGGGCCCCTTAAACCTACATCTGGGTCGCAATCCCAGGCATTGTTTGCGCTCCTCTTCTTGCAACGCGATGGGCGCGGCACCCGCACGGTGAATCCATGGAATGCTAAAAAGCTTCGTCTCAATGTACTCCTTTATAAATAGTTACATAAATATTACTTAAATGATCTATTGACACCACGCCTCCCATGCTTTTTACATTGCAATATTTTTTTCTTATTTACACTATTGTTAATTTAAAATAGTTTTCTTGTTTTTAAGTTTTAATTTCACAAAAGCTTTTTGACCGAAGCTAATACAAGCGCGCTAATATACCATAGAATAAGTTGGAAGTTCTTTATAATGTTTTACAAAACGGGAAGATGTCTCAATATGACGAAAGAAACGTTAATTATTTATTTACGATATTTAACAACCATAATAAAGTTAAAATGAAATTGATTCTAATAAATATTAATCTTTGTTTTGATTTTTATAAAACGTCAGTTAATTTGTCACCTATCTCCAAAACTGTGCACACACTGTCAATGATACGCAGTGGTGGAGGGCTTTAGTGCAGAGGTGAGGGACGTTTGGTACTAACATTATCACATGTGTAGTGTACAAACCAGTGTTTTCATTATCAGCGTTATCTCTGAAAGAAATTAAATCCATCTAAGAATAAACTTAAATTACGAAAAAGTATTTGTGTACTTATATTCAAATATAATATACTATAAAGAATACATCGCTCATGGCAGATAGTCTCGCCTCTGCACCGCGCACCGACTCCATTCTAGTGTGTAATTTTTCATAATAATTTGAACAACACATATTCCTTAACATTTCACACCGCGAACACAGACGTGAGATATTACATTCATGAGCATGTCCCAGAAATTCAATATTTTGAAACTATATTTTCTATTTATGTTTGTTATTTCAATTGTGTTGTCAAAATGTATTGTTTATATTAATTTCTTCTACAGATATTTTGTAATTTATCTCTCAGTACAAGAGAACCCCTTGCTTTAGATTAGATTTATTAAAAATACAAAAACAAAAGGGTGGCTGCATTGGCGTCGGCTAAATATGTACGTCTACATTTTTACCCTAACGAATATCTCGAACATTCGGCCCTTTTTAGTCAGTATTTCAAACCTTGTTAAATGGATTGTACATTGGGATTTATTTTTATCTTTCAAGTGTATTAATTTTTTTATTTACAGAGAAAGGTATTTGTTAATTTAAAAAAAAAACATTTTTAGGTTACCGCGAAAATTTGAAAATTTTCGAATATAAATGCTCGGCATATGTTGATCCAGATAAAAAACGAACACCGTAGAATATTTCAAAACCCATTTGGTAATATTTAATCGACGCGTACAGACTGTAAGATAATACTCTCAAAGTACTTTTTTTGTTGCTTAAATATGGATTCCTATAATTCTAAATAACTACATTATATAATTATTTTTAATGCCACAAATTATTCTATTTATTAACTTAAATCAATCAAAACATACTAATAATTTAAAGAATAGTGGATGTAACACATACACCTACGTAAAGTGATAATATGTTTGTCTGTTATAATAATAAACAAGTTATTCTGTGACAATTACAACCTTTTGATCATATTATGTCCAATAAATATCATAGAGTCCAATTTGTAAATTAAATACATATCTGCGGAAAATAATGGAAATAAATAATTATAAATATATTTTTCTTTCTAAAGTTATATATGAGATCAAAGTATCATTACAGGATCCAACGAAAGTAATTTGTTCCTAAATTACAAATAATAATTAAGGTGTGTAACAAACAAGCAAGGTTTCTTTAGACATTTCTTTCTTCACAGTGAGTCTTGAACCGTACTATGTACAATATATATTGAAGTATACGAGTACTTCTCAACTCTTATCTTGTAGCTTATTTAATATAATAATTTAATTTCCAAAATTTTCAGTTTAAAACATTACAAGTTTAAGGCATAGAGAATTTGTATCTTAAAATGAAACAAAATTGTAATTTGAAAAACACACAATCGCTATATTTAAACTGACAACAATTAATTAGTTAATTAATTTAAAAAGAGCTCCAACACTTGCTGGGGGCGTTTATTAATGAACTTAATATATATTTAAATATCAATGTTTTTTTTTATTAAACGAATCAACTGGTTTTGACATTTTCTGATTACCAACGTTCAACGTTTTTGGTGAAAATTTTGATTTTAATTCGTATGTTTTATCTATAAGTAGAATTTAATTTGATTGGTGTTAATTGAGAGTAGACGACAATGTGCAGACAATCTTTCATGCATACATACATATCGTTTGGTTCTAGTTCAAAGTGTATCTTAAGCTCTACACTCACAAACTGACAAAGCATTAAAAAATTAGATAGTCGGTGTCTTTGATATGGTCTGTATTACATGGTTATTAAATATTTCAATAAAGATGGTATTGTCATTTCAAATGACATAACAACTGTATCTCCGTCGTTTCAAAAGCCACGATTCAAAGAGGCTCGAGGGAGACGTGCTCGCAGACCGTGAATAATCTAACCATTACGACAAGAATAAGAAATCAATAGTATGAATAGGTTTAAAATGTTATTCTCTATTATGAAAATGCATTTTTTATTAATGAAAAACTATACAACAAACTAACAAACTGTTAACATGCTAAAAGCCACACACACAACGAAATTACAATTCAGCGTTGAAGAAAGCAATAAATTTCTTTTATGTGAGGTTTATGTTAAAACACAGCAGTAAAAACAGTTTCCTGAGTCGAGTGAAATCTAATTGAGCGGACTCAGTGAACTCAAAAGTAACCAATGAATAATTGACAAAACATTTATTTAATAATGATAATCAAATTATAAAACTATCTGTTAAAGGTTTTTGTATTTTTCACAAGAAACCTAAAAATTTTCAGGCTAGAAGTTGTTTCCAAATCCAACAAATAGTCTTTTTAATACCATTGTATAGAATCTGGAAAGATGCCAATAACGATATAAAAGAAAAGGCACTTTTTATTAGACACTTCAAATTAAATATAATTCTTTAGATATTGTTATTCTTTTTAAATATACAAGTATACACTCAGGGTGATAATTGTTTGTTCCTAACGCAAATGATCACTCCAGTGTTGCAACACACGTTGTTTTAATATTTAGCTACAATACAACTCCAATAAAGGTAAGATTATTCCTTAACTTTAAGATAAATGTTCTACTAACTCAGTAATCGTTAACACTGGACGAAATTTTATGTAGATATACTTATAATGTGTGTATTTTGGTGCCCAAATATACATTTTTTATCATTTATCTTACACATAATATCCAATAAAGGATGCCGACTTTCGTGACAGACATAACGTAATAATATTTATAATAATTAATAATTAATGAATAAAAAACATTCAAATATATTCATGTACAGAAGATATGATCATTTGGTTTGTACTTAGGAAAATTGGTCTTTACGGAGAGACGTTTAATTAATAAAATAAAAATAAGTGAAGCAGTTTGTTGGTTGGTTGGTTAGGGTGGATGGATAGTTTAAAACATTGCCTCCTACACGCAAAGACACGAGCTTATAAACTTTAATTATTAATATAGATAACATATTAATAATATTTAACACACAGCAAATAAATATAATATCCCGATTTAACAAAATAGATCACTCTCCATTCTTATATAGGAAGATATTCAATTAAGATACGAGTTATAATAAAAATAAGTGTTTTTAGATTACGAAATAAGACTCCCAAATATTAATGTATGACCATATAGTTAATATAAATTAAGTTTTCCTGAGATTGTGGATAATTTTTAACACGTAATTATTTAAAACGAGAACTTAATGTTTATTTCTATAAGGTATAAATGTTTAAATAACCTATTATATTATTTGAGAAAATTACCATAATGGCTCACTGAAAAATATTTAACGTGCATATCTTCAAAAGAATACAATCCCATAGTTAAGTTTAAACAAAAGCCCAAAAGAAATAATGTAAAACAACTAAAACTGGAAAATTCATTTATATTTCGTGTTCATAATCAAAATTATTATTTTATTCACCTAGGTTTCAAGGTTATAAACACAAAAGATCTTAAATATATTTTTGCCCAATCATTATCGTATTTTAAATAAATACGCAAAAACCATATACGCCTTAATAGTACATGTGATTGAATCGAGCTCTGTAACAGTCATTGTAATTACACTACGCGACATTTCCATATTCAGATTTAAACTGTAATGGTAAAAAAAAACTATTGATCAAAATATATGAAAGTATAAATCATCGATCATGGCACGGTGTTTGATAATTTATCTCCACTGATAGTAGTAATGCAGAGGATCGCTCAGACGACGCAAATCACGTTATTATAATATCGGGATCGTAAACGTATTCTCGAAAATAAGTAAGAGTTTTTCACGCTTTGGGAATAAATTCAAAATATTCTTAATACAAAATATTCTTAATATTCTTAATAATAAAAATATTATCAAAAAACTGTTTTGCAAAATTGCTTAAAACTGTCGCTCCAATTATGGTATGATGGTTGATAGTGAGGTCGCCAAACAACGTGAACGGAACGAGAGCACAAGAAATTAGTACTAATATTGTTTGTTTTGTCTTTAAACTTATTTCAAACTAACTTTTAAATCAGGTTATTTCACACCTTTAGTGATAAACGTATGAAATAGTTATGACCGCTAAGAGCGACGCCATTATTATTTTAACAGCCATTACCATGAAGAAGCATTTAATAAAAGTGGATTTCATACAGACAATACTTTTGATTCTTTCTGTACATAATATATAACATAATATATGAAAATAAGTATTTTATTTTACTGAATTTCATACCAAAACTAAAAGAATATTTTGATAAGTTATTTGATAGGAAACGATGTTTACAAACACAAACGTAATTACTGATCATAGTAATGATTACAACGTTTAAAACATTATTAAGACAGCGTTTTTATTATTAAGTCTTTAATTGGTGAATATTACTTATTGTTAAGTATTACCATAATAAATGTGTTGATATTTAATGAGCATTTTATTCGTTATTCTTATTGGTAAGATGTACAAGTGTAATAATATTGTGTAACTAATAATAATAAATATATAAAATGTAAAATTCAAAAGTGTACACGGGACAAACAGAAAGACATAATCCTTTTATCATAATTTTATATATCTAGAAGGTTGCCTGGTTTAGTGGGTGGTAGTCAAACATAACCGTAGCCTTCCTGCCCTGGAATGCGGCGTGTACTCGTACAGAGCAAAGTGGAAAAGGGAGACGTGTAGAGGAAGATGTTAACTGTCTCGGGCTCCAAGTGACCACACGCAGCGGGCATATATTGATGAAACAGTTAATACGTAAGTAATAGCAGGTATTTTGTATTTTATTGCTGCTCCAACGTATTTTAAATATTGTGTAAACATGAGAACGAAATATAAACAAAATAATAAAATATAATCGTCATAAAATTATAAAAAGTTGTTCTCGACGTCAAAATAACATGTTTATTTTACTTTTGACACAGCTGCATTGAAATAAATATAATACCAGTAGCTTTTCATATTTAAAAGCTTTTATATTTGTTAACAATATTTAAATTTTATTTCAACAAACGTAACAGCTTTCATCTAAACTGTCTTTAAATGTTATTAAAACTGTGTAGAATATAACTTTTAAAATAAATAAAATCAATTTTCAACAAAGTTAGCTCTTTAAGTATCCTAGACCACACATAGCCTGATTTCATTTTTATTAAATCACAATGTCTTATTAAAATCAACTGAAATTGTCGCAATACAATGCCATATCTTAATACTGAAGACATATTCAGGACATGCAAATAGAGACGTTGTTATTCCTAAGCATTTTTGGACATACGAGTATGTATGTATGTATGCACATCTATCCAGCCGACGACATTCTTCAACGTGTCAACGATATATGTAATGTTACGGCAGAAAATATAGTCTAAAACGTTGACTAAAAGATTATTGTACAATATATCGAATATTTATTTATTTTATTTATTGTTAAATATCGATTTAATGTTACTGTTATTTAGACAGTCTATTATTTTTATTCGAGATTCCTTTACGTAGTCAACACTAAACATATTTTAATATTTAATGACAAGGGAACTTCCCGGCCCTTCGGGCCAGGAAGGGTCAAAGGTCACGTATGAGGTTGGCACCTACCCTATTTTGTAGCCTGATTCAATAGCTTTTTTTTGATGTATTACACATTATTGTGTGATTTGTGGCTGATAAGTGATGCGCGTGCATACAGAGTCAATTAGGTCATTATTATATAGTAAGGATAATTGTAGTGTCATACGTGTATAGAGTCATGTCATTGTCAATGTCATTCATTTATGTCGTTTTCTCTCTTACTTATGTCGTTTTATCTCGTACTAATAACTTAACTATTTTAGTATTTATAAGGGCTGTGTTTAAATATTCTGGATAAAATAAAAAGAAAACTTATCCTGAAAAGTAGGTAATGAACAAAATTGTAACCGTTATTTTACATTAGAAATTATTAGTTTCTCTTACAAACTTTCATTTTCTATTGTACCCTCTTCAAGTCTGTTTTTGGGAAAAATCCTCTAAAAATATTTTTACATCAAATTTCAACACTATTAGATCTACCAAAATATAATTACCCGTCTCTCAATACGACCTGTCCATAAATCCTAGTTTATAGACCTCTCTCTTAAAATAAATTATTATTGAAAGGATTTCTATTCGAATACATTCATAATATCTCTTTGATATTACATACAATAAGATACACAAGTTAAACTGTTTACTTATATTATTAATGGTAACACATTCAATAATAAACTCAATAGATTTACCAATTTGTACTTTTACCTCGAAACTACACAATAATACAACACACCTATCACACATGAGATCAAGAAACAGTTAAATGTTCAATGCAAGTTAAAAGTTATCTTTTAACTTACATTGAACATTTTATTGTCTATTTGTCTTTTATTTCATTCATTCTATTCATTCATTCTATTGGTAGATATCTTTAGTAAGTAGTTGTCAGTATGCCTACTAAGGAATATCCATTAAGACTACCAGTTTACATGAAGTAGCACTCAGGAATGATCATTGGTGGTTTAGCGACCGATCTTCATGGGTATGTATATACTGCTATATGCTGAAGAATAAAAATACAAATGTTTTCTCTCTTTTAAGCATGCAATGCAATACTAATTAAACTAAAATAATATAATTTTAGTAGTGATAATTATATTCATATGTTAAAGTTAGATTAAATATAAATTTAGAAATCACACATTTATATAAAAAAATAATAATTTGTAGAAATTTAGAAAACATGTATGAATAGAATACATGAATAATATTGTAGTATTGTCAATGAATCTTATTTATAATTTTTTGAGTTAGTAATGAGTGTCTAATATTCTCCAATAGTTTTGAGTAGTCTTATAAATATTATCAACCACTCCACCGCTATCTATTTCAGTAACAATTTTCAAACAGCAGCATTAGCAAACAGACTAACTTAATATTACTACAATGTCATAAATACTAGTGAGTCAGCCATGCAGACGGGTATTGTACTCATCATTCGAATATGAGCGTGCGAACTATTAAGTACACTGTACATTCACTGATGTGACTGCCGACTCAGCTGTTTGGACCAACGTAACTAGATTCTTTCTTATTTTTATTATTTTAATAATACTTATAATCTACTATAAATATAAACAAGAGAGTACATACTAGTCTCATATAATATTCAGATTATAAACTTTCTATATATCTATGAAAGACGGTAACATTTACTGCTACGTCATCGTCGTATTGCCATTCCAATGACATTAAAGAGGGATGCACCAACAGTGCACCATCTATAATTCAAACCATCTTAATAATAAGTGATGTTAATAACCTCATATAAAAAAATAACCCTTACCTAATATAAGTAAAATTTGATGGAGAAAAGTTTAAATAAAACTTCAATTAATCAATCACCAAACTTTAAACATGTCGCATCTCCCACACAAACTTTAATTTTATATTTTCACCATCTTGAAGTCTGAATTAAAAGAATAACCGTCCTACAAGCACTTCGTATTCAAAAGAACCCTCAGTAAAAGTTCCAACTCGTGACATTCGCAGTTATGTCGTGATAAGGGACTTTGTTTTTTTATTATGATGCAAAACAGCATAAAAACAGTAATGCAGATATTTATCTTTAAAGTAATATATGAAAAAAAAAATCTCCTATAACACGTATTGGATCTAGAAAATTAAAAAATCTAAATTTAAGAAGAAAACAATAAATCATTGTGGAATATAATGACACTTTCTTTTAAATTTCATATCTTTTATATGTAATAAATAATCTGTTTAAAAGTGTAAATATGTTTTAGTAATATTTCACTATTAACCATCTGGTAGTGTCCAGTATTGTTACTAACTTTATACTCAAACAGGAATCCCTTAATAAAAAAAAATAAAGGCTTTTATTATTCTTCTTAATTATTGGTGATACATTATTTATTAATATTATTGTAGCTTCTTCAAATGCGGGAACAAAAATATAGGAATAATGTTGTTTTAAATCTATATAGTAACCGATGCTCGTGCAGGCAAAAATACAATTATCAAATGTGTTAAAAATTTTGGAAAAAAGGTAACATGAAGAGTAACACATGTAGACAGATCATAAACACATATACATATTGATATTACTCTGAAGTATAACTCATTAAGTATCTTCTTTCTTTTATCTTTTACTTTCACAAAAGTTTATTATTTAAAAATATAATTTTATTATTTAATACATGTAGTAGTGTCAAGACAATCTTTGTTAAATATAGTAATTAAATGTTATTAATAGGTATACAATGTTTGTTAACTTCTAATACTCAGATTATTTGTATTCAATACACTGGTGAGATGTAATAAAATTTTTTGTGTTACACCAAAGTTGTCTTGTTGGAAATAACGTGGAATCGGAATGTGGAATTTTCCTTTATTTGACTAGCGATGGCACGTTTACTTTGATCAATGTCGACAACTACAGATAACTTTATAGACATCTGAATTTAAGATACTGTGATTTTTGTATAATGGTATGAATATATTGTTTATAGAACATTAATGTAAAATGTCTAGAACCTCATGTATCACTCCTTCGATGTCAATTAGAATAACCAGTTATCACATTATATAACAATAGGTGTTGTGTTTAATTATTGGTATCAATAAATTAATTAAAATGTGTATCTATTCCCTCTTAAGACTTCCCTCATCCACGAGATTATTTATGCTGCTAATACTTCCTAATGGCACGTAACATGCATATTTGATGAAAGGTGAAAGACGATGGAAGAGATACCTAAAATATCAAATGAAAGCTATTTTTATATAAAAATAATAATATATATATATATATATATACATTTAAAGACATCAGATTTTTTGTTTTGTGCTTCAGTGCAAGAGGAATAAATGTAACAAAGGAAATTTCAAATGAATGAGCCAATTTTCATACTTCAAATATATTGAAATCGAAGTCGGTAAGTATTGAATAACTTTTGTAGCCCCATAAAATAAATATATTGATAGCTTAATATAACAATATTACTTCAAATGCTAAAAAGTTATCCAATAAGTCCACAGATTTTATGTCAACTCTGCGAGTACGGATCGTTTCATGTTTTCTCTGATATTAGTGTTCTTATCCAATTCTTTTAGTCATTATTATAACATATTCTTTTATATTAAATTTCAATTAAAATATATCTTGGAAATTTATCTAATATAATTCGTTTTTTTTTTGTTGTTCCACTTATAATAATACTGTGTGTTAAAATTTATGAAAACGTTAAGAAAACGCAATAACTTGTGTTAAATCGATAGCAATGTTTAGTGGAAAACAGAAGATGGAGTACTTTAAAGCCTGAAAATCCTGAGCCGCTTTTTAGTGTTAATTTCACCCTTGTCTAACCGTCTCTACTCGAACATGTTAAAAAGACGCACTATAATTAATTTTCATAATTAAAAAGACTTGCCTTATATCTTTTTACAATAAAACGAACATGTACAAATACCTTACTCGTACCAACCAAACTCAATAAAACAATATATTCTAAGGAAATGAGATAGTTAAAGACGATTATTCATATTATGATATCTCAAATTAAAACTATATTAAGTCCAGTCATTTTAGACGTTCAGTCTTCGGAAAAACTCCAAGTTGAATTTTTGTATTCATTTTTATTACGGCGTTGATATCGTGCCGGTTAAAACAATTATAAAAAGCCACAGTTTTCGTTATTGTTGTAGATATTAAATTACAACGGGTCTCTTATGGAGCTGGCAATCCAGCTTAATTTAAGCCAATTAATTTAATTAATTAACCAATGATAATTAATGCATTAAGTTTAGCCGCATATGCTGTTGCAAATTTAAAAGAAATTAGATCTCTTATTGACGAAAATTCTATCACTGTACTTGCATCCACTGAAAAGTTCTCAATAAAAAGTATGAAACATACTTTTCATACTTTCAAAATTGTTTAGCTTAGTTTCAATAATCAGTTGATGTTTTGTCGGAACCACATATTAAAAAGCAAAAAAAAATGGTGCATGCCTTTTTTTCAGGAAGTGTAATTTTAAACGTATAAATACTTTTAAAAAAAAATTATTTAATAATGATTTCCAGTCGATAACATAACATATCAACAAAATTCGCATTGTCGAGTATTTTGTTAAATTCTAATGTTGCTGACAGTCAAATCGCAGTCACCATATTGGCCACTCTAGCGAAACTTCACTGAAGCCGAATGCCATCTGGAGTTCGTTAAGGCCGATTCACACTTATCAGTAAAGTCGCAGTTCCGGTCGGTCCGGAGTAATACCGCCATATTTTCTATGAACGCATCCTTGACTGACAAGTTAGTGTTAGCCTTTATTGATTGAGCTGTCATAACAAACAAATTTAATCTTCCAATCTCAATTTTATCTGAGTCACATTTCACCCGAGCGATGTCGGGTATTCATCCTTTTACCGAAGTCGTATAAAGGGTCGTATACATTTCGAGGTATGTATTTATTGTAGTGTAAAAATGTAGACGTACGAATCCGGAAGACGTCAGGGAACACGTCCTTTTGGTACATTTAACGTTTGTTAGATTTGAAAACTTTTAACAATAATGTTATAATATTATTTTAGGTTACATCTATTTTATATATTGACACAAATTTTGTTATTAATTGTATTTATGCTTTTTTAATAAACTTAATAATAATTAAGGCTTTCTTTTGTAATGAGAAATAAATGACAAAATATCTGTGCAAGGAATTAAAATAACGGAAATATTTTAACCATACGATTGTAATAACAAAAACAAATTTAGAATTCCTGGAACTTGCTCATGAAAGATACGAGTAACTCACGTTATATATTTGAGTTGTTCAAATTATTATCAAAAATTACACACTAGTTTGTAGTCAGTGCGCCGTGCAGAGGAGAGACTGTGTGCCATGAACGCTGTGTTCTTTCTAGTATATTATATATGTAAAGGTTTAAAGAGAAGTGTTTCACGTTTTATTGTGTACACTACACATGACAATGTTAATATTACTCTTCCAGAACAGCAACTACATCAGCAGCCACTACCTTTCTGTACAGATGTCAGTATGAACAAAACTTTGAGGCAGTAGCTGATTGACTTTTAATTAAATTTAAATACGAAGACTAATATTTTTTAATGCCAAATTCATTCTATAACCAGCTGTTCCGAGGAACGGAATAAATAATAAATATCTCATTATCTAATATCCTAAGCAACTGACTCTCTAAAATAAACGACTATGAATATATTGGGATCTTACTATTTCAACACTGAAAATCAAATTTACAGTACAATTAATATAGGCAATGCTTTAGTGACGTATCATTTTACACTACGGATTCATTTAACGCAGGTACTTGTTCAATTTTACGCTTTAATAAATTTGTACTAATTTCGATATTGAATGCAATGTGATATTGAGCATTGAATCACCTCACTCACTTCAGTATACAAAAACATAGCACACACTTTATTATGGTTGTTAAAATTCATACAGACATCTGTAATAAAAATGTTTCTCATTGATATAAGAAATTGTATTTATAATAAACATTTTCTATAAAACAAAGCAATATAATTATTAATTATTAAGAATTATTTCTTATTTCTCGATAGTACAATGTAGTATAATGTAGTACAATGTAGGAAATTTGTTAAATAGGATATCAAAATAGCAGTCCTGTTGTTACTGCATTCATATTCCTTTTATTAGGAAATCAAAACACAATGAACACAATAGTTTAATTGCTTGTCTGAAAAATAAGATACAACCAAAGTAAGTATAAAGTGTCCTCCTCTGACACATTTGACAATCTTACATCATTGTAACCGAGTGGTGATTTAAAAGATATGTCCACCAAGGTTATTCCGCCGGCTCCTCTAGGATGATTTATTTCTTTCAGAATAATCATTTTCTAGTTTCTAACAAGAATAAATGTCTTTTAAAGATATACTCACATTATAATCTTGATTCAAAATCAATATTATCATACAAATATTTCTTCATAAATTTCTTTTTGACACTAATTTTTATCCACAATATTCCATTAATCACCTCCCGTCAATTATACAATACTATAAGATTACTTCCGTATTACAACTGTAAGATTTATAAGTGAATGATTTCTCAGATTATTAACGTTGATATTTTTCATTTCTAATTAGGTTTTTAAACAAGAGAAATTAACTCATTTATTCAGTGCTCCTTTATTCAAAAAGTTAATGTTAACTGTACACCTTTCTTCAGTTTCTCAAACTTTCAATTTAAACATTGCCCAAGTTTCAAGTCGTTTTATTAAAAGTAAATATTATAAAAAAAAATCTCCGTATATTTTAGTATATTATATGTTTATTTTATTGTATATATTCTAGTAATTTTTTAAATAATGTACAATAACCATTCAGTTTCAATAATTTCCATTATAAATGTTAATATGTAAATTTTAATTCTTCATAGACAATATTTAATAATAAAACATTACTATATTAAATAATGTATAATTTAATGTATATTACTTCTGCTGCAGATACTGCGTAGCGTTAAATATAATAGTCCGTGTGGTTTATTTCAATATTTTATGTTTATTATCCAACATCGCGGGATACAGGTTTTGGAAGATAATAAATAACACAATTAGTTAATTTGGGAAAAGTTGTGAAAGTTAAATATTTTATAAAATAATATGTAATACAACACGTACGCATTAATATATTATTTAAATAATGTGTATATTGGTTAGTACATTACGAGTTGTCTTCATGTGTGTGTTTTGTTATTTATTTTACTTCGTAGTAATGTATATTTGTTTAATTTAATTAATCCAATAATGATTCAAAACGCTCAAACTGTGAAATTAATGTTGAAAAGCATTTTCCTGAAAAAGAGACTATAATAGCTATATTGGAACAATAATGCCTCAGAGCTGATGTACGTTCTATTAAATAAATTAAACTGTTTAAATAAAATATAAATCAAAAACAGATACAATTATACACTACTTGTAAACGTACTACATACATATATACTAAATACAACGCCGGCAACGCTCTTGTGTATCAAGGCCGGCAACGCTCTTGTGTATCCTCGGATGTTGCAAGAGTTCATGGGCGGCGGTGATCACATATTAACGGTGACCCGCACGCTCGTTTGCCCTCCTATAAATTAAAAAAAAAAAAAAAAAAAAAAAATACATATTCTACATAAATAGTACGAAAAATGTACTTAATCTCAATTTCAGATGCTTATTTGTAGTAATTTGATGTGGTATGTTGGTGAAGGAATGAAACAAAAACTATTTTCCTGTTATTTGACTTAAAAATAACAATTGATCGTATATTAAAAATATAATTGTTATCTCATTTTCCCAGTTTTAAGTACTTTGTACTTAATCATTTATTTTAAGATATATTCTTTATTTAAAAAGCTGTATAAACTTTGTTATGATTAATATTTTAGAAGTTTGTGTCCGCTGTAACTAGTCGACTGACCTATTGAACCTAACTAAATTTCCAATCTTTCTGAAAAACATATTTCTATATTTTTATTGAAGGCTCAAATACCAAATTTCATGGTTGTGAGATAAAATAGCAGAATACAAACTAAACGATGACACTCCTTTAGCTTGATATTTCCAAAACCCTTCTGAATACTTCCGGATACCAATGTTTCTACTTCTTTATGAAAACCAATGTTTTCGGGCAAAAAACCAAAGGATATATTATCCTATGTATATTTCAATCAGATAATAACTTTAATATACATACTTTTTTGACGGGGAAATTTACATTCCATTTTGAATATCCAATTACAAAAGGTTTCCATATTCTTAATTTTTTTTATTAACAATTAGTCAAAGCTTATTTTATTATCAAAATTACCCCCGGCTCGATAAACTTAGTGTTACAGACCTGAGAAGAGCCGGCGACAGAAGTTTATTGTTAATTAATATCTTATTAAGGCGACAGACGGATGATGAAGAACATTTACACCCAGGGAGCGTCCTTTAATTACAGAGTTAAACAGAAAAGGAAATTTAAAATTAATTTTAAATGACAATTCTAGATAATAACAAACTCAATTTAAAAATAAAAAATAAATTTTAAAACCAGTGAGCTATGTGACCATCCATCTTTATATTCTAGATATCTAGAATAATATCTCTATATATAAAATAAAGTGGTGTTAGTTACACTATTTATAACTCAAGAACGGATGAACAAATTTGGCTGAAAATTGGTGGAGAGGTTTCTTAGAACCAGGAGACGGATATAGGATACTTTTTATCCCGTTTGACCGCGTTTCCGTCAAGTCACTATGAAACGTAGTATAACAAAACGCATCTGACAGTGGAATAACAAAACATAAATGACAGCTAAACGTAGTTTTGTCTTTGGTTAAGTATGGTAAAAAAAAATACTAGAAAGGCAGAACAGAGTTCGCTGGGTCAGTTAGTATAAAATAAATACATAATAAAGAAAATTTTAGTGACAAGTGTTATTACTCTTGTCACTAAAATAATAATTAAATTTAATTTCACTTTCAAAAATCACGAAAAATAACGTCTTATTAAGTAGCATTTCTTTATTAACAAATTAATACATGTTCATGGACAAACGAGAAACACGAGAAATAATATTGTCTGTATATTATATATAAATAATAATTTCATTAATTGTGATCATGAAAGTTGAAAAGGGTGTATGTATTTGTTATATAAAAAAGGCTTCCATTTGATATTTTAAGTGCCTTTTAGACGTCCCTCATCAAACACGCATATCCTGTATTTGATATAGCTACTATAATTTTAATAAATAATGTATCATGAATAACACAAGAATAATAAGAGCCCTTCCTAATTCCTGCTATAAATAACAGAAAGTAAATAAAATACTAGAAACTACAAATAATAAAATTTAGTAATATGTGATATAAAATGTTACTAAATTTTATTTATACTTTTAAACACAAATGCTTTGTTGTTATCTGATTGTTATATCCTTAATATTCGAATATGTCATCTAGATCGAAAACGTATTCTAGAAGAAAAAAAAGTATTTTCATATATTACTTTGAAGATACTGTTTTTATGCTGACGTGGAAATATTTAGCATCAAAATAAAAAACCGAAGTGACTTATCACGACATAACTGCGAGTGTCACGAGTTGGAACTTTTACTGGGGGTTCTTTTGAATACGATGTGCTTGTAGGACGGTTTTTCTTTTAAGTCCATAAGATGGTAAAATATCAAATTGAAGTTTGTGTAAGAGCGGCGACATTTTTGCAGTAATAATCTTTAAGTTTAGTGATTGATTATGTGAAGATTATTTCAACTTTTCATTCATTGATATATAAGATGTGTATTAAAAATTTTCTAATTTGATAATTATAAGAGACTAGTAGATACGGAGTGGCAAAGTCGAATTAGGGCATCCAGTTTGTTTATGACACAGACTGATTTTATTAACAAATTTGTAAAGGGTAAAAAGAATCAACGCCCTTATAAGTTCTCTTCTTTATGTTTATAACAGGTTAAGTTATAAATATAAGTTCTCTTCTTTATATTTATAAGTGTTACTAAAATAATAATAATAAAAATGATTCTATTTACGTCATTCCAAACAGCTGAGTCGGCATCTCGCAATTTTCGCACGCTCATATTTCAATGATGGGAACAATACCCTTTTGGGGGCCGACTCATTAGTATTTAAGATATTGTATTATTAAGTTAGTTTGTTTAAGGTGTAAGTTAGGTGTTTTTTTAAGTCATTCGCCGTACTTACAACTTGACTATATATCACAATCTTTTCTGGTATATGTGTAAAAAATGTTTTTGGAAGAACTAGTAATAAAGAATATAAAAAAAATACATATGATAACATCATTAGATTTAAGACATCCAAAATATAGTCCCATCTCTCAGTTAAACGCATAATTGTTGAAAAAATTATATACGTTAATTTATATCCTATTTTAAGTTCTACGATAATAGATTAACAATATGGTTTTACAATTGGACGATCAAAAGAATCTAATATTTGTGAATATACTCGGAAAATTGTTAGTGGAATAGATAGATGGATAGATAGGGTTGATGTTATTTATATTGACTAATCAAAACCGTTCGACAAAATTAAGAACTTATTAACGATTGAGTAAATTATAACATGTGGACGGAGATCTACTGTCTTTAGTTCGTATGTGAGACATTGGAGTAAAGCTGTAACGGTGCGAGTTGTTCGGTGTTTATAAGATATGTTCGGTGAAAACAAGAATACTTCAAAGCTCTCATATTGGAACTCTTGAACATGGGATTCATTGATAATAGTAAATATCCTTATATGCAGAGGATATTAAAATTGTCAAAGCTATAAATTGCCTTTTTATTTAAAAAAAATAGTTCAGTCACCTTTACAATGATTAAAAACTTATTTTATTCAACCCTGTCTTCCCGATGACAACTGAGAGACCTTACTATTTTGTGCAAAATTGTTAATAACTTAGTAGATCATGTTAATACTTAATACAACTAATTTAACTAAACTAAACCGAATCAAATCATACTAAAATCATCACATTATTTTCTCGGTAAACTACAATTATAATGTTCTCTATTAATGTAGTACTAGGTACGAGTATGCACCAACAATGTATTCATCGACCGCACTTACTCGAGTAACAACAGGTGACAACACATTGTATTTATTATGAATAAAATGGTGCGATTAAAATAAAATCACGGGAAGTTATAATCTTATTATTTATTATTGTTATTTGTGAATTTTTTTAGATATTTTATTGCGATGTATGCATGTTTCCTAAATTTCTATGATTTGTTTATCTTGTTATATAAATATATGATTTCTTAATAATAGTTTTTAATCTGACTTCAACATATCAATAAAATTATCACAATTAAAAAAGAAGAATTTAATACTGACTTAAATAGAACTGAATTGCATGCTTAAAGGATAGAAAACATTTTTGTTTATTATTTAACATATAGCAGTATATAGTAATATATACACATCTATAAACAACGGTCGATATACCATCAAAGATCATTCCTAAGTGCTACTTAATTGAAATTGGATGGATTAATGGAGATTCCTGAGAACTCATACTAACAATTACTTAATAAAGATCTTCCAATCGAATCAATCATGTTGACAGAAAAAAAAGACAAAGTTATCTTTTAATTTATATTGAATATTTTACTCTGTGATAGTTGTTTTGTATTATTGTGTGGTTTTGAGATGAAAGTACAAATCAGTAAAACTATTGGGTTTAATATTGAATTTGTTACTATTAATAATATATGTAAACAGTTTAACTTAAGTATGTTATTGTCTGTGTTAAACTATGGAACATATATGGAACATTGTTTTTATTTTTTCTGTTAATATTGTTGGTTGACTGGTAGTTAATGCCTAGGTAGCATTAAGTCCGCCAATTGTACCATTTTGTTTGTGCAATGAAGTTTTAATAAATAAATATATATATAATATAAAAGCGAGGTTAGGACTGTATTCGAATAGAAATCTTTTCAATAATAATTTATTTTAAAAGACGTCTATAAACTAGGATTTGTGTATAGGACGTATTGAGAAATTAGTAATTATGTTTTGAAATCAAGTCATATTTTTACGGCTAAACCATGAGTTTAATTTTGTTGAAGTTTGACATAAGAAAAAAAAATCTGAGAATTTGTCCTGAAAATAGGCTTGAAGAGGGTACAATAGAAAATGTAAGTTTGTAAGAGAAACTAATAAGTTCTCATGTATAATAAGTTACAATTTTGTTCAGTATCTATTTTTTATCCAGAATATTTAAATAAAAACATCATAAATACAAAAAAAAAATGTATTGCGAGATAAGAGAGAAACCAAATAAATGAAGCTTTATACATTTACACAGTTATCATTAAATATTAAAATATGTTCAATGTTGACTGCGTAAAGGAATCTAGGATAAAAATAATAGATTGGCAAAATAACAATTACATTAAATTAATATTAAGAATAAATAAAATATATTATAATCGTATTGTACAATAATCTTTTAGTCAACGTTTTAGACTATATTGTCTGCTATTACATTATTTATATGACTGAAACGCCGAAGTATGTCGTCCGCTGGATATATGTGTATATGTCTAAAAATGCTTAGGAATAACAACGTCTCTATTTGCATATCCTGAATGTGTCTTCAGTATTAAGATATGGAATAATATTGCGGGAAACTTCACTTAGTTTTAATAAGAGCTTTATTTTAATAACATTTAGAGAGAGTTTAATTTAAAGCATTTATAAATGTTAAAATTAATATTCTATTTATTTATGTACCAGATAAAAAAAACAATTTACAATCTATATAAAATATAATATACACAAAAAGGATGACTTATCTCTTAAAAGAGAGCTCTACCAGAAAGAAACCCTTAATTATTTGAGAAAATGTTTTGATATTTGCGGTATAGGTAAAATAAATGTCGAAAAAAAAATAGATACAAACATATATCTTAAAAGTATTAAAAAGATATTCAAATATATATTAAATACATACAAATTACATACACATTTGTATCTGAGTATATAAACACACATATTACTTAAATGTACATAAATATACATATAATACATACTTACATAACTATAATATATATACCGAGGACATTTTTTTGAGGGAGAGGAAGTAATTCTTCAGTCTAAACTTAAAGGAAGTAATAATGGGATAGTCTTTGTACAAGTGAGGAGGTAATGAGTTCCAGAGTTGAGCAGCAAGAACAGAGAAGGATTTGCGGTAATGGGCAATGTTATAGTGCGGCACCTCAAGAAATTTTAAGGAAACACAGGAGCGCTCAGGCAATTGTCTAGGTGGACATAATTGAAATAGATCTTGCAAGTGAGAAGGAGAACATTTTTGAAGCACTTTATAGAGAAGTGTTAATACATTCCGGTGGAAGCGGATAGGAAGCCATTTAATTTTTGTTAACAAATATGAAATCTTTTAAATATGAAAGGCTATCG
This sequence comes from Melinaea menophilus ssp. n. AW-2005, assembly GCA_918358695.1. Lineage (NCBI taxonomy): Eukaryota > Metazoa > Arthropoda > Insecta > Lepidoptera > Nymphalidae > Melinaea > Melinaea menophilus. The sequence goes on along the minus strand of OU911054.1, from coordinate 3,112,786 downwards.
GTATTATATTTATTTGAATGCAGCTGTGTCAAAGGAAAATAACATGTTATTTTGACGTCGAGGACACTTTTTTGAGAATTTTATGACAATTATATTTCATATCATATTTCATTATTTTGTTTATACATCGTTCTCATGTTTACATAATATTTAAAATACGTTTGGTCCAACAATAACATAAAATACGTCCTGTTTTTACTTACGTATTAACTGTTTCATAAATATATGTACGCTGCGTGTGGTCACTTGGAGCCGGAGACAGTTAACACCTTCCTCTACCCGTCTCTCATTTTTCCTTTACTCATCACGAGTACACGCCGCATTCCAGAGCAGGAAGCCCACGGTTATATAGGACTCCCATCTAATAAACCAGACAACCTTCTAGATATATAAAGTTATAATACCAGAATTATGTCTTTCTCGTTGTCCCGTGTATACTTTTGAATTTTACATTTCATATATTTATTATTAATAGTTACACAATATTATTATACTTGAACGTCTTACCAATAAAATTAACAAATAAAAATGCTCATTAAATATCAATATATTAATTATGGTAATACTTAATAACAAGCAATATTCACCATTTGAAGACTTAATATAAAAAACCCTTCCTTAATAATATTTTAAACGGTAAAATCATTCCTATGATCAGTAATTACGTTTGTGTTAGGATACATCGTTTCCTATTTAATAATTCATTCAAAAAATTCTTTTAGTTTACATATGAAATTCAATTCTATAAACTACTTATTTTTATGTATTATGTTATATATTATGTACAGAAATAATCAAAAGTATTGTTTCTATGAAAACCACTTTTATTAAAAGCCTCTTCATGATACTGGCTGTTAAAATAATAATGGCGTCGCTCTTAGCGGTCATGACTATTTTATACGTTTATTATTAAAGGTATAAAACGCAAAATAACCTGTTTAAATACACAACAAACTATATTAGTACTAATGTCTTGTGCTGTCGTTCCGTTCACGTAGTTTGGCGACCTGACTATCAACCATCATAATTGTAGCGACAGTTTTAAGCAATTCAACAAAACAGTTTTTTATAATAGTTTTTAAATTGATAGCTTTCTATGATTTAAATTACATTTATGACCGTTATATAATAATTTACTTTAATATCTCAACTTAAGGCCAAACTCTAAGAATATTATTTACAAAGCGAGAAAAACAACTTCCTATCTTCGAGAATACGTTTTCGATCCCGATATTGGAATAACGCGATTTGCGTCACCTGAGCGATCCTCTGCATTACTACTATCACGAACACCGTGCCATGATCGTTGATTTATACATTCATATATTTTGTCATATATTTTTTTTTCACAAACGAACTTTGTTCGTTCTGTATTTTTGTCATTTTTCTCGGATGGATGGATGTATGAATGTCTGTGAACAGGAACAATTTCCATTACTGTCGAGAGATGGCGCTGTTTATAATTTATGAAAATAAACTAATTTTCATTTTTAATTATATTAATGCCTTTTCTTTTGCTAAAAGCAAAAGAACTATTTACAGAACCAACATTACACCTTGTTTGTTCGCCTCAGTATTCAAACAATATCAATGTTAAATTATAAATTTCATCTCAGAAGTAATTCCGTAGTAATTGAAGCAACCAATTATCACTTGTATACTTAAATGGAACACCAAAATATAACGAATTTTATTTAATTTAAATTATGTTTAATAATCTCGTCATAAATGCCTTTTCTTTTGCTTTTACTCGTATCGTTATTGACAGGTGTCAAAACGGTTTTCAAATTCTATACAATTTTATTAAAAATACTACCTAATAAAGCAGATAAATAAAGTAATTAATATTATTTAATAAATGCTTCATCAATTCCTTACTGGTTACTTTGGCGTTCCCTGAGTGCGCTCATTCAGACTTCATTCGACTCAGGAAACTGTTTTACTGCGGTGTTTTAACATAAACCTTACATAAAAGTAATTTGTTGTTTTCTTCAACGCTGCATTCTGATAGCGTTGTGTGATTTTTATGGAAACAACTCCTAAATTAAATGAATTTAATTACACGTGATACAGTGTTAACCATATTAATAGTTTATTAGTTTGTTGTAAAGTCAATATTTCATCAATAAACTCATATTGATAATACAAAACATCTATTTGTATTAGCGGCTTCTTATTCTTGTCGTAATGGTTAAATTATTGAGTCCACGGTCTGCGAGCACGTTTCCCTCGAGTGTCTTTTGAAACGACGGAGATACAGTTGTTATTTCATTTGAATTGACAATACTATCTTTATTGAAATATTTTATTTTAGTTTTAAGTGACTATAAGTAAAATTTAATTAAATTGATAATTCTAAGGTACGAGTATATTCATTAGTTTTGTTGGATTGAAGTCTTTGTTCATCATTAATATTATTTAAGTGAATAGAAAAAGTTGTTATATTTATAGTTTATATTACAGATATTTGAGTGTTGGCATCTCACACAATAAAAATAGGTGCTGTTTCGTAATTAAGCCAAGGATATATTAAATATTTACATGTAAAATATATTCTCAATTTACCATTTACCTCAAGTATACATTAGATTTTTATCCTAAACCTTATTAGTTTACAGGAACGAGTATTTCTTATTAAGACACACACACACAAAAAACTTATTAATCTAATTTGTGACGACAATTTAAGAGTTGTCAAATGATATTAGAAATAATGAAACAAAACTAAAGTTTAAATGGAATGGTAGTTTCTACAATTATCCAAAGTAATTACTTTTGGGAAAAACTTTTCAGTAATAATCATCATTCTTATCCTTAATATTAACAATAATTCTTAATAGATCGGCAGTTACTATCGCAGTTGGAGTTTCGCAAAGCAGTGTCTTAGTGCCTACTCTCTTCTTATTATGTATAAGCGAATTTGTAATCTTGAGATGAATAATTGAAAAAAATTTAACTATGCAGATGATACTGTCTTTAGTATTGTTTACAATACTTAGAAAGAAGTCTTTAATTGAAAACACATATTGGAATGATGTAAAGTAATTGTCTATCCACTATTTTATTAAATTTGTGTATGTTTTTATTTCTGGATACTCCGGGCGGCATAGATTACACGCCATATTTATTAAAAAGAGCAGGTAAATTAATTACTTTACTTGTTTCGAAAATATTTGGTAACCGTAAATGTTAAACGATAAATGCAATTTTATGATTCTTAAAATAAATTATTATTATTATTCCAAATTGGGTTTTGCTTAGGGTTTATTATTATCCACTGTATCATACAAAGGGGCTCGGCGGGCCCACGACACAACCTCTAAACGGGTTACGTCATCAACATCTCCGTATACGATTACTCTCTAGTTAAAACTAACGACTCACCTGTCTGCTTCTGTTATGTTTCAAAGAAGGAAGTCACATAGTCAGTCTATACTAATAAAGGATTTGGGTTTCCCCAGAGTATAGGATAACTTGTATAATATTTAGTAAAAGAGAAATAACTATGGGACAAAGAATTTGATACTTAAGTGTTCCGTCGCGTTACCTTCGGTTCCACGCACACTTCGAGTGGGAAGGCAGCCACCAATTCAGCGCTGCAGACAACAATTCAAACACTCGACAATAATGTAATTTACTCTTTTGGAAACTTCTAGAACCGATAATGATTACTCAGCAAAATCGTTTTAAGCACCAAGGTTCACCGAGAACTGCTCACCGAGAACTATATTCGAGAACTGTCTCGACCGTTACGCGTGCGTTTGTCACACCACCAAAAACGTAATATCTACCCTCGTTTTGTTAATAATTAAAATATATTTAGCGCCTGACGATTGCTATTAGCAACTGTACAATTTACTTAATAACTATTCCGAACATCCACCAACAAACGAACAATCTCGGATACGAAATTGTTGGCTTTCTTAAAGGATGTGTTTTTAATGATTGCGTGTTTAGTCACGAAATCATTAAGTTAAGTAACAAAATATCGTACTTCCTTATTATTCTTATTTTGCCCTAAAAATCACGCACCATGTAATCCAGAGGATATTTAAGACTCTATTTTTTCAATAATCTGACAGTTTGTGAGTTTACAGACTAATATACATTTTGAACAAGCATCAAACGATATATATCTATGTCTGGAAGATTGTCTGCGAATTTTCATGTAGTCTGGATTAAAAACAATCAAATAAAACTCTACTTATCAATAAAACATACTCCTCCGAATTAAAATCAAAATTTTCTCCAAATACTAATTAATTCGTTAAATAAATAAAAACATTGATATTTAAATATATTTTACGTACATTAATAAACGCTCCAGGAAGTGTTGGAGCTCTTTTTAAATTAATTAACTAATTAATTTATGTTTACTTTAATTATAGTGGTTAAGTATTTTTCAAACTATACTTTTATTTAATTTTAAGATATAAATTCTCTATGCCTTTAAAACTTGTAATTGTCAAGGACCAACACATTGTACAGGCAGTGCTTTATTGACTAATAAACCCGGTTAATTTGACACTACCGATGCATTGAACATCATTTAATACGCAGATACTTAAACGATTTAACTCATTCATACATTTATACTAATTACGATAATGAGTTTCAATATGATATTGAGCAACGAATCAACCACACTTTATTTTAATTGTTAATAATAGTAAATAAATAAAAATGAAAAAGCATGGGAGGCACGATGTCAAATTGTATAACAGTTTATGAGGAAACTTATTATTTTTACCATATGTTGAAGATTAACGCGTATAATATTTTAAACTAAAGCCACTATTTTCTTGAATTGTTTATATTATTCTATAAAACCCCCTAGTAATTACGCCTACAATTCGTAAGTCTAAGTTCCTACATGCAATTTTAAATATTACTACATCTATTATTGTCTAACGTTATTAATAATTTGTGTAATATTTATAGCTCTATAAGGGGGTTAGTGTTATTTATTTATACAAGTAACTGTAACTGCGTAATATGTATACATTATATATTACGCATACATGTATACATATTAGTATGTAATATTTTATATATATTTCCATTAACAGTTGTACATGTCTTTTAAGTACTCCAACCACTCCCTTACTTTTGTAGAACAAAGTTTGTTTAAAAGAGATCTTCAACTCTGATAACGCCGCCTTCACACAAACTTATATATTGATATTTTTAACTGTATGTTCAGTAATAAATTTCTTATTTATCTTTTTTACTACTTACTTGAAATAACTTGTCACGAGAAATGTTTTTCGCGAATATAATCCAAATGATAAAATATTCACAGTGAAGTGCTGTCTGCAGAGCACTCACTACTTACGTCTTACAGAGTGACAGATCACATGAACTTCGTTCAGGTTATTATGACTATGAAGAGTGTCATGGTGATATTTATTATTTATTATTATTTCTTCTTAAGACCACCAAAGTTCGATCCTCTATGTTAACAGTACTTCAAGTGTTATCTGATTTTGAGATCTTATTGATATTCTAGATCGCGGTCAAGGTCGAGTTTGATCGTTCAGTCCTAATCAAAGAGAACGTTAACCAATAGATTCATATTTCAGAAGCTACTGTAGGTACTTATATAATACGTTACGCAAGAATGCAAGCGATAGAAAAAATAGTAAGTGAAGAGAAAACTTCCAACAATTACTGTATATAAAATACAACAATGGTAGAGTTAAACTACTGACTACAAAATGTTTAACCAATTAAGTGGTTGTAAAATAATAGTCATTTGAAATGGTATTTAGCAAATTATAGAAGTCCTTTTGTATGAAATAAAAATGTAAATTTAATGTTAACATTTTTCGTGAGCTGATTCAATCCACTTCGGCTTCGCGTGAGCATAAATTTGCAGATCGTCTGCATACAGCCATCTGTTCGTTGTATCATTAATAAGAAGAAAGATTTACAAGTACTTGACTCTTTATACGGATTCTTCATATTTAATCCAATTGTATCATTATTATATTGTTTTTTGTAAAATATCCACAAACAGACATCTGTAATGAAAATGTTTCTCACTCATGTGACAAATTGTATTTATACCACGAGGAAAGAATGATTTCTTATTTCTCTTAAATAGTACAATGTAGGAAATTTTATAAATAAGATAACTGCTTTTTAGACCTTTTATTACTAAATAAAAATGCAATAAACACAGTAGTTTAATCGGTTGTATGAAAAATAAGATAAACACAAAGGCTGTATAAAGTGTCCCCCTCTGACACATTTGACAATGTTATATCATTGTAACAGAGTGGTGATTTAAAAGATTTGTCCACCAAGGTTATTCCGTCAGTTCCTCTGGGGTGTTTTATTTCTTTCAGACTAATTATTTTCTAGTTTCTAGCAAAGAATAATTATTTTTTTTAAATAGTTCTGAATCAAGAGTATCATACGAGTATGTCTTCATTACTTCATTAATTAATGGTTTTTTAAGTTACAATATTATCCTCGCTTGAACGCAACCTCTACAATAACATAATACTATAAGTTATCTTAGTAATATAGTTGCAATACCTAATATTAAATTGTTTATCAGATTATCACCATAGTTATTGATTGTTTATTTAAATTGAAACACTGTTAACTTCTTATGTGGTTTTAAAAAATACAATAATTTAATAGTAACACTCAAACAATATTATTGTAAAATACAATGCAAATGTAAGAAGTCAAAACAAGCACTTAATTTTATAATTAATAAAGTAAAATTATCAATCACAATGAAAATAATATTAAATATATTAAGTATATATGGTCAGCAACACATGATAATATGAAGTATTGTACAATTTTGTTTTTTCGTTAGAAGAAAGATTTCTTTTATTATTAAAATTAAGACTAATAAGTTGTTCCTAATTATCATGTGTTGCTTTAATAGACTAAACCAATTGTTGTAGACATGAGGTCATTCGCTGAAATAGAATTACTCATATATATGTTAAAACAAAACTAAATTAAAGTGCAATCATTTAATATAATTGCTATACTCATCGTTATTCAATGGACTTAGTTCCATTATTCTATTATACAAATGATCAAAAAAGTAAATACTTGAGTATCAGGTTTATTAAACTAAAAAAATTTCATGCCGATAAGGAGAATGCGGAAAATAAAAGTAATATTGTCTGAAAATAATACTGTTTTATAGTTAAGGGTATATTTGTATAGCTATTAAAATATTTAACAAAGTTAGATTAATGTTTTGTTCTAATCACATACTCGATTAAATTAATATAAATTCAATATGGCGGGCGCAGTGCGATGGCAGATAAATTGTTATAAAATAAAATAAGAACAAGAAAATTTTTACCAAATACATTTGATGATTCATTAAATCAGTGGTGCTTTATTCAAAAAGGTTAATATTACGTTTCTTAAGTTTCTTTCAAATTTCAATTAATTGTTGCCCAAATTACAAGTGATTTGAATTGAAAGTAAATAACATTAAAAATATTTTTTTTCGTTGATTTCAATGTATAATATTTATATTAAAGTATGATACTGGAGGAAGGTCACGTAAAAAGCACGAGGACCCCCCGGAGGGCATGTATGAAGAGGTTGATGTCTGTGGTCGAGGCGAAAGAGGTATGCAGGGACCGTAGCGTTTGGTGCTCCGTCGTCTCTGGCTACCCCGCAAGGGATATGGCGTAAAGCTAAATAAATAAATAAATATTTATAATGTGCACCAAATATTTAGTTTTAATAATCTCTGTTATAAATGTTAATATGTTCTCTGACGGTGATTATAAAGGCAAAACATAATAATAATAATTACCAAATTAAATAATATATATTTTAAACATATTAAACATATACTGCTGCAGATACTGCATCGCGTTAAATATAATTGTCCGTGTGGTTTATTTCAATATTTTATGTTTATTATCCAACATACCGGAATACAGTGTTTGGGATATAATAAATATTATAATTATTTAATTTGAGAAAATATTATGAAAGTTAAATGTTTAATATGATAAATATGTAATACAACACGTACGCATTAATATATTATTTAATAATGTATATATTGGTTAGTATATTACGCGTTGTCTTTATGCGTTTATTTTGTGACGGGTGTATCACTACGGCAGAGAGTTATTACAGGAACTAATAGCCTTAAGTGACTGTGTAGACATCTAGTTATTCTTAAGCTTTTTTATCAACCGTAAGACTACTTAAGGAAACACCATTGGAATTATGATTTTGTCATCTTTCTCCTTCACTCATTTTTCATAATAATTCTGCTCGCGTTTGAAAGTGGTATCAAACGAGAACATAAATCATTGAGCGTTATTTAAGATCCCTTCGAAAAAAAGTGACATCTTGGAAAGTGGGTGCTATAAAAAAAAATATCAAATGTCAGTATGGCAGTGATGTAATTTATGAGAAGACTGGCTAGAAGTATCAAAGTTTACAAGTACTTACATGGTATGATAGGCAAATATTTTAATAATTCTATTTTTCCACCAATTCACTGCTGAGACCTTCCAACGATGGAAACTCAGATCCAAAAGTTGTCGCTGCTTGTACTTATATTACGAAATTAAATCGTACTAAGCAAATAATCATCATTCTTCATTGACATAACAAGCACAACAAATACGAAGTTAGCCGCTTGCTGTCAATAGTGCAGTACTACCAACAGTTGTAAGTAAAACGTTCGGATACACGCACTAAACTTACTGCACTATGGAAGTTAAAAATATGTCAGAAGAGATGCTGCAACTATTTGAAATGATGAAAATGGAATTACAAAAACAAACTGCAACGATTACACAAAATATTAGCGACACTTTAATGCGTACTGTCGATGAGAAAATACAACCAATAATAGAAGAAAATAAATACCTTAAATCTGAAGTGGAAATATTGAGCAAAAAAATTAAGTACTTAGAAGACGGAAATAGAAAAAATAACATAATACTACACGGTGTAAAGGAGATTGAAGACAGTTATGACGGATTATACAAAGTAATAAAAAATAATCTACAATTACTGGATGTAAAAATAGAGAAATTTGAAATAAATAAATACCACAGACTGGGGAAAAAGCAAGACGCAAACAATAATAGACCCATACTGATCTCCTTCACATCCTATTACAAAAAAGCAGAAGTCATGAAAAATAAAACCAAAATGCCACCAAATACTTATCTCACTGAGGATTTTTCTAAAGAAACGCTGGAAATAAGAAGGAATTTACAACAACAATTAAAACAAGAGCGAGAAAAAGGAAATGATGCTTTCATTAAGAACAATAAACTTATCATAAAAGGAAAATTAGAGTCTGAAAAAAGAAAAAGAGAAATTTCTACATCTCCCAATTGCATACAAACACCACCTCACCGTGCAGTGGGAAGTAATATTTTAGCTCTACCTAAAATGCAAAAAACTGATGCATTTGCATACATGAGAGCCAGGTCTTTTTCACTGACCGAGAAAGCCTCGAAACAAGATAAGGCATAGGAATTAGCAGACACCGGAATCGAGAATTTAACAAATAGAATAAGAACAACAGAAACTATAAACAAACAACTTCCCAATACGGTTGGTCACCGCGGGGAGTTAGACCACACCCCCCCCCGAATTTGCAATAAATGGATATTACAAACCCAAACATATGAAACAAAATACTGAAATATTTAAGCACAAGAACAGATTTAGATTTAACATAGCTACTCTTAATGCAAGAACATTAAAATCCCAGGAATCTTATCACTAGAATTAGAAAATGCATTGGAAACTGTGAATTGGGATATTATAGGCCTGAGTGAAGTGCGCAGAGCGGATGAAAAAATTGAAGAGCATGACAATTATATATTTTACTACAAAAATGTAACAGCTGGCCTTTATGGTGTAGGATTTATAGTAAAGAAATATCTCAAAAATGAAATCTTAGAATTTCGAGGAATATCAGACAGGATAGCAATTTTAAATATTAAAATACCTGGTCATAAAGAACCTACTTCGATAATTCAAATCTATGCTCCAACGGAAGTCGCAAAACAAGAAATGAAAAATGAATTCTATAACAAACTCAATAACGTCATGCCAAGCTTGCACAAAACAATAATTATCATGGGTGACTTTAATGGACAACTGGGAAAAAGAAGACTAAATGAGGACAAAATACTTGGCCGATATACATCAGGTAAAAGGAATGACAATGGACAAAGACTGGTACACTTTGCCTTGGAAAACAACCTAAACATCATGAATAGTTACTACAACAAAAAGCCCAACAGGAAGTGGACCTGGGTGTCACCGAATGGAAAGACAAGGAATGAAATAGACTACATTGTAACTAACAAACCAAGAATATTTTCAAATATAGATGTCGTTAATAAACTTAACTACAATACAGATCATAGACTACTTCGTGGACATCTATACACAAAAGAACCGAAAAAATCAAGAAAGCATATACAGTGTACACATAAAGCAATAACCTTACCACTTTCAGAAAACTTATTGGAATCCTTACAAGCAAACTTAAAAATAACAAATTACTGTAGTATCATCCAAGAAAAATACGATGCCCTTGAGAAGGAACTAAAAGAAATCGAAAATAAGTATAAATTAACAAAATCAAGGAAAGACAAATTAGGAGTAGAAGCGAGAAATTTAATTATGCAAAGAAAAGATATGTTTACAGACCGGAAAAAACATAAACATGACATAATTAGATTGAGCAAAGAAATTAAACTACAAATACGTCAATACAGAGAAAAAACAAGAACAGATACAATAACTCACTACATAGAAACATCAGGCGGAGTAAAGAAAGCACGGTCAGAACTAAAAGAGACCTTACACTGGATTGATAGTATGAAACACCACAGAAACAAGAATAATAAAACAAATAGAATAGAAATATTAGATGTAGCAACTGAATACTACAGAGAATTATACAGCGACAATGAAACAACAAAAGAACTTATAATCTATGATAAAACTACCCGAGAAGAGATCCCATGTATATTAAGACAAGAAGTTATTAAAGCTATAAAATCACAGAAGAAAGGAAAATCACCAGGAGAGGATAACATATCCAACGAACTGCTTATAGGAGCATCTGAAGCAATAGCGGACACAATAACTGTCATATTCAACGAAATCTTGCAGACTGAGAATATACCTCATCAGTGGACTACGTCAACTATAATACTCCTGCACAAAAAAGGAAAGAAAGATGACATAGGCAACTACAGGCCTATCAGCCTTATGTCTAATATATACAAAGTGTTCTCAAAAATAGTCCTAGAACGACTTACAAAGATTCTGGACGATAACCAACCCAAGGAACAAGCGGGATTTCGAAGCGACTTCTCAACAATAGACCACATCCACACTATAAAACAGGTTATTCAAAAATGCAACGAATACAATATTACTTTTTATCTTGCTTACGTGGACTACAATAAGGCCTTTGACTCGTTAAAACATACAAAAATATGGGAGGCTTTAGTAGCACAAGGAGTGGAGGGAAAATATATACGTTTGATTGCCCAAATATATAAGAACATGAAAGCAAAAATAAAAACGGAAAGAGTCGGCGAATATTTTCCAATAAAAAGAGGAGTGAGACAAGGGGATCCCTTATCACCCAAACTTTTCTCAGCAGTCCTCGAACACGTGTTTAGATGCCTTGATTGGGGTAATTTCGGGTTAAATGTCAATGGAGTGAAATTGAACCATTTAAGATTTGCAGACGACCTAATACTAATATCTGATAATCCAAAAAGCTTACAAGAGATGTTAAAGCAGCTTGTGTATGAAAGTAACAGAGTTGGTCTCTCAATGAACACTGCAAAGACAAAAGTGATGACAAACTTCGAGGAAATACCGATAACAGTTAACGACAATACAATAGAATATGTAGAAGAATACACTTATCTAGGACAAATAATATCTCCAACGCACTTCACAAACAAAGAAATAAACAACAGAATCAGTTTGGCATGGAAAAGATTCTGGTCTTTGAAGGAAATAATAAAAAACCCTCAAGTACCATTAAAAGCTAAAAGTAAAATGTTCAACTCATGTATATTACCCGTAATGACATATGGTTGCCAGACATGGAGCCTTAATAAATATAATATACACAAATTAAAAACCTGCCAACACAGTATGGAACGAAATATACTAAAAATAAAACTTAAAGATAAAATAAAATTAGGAACTATAAGAAGTCAAACTAAAATCACTGATATTACATACTGTATTAAAAGACTTAAATGGAGATGGGCAGGCCATATGATTAGGAGTAACAAAGATAAATGGTCAAGGGATGTAACAGAATGGTGTCCAAGAGAAAATAGAAGAAAGAGAGGGAGACAACATCGAAGATGGGAGGACGATATAAGAAAAATCGCGGGCGTTGCTTGGCCAAGACAAGCACAGGACCGTAGTTCGTGGCAAACTCTGGGGGAGGCCTATGCTGGACAGCAAGACAATCTTCACGTACCGGTGTCAGATTTATAATATAATGTGTTTGATATTTATTTACAAACATGTAATAATATATGTAATAGGTTAAGTTACGCATTTGTGAGATTGTTAAATAAAGGCTATTATTATTATTATTATTATTATAAGTAAATAATTCACTAATTTTTTAAGTAAAAATCCTAACATTTACAAATATTCTATTTACTAATGTGAAGAAATTTACATCAAAATAGTTGACAATATTGTTAGCGATGAGAATAATTGAACAGGTAATATTAACATGGTATTACACATATATTGGAGTTATTTAAAAAAACTAATAAAGGTGTGCTACTTAATAATAATGTCTATAAATATCTAGAAACCATCTCTCTATTAATACGTTTATTTCCATTTCAGGAAGATCAAAATGGATAGTTTACAAGATTTATTGTGGATAGTGTTACTTACTCTTCGATTGTTTTCATAATCCTTAATTAATAAATTGTGTTGATACTTCTTATTTATTAACTCAACTGATATAATATTTAAGAATTATAGAAAGCTAACATCACATATTGTAATGTTATTAATGTCTATCCTTTTGTGTCATAAAAAAACAATTATGTCAATATTTTAAAATATAACAAGTCAGTAAAAAACACAGTTACCAGAGCACTTATACTGCAACATCAACATCAATATAACGTAAAACAAAAGTAGTAACTAGGTCACCGCGCTCGTGACGAAGCCTCGATATGAAGCAACTCATCTGAGGCGCACTTCTCTGTTAATATAGCCCTCATCTTCACAGCCCTCTGCAACCTTGTATATACATAAGTATTTACATATATATATACTTATACATCCTACTGTCTACCACTGTTTACTACTGTCTACTACTGGATACTTTATCTAATTAGACAGTGCTCCTTGTATGATCACAAGAAATAATTAAACTTTCTAATTGCTTTAAGAATAAGAGATACAGTATCGTTAAATTAGTTTATATTAAGTCTTATTTTAAGAGTTGTTTACATCATTTTCTTAAATAAAGTATACACAAGCCATAATAAATAATGTTAAGTTTTATAGGTTGTTGTTCTTAAACTTTGAGAATAAGTTGACAAATAAAAAGGAACTCGAACTCACGTTGTAAGTACATAATGACTTTAATAATACTTCCGTTTAGATATTTATGCGTATTCTTTGTAGTTAAAGTAAATGCCAGTGAAAAAGTATATGAATATAAAATAAATAAATACAGTTCAGATCTTTTATCAGTAAAAGTATATTAATATTGTTCTTGCTAAAGATATTTGTATGTTTTCCTGAACATTATTTTCCTTCCTTGTGAATTATTTCATACTAATGTGTATTTATTTCTTTAAATAAATGTCTAAAAGGTCATGTATTTAGAATCAATGCTGAAAAGCAACTTCCCAAAAACAATTGAACAATCACGACCCAAAGCTGATGTACGTTTAGCTGATGTATGTTTAGTATTAAAAATAATAAAATGTAAAAACAAAAAATTAATTAAAAACAAACTTAATTTGTATACAATACATATTATGTTATATTGTTACTATCGTACACCTGACATCTATAATACTATACTACTCTTGCATTACAACGATAATTCAACAAACTAAGGCGCTGGAAAATATATAGTATGAAGGAAATAAATTTTACCAGTAGAGACAGCGTACGAAACTTTAGCGGACATGTCTTTTTAAATTACCCCTTTATAACTATGGTGTAAAAATGGAAAATACTACCTACCACTATATGCTTCATCACTTAATTGAATATAATTTAAAATATAAAATGTTGACCAACCTGTGAACCTAATGAAATGTATAATCATTCTGAAAAATACGTTTTTCATTTATAATTGCAATTTTCATAATTATAAGATGAATAATAAGTAAACTATGAACTAAAACCCCAAAAGAAAACTTCCTTACGCTTGTTATTTTAACAGCATTTCTTTTTGAATGTTTCTATTTCAAATTTCGTAGACTCGGTAATTATTTATAAGAACTTAAATAAACATTCGAAGCAGTCGCAAAAACAAAATAACAACATTTTTTAATTACAGTAAATAAGTCTAGTTAAGTTTATTTTATTGTCAAAAATACCTCTGACTCGATAAACTCAGTGTCCCAGAGCTGAGAAGAGCCGGCGACAGAAGTGTATTGTTAATTAATATCTTATTAAGGTGACAGACGGACAGAGAACACTTACACCCAGCGAGCGTCCTTTAGTCACAAAGTTGTAGAGAAAAGGAAATTCAAAATAAATTTTAAATGAAAATTCTAGAGAATAACAGAATCAATTTTTAAATAAAAATTCTCACCCCAGCTATATCTAGAATAACTTTAAGAAAGAAAAATTTTACAATTAAATTAATTCAAACAATTAACGAGAAACAGAAAAACGAGATTATTTTTTAATTATTTATATTCTATTTCTATATTCTATTTATTATCTTTTTTCATCGGAATTTTTTCTTCAAACAAACAAAGTCATGGTTTCAACATTTATTCACCTGAAATATAATGAGTTATAAAAAGACCTTAAAGTGTCGTCAATCAAAGTTTCCAACATATAAAACTGGATTGATATCAACAAAAATAACGGATTTCCATAGAAAATTTCAGTCCATATCAAACACTAATTCTTTAAACACAATCATGTTGTATTTGAATTTTCGTGTTCGTATCAAGTAGATAGTATTATGAAATTCATAAATCACTCTATGTTTATATAAATATATCAAAATGTTCATCCAACTAATAGAATACCTTTAAATAGACAATATTTATTTACAATGTCTGTCACGTTTGTCACGTGCGTTGGTCTCGGATGTAACTTTTATTTTGTTTTAATGATTATCATCGAAATGTTGATCTAATTACTTGTAACATTTTTTTCACAATGCATAGAGAGTAGTACTTTCAGCCGGTATAAAACTACTACCTTCTCCTTGATGAATGTTTAAGTAACTAAGTAGCAATTATAGCTGTTATACCTGGTTGTTATTACGTATAGTGGTTAAGAGAGCCAGAAGCGGGTTCCTTTCCTCTTCTCTATGTAATATTTTACATTTTTCAATATTCTTGAAAGCGAATAATTGTATTTGACCTCTAGCTTAAAAAAACAGGGGCAAGCACAGTAGAAACGTAACATTTTATATTTTAAATTACATTTTAGTCGGTTCTTACAATAGAGTGCATTATATTATACTAAAACATTTTTATATTCACACATTTCACTCTATATTAATTACTCGCCTCAGCGCAGTGAACACGACTCATTACAAAGTACATTTCAGTATGAGTTCGGTCTGATGTATCACGAAACTAGTACCTACAAGTCAAATTAATCCACTCAGATAAACCTTCACTTAGATGTTTAGATGCCTAAAATGTTTATATTAATTTCAACAATCATATCAATAAGATCTTATTTACACACTAACTATAATATACTCGTACAACGTTTTGGGATAAAGTTTATTTTAATCTGTTCTTTCTTGTGTATAAAATGTATCGATATAAGTGAGTAATAAAAATGTTTTTTAATAATCATATCTTGATTTATTTGTTGTTAATTCTTCTTAATATAATAAATTAAAATGAACAGCGGATGCTATTTTAATATTAATAGGTGATAGCGACAACATACTTATATTGGAAATCATTAAATTTACTTTCATTAAGTTAATTTGCGATACCAATGAAACTAAATTTCACATTATAACAAAACATATTCTACTATGTAACTATTAGGGTCTAGTAATAGCCAGAAGTTAGAATATATTTAATACTTTGACATCCAACTGGATAAAGGAAAAATTATAAATAGTATGGAATCTCATTTCGAACTTTATGAAAAATTCAAACTTAATTTGCATATTGGCCAGTTTTAAACATACAATAAGTCGTGTCGTGTCTCTAAAGTTTAGTAAAACTCGGAGTCACAATTATCAGAGTTAATTAACCTACAATTCTTTGAATATAAAAGAGATAACACTATACTATAGAGGTATAGCATTTGTTCTTATCGTTTTCTTACGAATTTTACTGGAACGTGCATCCTGGCAGCAGGATTTAAACTTAATAGTAGAGTTCTCTAAAAAAATCACGCAATTGCTCCCATAGGTCTTAAAGGACTTCAATTTATAAAAATAATTTAAAATAGTTGCTTGTATAAATGAAATATTTAAATAATTATCTTAAAAATATTTTAACTATAAACCTTGAAACATTTATAACTTTGGTAAACGATTTGGGGGTTTGTTTTATTTTAAGCTTATATTAACCCTGTACTGACCTTTTCGATTGTTATGGTGTGACAGTAAAATAATGCATACATTTTTTTATTACGGCAATACCAGTAGCGTCATATATAAATACCAAAGTATGATATTTGTAGACAGTACTCCCATTACCGTAAACCAGCGTAAGATTCTGAAGCAATTGAGGGACAGTAGTCTACGTCTGAATCAAATTCTTCTCCGTCATCACGATAGGGGTCATCATTTTCACTGGTTTCGGACGTCGAAACTTCTCCTAGAAGTCGAACAATTCGTTCGTTTTGACTCATCTTAAACAAAATATACACACTAATTTATAGTCATAAAAGATAATATTCAAATATATTTTATAATGTAGCAAAGTCCAGTATACATCTAGTAAACATTTTATAAATTTATAAAAGAATATAGTAAAAAACTTACCGTAAACAATTAATTTTTGTTACACAAATACGACGACGAAAAATAGTGTATACGAAATTTCACGATTGTAGGTGGTATGGCACTACTCGACTCGTTCCACGTAAACGTCACGGGCATTGCCGTAGTGTGCGTGCTAGGACTCTCTATAAAATATACCTACACGTATACTTTCAATGTGTTTGTTCAAGTGTTAAAATGCATCTAAGGCAGATGAAGACTAATATGATACGACAGTATGAATCGCTCTGTTGGTATTAAGGTAGAAAAATTAACTGCATGAGCCGTACCAACATCTTAAAACGTTTTAAACAATTACGGCATGTACCGTACTGCCATTCTTGAAATCCACAAACTTTACGTCATATGCCGTGCGTCCCGCAAAGGGTTAAGAAAAAAACAACTTGAATTTGGTATCAGTAACTACCAATGTCTAATAGTTCAGTCATGTGTACGTATAGACATACATATTGGTATTAAATTAAAATAAGAAAATATCAACACAATAGATCGAACATAATGTATTATTCTTATAAAATTATTTAACATATATAGCAACCATATTATACGTCATAATTAACAGTAATAAATAGTAATAGTGAAAACATTCGTTAAAATAACTAATTTAACACTAAACCTACCAAGTACCGGTCAAATTGACCGTTCTTAAACTTTTGTTAAACTTACACATTTTTAAACGTTATAATATCGTTAACAAACTACATGACATTTCTTAGAATATGTATATAATATTTTTTACACTCTTTACTTTTAGTTATATCTATTATTACCTGCGTTATACAATAAATTTTAATAAATATATTTATTAAAATTTATTGTATAACGTTATAAAATAAATTTTAATAAATGATAATTACGTTAAATAAATCATAAACAAAATAACATTTGTACTTTTATTTCTAGACATGTTTCAAAAGTGCAAAAATTTTTGGCCCACCCTGTATAATGAAATAACTTTTAATTACCGGTCAATTTGACGGCGTGCAGGTATACAAGAATTGTCGGTAGGTTTAGTGTTAAAAATAAAATAAATGATGGAAAGAAAGATATGAGGAGCATTAAAAAGAAATCTTCAAATCTCTAAGCAATATTCCGAAATGGATGTTAATAATATCATTTATTTTATGTTCATAAAAATGCGCATGAACGACAACACTACTAGTTCCATACAAAGTCAGTCAAGCGGCATTTATACTTAGACTTGGAGTTCACTTACAGAGGCAAAACATTACACTAAAGTCTTGAGTATTTTGTAAGTTTGTGTATGATAGTAATATATACCTAACATTTAACATAATCTTAGAACGCAGCAGAACACAAAATTCAAAGAATATAATACTTTTACGTATAAAGAGAAACAAATACCTTCCTCTCTTCAGACATACATTGTGATCAAATATTCGTATATGTAGATTTGCGAGTCGAGAGCGATCGTCCGTATCACCACACGTGACAACATCTCACCTTCATCTGATACCTCCGTCACATTATTGTATATCCAATACATATTTAAATAAATAATTTAGATCTACATTTTAAATCTCTTCTTCTTGATAATTGTTATTTTCTGATTGTTATTTTATTAGTAGATCGTAATGTGTCTCTCATTATTTTATTAAAGCATAAGAGAGTCTATAAAATCTGAATGATAATTTTAAATTGTATTCTATGTATGTAATACAAGTTTGATAAACCATTAAAGTAATGATTATAAATAAAAAAGTAAGAGAATCTATATTATATGTATTATTATTATAATATTATTACTGATACAATATTTTCGTATTTATAGTTTGTTAATGTATGTTGTAAAATGTATGTTAGACTATTTAATGAAATATAAATAGTTACAACTAAAAAAAGACTGTATTGCTATGATCTTTGAAAGGATTTGAAATAAAAAATATCTAAACCAATTACATTATAATCATTTTTAAACAAAATATGTAATTTGGAATCTTAATAATAATAACATATTTAAAGTCATATATCCTATCCTATAGAAAAGATATTTTATAAAAAAATACATCTTATGTAGCAGATCATTACTATTTCCTCATACTACCTATTATCATTATGTCGGAGCAAGAGAAGATCACAGAGAGTTTACTATAACAACAATTTTATAAAGGGCTGTACGTATCATAAAAAATATATAAAAAAATTGTAAATAAGTTTTTTCAATGTTCTGATAAAATGGATACTGCCGTTGTTTCCAGTTGCTTAGTTCGACTTCACAGAAAAAGACGACCATAGCAACTTGGAACAAATTGTTCTAGGAAATTTCAAACTAGTTTACTAATATTTAATGGCTTATTAGACTAATTAAGTGACAAATAACTGAATCCTTAAATATAGTTAGTTATGTTTCAAGTTGTTAAATAAAATATTAATCAAAATAATTGATTTAACTCATTATAAATTAAGATGACGAGGAATCACATTCACACCCCTTTGATAAACTACAATTATAAGGTAAATGTGTGAATGTGATCATGAATAATTATAGACAACACTTGATTAATATTTACGTCGTGTTATATTAAGACAGAGACATTCAATATAGTTTATGACGTCTGATCAAATACAGAGTTATTTTAAATTGACTTGAAATGTGATTTTTGTAGCAATTGAAAGTGCTTCATAAAATCCTGAAATAAAAATGAAATTAGAAAAAATAGAAAATAGTTACATAGGAGTTAATTTTTTTAAAGAAATTTTTAATTTTACAAGTCGTTAGATAATTACATACAAGATACATATTACATATAAGACACATATTTTACCATATTTTATACATTTGTACTTTTGTAAAGTTTTACTTCATAAATTAAATATTTACAACTCAAAAAATTTAACTCATATTTTTTTAATTAAAATACGTTTATGTTTAATACTTGATAAGGTATAAAACAAAAGATATTTAATAATTAATGGTATCTTTATAAATACTTCTATTTATCATTATTGATTCATCATTCTCTATGATATGATATATTATATTAATATTTTAAATATCAAAAGTTGAAAAAAATAAGCTGGTTTTATCAAAGTGAAAAGAAATAAGGACGCAAATTCAAAACATGACGCATGCAACTAATTGTATTAATAAAAGTATTTTAGAACTAGAAAATATATGTTATCAAACTTAAAATCTGTCGCTCTTATTGATTGTTTATTTCATTGTTATTAATTTCAATATCCAACACAGGTATCTGAGTTAAAGATTTTATTTAATGAACAAGTAAAATATGACTTATAATATTAATATTATATTTTATTTACTCTGTCTTGCAAACGACAGGTATCCTTTAAAAATGCTTAAATATGTATGTCCATACTATTTATATGTAACGTCGATGTGAATACTGTAACCATAAATATTAAACAATTTAAAATATCTGTGTATTTTTTGAATCCAAATATGTAACATGTTTGTTTGTTTAAAACTTGTACCAATTACCTTCTATTTGATGTATATCCTTAGTGGTTATTACATCACAGTATGGAGTGGAATGGTAAAGAACTAAACGGAACAAACAAGAAGAACGTGACTCATTTCAAACCGTAATGTGCAGAAACTCCGTGAAGATCACTTCTGGTACTTTTAATGACTCTTAAAGTTAGTAATTTCTCTTTATAATTTTATTAAACCTTTATATATTTAAAAAGAACTATATTTATATGGAGATTTGTGTTTGATTAAATTATATTCTTAAGGTATATTTATCATTGGTACAGTTGTAATGTTGTGTATATTCTTTTAGAACTATAAATTAAATCTCGATTTGCGCTCGGAATATGTTGATTATTTTATTTAAATATTTTGTTATGTAAATAAAGTAAATTTCAATCCAATAATTTGTAAAAGCTAATGGAAGAAGATTTTTATTATCACGTTTAAGACTTTATACAATTTAAACTATTTCTTTGTTAAAATAATAATGTTGCGAAACTTCAATACGGTTGTTAAGAAGTTTCTTTATTAGATTACTTTGAACGTCTCTTTTTTACAAAACGAATAAGATTGTTGTCTATGTACTTCCAGATCTTTTTAATAATATAAATGTTTCGAGTAGTCACTAACAATAAACAGTCGTGAACCGAATCACAAAGATCAGATCATAATACGAGTATGTTTTGTAATAAAACGAGTTGTGCACGGTTACTTACTACTTACTACTACAATGCAATTTTATTGAAATGTTTTTACTAATACTAATAATAAAATACAATAGATAGAAATTACATGAGTTATTGTATGACATTATTTAGAAAGGTCTTTTAATATTATTTAAAACTAAAATTTAAATTAAAACAGACCTGTTTATTTGTTTGAACAAACCAAAAACCCAATATTAATTACCTTAATTAATTAATTAATACCTTACGATGTTAGGGATACCTACTTGGGTCGGCGAGGAGGGTACGGCATTGTTGGAAGCAACTATTTATAATTTGATTCCAACATATTTAGAATTACATTAATTAAGAAGACCTTTTATATATCCGATTTATCAATAATCCATTCCATAATTTTGGCTTATAATGTCAACATGTGTCGACTTAACTTTTGTGTTTCTTATTGTTTGAGACACAAGTTTATAGTATATTTTGAAACTCAGATAATAATCAACTTATATATACTTAGTGTACTTAATACAAACGTCATACAACAACATTCTCCGATGGTGTTATTACTGTGAAGCAGTTTAATAAATAATAATGGCCTGATAAGGTCACACTTTGTAATAGATCCAAATGTCATGGCTTATAAATCAATTATACTTGGCCTGATATAATAATAATATAATATCCCTTACACCTTAACCTAGGCCATGTTAGCGTTCAGCTGTGCATACATCCATTCATACGGGTACAATAATTAAGAAGTGAGCGTACTTGTAGCAACTGATATAAACTGTTGAGAGATAACAGATTGGAACAAATGTAATATGATAATATCATACGATACTTATGTCAGTTTACATCAAATATTAATAACAAAAAATACCAGCAACTTCAACTCATTCACATTTCTTTATGAATCGTTTTTTATTGTGTTTCTTACAATTTTTTTGCATAATTGTTTCTGTTTACTAAATATCATATAATTTACTCAAATTAATGTTTAATCAAATACTCGTTCGGTCTCATCCATCTTCTCCACTTATTTTTTATAATTACTTCACCCTCGAGGATCGCAAAAATGACATTAATCATAGCAAGTTTTTCAAATCCCCAACGAATAAAATTATTAGAGTATTCGAAAGTAGACTCTGTACCTTTACCAATAAACTCAATTTGGATTGACCTTACAGAGATTGTTGAGCTTCAGTATCCTCTTGATGTAAGGCCTAATAGTAATTGATAAAGCCATTCGCAAACCATCAGCAGTTCAAACAATTAAAAGTTTAACAAATAAAAAGAAATATACTAGGGGAGGAATAAAAACAGAGCGCTATCTCATCACTGAAGTAATCTGTTTCAAGCAATAGTTATTTATTTGAGAACTGGACAGGTAATTACAATGCAATATATATATATATATTGTATATATATTATGCAATATAAAGTATGCTGTACATATAATGTTAAAAACAATTAACAGTTTACGAGTATTTTAACTGCAAGTTCGTTTCACACGGGTATAGTGAATGAACTAGTTTTGAATGAACTATTTTTTGTGTTACATATATGTACATAGTCGTACATAGTCCCCTGAGGATCGTAAGGATACCCCGTTATTTATATCTGGCGATCTATCTTCACTTCTACGAGTATAAGCGCGCTTGTAAGATCGCCCGATATAACTTTAAATTCTCTATAAAGATAATGTTGAAATAAATATGTATATTAATATATTATCCAAAAGTAAGTCTTTATAATTAGTATGTGTACAATAAATCCTGTGACCTAAAAGCAGAGGGGATAGTATGTTTTGGGTTTCCGGTTTTCCAACTTGTCGTACAAAACATAGACGTACTAGCTACTTCATGATCGTTTGTAAGAGGCAATCGCTACTTCATACAAGCTCATATGTTGTTGTAAACTGAGCTACTCGTAAGAAAATTCAATAAGTGATCTTATATTAATATACTTAAGCTACTGACTATATAATGATACTGATTCATTAACACTAATATTTCTCTCACTTATCTACAATTCTAAGCCCCCTTATGTAAAAAAAACATTTGATTTATTTCATGTTATCTTATCATAACTATATTTATACATCGAAGGAGAAACATAATATTATAGATATAATCGTATCCGGGGAGTAATTTTAATTTATTGCGGTAATATAATCTCGTGTTATTAATGAATTTATTAATGACTAGCTTTTGCTCGCGGCTCCGCCCGTGTAGACTACAATTTTTTTTAATACGTTCTTTCTTCTTCTATTTCAACCCCTATAACTAACTGTTTTGTTTAGGTATAATTCTTACACAAAATTCTTAAGAAATCTTAACAATATGTTAAAACTGCAAATCACTACGCATCTGTTAGATTATTTAAGATTGCAAATAAAGATGGCTAAAGAATACTCATAATAAAATAATATAAAAGTTCACGATTCTTTACTCAATGACTAATTACAAAATATATTTGAATACAGACAAAGTAATGACTTTAAATTAAAATATTAAAGCAATAGAAGTATAAAAATTCTTAGCTTATCAGAAGATATCAGATATTAAGAATCAAGTGGGGCTCGTACCGTATTTATACTAATTTGACAGCTACAGAAGCGCCAGCGGCCATTTACGACATTTAGTCATAATTATAGATTTAAACATGTGAATAAGTTAAATACTAACAAAATATTTATTCTTAACGATACTAAAGTACTAGGTTTAAAGAACTTTATTCTCATAAAAACATTAAGTTTACTTAAAATAAGATACAATAAATTTTCTAAAAAATAGTATAACAATAATTTGCCTCTGGAGCGACAATTCAAACATTCATAAAAATTATAACAAACTTTCTTTAAAACTTATTGAACAGCCTTGATTAGATTTTATATACATATCCCTTTAAGTTAGCTTTAAATACACTCATGTTCTTCTGACTTTTAAGATCATTCGGTAAGTTATTATATAGTTGCACTCCCTCAAACAGTATTGTTTTCTTGCCACTCTTAGTGCGCACACCACTTAGCATAAGTTTATCTTTATTTCTTAAATTATGTTTAGTTATTTTTTTGTCAATTTTAATGTTAGAGTGAATTGAGTTGGTGATAATGTTTTTTATCAGTATGCAGGTGTAATAGGTGTATAGTTGAGTGATATTTAGTAATTTTGTTTCTTGATACAATTTATTGGTTGAGGTGAGAAAAGGGTAGTGGAATATCACTTTAATAACCTTATTTTGTATTCTTTGTAAGCTTATTAAGTTTGTCTTGGCGGCAGATCCCCATACTTCTATTAAATATTCAATTTTAGATTTAACTAAGCTGTTATATATTATCAAACGTACTTTCTTGGGAATACAGTTTGAGACCTTTCTTAATGCACACAGTATAGGTACTAATTTGTTTCTAACGTGTTCTATATGATCTTTCCAAGTCAGCTTATCGTCCATTCACAAACCTAGGTATTTCGCTTTTGTTGAGCGTTGTATGATTTTATCGTTAACTGTAAGGGGTGTATTATCCGGAATATGTTTATTCTTTGCACAGAAAATCATATAGGAGGTTTTAGTTGCATTTATAGTTAGAAGATTGTAATGTAGCCACTCATCTTCTTGAGCTTTATCTTTTTGAGCTTTACTTATTAAGTCTTGAATAGAGCTACCATAATAAAAAAAATAAAAAAAAACTAGACGTATTTATTGCAACCATAATTTACACATTTGTGTTTAACACATTTAAGTAAGAAACATAATAATTTAATATGATAAAGATAGCTTCTGCTATTAAGTCAAATCAATAACTTTTACTTTAACATAGTAAGTATCTTTAGTAAAAGTAATTGTTCTAAATAAAAGTAAATTTTTAAATCTAACTACGTAGTTACGTAGTTTTAGTATAATTAAATAGTTATTTAAATAATGATATTATCGCATTACCCAGATTATAGAATACTATATCATGAAAGTACAATATGTAGGCAACAATACATGTAATATAAAAAATATTGGACAACTTTATATAAGCTATAAATATTACATAATTATATTAAAATGAATTCTGTAAATTACTCGTTGAAATCAAGAACTCTCAAAAGATAAGAACAATAGTTCAGATTGACCTAAAACAATGAAACCAGACAGAAAAGATTGAAGTCTAAAAGAGAATTGAATGAAGACACTAAAAGAGGAGCAAACAGACAACTAGCCGCTCTCATAGAACAGCCCTGTTTTTTATTTATTTTAGTGACCGTCACTCCTTTAGGATTGATTTAGACTCCGTTCAATTATATGTTTTACGGCTTCTGATAGGTCTATTACAAAAGATTTGACAAATCAAATTACTACATGAAAAACAGTTTATACATAAAATAAACATTTTGCATTACTTCGAAAAACACAAAAAAATACCATTGTCTTTTTTTATGTTTATCACTAGGTTTCGGTATTTTGACTATAAACAAATATTGCATGTAAAAAATAAGGTAGCATTTCTTCATCTATGATAGTTTAGCTATATTTATACTTTATGTAGACACTAAAACCTAATTATATACCAAATTTTTGCTTTGTAGATTGACGGGAAGAACCACTTCTATTTTTATGGTCGGTGACTCAGTGACTCAGTGATAGAATAAAGGAACTTTGAATTGCAATAATTCCTAAACTACTATTTAAAATAAATGTATTTTGGAAATTTCTAGCTGTATAGTACTCGACTTGCTCGACTTGGCGGGTCAAAATAAAATCAAATAATTGACATATATATATTAGTCACTTTTATGTTTTAGTCGTCGTATTTAACCTTCTCAGTATTATGAAAGACACTAAGTTTAGTATGTAGTTGTAGTTGTTCTTGTTGTAGTTGTGTTTAGTATGTATGTATTCCGGTTTATATTAAAACAAAATGGCGGTCGATCACTATGTACATACTATAAATACACAATAGGTGCATTAGCAGAGCAATTTTTTGCCTCGCCAAAAATAATGGACTAAAAGTGAAAAGTAGGTCGATTCTGATTGATACAAGTTGTTTTGTCTTTTGTTTCTTTGTTCATAACATAAATAAAACAGGTTTCAGTGATCTTTGCACTGTTCCAGCTAAGTTTGTTAATCCTGAATTAGCTTTTGACCATTTTTGTTAAAATAAAAAGAGCACTCCGGCTCAACTCTTATTGCAATCAAAATACAAAAAATCACCGATGCAATTATAAACTGAAAACAATATACTAACAGCGTGACAATATTTATATTACAATGAAAAATGAATACATCTATATTATCATATAGTTAATAACCAATTTTAACACCTTAACCCTACAACTGTACAAACAGACAATCTTAGTTCTAATGTCCAAAATCAACAAGAATGCAAAGTAAAGTTAAAGAATTGGTTATTGATATTAAATTATGATGAAACAAAGGAGTCTTATGTTATACACACTTCCTCAAGTACATTATAGACACAGACAACACAAGGTCATTATGAAAACCAAATACAAACTTATACCAGTTATTATTTAAATGAATTTATTTGTAAAATAACTAATTTAAAATTTGAGTCCTAAAAAACAGGTTTCCACTTATTTCGGTTAACTTATTATTTGTTAAAAACTAAATATATAAGCCTTTCCCAACATTTAATATTTATTACTTAGTCGCACGATGGTTTGTATAATAATAAATAATATATGAAAAATTATCAAGACCAATGCAAACCCGCAACATATTGCGCAAATTTCCAAGAGCATCTCTTTAATTCTGGGTCGTGGTATTTTTATTGTACCCTCGTGTCGTTCCTTTCAGCTAGGAACTATATTTTGTAATAACTAGCTTTAATCTGACGTTTCCTAGGAGCTGTATCTGCAGCGACCGTACAATAATATGGTGATATATGGTGTATATATGTCGTGAAATTCTCATTAGGTTTCTACGAGGTTTAATATTTTCAATGGATTTAAGATTAGATTTCTATTTAGATATAGATATAATATATAATCAATACTTATCATTGTGTGACTTACTTTAAAAAATGGCATAAAAAGTTAATAAAATCCCCGTAATTTGAATAAAGATTTATACTTAAAATTAACGACCACCACGATATTAACACTTGAAATAATTATAGCATAATAACTACAAGATTTAGATTCCACGTATCTACCTTTGAGAGCGGTACAGCTACATTAAGTGCAGTATATGTCAATAAAAAAAAATACTTTGATTACGGCTTTATTTTGATTTTCCGTCCCGAAACCTTCCCATTCCATAAGGTTTGCGAATCATCAGATTTATATATCAAAATAATTTTTAAATGCACATGTGCAGCGGCACCACTTAACGTTTACTAAAGCCCAATGACCTCAAGGACATTATCCGTCCTTGCGTCGTATGAATCGTCTCTACCGTCATTATATACATCCTTGGCAGCCTTTCAAAAGATCAAGTTTCATTCTGTGCACTTCCATAAAGCTTATTTCAATGTCTTCATCTCGACTACTAATGTATTTTTTCTATTCTAGAGTTTGATTTTGTTTGTTTGTTTACAATTTAATATTTAAATTATAAAACATACATTTTTATATTTGATAGAAATAAAAGCTGTAATAAACTAACTAACTTGTAATGTACGATTTATTTTTTATGGAGAATAAAATAAAAAATACTTCTATCGGTCTTCCAAATGACACAGTTTTTATCTAACTTTTATTTTATAAATTTTTTATTTGCAAACTTGACATTATAGTATTTATCTACAATACATTAACGTTATTTTTTATAACACCCAGTATTAGTGTTATTTATGAATGAGTGATCTTTAATATCGCGTAACCTATTTACGATGAACAGAAATAATGCATTCGACCCGTTTAACGACAATTAACGCCATTGTGATGAAGCGCAGAGGTCGTGATGATAAAACTCGGAGTAAGTCTATTGTCTCTTTAATATTGGACCTTGGATTATAAAATTGTTTTAACTTTTATTATTTTTATATCTAAATCGTTATTAACTTATTTCTATGATTTAATTGTTGTCAACACTATATTTTTATTGCCTAATTTAAATAACCTAATTGTGTAAGTGTAATAAGAAATACGAAAGCGAATAACTTTTTCGGTTTCAATATTAAATTTGCAAAAAAAAATTCGAATGTTTTTAAAAAATATATTGAGATTTTAATTAAATTTCAAAGACAATGATTTAAAAGTTTTAATGTTTTAAAACAATTTCAATATAAAATATAATAACAGTATAAGAAGTCAAGACAGCTCCTTAATTTGATTATAATTTTATTATTTAAGACATAATAATAATAACTAATAGTAATTAAATTCGTTAATAATAATTATTATTATTAATTATTGTTTTTATTCAAATTCGTTTCGTTATAACATATGTATAGTACGAGTATATGTATGGTTTCATTTCATTGTTTTACTGTACAAATGCTCAAAGAAGTAGGACAAATCATATTGAAAGTACTTAAGTATCAGATAATATTAAACGAGTATTGTCTGACAATATTATTTTGTATTTAAGTTATAATTGTCTTACTTTTGTAGGAAATGTTTAACAAATTTGTCGTCGTAGTCGTCGTCAGTCGTAGACAGACCGTCTAAGTGATTGAACTGAAATCAAATATATAAATTCAAAAGGCATATTCAATTTGCATAAGCCATTATAAAAATTAAAATAGTGAACGCTACAAAATGGCAGTCAAATTGTTATAAAATGAAACAAAAAAAATAAGCTTTCACTAAATTAATTTAATGATGTAACTCGTTAATTCAGTTGTTCTTTATACAAAAAGTTAATATTAACTACACGTTTCTCAAGCTTCTTAAACATTCATTTGAAAGTTTAATTATCGCTCAAGTTTCAAGTGACTTGAATTGAAAGTAAATTACATTAAAAATATTAACTTTTCATAGTTTATTTTAATATATTAGATTTATATTTGTATTATTTCTATTTTATTAAAGTTAGATTGTTTTAATGTACAATAACCATTTAGTTCTAATAATCCATATTATAAATATTGATATGTAAATTGTAATTTAATTATAAAACATTACCAAATTAAATAATATATACTTTTAACAATGTTACTTCTGCTGCAGAAACTGTAGAGTTAAATATAATTTTCCGTGCGGTTTATTTCAATATTCAAACTTTATTATACAACATTCCGGTGTCGTGTATTGCAATATTTTATGTTTATTATCCAACATCACGGAATTCGGTGTTTGGAAGATAATAAATATCACAATTATTTAATTTGGAAAAATATTATGAAAGCTAATAAAATAAATATGTATTATAAAACGTAAGCATTAATATATTATTTAGTTTCCTTGATAAGTCATACAACTGACAGACTACTCAATTAAACGCTAATGCTTGACACTTTTTTTTGTAATTATTCTGTTCGCGTTTGAAAGTGGTAGCCAACAAGACATAAATCATTGGAGGTTCTTCAAGACCACTTCGGAAAAATGGATATCTTGGAAAGTGGATGCTTTAAGTAGCTACGAATATACTTAGCTCGCAGACCCCCGACGTCGCGTCGACGAGTGTCAGTCTGGCTGTGATGTAATGCATGATAAGAATAGCTAAAAATATCAAAGTATCCTTCACAAGTCTTTACATAGTATGATATAAAAAATTTTAATAATTCTAATTTTCCGCAAATACAGTGCTGAGAAACGTCACTAATGTTAACTGAGATCCAAATGTTGTAACTCCATACACTTATATTACGAAATTATATAGTAATATTTGATAAATATTTTTTTCTAAATACGTTTGTTCCATAATATTAAATTGTTCCATTTAGTGAACACACGTGTGTACATCAACTGTGTGTATATAAACGATCCGTCTGTATGTGTGCAGTAATCGAGGTACAACTCAATTAAAAGCACTCACAGATAGTCGCTTTTATTTATAGTACAAAAACAACTCAATTTACTAATAAAAATTCTTAATTGCCTACTTTTACGTAAAAAATTATGACAATTAGTTTTTGTCTTCGACTTCAATGAAATATATGATATAAACATTCAAAACTATAATCTTTGAAATACCTATTAACATTTAAAATACTTAGAATAACTTTTGAATATATGATAATATTTTTTACAGTACTTTATAACAATCCATAAATGTAACAGATTATGCCGTCACTATATGTTTGCACTTATATCGTTGCTTCAAAATGATGTCCCACCAAAACCGATCCTTCATAAATATGTTTTTAGAAGTCCATAAATAACAATATGAAAGTGATATAGTCGGTATCGGTTCTGCATATATTGAATAAAATAAAATCGTCTCCTCTCTACCTGATGCAGTTCTATAGAGACAATCGATCTGTATTAAACCAAAAATAACCTTCTATTAAAATACGAGTATATATATCTTCAAATTGGAGTTCTAGAGTAATATCATAAATATATATCACTATATTGTTAGACCTGGCATCTCCACTACAATACTACTCTTACATTACGTCATTTTCACAAACTAAGACGCTGGAAAATAAATAACCGGAAATAAATTTTGCCATAAAACCAGTGTACGAAACAACAACGGACATGCCTTTTTAAATTACCCTATTTATAACTATGGCGTAAAAATAAGAAATAGGAATATTATACTACTTTATACTTAATCTTTTATTTTAAGATATATTCTATACCTAAAAAGCTGTATAAACTTTGTTATGATTAATATTTTAGAAGATCGTGAACGCTATAACCAGTAGACCGAGTATTGAATCTAACTAAATTTCCAATTATTCTGAAAAATCTTTTTTCTTTCTGTATTAAAGAGCTGAGTCGCATTGCAACTACGACTTACAACTAGCAAATATACAGATTAGATTATATAACATTTCAAAATTATCTTAGTTTGATAGCAAATTCTACTAATTTATATAAAATTTTAGCATCATTTGATAATGGATTAGCTAATATAAAGTTACAACCTTCTAGGTCTAACAAATACTTTAAATATGTTGAAGTTTGTATTCTCTTTGCCTCGTTCCTGACAATTCCACCACTACAAGATCCTCAACCTGTCACATTCAATGCATAAAGGAACTAACTTTATTTATCATTTTATTTTAATGGAATGTGTCCGGAGCTGAAAAGCTGTAATAAGATCTTGTCTCGATAGTTTACTGTTATTAAACGATGGCATATTACACAGTTGTGGTTGAATCGTTTTGTACCAAATGCTTTTTTCTTTAAAAACGGGTTTTTTATATTTATGTTAAACTTTTTTATTAACAGTAAATTAGTATATTTCAATTTGAAAAATACCCCCGGGTCGATAAGCTTAGTGTCCCAGACCTGAGAAGAGCCGGCGACAGAAGTTTATTGTTAATTAATATCTTATTAAGGCGGCAGACGGACAGAGAACACTTACACCCAGGGAGCATCCTTTAATCACAAAGTTATACAGAAAACGTAATTAAAAATAAATTTTAAATGATATCCTTCATAGTAACAAATCACGTTTTCAATTAAAATAAGAAAATTAAATAACAATAAGCCCGACCATATCCAGAATAATATATTAAATGAATAGCGGTTAGAATATAATTTTATTGAGCAAGACACGAGAGGTAACATTTTAATATCTAACATTTAGAATCAGGCGACCCTGTAATAATTTGTTTAATTTGTTATGTCACTTTGACTTCGTACTGTAAATAACTATTGTAGGTAATTCTGATTCGATAATTAACGAGAGACATAAGAACGAGTTTTTCTTTTATTATATATGTTATATAATTATATAATATGTTATATAATTATTTTATTTTGCCAGAATCACCTTTTATTCAAGTAAAGGTGAAGTGAAGGTTTTATTAATCTCCCCCTCGATATTTATTCCTCTGAATAAATCCTTACAATAAATTTATTCATACAAATACTTTAAAAATGTCGTCAAACACAATTTCCATAACATATAAAACTGGATCGATTCAACGATAGTATTATGAAATTCATAAATAATTTTGTGTTTATACGAAAATGTTTATCCAACTAATACGAAAACATAGACAATTTTTTTTTTTGGATAGTGTTTTGTTGTTAAACATTATAATCTAATTACTATTTAACAACAATTTTTTAACTACAACTCATAGAGTAGTACCTTCTGCATGAAGAATGGGGTGACTGAGTAGCATTACATTACAGCTGGTCGTTATTACGTGAGAGAGACAGAAGCACATCACTCTTCCTTATGTAACTTTTTATATTTTAAATTATATTTAAGTTAGTTATTATAATAGAATGCATTATATTACACTAAAACATTGTTATATTCACACATTTCGCTCTACATTAATATTATACTCGCCCCAGCGCAGTGAACTCGACTCATTACAAAGTACATCTCAGTGTGAGTTCAGTCTAATGTGCCACCGAACTAGTTCCTACAAGTTAACTTAACCCACTCAGATAAACCGTCACTTAAATATTCAGATACCTGAGATGTTAATTTTTTTTATTTCATCATTAAATGTTTTATATCAATAACATATTGTTTTATTATAACTGACTATAATATACTATATATTGGGACCGACTGAGTTAATTTTAATTTGTTCTTTCTTATTGACTTAAAGTGAGTAATAAAAAAATAATCTAATAGTAATAGTTGTTAATTATTCTTAATTAAATAAATTGAAAATAAATAGCGGACACGATGACCACTACTTTTGAAATTAATAGGCGACAATCAGCAACAATATATTTTAATTAAGAAAATTATGAAATATTTATTTTTATTAAGTTTCCAACTAAATTTAACACTATAAAATAAAAAAATACAATTTTATATAAAAATGACTCTATCTCAGCTCCAGTTATCACACGCTGTTATATATTATATACAGAAAGAAAGAAGTCGCTTCATAATAAGGGCTGTTAATATATTGACATTGCGTCGCTCTTAGCGGTCGTAACTTGATATGGCTTATAACTATAAACTGGCGTATAACCCGCAAAAAACAAAATGACTGCTAGTTTGAGATATTTTTATAGAAAATACAAACCATATTAGTACTAATTAGTTGTATTTACTTAGTACGCGTGTTTTAGTATTCACTCAGTTCCATCATTTTAGTGAAAGTTTTAGATAATTGAATAAAACAATTTCTTAATAATAATTTTAACAAACGCAAAACAAACGTACTATAAAGCATTTTTTTAATGAAACATTTTATCGATCGACTTCAATAAAAAACATATCGATCAATTTCAATAAAAAAACATTTAGTCTTATCTAAAGTTACCACGACACAGCCAAGTCAGATAAACCGTTCCAGAGTGCTCCATTAGTGCGAAACACACGGATGAAAAAAAAGCAAACAAACAGACAAAGGTAATGGAAAGTATAGGTTTGGGCTCCATTCGTTACTTCAGATTCTTAGTTATGATTTTTCGTAAACACATTCTCTATCTCTATCTACAGATAGCGATCTGATAAAGATATACTATAAGTATAGATTACAAGTTGAAACTGATGACAATTTAAGTTTAATTAAAAACTTTACATAATAATTAACTTAAATATTTCCACATCAGGCCGAACTCAAAGAATATTATGAATTTATTACCAAAGCGAGAAAAACGCTTTACTCTCTCCGAGAATACGTTTACGATCCCGATATTGGACTAACGCGATTTGCGTCGCCTGAGCGATCCTCTGCATTACTACTATCAGTGAAGATAAATTTTCTAACACCGTGCCATGATCGTTGATTTATAGCTTCATATATTTTGCCCGAACGAAAGTTTTTTACTATTTCAATTTATATCTGAATGTTCGTCGCATACTGTAATTAAAACCACTGATACAGAGCACGATTCGTTCACATGTTTTTATGATTTCACATGAAACCATAAAAACATGTGATTGCTTAAATAAGCACCGATATTGTTTTACGTATTTATTCAAATTACAAGAATGATTGCGCAAAAATAAATGTGTTGCTTGTTAAAATAATATTTAAATTAATATTATTTAAGATCTTTTGTGTTTATAACACAGAAACCCAGGTAATGATCGGAGAATAAAATTACAATTGTGATATATATAACTATCGGATTTATAACACAATAAGACCGACAGACTAAATTAATTACATAGTCTTAACATAAATATCGTTACAAAGAAAAATAACATTTTTTTTATTATAACATTACATTTTTTACTCAGAGTGTGTTAGTTGAGTGTGTTAGTTTAATATTTTAATAAAAACCATTATTATTATATAAAGCTTATTCGACGTTGTCTCCATTGGTTGCAATACAGTCCTTTAAACTTTTAGGCCAGTTATCATTAGCAGCACGCACTCTTTCTATGGGATAAGTCTTCACTACCAATCGTATGTATTTGTTTTATAGACTATAAATTAGCATGGCTCAATTGTAAAACAATCTCAGACGTAAACAGTATTTTTCTCTGACATCCTGTGTAGTAGATTTTTGACTTTACCACCTTATTGTGATATAAAATATTAGTTAAATAAATTACCAGTGCACCTCTTATAGACTGCAAGTCCGAAGTCGTCTTTTAAAATATGAGACATGCTTTTAGTTGCTATCTTTGTCTCCAGAGATAATATCTTTTGTTTTCGAAGAGGGTTTCTTCTAATTTCTTCTCTTGCTGCTTTCCGTGTTTTTTTTTTATTTGAACATTACAAGGACGTCTGATCTTTTGCTGTCACAAACAGAGGAGGTTTCTTTATATCGATCAATTTCTACACAAACATTTGAATAATACTAAGTGATTTTATTTAAAAGATATATATTTTACTTCATAGAGGATTAAAAAATATATATTTTTTACTCCATATCTACATTATATAATGCAATCAACACACACACAAAATATTTTACAATACATTGGCACAAAAATAGAAAATCACAATGAACAATCATAAAAAAAATCATATTTTGTTTATTTTTAATTTTAACAGTATTTCTGGTGAGGCTATGGATATTCAGTGTACAAACACTACTAAAGCCTATCTTTTTCATTCATCTTTAATACACATACTATTAACAATGTAAGCGTATTTATATTAACTTGTATAAATTTATATGTAAAATATTTCAATAATAAATAATACATATATTATAAAAGTAATATTTCTTTAAGACCTCATACTGTTACTCGGGACAACACGCTTGATTGTGAACGCGATACTGTGAAGACAATCTGAAGCTACGAGTATGGGCGTCACTGTTTACTTTTATATGTAGTATCACATAAGTCCTGATTATCACCTTCTTGTTTGCTTATTCGTTTAAGATCTTTTAACTGAATAAAACATACGTTTGTTACTTTAAAAGTATAATTTATATATTGCCATTAAGTGAGTGACGTAAACTTTTTGGTTTACTTGTACTTGCTTTTAACTTGTTTAATACTATTTTCTGCACTATATTTAAGGTGCATACAAGAACCGTTAAATCATAACTATTTAATCATAACTATTTAATTTCTTGTATACGGTTTATTTTGCGCTTTTGAGTATTAGATTGTACTCTTTAAAAAATGTTTGTGTGAATATTTACTCAGTGGGTGATTATGGTATGATATCGTATGATAAATTTTACAAAGTCTCAGAAAAATATAATTTATATTAAATGTATGGTCGTCACATTAATATGAAGTTTTATTTCAGAATGTAAATCTCAATTTTTTTTATCTTAATTGAACTCCCTTCCTATGATAGCACAGAAAGTAATCTTTTTTAATCGGAATATTATATTTATGGTTTGTCTTAAATATATATTTATATATATGTTATCACTATATATATAATTAAATTTGTGAGTTTGTTTGTAGGAAGCAATATTTTAAACTATCCATCCATCCTAACCAAGAAACTGCAAACTGAAACAGAATCTTTATTATATTAATTAAGTGACTTTTCGTCCGTACAAACCGAACGAACATACCTTATATACATGAATATGTTTGAATGTTTTTTATACATTAATTATTAATCGAGGAACTGTTAAGGTATTTTAGTTTCTCTTTGGTGTGTTGAATTTAAATTGTTATATTTTTTACTAAAAATAATTAAAGCTATAATTCTCATTTTAAAACTACAACTAACAATCCGATTAGCGTATGTTTGGCTTATTTTCAAGTCAGATCAGGAGTAAACATGTCATGTCTTTTTATTTCAACACGGTGCAACATATCCATAAGCAGGGATAAAACCCTTTATGACGGAGGAATGAACTGTTTATAGAACAAACATTACACCTTGTTTGTTCGCCACAGTATTAAAACAATAGCAATCTCAAATTTTAAAATAATCTCAAAAGTAGTTTGTCGTATATTAACGAATTATATTTAATAATCACGAAATAGGTGCCTTTTCTTTTGCTTATATCGTTATTGGCACCTTTCCAGGTTCTCTACAATGGTATATAAAAGACTATCTATTTGTGGGATTTAGAAATAAAAACACTTACACGGAAATTGTTTGTTTCTTTGAAAAACATAAAACCCTTAACAGCAGGTAAATAACGTAATTAGTATTGTTTAATAACTGCTTCGTCAGTTATTCATTGGTTACTTTTGAGTTCACTGAGTCCGCTCATTCAGACTTCACTCGACTCAGGAAACGGTTTTATTGCTGTGTTTTAATATAAACCTCACATAAAAGTAGTTTATTGCTTTCTTCAATGCTCAATTCTTGTAGCGTTGTCTGGTTTATTATGGAAACATCTTTTAGAATAAATGGATTTAATTACGCGTGAGGCAGCTTTTGCAATTTGTCAGTTTGTTGTGTAGTAAATTTTTCATGAATGGAAAAGGCGTATGAATATGCCGAATAATATATATATCGAATAACAAAAATATTTTAATCTATTTATATTATGGGTTTCTTATTCTTGCCGTAATGTTTAGGATATTCAATCCACGGTCGGTGGGCACGTCTCCCTCGAGCCTCTTTGAATCGTGCATTTGAACCGACGGAGTTGCAGTTGTTATTTCATTTGAACTACCAATACCATCTTTATTTAATTCTGACTTAAGAATCATCTAATATATGTGTAATAACTAAGTATGTACTTTAAATTTAAGTAAATTTCAAGTAAAATAAATAAAGTTAAATAATTTGTCAGAATTGTCAAGTGTAAAATTTTAATTTTATATCAATTCATTACTTATTATTTTAAAATAATCATAAATTCTGTGCCTCCTCAAACTTGTCATTATTATATAAATATATCATTACATTTTGTTGTCATTGGTGTATATAGATGAAACATGGTGACGGTGTAATCATAATGAGTTTACAATTTCAAATATATCGCGAAAAGGATGTAAAAGAGCTGTGTGCTTTGTAGATAAATTTAATATATTTAATTTCACCATTTTCTCCCTTGATGTCGTTCGAGGTGACAGAGGGATTGGTTTTCCGGAGGATGGGCAGCGGCGTACTCTGCGTACCATAACATATTACAACACACTGCTAGCGACAACCCGTCTACCAAGCATGGTGATTATGGCATACCCTCTCATGGATCGCGGTCTTTAGAGGAGACCTATGCTTTGCAGTGGACATCTATAAGCTAACAAGAAGAAGAAGAAGAAGAAGAAGCAGAAGTAATAATATGAGTACAGTGAAGTAATAAGTATAGAAGTAATAGTATGAGGTATGTGTAGATAATCGGTTTTTAATCACTTTTTTGGTATCAACTTACTATTTAAGTAAATAAAAAAGTTTTTATATTTCTATTAAAACACTAAAATTGATTTTTAGGCAGCTAATACAATAAATAGTATAATTAAGAATTCAATAATGTTTCGATATTCATTGTACTATTCAAAAATTGAGCCAAGAATATATAAAATATTTACATGTAAAATGTACTCTCAATTTACCATTTACCTTTTGCATTAATTAGATTTTAATCCTAAGCTGAATTAGTTTACAGAGACGAGCATTAAGACACACACACATACAAGAAAGCTAGTTAAACTTACTTTATATACTTTTGTAAATATATGATTTTGTAATAACGTTCCTACTTTGGAAGTGGATTAAGAGTATGTTACTTTTATATTTGAAATCTATAAGGTTAACCTTTTATGATATTTAATAGTGTTGAGTTTTAATTTTGCAAATCTGTGAATATAAATATTTTGATAAGATATTCATGACATTTTTGTTTTATTTTGATGAATTACATTCCTCAACAAACCCATCTATATAACTACGACTGAAAAGAAGAACACAATTCAATTATAAACTCGGTGTGCAACGAATCGAAACATACAAAAAATACTCCAATCCCTCTCGCTATATCTGGTGTAGTTTCAATGTCAGTTCAAACGTGAGTCAAATTATAGACATTTAGACTTAATAATAATTATAAGTGTGACTTAATAATAATTATAAGTGTCATATACAATAAATCGTTACTTAAATACGTAACTCGAAATTTTTTAAAAAGTTTAAGAAAATCTATAGTTACTAAAATCCAAACCCAATTCATAAAAATTGTGCAAAAACAAATTACTCATTTCTGCCCTAACAACTTTTTGTATGATATTAAAGAATCTGATAGATCTGATGCGCAATATGCTTTTCGAATTGGAAGGAATATAACTGATGATGTACCCAATTTTACAATGCATGTTGTTACTCAGAAAAGGACAAAAAAGGGTTTAGGTAATTGCTTGAATGTAGCAAAATATTTTTAAACTGTTTTTAACGAAACTTTACGTATTTATTTTATTACGAATTTACGTAAGGTACAAGAAGCAACATTTAGTAAGCTACAAGGAACCTGGATTAAGGAAAGCAGGATACGAATACTTCAGTTTGTATTTTAAATAGAGTGAAGGCTTACCATATAGAAAAAATGTCAAAATATACCGTACCATGTATTACTTGTTTATTACATACCTTAATTATTACTTGTAATTTAGAAACAAATTACTTTCGTTTGATCCTGAAATGGCAGTAGATTTTATATTATATTTTATATTTTATAATTTACATTGTATTATGAGTAAAATTATATATAGGATCAAAGAAAAATTTAATTATAATTATTTACTTTCTTTAATTTCTGCAGATATGTATGTAAGTATTTGACTTACAAATTCAACACATTAATATTTATTTGGTCATTATATGATACAAAGGTTGAAGTCATTACAGAATAACTTGTATATTATTGTAATAGACCAACATTTCATTCTAGGTATACAAAATTTTCTCCTTTTACTACTTTATAACTTATTAGAATATAATGATTTACGAGTATTTCCCTGTTTTGTGTATTAATGAAAAAGGAGACGCACTCTGTTTCCCCTTGGATGTTCATATATCGTGGGAACCGGATGGTATTTTTCCAATCGTACTCGAAATATGCCCCGAAGTAACTACGGGACTAATGGGTCTCTCGAAAATTCCATATAGACGATCGCATTCGTCCATCCGGATAATCGAAATTCATACATATCAATATTATATATATCAATATCTGTATTCTATGAATATTATATTTATATAATACTCAGCTTGTGCGAAATAAAGATTTTCAAGAAAAACATTTAATAGCAACAATACCGAAACGGATGTGATATATTCGTTTGTATTTTATTACGGATACATCATTGCAGACTGCAGCAATAAGAACACTTGCAGCAACTAAACGGCGTATTTCACTGAACTGAAATTTCATCCCATTCCTCGCATATTTTTATGTTTAGATTTCTTTTTAAATTCTATTTGATATAAGAATTAATATTTTAATAATTATCATAATTACGATACCATATGGTTATTGGAATTATAAAGAGGAAAGATTTTTTTTCATCAATGAAGTTTGAGAAGATGAATAAACGTACATACGTATGTTTGATTAGATGTATGTAATTTATTCTTTTATGAAACTTATAGTAATATAGCATATAAAATACTGCGTAATAATATCTTATCCAATCTTATTTATTATTAAAGTTAAATTAAAACTTTGGGAGGGTATTTGTATGGATGGTTTGTAGTTTTAAGCAATAAACGTAACTCTTCATTTAAACACAACTAAAAGAATTTAGCTAAAACTTCAGAATAGCGGTGGTACTTAAACTACTACAAAAAAAACTACAAATAAAATGTTAGTTAACAAAATAACAATGTTACAGCGTAGAAATAAATTGTTTTAAAATATATGAAACAATTTATAGACCATATTTACCTGTTGTTTAAATACACAAGATGCTATTGACAAAATTCTTTGGTATAAAAATTAAAAATGTATCAAACTCGTTTTCTTGTCATAGTTATGAATGTGTCGTAAAAACAGCAGTAAATTGAAAAATAACTCAATTTACTGCTGAAGAAAAATATATCGAAAAACTGCGCTTTTGACGTATTTCATATCAGAGGATGTTGTTGTAAACGTTTCCCATTAATATTAATTTACTTATATGGTTTCATTGTTATACTACGTAAATTCTTCAAAGCTTTATATTTAATCTATAGATATACAATTTTTCCTTACTAAATATAAGATAAAGCTAATTTTTATGGTTTTGTTTGACAAAATAAAAAAATATATTATTAATTTATTTATTTTTGCAAAATCGTTACTTTTTATTAAAAGTACTATTCATATATAAATAATAAAAGAACTATTAAGAGATTAATTGTATGTATTGCGTATGTATTAATTACTACAATTAGTACTAATTTTGATAATTTATTTATTTATTTATTTATTATTTATTTACCTTCACGCCATATCCCTTGCGGGGTAGCCAGAGATGACGGAGCGCCAAACGCTACGGTCTCTGCATACCTCTTTCGCCTCGGCCACAGACATCAATCTCTTCGTACATGCCCTCCGGGGGGTCCTCATGCTTTTTACGTGACCTTCCTCCAGTATCGTAGCTACTGTGTTTTCGAAAGTCACTCGAGGCCTCCCCATCACTTTTCCCATATAAATCTTTTTTACCATTCTTTCATCACTCATTCGTTCAACGTGCCCAAACCACCTGAGCACGTTCTTCTTCATTCTCACCGTGACATCTACGCTAGTACCTGCCATTCTGTGGATCTCTTCATTGCGGATTCGATCATCTAGACTGACTCCGCATATTCTGCGAAGAGATCGTATCTCCACAGCATTCATCTTTCTTACATTCTTCTTCTGTGTTACCCACGTTTGGCTGCCGTATAACAGCGTCGGTAGCTAAACCGCATTGTGTACAGCCAAACGTGCAGCTATACTGACGTTTTGCCGTCTCAACAATGCAGTCAAAGCACCATTGCAGCAATACGCCTTTCCACATCCATTTCGTATCTTTCGTGTCTGCTAAACATACTTCCCAAATATACCACTTCATTCACTTGTTCTATTATCTTATCATTCACGTTGATCTTACATTCTGTTCTTTCTTCATTTCTTTCAAATATCAGAACCTTCGTCTTATCTACATTCAGGTTAAGACCATTAATTTCACACCCATCTTTCAGAATGGTGACCAATGCCTGCAAATTGCATTTTGATGATGCAATGAGCACTGCATCATCTGCATATAGGAAGCAATTGACCTTAAGGTCACCTACTTTCACTCCCATGTGTCACTATCTTTCACTCCTTGGAGACAACTATCCAAATACAAATTGAACAACCAAGCTGACATAGCGCAACCTTGCTTAACACCCAATTGGATTATGATAATTTAATATGATATTTAATATGATATATTTAATTATGATAATTATGATAATTTGTATGGTATATTTATTTAAAGTATTCTTATGACTGCATACATATATTTTGATATTATAATGGAAGTTCATTGCTTTTGAGGCTTTAATTTTTTTTGTTTTTGGATGTTCATTCTCTGTATTTCAATTTTTACGCCATAGTTGTGTATGAGACTATTTAAAAAGACGTATCCGCTAAAGTTGGGTTCTTAAACGTTAGTTGTTAAGGTTTTGCTTGCAAGTATGTTTTGTTTTACAATCTTATAATTAATTTTTAAAATACGAAGTGTACGTTTCGTACCAGCAGGTGTTTGTCGTTTAATAGAGATTGATTGCCTCCTATCACATGCATCTGGTGGAGAGACGATTTGTTATATACAGAACCGATACTGACGAAATCAATTTCATATGGTTTATTATTATTCTATGATTGTATATAAATTTATAGATTGGCAGGAAAAACATTTTATAATAATGCTCCTTTTGGTACTATGGAATAACCCTGCAGATATAAATCTTTGTTATATAAAAGAGAGCTATCCGTGCAGCTTAAGATATGGGCCCTAGGAATTATTTACGAGGTAAGTTTAAGCTATTCTCAAAGCAAATTTATACTCATGGTCGGTGGTCAGTATAATTCTGACAATTTTTATATTTACATAAGAATAGAGATAATTTTATTAAGCATACTGAAGATTCAGTATAAATTCATGGTCAGTATAAATACGAGTACTTATATAAATACGAGTAACGAACACCAGCTCGCTTTACCTGGAACTGGACTAATGTAATAAGGGATTATTCACACTTCTCCCAACAAGCATCCAGTATACGTTCTAATTTTACCCTTTAATAAATTGCAAAAACTTGTTAAGGTTCATTCATGTTCTAACAGATACTACAGTATTACCGAATATCTAAAACATGATGCAAGCACTCGCTGCCTTGGAGATATGCCATAAAGATTTATTTAAGTAGTCTTTTAAAAGAAAAAAAGGAACATAAAGCAAGCCCACTGAGTTTCTGTCGCCAGCTCTTCCCAGGTACAGAGCTAGGAAGAGCTCGAAAAGCTACGAGTATTTGCTACAGGGAAATTAACTTTTCGAGCTGGTGGTAGCTTCGACAAAAAAAATCCTTATAAAAGTAACTTGCAACAGCCGTTTCGATTTCGATTTTTTATTTCGAATTAACGTGTGAATTAATTATCAGTTTCAAATTTCATGTATTAACTTTTGTTAGAAATAATGTTGTTTTCTGTTAGAAAAAAAAAACATTCACAATTTATTATCACAATATATACACAATATATAAAATTATTTGAAACATATAAAATTAAACAAACATAAAATTATGTTAAAATGTAGTGTATCACAATGATAATATAAATGTTAATTTAATCATATTTAAATTTTTCGTAATATTTGTGTAATAAATGTTTATTGTTCTTTGGTTTATAATGATGATGATAATGATGATCATTGTGAGTATGATGATAATAGAGATTATTTATAATTGTATTTTCTATATGTTTTGTTTTGTCAATTGAAATTGTTTTAATTATAATTAGTTTTATAAAACGTAAATCAGGGCTATTGTTCAAATATATATTTTGTTGTCTTTTTTTCGATTGAATGGTTTTTAGCATGAATTCTACCTTTTTACACTTTTGGACATGTAAGTGACATAAGGAAAGCAAATAATATTCATTATATTATTATTTATTAATTGCATTACCTTGTGTTAATCGAGCTGGCGGGTCACGGATGGACGTGATCACCGCCGCCCATGAACTCTTGCAACATCCGAGGATTTACAAGAGTGTTGCCGGCCTTGTAGGTAGGAATAAACGCCTTTTTTGAAGGTACCCATGTCGTACCGATCTGGAAATACCGCCGAAGGGAGTTCGTTCCACATTCGAGTGGTACGTGGAAGAAATGTCCTTGAGAACCGCACAGTGGAGGATCGTCACGCATCCAGGTGGTAAGGATGGTATTGGAGGCGATGGCGCGCTGTGCAGTGATGAAATTCGGCGGCAGGCGTCAGATCGAATAGTTCTTCGGAACACTCCCCGTTGTAAATGCGGTAGAAGACGCACAAAGAAGCCACGTCTCTACGCAATGCCAAAGAGTCCAGCCGTTCGCAGAACACCGGGTCCCCGACAATTCGAACGGCTCTCCGTTGTACGCGGTCAAATGGTAGAAGCTGATATTGGGGTGATCCGGACCATAGATGAGAACAGTACTCCATGTGTGGCCGGACCTGCGCCTTATAGAGCGCAAGTCTTTGGCCAGGTTTAAAGTACTGCCTCGCTCTATTGATCACTCCCAATTTCATCGAGGCCAACTTGGCCTTGCTCTCCAGATGACCACGAAACTGACAGTCGCTCGAAATGTCGAGACCCAGTATTCTGATACTTGGCGAGGCAATGAGGGGAGTGCTCTCGAAGAGCGGTGATACGACAAATGGGGTTTTCTTAGTGGTAAACGCGCAAACCTGTGTCTT
This sequence comes from Melinaea menophilus ssp. n. AW-2005, assembly GCA_918358695.1. Lineage (NCBI taxonomy): Eukaryota > Metazoa > Arthropoda > Insecta > Lepidoptera > Nymphalidae > Melinaea > Melinaea menophilus. The sequence goes on along the minus strand of OU911054.1, from coordinate 3,068,147 downwards.
TAGGGGATTGAACTGAACGTGGTTCAGTTCACCCCACTCAAAGACCATCCCCAGGGAGGTCTCTATTGAAGACACAAGTTTCTTTCGGCACTCGTCGACGTTTTCCCGAGTGAGACCTGCACGGCCGGAATATACCGCATCCCCAGTGCTGTCATCCGCATAATAATGTATGTTGGAGATATCCAACATATCATTGATGTGCAGGAGGAACAGAGTTGGGGATAGTACGCAGCCTTGGGGTACACCAGCGTCCACGGGCTTGGGGTCCGAGCAAAAACCGTCGAGAACAACCTGTATGCTCCGCCCAGTGAGGAAGCTGGTGATCCACTTGCATAAACTCTCGGGAAGCCCATAGGAAGGTAGCTTCGAAAGCAGCCCCTTGTGCCATACACGATCGAAGGCTTTCGCCATATCCAGACTAACTGCCAGACCCTCTCCCTTGCTTTCAATAACAGCTGCCCAACGGTGTGTAAGATACAACAGAAGATCACCAGCCGATCGACCATGGCGAAAGCCATATTGCCGGTCATTGACCAACTGGTGATCCTCGAGGTAGGTTAGGAGCTGTTTATTGATAATGCTCTCCATTACTTTGGAGAGCAGAGAGGTAATGGCGATAGGTCTGTAGTTAGCTGGTTCCGAGCTATCACCTTTTTTAGGGATCGGATGGACAAGGGCACGCTTCCATGTGACCGGGACTACGCCTTTAAGGTAGGAGTACCGAAATAAACGCGTTAGCACTGGAGACAACTCAGGGGCACACGTTCGTAGCACCAATGGAGAAATGCCATCCGGCCCACTCGACTTATGAACGTCCAAGGAAAATAGAGACTGCCTAATAGTTTTCTGCCGAAAAACTATTTCCGGCATTGAGCTCTGACACCGCGGGATGATAGGCGGTGTCTTCCCCTGGTCGTCCAAAGTCGAGTTGGAGGCGAAAAGAGTGCCCAAGAGATCGGCTTTCTCTTTTGCCGTGTGGGCCAGAGAGTCATTCCCCATGTGCAACGGCGGTAGGGACGGCTGGCTAAAGTTTCCCAGAGTGGCCTTTGAAATCTCCAACCTCATGAAGAAATACCCTTCACAAAGTCCCTCTGCCGAAGTCCTGCCCTCGGAGACTTTAATATGCATAATGGCGATAACTCAGATCTTTGTTTAACTTTTGCAAATGGTCTGTCCGAGTTGGTTAAGATTTAGACTCTTCTACCTCATGTTATACAGCCTCATGTCCTCTTTGTAGGAGCTTCTGTTGACACATGGGGGCCGGTTTCTTTCCCGTTCTATGATTTTAGTGACGGCGCTGGGTTTGACGTTGTTGTGATACTACAGGGCATGGAACTATTTGTACCAAAATCTGTGGTACCACTTGTGACAGATCGCGTCCTTTGTTTGATGTGTCTATTGGGAATGCAGCAACTGGATGTTACAAGAGTTCCTGGATGGGGGTGATCACTTATCATCGGGTGACTGATCACGCACGCTCGTTTGCCCTCCTCGTTCATAAAATAAAGACTACTAAATATGTATTTCTATAAGCTATTATATCTTTTTTTTTTTTTATTATAAATTTACCATAGACTTGTAGTCCATGCCATTTTTAATTTGTTTTATAATTATTATTTTGATTTCTTTTTTTTTTTTTTGAGATTTTTGCCTGTGTTCAGGCACAGCTATTATATCTATAAGCTATTATATTTTGCAACTTATAATTTTATTTCACACAACTCGAGGCGTCGTTTGGATAAAATGGTTCATATTTTTGCATAAATGTTGTTTATTGATAGTTCTTCTTCTTATAATAAATATAATTATTTTTTTTTTTCATCTCAATTTATGGCTTATTTTTTATTTTCAAAGAACACTTACATTTATTTTGACATAAATATAATAATTATTTTTAATATTAAAGTGCATTTTTTTAAATTCTTATTAATCAAATTATACCTAAAAGTTACGATCAAGAACCTATAAAACAGAATATAACAGGATATAGAATTTGTATAATTACTTTATTTACAGATGCTACTAAATACAAAGTAATTAAACTATTCCCTATCGTAATCACTTACTCTCAAAGTAATTTCAAAGTTTAATTGTTTCTTGTTATCATAAAAGGAATAAATACTACGTAATTACTTACAGGAATAAGTATTATAAATGAGTGAAGAAGAAAGATGAGACCAAAGTATAATTAACATTAGCGTTTCCTTCAGTAGTCTTAATCTTGGGTAAAAAGAGAATCAGAAATACTACAATTTCATACAATATGTTATTAGTTTGTAACAGCTTTAGTGATTAACCCGTAACAAAACGCATGAATCTAAACGCGAGCGAAAACGCGTAATATACTAACAAACATACATTATTAAAATTATAAGCTATTACAAACATGTAAGTACATGGTATACACACGAGGCCTCATTTCATATCATTTTGTTTATTTTACAACATTTATTTATTTTGATTTATTTATTATGATATTTATTTAAAATTTAATTATAAATATTTCATATTTTATATTTATGTTTATTTGTATAATAAACGAATAATTAATTAGTATACATTTTTGATTGAATTACTTCGACTACATTTTATTTTCATGTGTTCAAATTAAGGATTAGTGACTATCTTACAAATGAACTCAGTGGTAACAAAAAGTGGACAAGCTAGGTTCTTTTCGTAGGTAAGTTCGCAACGTTTGCTGTCACCAATACATAAATAATTATAAAATTATTGTTTTGGTTTTTGTTCGTTTATAAAGACCCAGTAATGCTTATGCCTAAATAACTTCTATGTACAGATAGCGATCAATTATTATATATGTAGATACATGGTATTTGCTTCAACTGTGACGTTATTCAGGCATAATATAAAATAAAATGTTGGTTTCACAGGTTTGTGGATGCTGGAAAAATAAGCCTTATGAGACTTTGTATGTAGTACCTATGTAAATATAATTCACCATCAACGTAGACAGTCTGTCTATGAGTGCCAACTTGCTGCGCCTGCAATATTAAATTTTATTAATGTCTTCGGGTATTGTGTTTAAAACCAAACAGGAATGCAAATTTGTTAAATATTTCTTTTAAAAGCTAGACAGACATACAATTGAATGAAAAAAAAAAGTAAGTTTATTATTATCAGATAAGTACTCATAGTATAATTTGAGTTAATTATTTGAGTATTTGCATAACAAAACAATGACAGCAATACACTCAAGGCTTTGAAAAATAATGAATAGATTAATAATACAATAATTTTGTACTTACTTTTGTACCAAAACTCAGTTTTATCAAATAATTTAATAAATTAATATTTAAAATTGAATAGAAAAGTATTTTTTAAATTAATTTGTTAGACTACATTAAATTAAGTAATTAAAATTAAAAAAAAATACTGTTTTATTTTAGTGCGATTAAAAACCACAATTTAAACTGAAAAACGAATTTCAGAAACGAAGAATATAAACTGGAGCAGCTATGCTATGTAAACCACGTGAGTTCACCTGAATGGCGCAATTTGATGTGGGATTGGTATTACATCCGTTAAAGAGACCTTCAAGAAAATAAATTAGATATACCTATGTATTAAATATCTTCAAATAGTCCTTCACATTACAGTAATTTCAATTACATTAGGAGTGCTGTCGATCCAATTAATGAAGTACAACAATACTAACTAACAATAGGACAGCAATCGCCGTAAAACACAATGTAGTGTAGTATTCAGTATCTCAGACGACATTCCGTGTAGACTGTTATTACCAAATATCTAGTTTGTAATATTGTCCAAGTTCAATTTTATTTGTTTATAAGAAACCACTTTCACTTCTCATACAAGTTGAAAATTAAAACATCTTGTGTCTTAAACTATATTTACTAAAAAGAGTAGGAACATGATATATTTATGAGACGTGAAGTAATCAGTACCACCGTATGTATTATTGTTCTTTTCACAATGTGTAAGTCGCAAAGTTCCAAGAGATTTAATGACTTCTCATGTAATGTGATCAGTCTAAAGAGTCTCACTATTAATTTTTGTTTTGTAAATCTCATTATGCCTAAGGATTTTTTTTAATGATCATTATTTAACACTAACAAAAACAAAAAGAAATTCTAATTAGATATTAAAGTAAATCAGTTTGTTTATGAAAATTGTGATTCAGCAAAATTAAAAAAAAAAACATTTATTCCTTTCTTGAAGCTAGAAAATAGCCTGAAAGAAATAAAACACCCCAGAGGGACTAGTGGAATAAACTTGGCGGACATATCTTTTAAATCGCCACTCTGTTAAAGTGATATAACATTTTAAAATCTGCCAGAGGCGGCCACTTAATGCTGCCTTTGTGTTTTATATATTTTTTATGCAACCAATTAAACTACTGTGTATTTTTATTTATTAATAAAAGGAATATGAATGCAAGAATAACAAGAGTGCTATTTTGTTATTTTATTTAACATGTTTGCTACACTGTACGATTAATTTTATAAAAAATATTAGTTTACGTTAAAAGTGTCGACTAACTTTGGAGGTGTTGAGAAAATACATAATAATGTTATCAGATGTATCATATTGATATTTGTGAAAACGACATTCAAGCCTACCAAGAATCAAAGAGATGTCTGTAAGAAGTTCTGGCTTTTATACAAATAGCACTTTTAACATGTTACTCAGCAATTTAATTTCTGTAGTAATTTTAATATTTGTATTCACATATTCTATTTTTCATGTCTATCGATAGTGTAGTCTGAAGACATTAGGTAGATTAATTACCTGTTTATAGATATAATTAAAGAGAAATAATTACTCTGTGCCATTTCATATTCTTTTAGAAATTGAATGTTGCTAGTTTGAGGTTACTGTAAGTTCCTATAAATATCGAAAAAATATAAACTATTTTATTAAAAAAAATTAATGCTAAATATTATTTAAGAGTAGTTGTCAATAGCTTAGATCGTTAGATGATGCTTACGTTTGTTATTGGTATATTAAGTTTCATATCAAATTTAATTGCATTTATACTTGTAATTGTTATTATCCCAAAGACAATCGGTTCTTCACTTTAATTGTACTAAATTAATTAGTTTCGTTGAGGTTATTTTCAATTTGCTTATATTTATCATGGACGTTCTGCCTGTATAGTAACACTATTTTCTTATTTCCATATTTTGAATTTTAAATTTGTTATCGTTAGTTCTTTCTACAAAGATTGACTTTTCAATGAGCCTCCGGGCTGATTTATTATTCGTGTTGCCGACACTGCCGCTGTATAAAAAAATATTGGAAGAACAATTCTATTTCTCACGTTTCGACAATTTGTGATGCTTGTTATATCATCAGGAAGTCTTTTGGTGATGTACAACTTTATTAATTTGTTCAAGACCACATGTTAATGTGAAAAATAAGCGTTTGATGCAGTCTTCTTGTACTGACAAACAAGGGAGCTATGTACATGTCTTCGATAGTTCAATTTAAGAGATCATAATATTAATGATTTTATTTAGTAAAAGTATTTAAATTGTTTACCTTGACACATTCTGACAACGTATATAATTTTTAATTTATTAATATATTTGTCCATACAGATTAACTTTAAAATATATTTTCAAGTAACTAACTGATTAAACAATGAAGTGATAAGTTAACACACTTTAAACATTATAGTTTATCTTTTTGAAAATATTCGCAACTAATATTTATTATTTCTAGGACACAAGGGGTAAAAAAATTATCGAGATAAATTTACAAAAAGTTGCCTATTACGTTAGAGTGTAAAGGCGGCTGTATCACTGTTGATGATCTCTTTTAAGCAAACTTTGTTTTATAGAAGTAATGTAAGTTCAGTGGAGAGTGCATGGTGGTGGGTTGGTGTGTAAAAGAAATGTACAACTTTTAATGGATATATATATATGTATGTAAGGGCAAGATCAGTTTATTTTTATCACAATATTCAAATTATTATGATTTTATCCTAAGAGATTTTAAAATTGTATGTAAAATTGTATTATATAGATTAAGTATTAATATTAAAATCACTATTGTATTTTTTTAAACATTCATAATGTAAAATTGTTTAATTAGTAGTTCAATGTATTGTAAATGATATCTCGTTATAGGAACAAAGTAACAGTGGGGTTGTTCATCACTCAGTATTACTACGCACCAACGAAGTCATGAGAGCTTTACTCTCAAGTGTTACTCTGCTCATATTATAAATCTACAGTGATTATTATATATAAATAGTAATTCATATATTTATATAATTAAGATGCTTTTTAATTAATTAATTCTTCAATTATAATGTTAATTTAAATAGATTCTTAAATATACTTTTGCCTAAATTTAATAAAAACAAACACTTAATTTTTCTGTTATAAATCATTAGAATCAAAAGATCTATCTAGAAATCAAAAGACATTTACTTTTACGCATTTAATTTTTTTTATAAATGAATGAGAAACTTTGAAATGAAAACGGAAGCTTAAATAAAAATATTTTAAAAACTACAATTTATGTCTATAAAAGAAAAATTAAATTTAAAATAATGAATATAAGAGAAGCAAAGATGCTTAAGAGACGTCACTTTTAATTTTGAGATACTTCATGCAAAAGATTTTCATGTTTTTAAATTTATATTATTTTCATAAATAAGAAGATGTATTATAATTATACTCTTAGTTTGAAAATACTAATATATGCAATACTATAATAACACAGGCACACAAAAAAAAAAAAAAGTCATGAACCAGAGGGGAGACCCCATTATTATTAGGTTTTTGGGATCGCTGAAACCGAATATGATAATAAAAACTAATTTTAAATGCCAGTTTTCCCGCTAGCACCCCCTTACTACCTCTTAAGGGGTGAAAATTGAAATTTTTGTATAAAATCAAGATAGATGTCTATTTCTACGTTTTTTGGGATGCTGAAACCGAAAATGATAATTAAAAATAAATTCATGACCACTATCACCCCTTACCACCCCTTACGGGGGGTGAAAATTTAAATTTTTCTATAAAGTCAAGATAGATGTGTATTTCTACGTTTTTTGGGATGCTGAAACCGAAAATGATAACTAAAAATAAATTCGTGACCACTATCTCCCCCTACCATCCTTTACAGGGGGTGAAAATTTCAATTTTTCTATAAAATCAAGATAGATGTGTATTTCTACGTTTTTTGGGATGCTGGAACCGAAAATGATAACTAAAAATAAATTCATGACCACTATTACCCCCTTACCACCCCTTACAGGGGGTGAAAATTTAAATTTTTCTATAAAATCAAAATAGATGTGTATTTCTACGTTTTTTAGGATGCTGGAACCGAAAATGACAACCAAAAGTGAATTTGATACCTCTTTTACTCAATACCACCCCCTAACCATATCTAATGGGGGGTTTCAATTTTGTATAAAATCAAGATATATGAAGAAATTTTAACGATTTACAGTAAGTGACATGTTTATCAAACTAGTTTGAGGTTACTCTCTCTCTCGCTCTTATATTAGAAATTCAAATGCTTTATCGATCAGAAGTATCTGATAAATAATCATGGTTTAATTCTACTCTAATTCTAATGGAACCTTGCTCCTCGCTGTAGTCTCCTAAATTTTCAGGAAAATAGTAACAATTCTATTTCGGAGGCATAGAATTAGGTTCAGCATCTTTTAAGCGTTTTACAACACTGCCGGATGGATAACAGTAGAAGTAGTATTAAATAGAAAGCAAAAAAAAAAACAAATAGTGAAAAAACTTGTGAAGAATAGGACAAAAAATCATGATTCAGTCTTAAGGGTTGGAGAGGGGTGTTAATGGGTGATAGCGGTCTTAAATTTTATTTTTAGTTATCATTTTCGGTGTCAGCATCCCAAAAAACGTAGAAATACACATCTATCTTGACTTTATAGAAAAATTTAAATTTTCACCCCCCGTAAGGGGTGGTAGGGGGTGATAGTGGTCATGAATTTATTTTTAATTATCATTTTCGGTTTCAGCATCCCAAAAAACGTAGAAATACACATCTATCTTGACTTTACGGAAAAATTTTAATTTTCACCCCCCGTAAGGGGTGGTAGGGGGTGATAGTGGTCATGAATTTATTTTTAATTATCATTTTCGGTTTCAGCATCCCAAAAAACGTAGAAATAGACATCTATCTTGATTTTATACAAAAATTTCAATTTTCACCCCTAAAGAGATAGTAAGGGGGTGCTAGCGGGAAAACTGGCATTTAAAATTAGTTTTTATTGTCATATTCGGTTTCAGCGATCCCAAAAACCTAGGAATAATGGGGTCTCCCCTCTGGTTCATGACTTTTTTTTTTTTTTGTGTGCCTGTGTAATCATTCATAATAGACCTTCACTTACTGAGGATATAAGATAGTGTGAATTTGCATACTATGTCCAGCAATGGGAGGTGGTCAGCTAGAATTTAAATAAAATTGGTTCTAACACATACATAATAACAAAATTTGAATAATAGTTGCCCTCGTACTTACATTTTAATTAAAAGTCACTAAGTTTACCTCTAAATTGTCTACTCTGTCAGCGGTACGGAGTGGTGTTGGTGTGTGGGGACATGTTGTCATAGCTGTTGCAGGCGTTGGAGCTTCGAGGAGAACTAGGTATTAGTTTATAATGTTTAAACAAAAGCGCCCAATGAAACAGATTAAAGCTGTTTTTATTAAAACTAACTTGTAAAAAAAGTTTAATAATGATCACTAAGCCATTAGATACTTCAAATAATATTGAAACAATTTGTAATGTGCTATGAAAGATTTTGTAGAAAGATTACAACTTCAAACGCTTCACCTACAGGACTTATAATATATTGACTAGTATATAATATGTGAATATATACAGATATATTCATATATTACATACTAGAAAGAATACAACGATTTGAGTCTCGTGTGTAATATTCACCATACTTATTTTTTAATCTAGTACAGAGCATAAATGTAATCACCAAATAAGTGTCAATGTATGAAGTAGATATTAATAATTAAAGAAAGTAAAGATCTAAAACCTGTACATCAGTTTTATTCTTTATCAATCATACTTGTGAGAAGCTACCAAAAGGGCCGCTGCCTTGACATCGGCAATCGATCTACGTCTACATGTTTACCCTAATAGATACCTCGAAAATGTCGACTCCTATTGGTCATGTATTTAAGGTTCTAATGTTAAAAATTAATTTGACACTGTCATATTACATATTTGACAACCAATTGAATGACAATTAAAGAAAAAAAAAAAAGTTATGTCCTAGAGGTAAAGCTCTGAAAATAATGATGAGACATAATAATGACTCTAAAAATAGAGGTTTAAGTACGATTCTTATATCCATTTACTTCAATCAGTGTTGTGCTTCAGTCATCGTCATTTCCAAAAACTTGCCACAATATCAATTTCAATATTGAGTATTTAATTATAATAATTTTGAAAACAGTCTCAACATCACAACATCATCATCTCAACTTCTGCCAGTCAACCTCGAAACAACGTAAGAAACAAAAACACAAAAGACGTTAACATTTGTACACGTAACTTAAATGAAACAACTAATACAATTACATTGTATCCTAAACATCTATAACATACTATATACATATATAATAAACATACATATATATATATATATATATATATATATATATATATATATATATATATATATATGTATATAGTTTTTTAAACGGTGACTTCCATCTTAGTTTCTCTTGTACTAATCTGTAAAGGTAAAAAGTACACTAAATGTTAACTCCGATAATGAACTAACACCATACAAAATGCAGTCAAAGTCCATTTGGTAGTTCTTGCCTGACGCGTATACAGACCAAGAGATAAACAATCAATTCTAAAAATTTTAAACACTAAAATATTGTTAAATAACTTATTGATGTGTCATCTTTTTAAAATAATCTATAAATTTACACATGATATTATAATCTATTAAGTTACACATTCTTTAAAAGTTACAAAAACATTGTCATATAATCTCTCTAATTCTCTGTGGTTATAGTCCTTGTGATCTTCCACGTGCCGCGTACCACTGGTACGTGGGGAGATTTATGTTTTATTTTGCGATGGCGTATGATTTATTGCAATGATTGAGACTTTTCTAAATGTAGAGAAACACGCCGACACGTTCGTTGTTCTAAGCATATGTAATAACTTTATACTATAAATATATATTATAGAAGTACTCAACTTATCTACTTTATATTAATAAATTATATATAAACACTTAACTCCCAGCGATGCTCGTAAAACCAGGTTTTACTAAGATAACAATATAACAACATACAAAATATCATTACATATAAATTTTTTTGATCCTGGGTTCATTTTATGTAACTCTTTACACTTTCTTTCAAAAAGGTCAATATCGCAAGTATCGATTACTTAGGTCATCTGCTCCTTTACCTATTATTTAGCAACAAACAATGCATATTATAGAGGTATTGATAAATAAAGAAGTTTCAGTTTACCATTACACGTGGTTAATAAATGTAGCCAAATTGTACGTTATCTTATACTTGATTGCTCTCGTTAACATCATAAAGATTCCATTTATTTCTAAAGTGTAAGATTAAAAGTATTTATATGAGTACATTTTTAAAGGACATCAAATTTTGTTGTCCAAAAAGGGTTGTTAAGAAAAGTTTTTTTCTAATCAATTTACACGTCTAGCATCTGCGAAAATTAAAATTAAGTTTTAAAACACAACACGTTTCGGACACTGCGAATGGATGACTACAGGAAACCTTTATGGAAGCGTCAACAAATATCTTGCTGAGCTGACTAACCGAAGGATAATATATTTTGATAACCCTCTTGGAGATAAATCAAAGTTGTTTTACTGATCAAACACATGCACGTAGCGACCGGCAAAACTTGTATCAAAATCCATAGTTGTGTCAAAATGCATGTTTTAGTGGCGAAATAATTTATACTATGTAAACTGATATTTGTCGTGTAATTAAAAATTAAATAAAAAGATCGTTTTACTACTATTTAGTTTTAAGTTTTTAAGGTTTTAAGTTTAAATTATTTGTAAAAAGTATTGAACAAGCCTTGGTCTCAATTCACTCTAACACACATGCGCTGACTTCGCCTCGGCCCACATTTACACGTTCGTACAATGACTCTTTTGCTGATCGTTGCAGTTATATACTATAGTCAGCAAAAGGCAATATTTTTTTTTCATGAAATATATACCTCCTAGATAGAAAAGCACACCTCTCCTTAATCGAGATAAAGAATCTATAAACGCAAGTGAGAATAGAATAGTTTTATAATTTTATTTTTTTTACAAAAAATGATTATTTTATTGATACAGAAATAAAAACCATCTTGTTTTTCAAGGGCCACTTTCTTCTAACTTGATTAGTGTTTATAAGTACATAAATGAAGTAAAAGGAAACGATATAAAAATCTCAATTCATCTTTCATATTTTCTCGCATCGATTACTTCTTAAAACCTTCTACATCATACATACAGATATTTTCTGGACTGAAGCAATCATAGGCCATTACTCAAAGAATTTCAGTGCCCCTATTTCAGTGGGATCCATGGGATTAACACACAGCTTTGAATGTTTATTGCATTCACGTGTGTCACGGGCTGGATGTATTTTAAAATTATAGCAATTTAATAATTAATGGAAGCATTCTTAAACTTATTACAATGTAGTTATAGTATATGTATTTCAAATCAAATCTTTAGGAAATAAAATGGTTTATAACAACTCATTGTAAATTAAGTGTAATTAAATAAATCAAACTTATGTGATATTTATATCAATATTAATTATAATCAAGTAAGGGTGGCGTCATTCGGTGTCTGTAACAACTATCATGAATATTATAAGATATTTATCGGCTTCTGGTAATGTATTAAGTTCGACTTGTTCTAACTTAAGATATCTAATATTAATGAACATTTGTCATTGAACTCGGTCTTACTCTTTAGAATATATTATTTTAGGGGTATTGTTTTGTATGGTATTTTTACATTTCTTTCATTCTATTAAAATATAGGGTTAGCCTTTATTAATTACGAAAAATGTATAACAATGCGCTTTTTTTAACATGCTCGAACAGGGAAAGTGAGACGAGGGTAAAATTAACGCTAAGAAGCGTTTCAGAATTTTCAGGCCTTCAAGTACTCCTACCATCTTTTGTTTTCCACAAAGCGATACCATCAACTACAATTACAAGTTATATATTTTTTTTATAAATTTTACTATATACAAAGTTGTTATTATTTAGTATAAAATTACCTATTACTGAATTATAATATATAAGGTACATCTGCGATATATGTATATTTTTAATTTTAGTTTATATTGGAATATTTAAAAATCAACGTACAAAATACAACATACCCATGGGAAGAAATATAACACGTTGTACTATTCGTTATTTATACTTTGAATGATAAAAGTAATCTCTTCAGTGGCTTTTAACGAATAAGTAACAGAGAAGGGTCTAAAATTGTATCATAAAGAATTGAAATATTATTTATAACATAACTTATTAACCCTTATCTTCTTACTGTCTCACAGGGCTGTCAATGTATTTATACTTAAGTTTATTTACTGTGTATGAGTCTCTATTGCCTTTATTTTTGTAATTCTTATTTTTTTTATGTAAATATTGTATATACTTACAGTTTCTCTTAACTTTTTGTCTTTGAGAACAACAAATAATGGTATACTTTTTTTTAATTTGTTTCACAAATTGGTATAACTCTGAAGTATAATCTATTAAGTTGTTTAGTATCACTTACATAACTGTTATTAAAATAAATATTTTTTTTAACAATTTTTTAATAATTCTCTTAGGTGTCTAGATTATTGTTGTTAAAGAAATATGATTATTTTTTTCCTTAATACAATGGAGTATTAGAAATTTATAATATAGTGACTTGTCTTAGCGTTTCTCGGTCTGGCATTTTTTTCATCCTGAATCAATACTGTCATTTTGATTTATTTTAGATAAAGTGGATTCTGAATGTGTTAAGATAATTTTTTTTCTACATTATGTATATAAAAATTATTATAATTATTCTTATCCTACTATATGAGGGTGCCATGAACAACGAGAGCACACTCTCGTCCACAGTCCACGTAGAGCTACTGCACAGGAGAGAGATCACCCTCCTGTCTCATCAAGGTACGCTCCGCTGCCTTCTTCGCTGCAATAACTTGCTCGCAGAAGAATGCCATTGCAACCCAATAAATCTCGCTGCGGATAATCGAAGCGATAAATACGACATCAAAAACTACCTGTTCTGTTAAAACGGCTACAAGCACAATACGACGATGGACGCAGACTGCACACTCTGCGAGGGTATGATGAGCCCAGTCTACCATCTCGTTGTAGTGATGGTAGAAGGGAATCACCTTCATTCTTGCAATCCCTTGCAAATACTCCTCGAATCAGCCGTAACCCGAAAGTATCTACATGAGACGGAAGGTCAGTGTTCCGTGCCGTTGGTTGATCCAGCATTCCAGATGGAGGCAGACCACCCTCACTGACGCAAGACCGCCGGCCGGGGATCCTTGGTCATTATCCTTTTTACTGTATCCTCTAAGGTGATGGTGGATTGTTTATCAAATGTCTTACTCAGCATTACATATAGAGTTAGTAGTACGATATTTTTAAATTCTTGTTCCTATATTTAAAGCTACTACTAACTCAGAAGAATAATAAAACTCAAATTGTTTCTGATTGAGAAATTCCTGCCAGAGTATTATATAACCCACAATTATTCTATTAATCTCACATAAACACGAGCTTAATGTATTTTTTATGGGTATTCCCCGTGAGGTTAAGGTCTAAACGATGTTGGCTTTAGAACAAATGAATTAGTAGATATAATATCATTACCGACCTGCACTCCTATCAATGAATATAACAAAAATATATCTTTCTTTCTCTGTTAATGTGTTTATTTTCAAAATAATAACTGTAAGATCATTTCATGAAAGAAGTAAATAATTAAATTTGTCTATGTTAATATGAATAATTTACTTTAAAAAATTGGAGAGAATTTACAACCTGAGTATAAGTAATCAATCCCAAGCCATTTCGCAAGTTATTCTTTATATTTGTCGCTTGTAACTGTTATTAAAATATAACATTTGTTATATTTGCAAGAATATAAATAAAGAATACAAAAAAGATATTTTTTATTGAATTGAATTGCCTTTGATTGAAATATTAATCGCATAATAAATATAAACAATGTGGCCAATATATTAATGTAAATTGATATAAATCTATTACTGGGAGATGACAGCACGGTTGTATTAATTATGTTAAATCTTGTCTATGAAGTAAACCAATCTTACTTACTTAAAGGGCTCGTTGCACTTTCATGTAACTTAAATTTCAATTATTGTTAAAATTATATTTTATACACAGATTTCGTAACATACTTTAAATGAAATTTTTCACATTTTATACATTTTGAATTTATAGTTTTGTTATTGTTAACAAATATAAAAGCTTTCAAATGTAAAAGTCAGTTAGTATAGAATTCATTTGAATGTAGCTTTATCAAAAGGATAGTAAACAAAAGGTTATTTTGAAGTCGAGGCCATTTTTTCAGGACAATTAGGAGAAAGGTTTGGATTCACAAAATATGCTGAAAGCACTAATTGTAGAGCAAACCAGTGCAAAAATAAATATGACGAAATAATGATAGAACGCAAACAAAATAAAAATGTATTAAATTTGAATGCAATGAAATTGAAATAAATCATTATTATATTTTATTTTATGAAATTAAAATAAACATGGTGAGCTGTCGCAGATTATTATTAATATATATTTTGTACAGAGAGAATAAAAAAAAATGTATTTTATAATACTGACTGTAAATATAATATGATGATATTGCTTCCATGTTAGCGGTCGTAATCTAATGTTACTTATAATTTTTATCACTAAAGCTAAGCCCAGTATTTTAGCTTAAAGACATAAAAGCAAGTTAATGGTAGTTTAAGAAATGTTTACCAATATTATAACCAATTCAAACTTCAAACTGAGGAACAGTTATAGTAATGAAGTTAAATTTGAAACTTTATCGCCATTTATTCTAGCATTCCAATATAAGACCAAACTCAAAGAATAGTTTCAAATTATTCTCAAGGTGAGTAAAACACCTTCCTATCTTCGGGAATACGTTTTCGGTTCCGATATAAGATAATGAGATTTGCTTCGCTAGAGCGATCGTCTGCATTATTACCTGAAGTAAAATTAGTCGAACACCGTGCTATGATCATTGATTTATACTTTCATATGCTTTGTTCGATCGAAAGTCTTTTTACTATTAAAGTTTAAATCTGAATATTACAAATGTCACGTACTGTAATTACAACAACTGTTACAGAGCATGATTCAATCACATGTTATTACGATTAAGGCACCGAGATGGTTTTGCGTATATATTAAAATTAAATGACTTGTGCTTAATAAAATAATTAATATATGGTTTACAATTACTCTAACTCATAACTAAACTCCTTCTTTATAATTCATCTTCTTTGTAAATATTTACAAGAATAACAGTGTAACGATAAGATGCATTAAATTGTTTCTTAAAAATAAATGTTAATAAAATACGTGACGGTCGAGTGCAAATGCTATCCTGTGACGTCAAAACCAATAAGAATAACTGTTATCTTTTAGTGGGTAGCCTTAAAAAGTGCACTTTCTCTGCCGCCGGGTAATGTTACATAATAGTCCCGGCTATCACCTTCTTGATCGGGAATATCCATTAAATATTTACCAAGTGAAATAAATAATGGTTTATTTAAATTCGTACTGTATCTATGTTTTCAAACGCAAAAACAAAATTAATACTATTACATATATGATCATCTTACATTGACGTTGGTGGTCTTTTACTAGTTACAATATCATATTAATATTATTCGCAAAATCATATTATCTTCGTTCATTACTTGCGTTCATCGAAGTGAGCACAATCTCATACACAATCTTTACTCGTGAAGTCGGTCAAAACTTTCGTGTTTTCTTTTTTTTCTCATTTAGGGAAACACTTAAGTCGATGTTTATCTTAATTGAACTCCTTCTTATCTTAGCATTGAGAGTAATCTTTTTCATCAAATAATGATATTATCTTTATATGCTTTCTGTTAAATATTAATATTATAAAGAGGTAAATTTGTGAGTTTGTATAAAGGAGATAATCTTCAAATTGTTTATTCTAATTAAAAGACTTATTTACTTTACTTTTACTTTTAGGCGATTCAAAGTAAGAACATGGGTTGAATATTAGGAACCTTTGCTATTTATTGGTGTGTGGAAATTACATTTTTGTGGTATTTTTATTATTTGTAGTCACACACTTACATTTTTATAATATTTGTCGATGATAATTTTCTATTCATATCTAATAATTGCCTTAATTAGTCTCTGAAATTTCACATTCGTTTAGAAATTGAACTTTTGCTAGCTTGAGATTAATCTAAGTTCCTCTGAATATTACAGAAAATATAAACTATTTTATCATTTAAATTTATTGTTTTGCTGAAGTTATAAATTATGAATAATAATAGTATACAGAAAAAAAAATAAGAGTTTTTGTCATTCGTTTAATTTCAATTTCAGATAGCTAGAAACTGCCGACATCGTGTTATGGATCTATTTAGTATCGATTAGTAATGCTTCATTATACTCAAAGACAAAATATCACTAAATTAATAATATTCGCGGGTTGTTATTTCTATTACATATTCACCTACATTTAGTTTAACGTTCTTTGTGTAATAACACTATTTGCTTATTTTGCATTGTTTGAATTTAAAATTTCTTGTCTTTAGTTTTTTCTACCGGAAGCACTACCAAGATTGACTTTTATTCAGCCTCCGGGATGGTTTACTATTGTTCGTAATGCCGGAACTCCCCGCGGTTTGAGAGATTATTGGAAGACTTTCGCTTACAAGGATTTTATTTAGTAAAAGTATTTGAATTGCCTGCTTTAAGTTACTCACTGCTGAGTCTAGCTCACACATTTTGTCTTTTATTTTTTTTATATTAAATTATTTCATACAGATTAAATTTAGAATTTCATTTAAAGGAACTAACCGATAAACAGCATCATTTCGAAAATATTCGCGACTAATATTTCTTATTTTTATATACTCGGAAGAAAAATGAAAAGAAAATAAAGTAAAAATTGCTTATTACACTAAACAGTAATATAAAATAACAAGAACACTATAAGAGTTAGAGTGCAAAGGCGGCCTTATCTCTGTTGATGATCTCTTTTCTCTTTCTTTGAAGTTCGGTGAAGAGTGGTTAAAAGATATGTAATTTTTTTTATAGATAGATATATAATACACATATATGTGTACATATTATGGAGGCACACTTACATCTATAAATAAATAATACTAACAATGTACTCCCTCATAAAGTACAGTTAATTAGCTATTAGCGTAATATTTACAGCGTCAGATAATAATTAGTACGGCGATATTTATAGATATGTCATTAATATTGCCGTATAAAATATTTGTATTATGTCATGATGTACGAAATACCATAGAATTATAAAAACGACTTCAACAAACAGAGTCTGTAGTCGATAACATTACAAAGCCTCATCTTTAAAAATATAAGTATTTATAAGATTTTATGTTGTCGAATCATCGCACCTACCTTTTCTTAAATTAAAATAATTATTTGTTTCTTAAATGTAATATTTCCTCAATCTTATAAAGATTTATTTAATAATTTTCTGTTTCAAATAATTAGAATCAATATACCCTTATAGAAATCCAAAGTAGAAGTTTAAAGTCTAAAATTATATTAAAAACTACAATTAAGAAATAAAAAATTGAAGTATTCTATCTTTTTTTTAAAAAACGAGAAGATGTTATATTATCTTGTCGTAAAGTTCACTTATTTGCTTACGAATATCAACAATCACAATGAAGGGTGGTTGCTAAATTTATATATACCAGATAATAACAGAAGTCGTATAAATGTATTAACCGTTGAATTGTATAAATATCCGCGTAGTACATTTATGTTTAATGAGTCCGTAGTTTCCAATTAACCAGATTTATATAGTTAATAAATCATTTCCTATACAATTTGTAGGACCTTGATACGAATACATAATATACTCCGACATAATGGTACGTTTAGTTCTTAGTCTTAATATAATAATACTTTGTATAGAATATTAGTCGTTTATTTTAAAGATTCATTTAGAATATTAGATAATAGTGAAATTGTTTATTATTTAATTTCCGCGTTGAGATTCGGAATAGCTAGTATTAAAATGAAATAGGTTCTACCAAATTAAATTTTAGCACTAGCCGTCCTCGTATTTAAATTTTAATTAATTTATTAAGTTTACTACCTACTTCTTAATTGTAAACACTCTGTCAGCGGGACTCAGAGGTGTTGGTGTGTGTAACGTTGTCAAAGCTGTTTCAGGTGAGCTTCGAGGAGAAGTATGCATTAGCTTATAATGTTTGTAGTACAAACAAAATTATCTAGTGAAAGTGAGGAAAGCTGTATTTTTATTGCATTTACTTGTGAAAAAGTTAAATGATGATCATATAATTATTCATTAAAATTGTATTGAAGTAACTTGTCATATAATCTTTAAATTTTTATAATCTTTGAATCTTTTGTTATCATTAGACCTCTCTATAACACTCTCTAACACCAATTGTTTAATTAATTACTAAAAAATTATGCCCCATTAGTAAAAAATTATGTTAGTGCGTGCTTAATACTTTAAAAACAATTATCATTGTAAACTACATATACAAATGCAATCAAATTAATTCTTAACATTAAAACCTTAAATACATCATGAAAAAGGGTCGCCATTTTCGCGCTTTCTATTATGGTAAAAATATAGACGTAGATGGATTGCCGGTGTCAAGTTAGCACCTCTTTTGGTAATTTCTTACAGGTTTGTTAGATTTAAAAATAAAATGTAGGTGTTTTTTATCTTTTAACAGTAATGTTATAATGAAATTTTAATTTTAAATGTCAAAATAATCACTTATATATTGACTCTTGTTTTATGTTATTAAAGTTATGCATTTTAATAGTTTTTTTAATTTTTATCAAATAAGACGCAAACTGAGTGCGGGGTCACTGGTGACAAATGATCACAACTGCTCACGAACTCTTACAACATCCGGGGAATTGTACATTGCTGGCTTTGGAGGTGGGAGTATACGCCTTTATTGAAGTACTCATATCGTATTGATCCGGAAACTTTAAATGACTGTAATATAAGTAACAGATTAATTTAAGTCAAATAATTATATTGTCAAGTCTAAAATTTATTGAGTCTTGTATATTGTCAATATTAACCACCATTGAGACACATGGAGAAGGATTTCAGATAAGATATCTTTATTTTTTATTTATTTATTTATATATATTTATACATCAAAATCGCATAATATAAAATTATTTTACTGAGTAAAAGCATTTGTCAACCAACCAGTAACGAAGTTTTACTTTAAATCCAAAGTATGGCTAATTTCTAATCGCAGAAGGCAATTTGTTATAGATGACTATCATCATGTGATAGCAGTTTTTAGAACCAAGAGTAGTCGTAATTTGAGCGTAATGCAACATAAATATACTTAATATATAAAAACATGGATAATCTCGACGTACGGTATATTGTAAGATACAATATGAGTAAAAGAATTTATAATTTTTATTTATTTATATTAAAGAGCAGTTTGTTGATGACTTTAATGTTATTAAAATATATAAATGTATTTGTAAATAATTTTATTGGGTGTCCAGGTTATTGTTGTTAAAAATATGGTAATTATTTTCTTTACCTTAATGCTTAGATAATTAGAAATCTATAAAATTATGACTTGTCTTAGTGTTTTTCCGCCCAACATTTTTCATTTACTTTATCTAAAGTGGTTTTTGTGCGTTTATAAATTATTAAAATTAAATTAATCCATTGTTAATTAATAATCGACTATAATTATTCTCAAATGACGGTAAGAAACTTAAAAACTACGAAATTATGACGAAATAATTGGACGAAATATGCTACATTTACTTTTAGATGCTTTATACGAAGAAATGCGCTTATTATGTTATATATGTTCCTGATTGACATTATATTAGTTTTTTTGCTATCTTTGAAAAGAGGAACGATCGCCAAAGCGTTCAGATAGCGCATGTATTTTATTACATATAAATCACTGAAGAACTGAGCGCACTTGCAGCAACTAATAGCGACTCTAGCGTAATAGCTACGGAGAGATAGAATAGAAACTGCGGATATTATTTTTATATATCGTTTTAAATTTGAATATTAACTTGAACATTTAATAATATAAATATTTAAAAAATTCTTTTAGTTTATTTTATTCAGATTTGTTATATTATAGTATAACATACAAATTCACGGCTAAAATTGATTAAAAAATTTTTTTTATCTAAACTAAAACTCATATAATACATTAATCACGAATTAATCGGAATAAAAAAACATAATCTAAAGAATAGTCGTTATTTTTCACAAGTCTGATTTTAAGTTTTTTTCTATGTATGGTGGAAAAATTCATTAAGAATACCCAAGAAGGCAATGACTGGGAAGTTATATTGAACTACCCTGCAGCATAGAGGACGTTGCCATTTTTAAAGCCACCCACTAAACAACCAACGGTTGCCCTCATCGCCTTAATAGGACGCCGCATAATTGCTTTCGTACTCACCGAGACACCCTGCTGCTACCCGGCCTATGCGAGTGACCCGAGCAACTAAAAGCATTTTCTGACCAAGGTGCTACAGCATATTATATATTATAGATACAGCGTTAACAAAATACAATGAACCCCATAGGTGTTCTGATAATATTAAGTATAATATTACTGAACGGAATATCTTAATGGAAAAGTCCTGTTTAAAAATATGCTCACTCTTAAACAACATGCTATGTACTCGTACTATGTTTAAATTAATTATTTTGAAAGTTAAATAACATAAAATTTTTAATGAAATATATAAGTATTTTAAATAGATGATTATTATTATTAAAATAAAAGAATTTGATGTTGACTTTGACATAATTGTATTGCATACTTAAAGAAAATAAACGACTATGGTATGAAAGTGACACCTATAACGAAAATAATTAAGACTAAATGGAAACCGGTTTTATCAATTGTGGCTCTTTGATCATAACAACAATTAAAGTCACATCAAAGTTCTTTTACAATCAATGGCTTACTGTTATATGTTTGATATGTGTATTGTATTAATGGATGGTTCCGATGTGTTAACTAAGATGCATATAAAATGCAGATCGTAATGAAAGATTTTAAAGTATTGAAGACCAAGTCAAGGAAACGGTACTTTTATATAACTAGGATATTAATTACACAATAGATACATTAATATGTCCAGTGTAATTTAATATAATTGTCTATTACTTGTAGATGACAACACAATTATTATTAAATATTAAAATGTTTAATGTTGTCTGTGAACTAAATCAATCATACTTACTTACGTACTTACATAATAGGCTCGCTTACTTTCATATAATTAACATTTTAAGTAACGTTAAAATTATAGTTTTTATATCATGTAATCTATTCTTAGTTTATTTGAATATTTTTACATTTGGAGTTTACACTTTGAATTTATAGTTCTGTTATTGTTAACAAATATAAAAGGTTTGAAATGTAAAAGTCAGTTAGTATGGAATTCATTTGAATGCAGCTTTATCAAAAGGATAGTAAACAAAAGGGTATTTTGAAGTCGAGGCCATTTTTTCAGGACAATCAAGAGAAAGGTTTGGATTCACAAAACTCACTGAAAGCACTAAATGTAGAGCAAACCAGTGCATAATAAAGATGACGTTAATAATTAGCACCGTAATAAAATATAAATATATTACATTTGAATATTTTTTATTTGCAATTTTACTTTTAAAATGTATATTAATTACTAATATATTATTTTTAATATAGGTAAAAATTTACTTTACGTTATGTTTACGTTACGTTAAATTTTATTATTTTTAATATAGTTAAAAAAATTATTTATAATAATATATATGATCACTGCGGCCCAAATCTTGTCATGTACTATGTCCGAGATGAAAAAATACAACAGTTTATTATAATGATTTGATCTGAGATGGTGAGCTATCACAGATTATTATATATAATAGTGAGAAGCCACTTCATAATATTAACTCCTCTATTGCTCTGGTATTAACAGTCGTAATTTTATATTGGCATAACTTTAATCACTAAAGACTATTAAAATGAAACAGGTTGTATTGTAGTTTAAAATAAGCTTATAAAAACAGTTTTAGTATTAATAACAACTTGCAAAGGGAAAAACAGAGAAGATAAATTTGAAACTTTTTATATTAATTTATTTGAACATTCCAAAATAAGGCTAAACTCAAAGAACATGTTAAATTTATTCCCAAGGTGGGAAAAACACCTTCCTCTCTTACGTTTTCGTTTCATTTCCGATATTGGAACAACGAGATTTGCTTCGTTAGAGCGATCGTCTGCATTATTTATTACTTGAAGCGGAATTGGCGAACACCTTGCTGTGATCGTTGATTTATATTTTCATATGGTTTGTCTGATCGCAAGTCATTTTTTTATTTTACAAAATAAATCTGAATATTACAAATGTCACGTACTGTAATTACAACAACTGATACAGAGCATGATTCAATCACATATTATTACTATTTCAGCACTGGGATGGTTGGAATAATATATATATTTGGTTTACATATATGACTAAAACTCAACTTCAATGTTATTGTTTTTCCAAAAGTAAAAGAAAATATAAATATTATTTTTTAAAACCTTATTTAGACATAGCAGTCACGGTCGAGTATAAACGCTATCGTGTGATATCCCTCTAAAGCAATTACTGTTTCCTTTTAGTTTAGTCTTAAAAAGCGCAGGCTCTATTACGCCGCGTACTGCCATATAATAGTTCCAGCCATCACCTTCTTGATCGGGAATATCTTCGAGAAGAGATTTTCCAACTGAAACAAAAAATGATTTAATTATATACATATTACAAATTTTCTCGATTTTAAAGATATAAACATGTGTTATGTTTTTATTTTATGATCGTCAAACATTAATATTTGGATTTTTTTAAACTGCAATAAAGTTACAATTATCATGTTAATGTTATTTTTAACAAAATATCATCCTCGTCCTTAATTACCGCACTCATCGCAGTGAGCTCGGTCTGATACACAATCTGTACCAGCATGAAGTCGGGCGAAAATTCAGCGCCATTTGTTTCTTTTTCATTCATTTAGGGAAAACACTTATTTCGTTGTTTATCTAAATTGAACTCACTTCTTATGTTTACATTGAGATTAATCTATCTTATCAAATGGAGATATTATCTTCATATGCTTTGTTTTAAGTATTAATGAGTCTATATTAATATTGTAAAGAAGTAAAGTTTGCAAGTGTCTGAGTATGTGTAAAGGAACTAATCTTCAAAACTGTATAAAACGTCATGTAGAAATTTCATTTCTATTGTAATTTAAATATTTGTAGTCACACTTTCGCATTTTTGTAATGTTTGTGAATCGTGTCGTCTGAAGCCATTGAGTACATTAATAGTCTATTGACAGCTAATTATTGATTTAATTAGTCTATGATATTTCATTTTCTTTTAGGAATTGTATGTTGATTGCTTGACTTGACTTTACTCGAAGTTCCTTTAAATAAATAAGATAATATAAACTATAAATTATAAATAGTTATAGCACACTGCTATCTTATTTAAGAGTACCAATCATCTGTTTCAGATGTTTAGAAGCGCCCTAAATTTTTTTTTATTTAGTATTTATTGGTACATCTTTGTTCCCAAAGACAATTGGTTCTTCGCTTTATCATTACTTAATTAAATATTTCAGCTTGTAGTTATTTAAAATATACCGAGCTTTATTTTTATTTATCTGTAGCAACACTACTTGCGTTTTGCTTACTTGCTTGCTACAATTATTTGAATTTTAAATATTATATAGTGATAATTAGAATTTTGAATATTATACCTTTCTAATACATTCTAGATTTATTGTTTAATTAACTTTCGGTGAGTGTTGTTGTAATTAGTGTTCTTGTTATCGTTTTTAGACGTTGATTATAATATTATTCATGTGTCATAATAGGTGTTGGCGGCACTTCTCGGGTAGTTTAAAAGATTACTGCAAGGATAATTAATAAATTATATAAGTCCTTACAAAAAATTTGTAGTTATTTGTTAGTTTTAAAATATTTCTTTATCTTTAACTGTAGCCATAGCTGAATATGAAGCCTGCCATTATATTCCTGAACTTGATTAAAATATTGGGAAGATTTCTGGTGATGTAGAACAAAACAAAGAAGTAAGGTAACACTCTATATAATTTAGTTAAATGTATGCAATTGAAGAAAAATGGTTAAGAATAGTTTTCCTGAGTACAAATGAAAGAACGTATCGTATGGAATTCCGTTATTGAGTTGAGTTATTGATGTTTGATTAATGTTTTTTATAATAACACAGGCACACAAAAAAAAAAAAAAGTCATGAACCAGAGGGGAGACCCCGTTATTCTTAGGTTTTTGGGATCGCTGAAACCGAATATGACAATAAAAACTAATTTTAAATGCCAGTTTTCCCGCTAGCACCCCCTTACTACCTCTTAAGGGGTGAAAATTGAAATTTTTGTATAAAATCAAGATGTCTATTTCTACGTTTTTTGGGATGCTGAAACCGAAAATGATAATTAAAAATAAATTCATGAGCACTATCACCCCCTACCACCCCTTACGGGGGGTGAAAATTTAAATTTTTCTATAAAGTCAAGATAGATGTGTATTTCTACGTTTTTTGGGATGCTGAAACCGAAAACGATAATTAAAAATAAATTCATGAGCACTATCACCCCCTACCACCCCTTACGGGGGGTGAAAATTTAAATTTTTCTATAAAGTCAAGATAGATGTGTATTTCTACGTTTTTTGGGATGCTGAAACCGAAAACGATAATTAAAAATAAATTCATGACCACTATCACCCCTTACCACCCCTTACGGGGGTTGAAAATTTAAATTTTTCTATAAAGTCAAGATAGATGTGTATTTCAACGTTTTTTGGGATGCTGGAACCGAAAATGATAACTAAAAATAAATTCATGACCACTATTACCCCTTTACCACCCCTTATAGGGGGTGAAAATTTAAATTTTTCTATAAAATCAAGATAGATGTGTATTTCTACGTTTTTTAGGATGCTGGAACCGAAAATGACAACCAAAAGTGAATTTGATACCTCTTTTACTCAATACCTAACCATCCCTAATGGGGAGTTTCAATTTTGTATAAAATCAAGATGTATGAAGAAATTTTAACGATTTACAGTAAGTGACATGTTTATCAAACTAGTTTGAGGTTACTCTCTCTCTCTCGCTCTTATATTAGAAATTCAAATGCTTTATCGATCAGAAGTATCTGATATATATTCATGATTTAATTCTACTCTAATCCTGATGGAACCTTGCATCTTGCTCCTCACTGTAGTCTCCTAAATTGTCAGGAAAATAGTCCCTTCTATTTTGGAGGCATAGAATTAGGTTCAGCATCTTTTAGTCTCCTAAATTTTCAGGAAAATAGTAACAATTCTATTTCGGAGGCATAGAATTAGGTTCATCATCTTTTAAGCGTTTTACAACACTGCCGGATGGATAACAGTATAAGTAGTATTAAATAGAAAGCAAAAAAAAAAAAACAAAAAGTGAAAAAACTTGTGAAGAATAGGACCAAAATCATGATTCAGTCTTAAGGGTTGGTGAGGGGTGTTAATGGGTGATAGAGGTCTTAAATTTTATTTTTAGTAATCATTTTCGGTTCCAGCATCCTAAAAAACGTAGAAATACACATCTATCTTGATTTTACAGAAAAATTTAAATTTTCACCCCCTGTAAGGGGTGGTAAGGGGGTAATAGTGGTCATGAATTTATTTTTAGTTATCATTTTCGGTTCTAGCATCCCAAAAAACGTTGAAATACACATCTATCTTGACTTTATAGAAAAATTTAAATTTTCAACCCCCGTAAGGGGTGGTAGGGGGTGATAGTGGTCTTGAATTTATTTTTAATTATCATTTTCGGTTTCAGCATCCCAAAAAACGTAGAAATACACATCTATCTTGACTTTATAGAAAAATTTAAATTTTCACCCCCCGTAAGGGGTGGTAGTGGGTGATAGTGCTCATGAATTTATTTTTAATTATCATTTTCGGTTTCAGCATCCCAAAAAACGTAGAAATACACATCTATCTTGACTTTATAGAAAAATTTAAATTTTCACCCCCCGTAAGGGGTGGTAGGGGGTGATAGTGCTCATGAATTTATTTTTAATTATCATTTTCGGTTTTAGCATCCCAAAAAACGTAGAAATAGACATCTATCTTGATTTTATACAAAAATTTCAATTTTCACCCCTTAAGAGGTAGTAAGGGGGTGCTAGCGGGAAAACTGGCATTTAAAATTAGTTTTTATTGTCATATTCGGTTTCAGCGATCCCAAAAACCTAAGAATAATGGGGTCTCCCCTCTGGTTCATGACTTTTTTTTTTTTTGTGTGCCTGTGTAATTATTCAAAATTAATTAAAAAAGTTTTTATAAAGACGGGACTATATTTGAATTTAGTTTTTTTATTAAACTTAGAAATCATATTAAACTCAATGAAGTCTAAATATTTTTACGTTTTGTAATATTTCTTTCAATTTTAATTCTCCAGTTTCTAAAAAACAATGTAGACATCTTGTTACGTAAAAAGTCCTACTATTTTATAATATTATGTTAGGTCTGTCATATAATTCACATTTTTTTTAATATTGTAAGATATGAGATGATAAATAATAAAATTAAATGTTAAAAATAATAGGACTACAGTAAGAGTAATTATATTATATACATAGATACAACATGATGACGTGGAGACTAGAACCTGTACGGGCGTTACCTTTGATACATGTGTCCGGTTCAACAACTATCGAACTATGAGAGCGTCAATATTTACCTTGATTACACTTATAATTTTTTTTGGATATTAAGTACATATGGTAACAAAGAAACGAATTATGAGTAATTGAAAGAAAATAACATTTATCTATGATTAAAACTTAAGAACTGAAGCGTGAGGATTAGGTGTGTTTTTTGTATGGGATTGTGTAGGCGACAAGACCTTGTATGAAGTTGTAATAATCAAATACATACAAAACTACAACTATTGACTAGCATTTAAAATGCTTAATTGATACTCGAATAGATGTTTGATGATGTTTTGGTGTTTGTAAGACTTTGTCCTAGTATTAATCTTTCTATTTATAGAAATTTATCGAAATTTGCATATATGTTTTATGGATAGACGAAAATATGAATAACGTATTGTATTAGTATTTATTAATAATATCTAGTGACATAATGTTTCTAAAAACAAATTTAGATTCTGCTCATATTACTCACTCGTCATTCTTCATTAGGTATATTTACTATATTAAAAAATAAATATTGTAAAGAAACCAAATACTGAAAATAGAAAATAATAAAATGCTAATGATAAAAAATGTTAATTGACCTGAAATATAAACTAACTTTTGTAAAATAATATTTTAAAATATTTAACCACAGATAGAGAATGTGTCTTACTTTGAATTATATTTTAAATATTTAAAAACTGATGCACAAGAAACTAAACACGAAAAATATTAATCCAACAACGTGTCATTATTGTTTCTATCTTTCAAAACCAAATTGAAATAATATTCTAAATCTAAGTAAAATGTATCAGGGCTCTTAATATGAATATAGAGCAACGTCTTTATAGGAGGTATCCTTGTTATGATGGAGGGTGGTGCATTTTTTATAATCCTTCTTTAGCGAACTCACTTATTGTCTAATATGAACATCTTCTAAATTTTATAACATTAATTTACTGTGGTATGTTATGTTAGTGGTATGTTACTCTTGTACAATAAATTTATTATAAATAATATGAAGTATTGGTATATACAGTCGATTGGGAAGGATTATATCATAATACCTTCATTATTCGCCACAGTATTTATACAATAGCAATATCAAATTCAAAAATTAATTACATAAGAAATTTGTTGTACAGATTAACGGAAATAATTACTATGGCTTGCATTTTTATTACATTTACTCGGATTAACGTATTATATTTAACTTGAGTCTAATGATATCGAAATAAGTGCCTTTTCTTCCTTATATCGTTATTGGCACCTTTCCAGATTCTATACAACGGTATGAAAAAGACTATCTACTTCTCGACACTACAATTAAAAATCTACCCTGAAAATGTTAAGGTTTCGTCTATATAAATACAAAAAAATATAAAAATGTTTACATTTTTATATACTGTACTGTTGGTTTCTTATTCTTGCTGTTGTGTTTATATTATTCCATCGTCGGTCGCAGCACGTTCACGTCGGAGATGTAGTCGTTATTGTATTTTAAATTATAACATCAGTATTTTTAATAGTTTCTGAAAAAAGAATCTGTTATATTGGTAATAAACACTTACATATTGACTATAACAAAATCAAATTAAGAAAAACAAGGTACAGTCATAGCAGATAAGTCTATTCTATTATTCAGATCTAAAACAGAAACACCTGACGAAATAATAGATAAACTAGGCTTATGTGCATTACGCGTGCGAGTGTACTAAGTACTATAATGATCACTAGTTATGGTAATTTATATAGTATTCTTATTACTATTTGATTATCATACACGGATTACTCACTTACAGTTACTGATAAGTTTTCCATTCAAATTTTTCATAAATATGGTGGTTGTATTTTATCAATATATATTATGAAATACACCATAACAATTATTAAATACACCACATTTTTAATGATAATTATGATATTAAGAAGTATAATTTAGACCTTCTTTCATTTAACAGCAGAGCAATGATTAATTATAAATGTGAAGTTGATATTGACAACTTAATAACTAAAAAATAGCAATGATAAAGTGGACGTTTATTTGAGGGACAATATTACTATAGATGATAAAATATATATTTATTTTTTTAATATTAAGTAATTTTTTATTATATAAATATTACACTGACTGTAACATTAGTATCTTTCTTAATGTTGATTATATTTTAAAAAATCCCATAAAAGGTACATTTTTGGATAGAAAATTAACATTAGCCCTTTTTCTAACAAATTATAAAGATTTATATGAAAGTCATAGCTTTATATGAAAGTAGAAATTTTATCAGCTAACAATACAAACAATTGTATTCTTTCTGTACAGCTATCGCGTATAGCGAAGAGGATATTCGGATAATCGGCGATCCTGTGCTCTGTGAATATGTAATACCATCCCTACCACCTGGATGTATGGCGTTCGTCGACAGTGTGAGTCTCAAGGAACTTTCTGCCACGTACCACCAACACGTGAAACGACCTTCCTTCAGCGGTATTTCTAGATCAATACGACATAGGATGTATCGCAAAAAGTTTTCCTACTGCCTCCTCAAAGGCTGGGAACGTTCTTGTGCATCCTCATATATTGCAGGAGAGCGTGGACAACACAGCTCACTTTCCACCAGATGACTTGTTTGAGCTCTTTAAGGAAATGTTTTTAAAACTTTTTACATAAAAGTAA
This sequence comes from Melinaea menophilus ssp. n. AW-2005, assembly GCA_918358695.1. Classification (NCBI taxonomy): domain Eukaryota; kingdom Metazoa; phylum Arthropoda; class Insecta; order Lepidoptera; family Nymphalidae; genus Melinaea; species Melinaea menophilus. The sequence continues at coordinate 3,038,402 of OU911054.1, read as the reverse complement.
TTTGTTACTATTATAAAATTAATGAAGGTCTGAAAGTGGTTTGTAATAATATTTTTTATTCCTTTCAAGATTTTTTCATTTATTTAGGTTTCTACTAATATCTTCTAAAGCGGCTATCCTTGGTATAGTTAAATGTAACAGCTAAGGTTATTAGACTTAGCTGTTACATTCAGCTCTAGTTATTTTTAAATTACTAAGGAAGCATCAGCTAAGAAAGGATGTTTGAAAGTCACAATATATTTATATATATATATATATATATATATATATATATATATATATATATATATATATAAATATATATATATATTTATATATGTATATATAATATCCTTACCTATATAATAATGAGCTAATTGACTCTGTATGCACGCGCATCACTTATCTTCCACAAATCACACAATAATGTGTAATACATCAAAAAAAAGCTATTGAATCAGGCTACAAAATAGGGTAGGTGCCAACCTCATACGTGACATTTGACCCTTCCTGGCCCGAAGGGCCGGGAAGTTTCCTTGTATAGACAGAATAGAATTTTAAGGGATATATTTAATTATATTTTGAGTAATAACCATGAAAATTTGTAATTAAGAATTAATAATATGTTTTTCTGAATTATTAGAAATTCACGTTCAGAAGGTCGGTATGTTCGTACAATAGGTTATAATATACACAAACCTAATAATTATATATAATTAAAATAAAAAAATGACAGTTATAAAAAAGTTTCTTCAACTCTTTATACAAAAATAAAATCCTGTTTCTTATTTTCTAACATTAAAGTTGTAAATGAGGCAATTTTGAAAGACAAATTTACTAAAGTCTCATAAGCTGGTTTTACTGGAAAATTAACGTCCTTCGGGCTATCTATTTTCCAGCGCCTTAGTATGTCAAAATATCGTTGGAATGAAAGTGTAATATATGTGATAAAAACAATATAGCATAATTTATGTCTTTGATATTATTCCAGAACACCAATTTGAAGAATGATTATACATTATAAAATATGAAAAAAGTTAGATTTTAAATCCAAAAAGTGTACTTTTCATACCAAATACTATTTATAGTTTAATAGAGATCGATTGCCTCTATTCAACTGCATCTGGTCTAGAGAAGGTTTATCAATGTATGCAGCACCGATACCTACTAAATCAATTTCATAGTGTTATTAGTTGTCTTACTTAAAAAAAACTCTCAAGGATTAAATTTGGAAGGAAAGCATTTTATGATAAGATTTTTAATGCTGATGTATTTTTTTTTATATGTTAAAAAATTGTCTTGAATGGGCCGTGTGTTAAACAAAACACTAAAAACTAATTGTAATACTGATTTTATTTATTGAAAACGATTTTGAGCTCAACTTTTGATTAAGTTTAATTTACAAACGCCGCTGTACGTTCGATAAAATGTTGTAAATCATGGATTTTGAAGGAAATTGTACTATTTTTTATAACGTTTGTATTAACTTTTGTTATAAATTTTTTCAACTTGCCCTGGGCACTCGTTGGAAAATGGACAATTGTATTGAAATTATGTTTTTTCCGTTCAAAAATAAAACAGGTTTTTAGTTTTTATTTTATTTCATTACCAATCAAATAACACGGAGTAACCATAAATACAATGAGATTATATATATGTATCTATGTAGATATTTATACATCTCATAACATGTGTGTATTTATATGTATATATACAATCTTTATCTACAACTGATTTTATTATTTAAATTATTTGTTCAATAAAACGTTCATCAGTCTGAGGGTATTATTTTTCAAATAGATCATTTAGTTTTTTTTTCACCAGAAAATGCTTTTCTGAATTTAATTCCATCTCTTTTATGTTTTTGGACCGTTAAAATTAATTGAGTAAATAAATAAATATTATCAGTACTTTACGTAAGGAAAGAAAACAATATTCCGTAAAACAAACAAATATCATTAACAGTATAATTAATTTTTATCTCAGCAGATTATTTGCCAACTGACTCGAAAATTTTATTTATTTTATATTTATACTTATTTCACTTCCAGGTCATGTTTATGTAAATGTAAGTATTGTTAAATAAGTATACACTTATGACAATACGTTCGCTATTATATAATAATTATTATTGTTGTTAATATTCAATTGCGAGTTAGTTTCTATTTTCTTTTTGTTGATAAATAAAATACACAAAATTTAAGATGAAGAACTAATAAAACTTAATCTTATGTATGTTTCTGTTCCGTCTTGTGTATACTTTAATGAAGAGTATGATCTAAACAACACAGAAAGTAATTAAACTATACCTTATCGTAATTGCTTATTTTCAAAGCAATTCAAGAACGAGCAAGCCATGGATAGAGAAAATATCTAATATAGTAAAAGTAGAAGACAAAATTGGTAAACCATAATAATATATTTTGGGTTTTCCTCAATAACTTTTACTATAGCTACTATATTTTAAAATAATATGTATGGTGTGTTAAGGTCACGTATAAAGGTTTAGGATTAGGTCAGTTAATTGAAATAATCTTGTTTTTTGGTAACAACTTGTGAAGTATATTTTGATATTGTGTATTACAACACAACCACACAGTCACTCGACGACGTAGCGGGTTTGCGAGCTCCGTTTATTGGAACCTACTCGTAGCATCCACTTTCCAAGATGTCACTTTTTTCCGAAGGGATCTTAAATAACCTCCAATGATTTATGTTCTCGTTTGCTGCCAACTTTCAAACGCGAGCAGAATAATTATAAAAAACGAGTGAAGGAGAAAGATGTCACAAAATCATAATGCCATTGGCGTTTTCTTGCGTAGTCTTGTGGTTACTAAGAAGATTTTGAATTTCAAAATTCCTTTGAATTACTACGAAGATATATATGCTATTAGTTTCTGTAATAGTTCTCTGCTGTAGTGATTTATCTATGATAAAACACGCACATGAAGGCAACGCGTAATATACTGAACAATATATACGCTTAGGTCAAATAATCTATTTATATCCACTACGTGTAAATTATTGTAATGAAAATTGTAATAAGTTATGAAAATTATATTAACCCTATTCAGTTGCTGCGGCAGTAGCAAAGATTGAATGTAAATATTTTGGTAAGAAATAGAATTCTATTTATTAATAGTCTAAGTGAAGGTTATGAAAATTGAATTGTTATTACACGTTATTAATTAAGCTTAAAAAATAGTTACAAGACAGGTACAAAAGTACACTGAAATTAAGTTAAAATAGAGAATATCTTCAGTGTAATTAACTTTATATTTAAAATATTTGAAACATAGGCTATAACACAATTAAAAGTTTAAAGTCGTTTAAAATTATTAAATTTTGTAACGTTATCTTCATATTGATAAATAAAATATTTATACTTAGAATATCATTTACCTTTATGAATAAAGAACCACAAAATTAAATATAATTGGTGAAAGATTTATTTAAGGTTTTACTTTAAAAGGATTTGTCTATCCTTTCGTAGTGTCCAGTATTTCAGTTTTCAACCGCGGTATGCAGAGTGAGTGTGCTTTTTGAATACGTATATTTGATTTCAGTTATCTAAAACAGTTTCTCTACAGCCGCCATCTTGCTGTGCTGCCACATTTTATTTTTATTCATTTCATCGGTTGCTGCGGTTAAAACCTTGATTTTTTTTTGCTTTAGAATATTTACTAGATCAAAAAAAATATTGTATTTTTTGTTTCTTCAAATAAAACTTTGTCAGAGGATGATACTTTATACTGCCTTTTTCATTTTTTTAATACAAGCGATTAAATTACTATGTTTATTCTATTTTTATTTATTTATAAAAGGAATATGAATGCAGGAATAACAGGACTGCTATTTTGTTATCTTATTGAAACTATTTGTTATATTGTACTATACTTTAAAAGAAAGGGAAGTACAATTTGTTTGGTATTTTATAAGATTTTGTTCATATAAGGTTTTAATAAAAGTAAAATTATCACTTATAGAAACTAGAAATAAAAATAAAATAAAAAATCTAAATATTGCTTTGATATCGCCACTGATTATAATATATTGTAAGTCTCAATCACAATACACAGTACTAAATACAATAACAGTGGTAATAGCAGCATCACGAGATCAAACGATAACTATTATGTACTGTACACTATTTGTTTACATTAATATGTTTTACATGCCATTACGATAATGGGTAAATGGTGGTCTTTGCATAATACACATATTAACACGAATTAATTGCCCGTAAGAGACTTCGTAAGCCGTAATACAGATATCATATCATTTAAAATTATAACCTTCGTAAAGTGAGAGACCTCAACAGTGACGTTAAAAAAATCACTTTGCTGAGGCTTTTAAAAACAATCCTAAGTATACTATTTTAAATCTCGATTTTCTAAGTTAAATTTTTTTCACTTTTATTTTGTGGCTTCAGAAATAAATTTTTTTTTTTTTAAGTACTTGTATAAAAAAGTTCAAAACTATAATATATGTAACTATAAATAACATATATGTATATAGAACCAATGGATAATAATTTTGTAGTAATTAATTTAACTCTAGGCTAATTGCACTCTCATGTGCAGTAATCGCTAAAAGTTTTCGCTTCACTTACCTCCTCTTGCTAATACTTGCATACTTGTCTTTCGTATTCTGTACGACGTATGTCTCAAGGAGCTCCTTAGCTATTAACCTACTAGTTAACTGATCTGTTTGACTAGTACCGAACTTGATCTTAACTTTAATATTGATACTCGAACTCAAAATCAAATAACTTAATGTAATAAATAGTAATGGTCAGAAGTATCATTGGTTGAAGTATTCTTAATAAAGGATATGCAACTTTAGAAATCTTAAGAGTATTTAATTTACCTATTAGTATAAGTCTGAAAAACATTTATCAGATATAATTGTACATACATATATATGAATAAGGGGGAAAATAAATCTTCATCCCCCATTATATCAATAATTTCTATAGTGGGCGTCTAATAGTTAACTTAAAGAAGCACTCTTTAAAATGTATGTGGGTATAATCAACTTCAAATAATTATAAAGATAACTTTATAAGAAAGCACTGCGGAACAAGGGAAGGTTTTAGCGACCACTCAAGCCGACCGCCACCAGTGAAGTAATTTCACTCCTTTCGGTATTTTGGACTGTTGTATGTGTAACCTGAAGTTGAGGTACTAACTAAACCATGCATCACTAGATGGCGCTGTACGTTGCTTAGACACAATGGCGACGTAAAGATATAACTCTGATATAAAGATTTCTCTATAATTGAAATCACTTAACTTTTTTACTAAAAGTTAATGACTTATAATATTTTATATGCAGGATCAAGTCATATTATTTTCAAATCATCCCGACAAATAAACCCTTTAGATGCTGTGCACGATTTTCGGGTGTTTTTATTACATTCATGTCAACGGCGAACAACATTAATCGATGTAGCCTCTGAGGTTGGTGGAAGTTTTTCTGCTACCACCAAGAAAATCTTTTAATCCTATTGTTATTTATTATTTGAGTCAAAAATTTCATTCATACCAGAGACCAGTCGATCAGGAATTACGACGGCAGTCTCATAGTTTTTCAACTTTGAGAATCTGTAACTCGAATGCGGTGAGGCAGATAAAACTGTGACATAAGAAGACTTTTCTTTATTTTCGAAATACTTGACAAGGATATTTGCTATCAAAAATGCGAGATATCTAAGATAAAGTTACGACGAACTAGAGCACAACCCCGTGGAATGATCTTTTCTTATAAAAATATGAATATGGGAAATAAGAAACAAATATAAACCCATATCACATAAATTCTCGTGAACCACATATTTATGTAAATCCAACACATACATTTTCAATGGTACATTAATGAAATTAAAAATCTATTTAATACGTTTAAACAAGTGAATTCCATTTTATATGAACATAAATTGTCGCAATATTTATGTAAAAAAAAATATTTTTAAAACCATTGGATAAATTTATATTTTACTATCTCAATTAATCTAAATGAAAATGAAGTGACAAACAAATTATTGATTTAGGACTAGAAATCGTATTTTGCTTAACCTTTATAACTGGCAATAACTATACCTCTACTTGTTTACGTTACAGATGAATACAAAAACGACCTCTCAGAAGTTACTTCTACTTCTGTTTTATTTTACAATTATTGTAAACATTTGTTGAATGTTATAATTCCAGAACCTAAGTGTATAAGTTTAGCCCTTACAGTAATAAGGGTGTACCGACATCGCAAGTAGTGTTAAGGGCAGTTCTGTACTCCGATGTACTTTAAAGAAGTTTATAATTAAACCTGTCGAAGTTTAATTAAAGGTCTATCATGATTACGGTGCCTTCTCGACATTCATCACCCTTTTGATGCTGGTATAAGAAATATTATAGCACATTTACTTTCTAAATTTGTTACGTTATTATAAAATGGTTAAAATGTAATCTAGTTTATACCACTTTGGATACAATCATATTGCATTGAAGTATTTATTCCATACAGTATAAATCATCGGCAGTAGGAATGTAATGACCTAGAAAATATAAAGTATTGTATAAAAAATCATAAGCCTTGTTAAAACTTTTTTCTGTTGGAGCCCAAGTGCAAAGGTGAAAGCCATAAACACAACCGGATGGAAGGTAAAAAGTAGAGTGAAGACAAGTAAACATAAAAAAAGAAATGAAATCGGAAAGCCTTTTATTCTGATCTGATGTTTCTGAGCCGGCATGCTTAAAGCGTTAGCTTAAATATTTGTTTTAAATCGTCGTCTGTAGAATATTTTAGAATTTAATAACAAATGCCTACAACATTTTCATAGTATTTGTATTTGTATGATATTTTTTTTTATAAATGCGAGATAATCCTAGTTTAACAAACTTAACATGTATCAAACAATATTTAAACTCCAAACATTTTTTTTCTCGACAGATTTTTTAAAAGTCTAGATAGTCTTAGAATCAGCTTACGAAGAAATTTACCAAATATCCTTACATAATAATCAGTAGCATTAAATATTGATTAATCATTGTAATGTCCAATGTCCAGATGGAACAGTTGTGTCGTAAATCATTCAAAAAATAATCTTGTTATTGAAGTGGTATTTCTTATTGTTATCCAGCCACTTGTTTTCATTTTGCATGAAAAATAAACACTACTGAAGCTGCAAATAAATGTATAAATAATGGGTGTATGGGACCAATACTGTTTAGTTAAAATGACAAAACATTCCAAAAATAAATTCCGTTTTTTGCGTGTTCGAGCAATCGAATAAACCATTAAGATATCTCTTAGGTCTGGTTCAAGGGACGTTAATCAAAGAGGGCTGGCGCTTTGACATCACTATCGATCCAATTCACACGAACATTTGCAAAAGTATTTAAACTTGTTTGGAAATAATTTCTCAAAAGTTTGAAGGCTTTTTGTTTTATTACTTACAATGTTAATATTCGTTTAGAATTTAAATACTTTTGCTTTTAATAATAACAGTAATACAACTAGAAAGTATGTTATTATTAACATATTTAAAGACATATTTAAATATGCAATAAAATAACATTTTATATTTTAAACGAATAAATAACAAAGTAATGTAACGTTTTATAAACAATTATAATATAACCGTATACACCGCTATAATGAGACAGATATCTTACATTTTATTAAAATGGTGATAAAGTGAGAACAAATTATTATTATTAATTTAACCTATTTAGCGCGGCGGTAGTCGTTATAGAGCAGTAAATATTTGTATAATAAATTTGACGTTTATAAGTGATGTATCCTGGTATAATAAAACTTATTGTAGTACTAAGAATATATTTTATTTCTTAACTTAGGATATTAATACTTAAAATAAAACTTTTCCGTCGGAGCAGTTTTTTATAACTGAAGGTAACTTCATTACACAAAAGTGCAATAATATCCATGTATTCTTTCTTCTTTGTTTGTTTGATAAGGATTTGAACAACAGAGAACAATAGTATACCAAAGTATATGAAGAACATCTATCTATAACTACATCAGACCAGAGATATGGATCTATAACTTTTAAATAGAGAATTCAAAGCATAAATTTGAATGAAAAGCGATATGAAGGTCCTTATTGAGATCAGGAAATGTAGTTTCGAACATCGTTCAAGTGCTTCGAGTTCAAGGAAGCGTCTGTCTAATCAAGCTCGAGGGAAAGCTTATTGCATTTTGGAAACACTCTTTCATATTCTGTATTTATATTTATTTATTTTCAACAGTTATTAAACAAATATATAAATTTCAATTTGCGACCTCTGCGATTCCAGTTTCTTCGAAATGGAATTCCACGCGTATTTCAATTTTAAGGTAACATATTTATTGGGCTTCTAACACGATCCATCTGGTGGTAAAATGCAAAATTAATATTTTGTGAATTGATTGCTATTCTGGAAAATATAGGATGGATGACAATGAGATACACGAAAAGTTCTTATAAAAATATGAAAAATATAAATTTTCTCAGCACCTTGTTTACTTATTCACTGGGTCTCACTATAACAAAATAATTTGTGCTAGATGATGTACACTTCATAAAATAACATAATATATAACGTTATTATACTTTTAAACATAAATACGAGTATGGGTTGGAATTCATGTCTTGTTGTATTGTAAGGATATGGGTCAAATTAACATCGAACTGACTTCAAAACTTCCTCATCATATTAAGGTGTATTTAGACATATTTCCATTCCTGTATCCCGTTATTATACCCAGCTAAATGTTATGCTTAGCTATGATATTTAGTATTGCAGAAAAAAAATCAACGGTATGAAGTAGTAGTAAAAAATTTCCCCATGTGAATACATTTTTCGATATTTAATCATGTGGGAAATATCGAATTTTTCGTGATACCGATTTTACATCAATTAAAGTTTCTTAAACTAACAATAAAACTAAAAAGTAACGAATAGCAATGAAAATTTGGTTTTTTTAATGTCTAATTTTCACTGCGAAAATCTTAAAAACGTGAATTACATTAAAAAACAACAGCGCTGTTTGAACCCGAGTCATGAGATTCAAGAGCCAAGATTGAGGCCTAAAAGGAATCAGGTGAATGGACTGAAAGTGGAGCGAACCGAAAGCGTACTGTATTCACAAAAGAAGCAATAAAACTCGATATTATCATAGAGATTTTTTTATAGATATTAAATTTGAATGCTCGCGACGACTCCACATCAATTATTGTAAATTAATTTTTAAAGATTTTAATTTTCTTGTAATTGTAATAAATCTGACTGAATTTTGATATTTATTATAAATAATGTATTAAATTTAACTAGATTACATACATTTAACTTCTGATTCAACACAAATATTGATATTTAGTGTTATGGAGTGATCAACTCACTCACTCTCACACTCACTGACGGTTTATAATACAGCCGAGAAAGCTCCATATACAAGCTTAGGAAATTTTGAAAAGTTTAATTATGAAATCATAATAAACCAAATTAACAAACATTGTTTGTTTATTCACCTATTTAATTAAAAATATTGTAAGTATTTAAGTAAAAAAGCCTAGGGCAAGCGTAGGACTTTATTACATTTAGTTTTTTTTTTATGTTTAACTTTTCTGAATCAATTTTAATGTTTTTTTTTCAAATTTTTAGCAGGTCTCTAAATATTTATCTAATCATTTATTTTCATGAATATAATAAAATCTTGAATTCGTTATTATTTATATAAATGATTTTAGTTACGATTCCTTTGTGTGACATTGTAGCTCTTAAATAATTCCACCGAACTTCTTTTATATTTCAAACTGAAGCCGACAAGCTGACATGTGTCTATTGCATGCCAACTCTTTAGAGATATACTTTTCAATAGACCGAGTTTAAGAGTTTAAGTAAAATACGCAATCCGGTAACGGCTACGGATATTATCATTTGATTTTACTAAAATGCAAATATCATAATATGTATGAAGATCTGTCTGTCTGTGTGTCCGGCGATTGAAAACTACCTACTACGTATCAAACATTTTTAAATAGAAGAAGGAACATATCTAAACGATAATATATTATAATATGGGCGTAATAATTTACTTAACATTTTTCAATTTCTCATGGCATTTGTTTATGCAGAGTGGTTTAAAATAAGTACATATCTCACTGATTCTATAATCAAAACCAAATAGAAATATAAAAGAAGTCTACTACTACATACAAAATATAACAAATACATATAACGATAAAAACACGTGTAACTAAGAGAACTACTTTCGGAGTTTACTTAATTATTTGTTGGTGTGAAAGGAGGAAGGATCTTCATTAGATTTATCTCTAATCAACTTACAAACTCTTGTATCGAAGAACACAACAATCGTATGTTACACACGATATAAATTATTTATAAAACGCTCCCAAAACTACGGAGAAATTGCTATACATATATAAGACATAAGTATCTTAAGTAAATTTATACTTAAGATACTTATGTCTTACAGAATGTATTAATCTTATTATGCATTAACTTATTACTTCTGCAGAAAAATATCAACTTGAATGTTTTCTTTGAAGTAACTATAATATTATATTAGTAATGGTTAGTTAACATTAAATTATTAGTAAATATCAATATTGTATCTTATTATCGTTATTGTAAGTCTAATAAATTAGAAATTTTCTTAAAAATTTCGTTGTATAATTAAATAAAAATATGACATGTGAGTAAAAGTAAATACCATTACAACGTTCAAATTATATATATGTGTGGGAGAAGGATAGCTGTAAGCGCTCGTTTATTTTATGTATTTATTGCGTTTAAATCAATGCAGAAAAGAGCGTAGTGGTGGCAACTAATGGCGAACATCAGTCGTAAAGTTACACATTGTACAATTTATAACGGAATGATAAAGAAGTTGGATATGTTAATCGCTTCAACTCAAACGCATCGGTCGCCGGACTCGATCGTGTCATGATTATATAGGTAACATGGTGCCATGGTAAGATCTGCGATACTCACACCAACTAAATAACTTTCATCATATACTCCGAATCGTACCATCGCGTACCAAGTAGTGTTGGTATTAAAAAAATGTTTCTAAAGAGACTATAAGTGTGCAACATTTTTCAATTCTTTATTTTTCAGTTCCTTATAACATTATACTCTTGGCATTTTACTTAATGACGGGTTAGCTTTTGTATGTATATGTATTGTATGTAAGTATGTATGTATCGGGTATCAGGTATCGGTAACGTATTATACATCTTAATGCAAAGCTCTATAATATTAAATTAATATAATATTTTAAGGAGAATCATAAACGATTTTGATTGATAAAGTGATTGAGTTGGCGTTTTGGCAATGGAGACTAATTTATGTAAGTTATATTTAAAGTGAAATGTAAAACTAAACATAATAACTCAAATCTTATTATGAGTATATTTCAATGATAGAGATAAATTAGAAACTCATAATCATAGAGAAAAACAAATACTCTTTGCATTGTAATCAAATAAAATATCAAATAGTAGAATTTGAAAATTATTTCTTTTTAGAGTAAAATAGTTAGAACTTTTATTTAAGCTTCGATAAAATTTGATATCTCGTTTTCAATGGAGGTAGAAATTTACAAACAAACAAAACAAACTGCAGCAGTTGATGTCAACAACGTGAGTGTTTTACTTAAATGGAACAATCTCATATGAATGGAACAGATTCAGTTGTACATGATGTTTTGGGTGATTGTTGTGATTGAAAAACAATAATAATTATCATATATTCTGTTAACAAGTCGTAAAGTTTGTTAAATTGCATCTCTGTTATAATATATAATTTCGGATGCGTGATCCGAAACGCTGATTGCAGTAGGATATTACAATTTAATTTAGTAGTGATTCGAAACATTCCTCTCTTCATAAAAAACATATTATGAAGAGAGGAATTAAATTCGAATTTGTTATTTTGATAAATTAATTATGATACAAAATTTTGAAACTCAATGAAAAAAGTGTAATATTTTTGTAGTTTTCAACATCTCGTGATGTAGCTTATATTAATCCACTTCCGTAAATATAAACTAAAAAAATATTTAATTTATACTATTAGTTGAAGAACATAAAAGAAATATATGTAAATATGTATTAATTATAATTAGATTATATAGTAGATTATAATGCAATGTTTTCGACACGTCTCACCAGTTTATATCTTACTTTAAAATAACTACATGTAATAACATCACAAAACTATATAGTACAATGTAACACCACAATAACAAAACACACAGTATCAACAACACTGAGAACAATAATTAAATACATCGACCTTGATCTCGAGCGAAGAAACATTGTCTCTCAAATGTACTATGTTTATTAAGTGAATGTGTTATATTTAATGAACTGGTTGTAGTATAAAGAACACTGATTGGAATTTAAAATAAATATTGTATATATTTTAATTTTAAATCAGCGTAGGCTTGAATAACCGTACCATTTTTTCCTAATGGTAAAAGCTGAAAACAAAAAGTTATGAAATTACGCAAAACAATTTTCTTGTCAACATTGTGTTTACAAAAATTTACAAGGTAATTTATAATGATCATAAATAGCTTTTGCTCAAAGCAATTGCAAAATCATAAAAACAATATTCTATTAATGTTACCTGCTAAATATATTACTAGTTAGTTAATTGGATATACAATTTATTACAATTTACAATTGAACTGATATTAGATTCTCTTACACACGTAACACGTCTGAGGAGGGTTGTGAAGACGAGGGCTATATTAACAGAGAAGTTGCTTCATATCGAGGCTTCCTCATGAGCGCGGTGACCTAGTTACTACTTTTGTTTTACGTTACCATGATATTGATGTTGAAGTAGTAGTTGTTTTTGTTTTTGATTATCATTGTTACAATATTTGTTTAAACTAGATTTTTATATTATATTAGTAATATTATATACGGAAGTATATAGTAATATTATATACGGAAGTATATATAGTATACGGAAATATGTTCGAATTAATAGCATCTTTGATAAAAATATAATAAAAAGTATCATGTATTGTAAATATTTTATAGAGCTGAAAGATGTTTTTTTATTGAATATATTGTCGTTGTTATTAACAGTAGATGTATTTGTTATTGCCGACTACACATCTGTTTTTTTCTTGGTAATAATTTTGTTCCAGTTTTTTCCACAGGAACCCCTTAAGGTTGGGTCGTAATTAGAGTGGACAAAAAGCAGTCAATATTTTTTACCGGTTAAACCTTTTTGGTTAAAAGTGTATTTTATTTTACAGCTTAATAAAACAAACTTAAATATAGTGTTATCGACATTTTAATCAGTTTTATTAATTGTTAATTGTAACATAAAATAAAAGGCTTCCTATTCTTTATTTTATTACAGTCTCGTTTGCGGTCGTCTTCTAGAGACAGCGGTATAATTATAAAAAGTTAGTGGATAAAACCGATGAGACGAGTAAGTACACAGTAACCTAATTTGAAGGAAAATGTCGAGAAACAGTTGGATTAGCAATGTTGGATATTACTAAAAACTTAATACATGTAAAATAATAATAGAGAGTATTATCACACGTACTATATTATTGAACACATCAGATATGTGCTTATTTTACTAACAGGTGGAAATATTTAAACTGGATTATATTGTTATAATAGTACTACGTAAAGAAGGCATGTTGTTGTTATAGGTGATACAAATGGGCTCACATATAGGGTGGTTTATTTATTGTTGTAAGAAAGCTGTAAGATTAATAACAAGCTTAATTCATGTTGTTTTTCTTGTCCGTTTGTTTCTCTTTGTAAGTTTTTACAGCATGTAAAAATACTATTACATGAATGCCATTTTTAATGCTAGAAGCATTACAATAGAATACACGTTATATAATATATACATTACTTTTTTCATACAAAACTAATAGAAATTGAACAAATAAACAAAAAATATTTCATTTCATTTGGGTAATTAAATCACAAAGAAAATAAAATTCCTCTTTCATTGATGTAATTGTGATGTAGTTTTTCCAGTAAAACGGACCTTAAGAATTTTGAAATGTTTAGTAACTGCGTATAAACACAGTTGTTTTTCTTGTAATTATACGTCGAGAGTAGAGGCTACTTAGAAGAAATATATCCAATGAAACGTGAACGGCTTGTCGTATAAAATTAAGAGAAAGTTTACATTATTAGTAATATATTGTTTATTTTTTTTAAGAATAATAGGAAAAATATTAGGACTGTTAAAGGGTTATTAAAATAATTTTAAACTTATTTACCTTACTTATTAATATACACGATTGTTTTATTTAACTGTTTTTCATACTGACGACAATGATGAATGTTTTCTATATAAAGTGTTTTCTCATAGAGATGGTTCTCCTTCTCAAATAATATGTGATATATGAGTATACTTTGTTTGTTGCCGTTACTTGTGTATGTGTGCGTGTGTCCTGATCTGTGAGAAACTCTCACACGGCTACGGATTGAGATTAAAAGCAAATATGGGATAGATTATTGGTTAATTGAAGATGTTCAATGTAAACAACTGCTCCTCAATAATGTTAATCGAAATTGTAAATATTGTTGTAATATATTACATATAAATTGGATCCCGAAAATGGTGGTGGCTTGTACAGAAATTTCATTTATTAGTATACTTTATGATAAAATTTGTGTGTGATAGAGTCTTACTTGAACCAATAATCTGTCAATATAGATTAGGAACACTATTATGAAAGTGGGCTTTTAAAGCCTAAGTACCGCAGCAACTTCAGATGACGATAGCAGGGAGCTCTTAACCAGCACCATTCTTTTATTCACTTTTATGTTCTATAGACTTTTTGATAACAACTCCAACAACAAACCCAACAACAAACTAAAATAGACTCTCAACACCTTACAACCAAACGGGTTCTCTCTCTGTCTAGTAGGGATCGTCTCTATCAATATATTATTATTATTAAATTAAAATTATACAAAAGTTATAAAGTAAAACTCCACTATGTTAAGACAAAATACGAGTATGTGTAATTAATACTAAAAGAGTATTAATAATCAATGTATTTATTTCCATTATTAGTGTAATTTATGTTACCGTTACTATATGTGTAGGCAGTAATTAGAGCACTTGTAATTGCCATTAGATCAATTAACCTATCAATAGCTTGATAGTTACAGAATAAGTATATAATCTTAATTACATTTGAAAATATTTATTTGTATTTTATACAAAACTATAGACAAATAGGTTATTTATTTATTTATTTATTTATATCTTTTCCACTTTGAATTATTATCAGTGATCACTTGTGTACGTCAAAATGGAAGTGTCAGGAGGGCCTATTTCGATACCAGATTTATCGTAATAAGCCCTTCTGTAAAAGCACTGTCCAACTTAATGTTAAAGCTATGAGGGTTCCAAACGCGTCCTAGTCTGAGAAGAACCACACAACAAACTCAGCCGGATATATATTTTTTTATATTGTGATCACTGTTTCACAAATGTCAATCTTAAAAGCTATTTTGGAACAACTAGAACCGTCTCAATATAATGAAAAAAAATAAAAAATAATAATAATAGCAAAAAAAATAGTAATAATGATAATAATAATAATAAATAAAAATAGACCTGCTACACAACCAGTCGAAGTCACCAGTTAGAATTTAATTCAGGTATTTGATTTTATTTGTTTTAAGTCTGACTTATTTGTAATTAACATTAGTATTAGTTAGGGAATAGATATTCGTAGTAACTACAATTTTCAGTTTATTTAGTAATTAAAGAAGACAGATAGATTTCGTAATTGATTTTCAAAACAGATCCAACTTGTGAGAGAATTTTGAACATGAAGTCCTTGAAACTCAATTCTGCCAAGTTCTGTTTTAGATCTGAATGCAGTCTCAAGATGACTTAATGTGATTATCGAAATTATAACAAGGGTCTGGATTTAATTTATTAGTCGAATATCTTTAACGGTTTAAGGAATTTATTTTAATATATTTATTTCATTTTAATTCTTAATTGCAGAAGTATGAAAGTTAATGTTAGTTGATAAATAGTCGCGAAATGTTTTATATCTGTAAATATAAAACATTTCGCAATAAACAAAATATGGAAACCATAAATCTATAAATTAATGTCCGTAGGAAATGTTAACAACTACGTCTTGAGATTTTTATAATGTTTTATTATAATTTTAATAATACGTCTGCAGTAATAGTTTCATGAGAGTTTTATCTAAGTCCGATTGATAGTTTTAACATGAAAGTGAAAAATTTATTGTCTTTTCACCTCAGACTACTAACCTCAATATAAACACTCTTCAATCCATCCACAAACCTACAGGTTTATTTAAATTCTTTTAACTTTTAAAATAGTAAAGTAAGATATAGAAACGAATATCTATATAAACTATATACTTCTACGTAATTTTAAATAAATCCGTTAGAATAGCTTTGTGTCAAAGAGTAACACACATCCATCCACACAAACATACATCCATCTATCTTTACAAACTTCCTCGATGAGAAAACACATTAAGCCTCCTCGTATGTCAGATCTGAATGATGGTTACAAATGCTTTGTAATATTTTCTAATATTTCAGAATGTTTTTAATAACATAGGCGCATAATGATATAAAATATCTATCACTGTTAAAAAGTATATAATAAAAGTATATAATATGTTAAAGACTATTATTATTTTAAACAATATTTACATATAAATATGTTAGCTCGTATTATAAATCAACTCTGTTATAGAAAACTTCAATAGTTACATCGTCCAATTTCCAGTCATAGTACGCTAATAATATGATACGTCAGCAATCAAATTATTGCTAACATATATATATTATAACAAAATCATAACGTGCAAAGAATCCCAAGTTTCGCAACGCCGTAAAAAGTTACTAAATCCAGTCTATAACAAAGCGGTTAATTCAGTTTACCTCTCTATGGGGGCGGCTAACTATTCTTTTTATAAGTGATTTCTTGTTAGTTTACTAACAACATTTCATTGTAACTATATATTATAATAACTTCGCAAACGCAAGCGACAAAAGACTAGACTATTATTAATAATATATGATACCTCTATTTGTCTGTTAAGCCTTCACACCTAAATATATAATACCCTCTTGGCCAATGAAAGATTGAACGTTCTAGATTTTTTATAAAAACTTCCAGAGGCTTACAAATGGTCCGAATCCCTTCAAAAAAAGAAAAGCACAGCTGTGCTTTTGAACTAGACTTAGCGGAGCATTTCCATGACCCCAGATTAGAAATTTTAGTAGGAAAAATATATCAAATATTACCATTTAAGAAGTAAACAGTCCGGTCAATCGAATTGTTTTATTAGTTTATTCAATTCCTATCCGTTTTCCGTTATTTGTTTTGGGAAACCAATACAAAAATGTATACAAACAAATACGCATTTTTTTTCATTTTGTTATATTGTATTAAATAATGTTAAATAATCTTAAAAGAGATATAAGGAGGGTAATTTGAACGTGTATTAAACTATAAGATCGACATTCTGGCTGTTACTTCAAGATTAGACATAACTTACACATAGAACCGGGATAAAAGCAGCGTGGGAGCGGACACGATAGTGTAACCAGAACTTAAAATGGGAATGAAGACTAAAATGAAAGTGATAGCGCATAGAAGGGAACTGAGAGTCAACTACGAGTTGACTTTATATGTAATCGGGTAATGCGTCTTACAAAACCAGTTGTCATTGATGCAAGTAAAAATAGAGAAATAGAGAATAGAGTAAAAACCCATTGCACGTCATCATCAGTACTACTATTGTCATTGTAAAGGTATAATGAAATGCGGACGAAGTCGTTAATAAGAGCTAGTAATAAATAAATCAACAATGTAAAAGCATGTTATGAGTATCTACGAACCTGTTGAATATTTATTCGAATAGTGTTAAAAATAATTAAGTTTCAATTATATTTGTGGGTTGTTAAGAATTAAAAAAAAGAAGTAAGAGTTGAAAAAAAGCACATAATTGAAACGTATGATCTCTGGGTGATTTTTATTAAGCTGTCATTTTAGCAAAACGCTTGTATTAACTTTTAGTATCAATGTTAATTATTCTCAGAAACCTCCTAAAATTTTAATTTCCTTTGATTTTTATTTCATTTTTTTTTATTTAAATGAAATATTTTCATATCTATGATAGTGGGTAATTAAGATTGTAACAAATATATTTAATATAATGTTATAACCGTAAGAGAGAAAATTATCTAACCAAACACCTGTTTCCCTATTTCTTGCAACCTTATATATGTATGTGTAATTAAAAATAGTAACGATCAATTGTTTCTCCCTTACCGTTCCCAATAACTATACGGGTCATAATAATAATTAACATATTAGATATTAATTACGATAAAACTTAAAAAGGTACAACTATTTTTATGAAAACCTAATTAACAGATCTGTAATCTGCATGAAATTGGACAAAATTTAGGTTCATCAAAATAGGCCATTAGTCGTTGCAAGTGTTCTTGATGCTGCAGTCTGCAATGATTTATTCATAATAAAATATATGTAAATATATCTCTTTTGGTACTGTTATTATTTAATGTACTTGATGAGAAATATAGATATACTAAATAAACAGTGACGAAAGTCTTTCTTCATTTGTTGTCTATTCATTTAAACATATCAAATATTTATACTACAACATAGTGAGTGATTGTTTTATTTATTATCGAATTCTAATTCTGATAATCTTGTTTATCTAGATGAATTTTAATTCTAAATTTTATAAAGGAATATTGGTTTTATATTGTTGAAAAATCTAATGATACATTGTGCATCTCTAGCTCTATGCTCTGAACTGACAGATGGTTGTAAAATTAGATAGACATGTCGGCTATGGTGAAGCGGAGCGACAGCACTGACGCAATGTACGATGTAGTCTGTGATATCGTCTGGAGTACGTGGTACGTGGGTTGTAGCGCAAAATAATAATAAAAAATCACTAAAAACACAATCTTTATGAAAACCAACGAGTGTTATTTTGTTATAACTTTGAAATAATTATTTAGAAATACTTTGAGATTAATGATAATGACACTTACAATTAATCAGCTCATTTGCAAAGTTCACATTATAGTGATTGCCTTTTAGTATTTATAATATTATTATATTTATTATATTTGTATATATTATGAATATTATATTTTTATATATTAACTCTTATTTCAACTTAAAAATGAAATGCGACGGAAAAAGCGAGAGGGGTTTGTTAATTATTCTATTTCTTTCGATTCTTGGAACTGATTTGAATTTATGTTATCTTTTTAATTTTTATTTAAATTGGTTTTTTTTCTAAAATGCCAAATATACGCACATAAGTCATAAATATGTCGTTAAAAAAATATTATATTTACTGATTTGCAAATGTAACCTTAACCTCATTTTAAGGGCCACTGCCAAACAAGTTATCACAAAAACATTTTTACAAAAGTCACATCGAATGAAGTAGGTTTCCATAACTCACCTCGTGGTATCAAGGATGACGATGTCATTAACAACTTTAAAAGTTTTGTTCAAAAGCGATTAATGCAAGTAGTTGTAGACAGTACCATTCAATTTAAACTTTAGTTTCGTCTCCTTGTTAATAATAGTGCTTTACAATTCTGTTAATTATTATATGAATTTAGATTAACCAGCTTTGTTTTGTTTGTACAAACACTGCAATCCAACAAAGCTTATACGAATACAGCTTAGAAATAATTGACTTAATTTATTTATTTTATAGTTACTTATATTAAAATATTTACCTGCTTATTAAAATATATTAGATCAATTATAAAGCAAAATAAAGTAAATGTTAGGTATTGTCATTTCAAATGAAATTACAATTGTACATATCTGTATATATATATCTCCGATGATTCAAAGAGGCTCGAGGGAGACGTGCTCGCCGACCGTGGGTTGCATAATTAAACCATTACGGCAAGAATAAGAAACCAATAGTATTTATAAAAAAATACTTTTATTTTGAAAAATTAATACTGATGAATAATATACAACATGCAAATAAATAAATAAATTATGTCACGTATAATTAAAATTATTTATTGTAAAAAAATCCGTGCCCGCAGGGGGACACGCGTGGGTAAACCTCGTGTGTAACTCGTTTAAAATATAACTCACTACCTACGAATAACACCCCTTGCGAGAATAAACTGTGATAATTTTATTTGGCTTATATAAAATTATAATATTTAATTTTTAAAAGTCAGTATGATAAGTTTGTCTTTAAAATAACAATTTTAATAAAATAGTCCGCCACTTCTCGTGGCTCTTCACATCTTTCAACATGATTCCGTTGTTTACATCAAAAATTTTCAAGGAAAAAGCGGTTTTTATTTTTTTTCTCGGAAAAGGTATCTTTTATAGAAATACTTTTGGTACCTAAATTTAGAATAAAAAATAAACTTTCTATTAAAAATACTTGTGATATAAGAAGGTTTACCAGAAAAAAGTTATGATTTTTTTTCCAAAACTTTTCGGTATTTTTACCCCCACCCCTAAGTTATTGAAGTTAGGTTTTCGGTTTATTTACATTAGTTATAGGTATTCATCAAAGACATCATATAATATGAACGCGACTGATCTTCTTTGTATAGGGAAAAAGTTATGGTCGAAAAACTGAAATCAGAAAAAGAGAGGCCCTAGCGTCCCCTGTAGCCGGATTTCTCTGGTTAACGAAATTGACCTTCATTTTTGGATGTTTGATTTTTGTGCAAAGTTTGAAAGCGATCCGAGCGTAACTGCGGCCGCTATCGTGCTGACAAAAGTCGAATCTGGACGCACGCACGCATATATACATAAACTTTTTGACCAATGGTCATTTCGGACTCATGTTAAAACACAGCAATAAAACAGTTTTCTGAGTTGAATGAAATCTGAATGATGGACTCAGTGCACTCAAAAGTAAGCAATGAATAATTGACAAACATTTATTAAATAATAAAAATTACTCACCTGCTTGTTAAGAGACAAATGAATACTGTTATGTATTTAACCGTCAATTACTTAAAACTTTCTTTTTTGTCATAAATTTTTTGCAAGTAAATCGGAAAAATACCACTCACTAATCTTATATTATAGGGAAGTACAGTCACGTGCAATGTAAAGTATACACGGGCAGATTTTCAAATAAATATTCACTGTGAAAATTTAAACAACAAGTAGCCACTTAACAATTTATACTATATAACTACCAGAGCTTCTCACAATAATGTATACATTTTTGAAAATTTTTTGAAATTTTCAGCGTGAATATTTATTTGAAAATCTGCCCGTGTATACTTTTCATTGCACGTGACTGTACAAGAACTATAATAGTACAATTTAGAAAAATGTACCTGTTTAGAAAATAAGTAAGTACCCTGAGGCGGAATTTTAAACAGTTCATCCTTTCATCTTAAAGAGTAGTTATATAATAAGGATGGTACGCCATGTTGAAAGATGAAGATGAAAAAGAAAGTTTAGAGTTAGAAGATTACTTCAATTTAATTTTGAAACACTGAACAAAACCTAATTTACAATATTATTTCAACAACCTAAGACAATTTTATCATAGTATTTTTTTTTTATTGTCAAAAATAATATTAGAATAAGAAGAATTAAATTGTGTAATAATTTGAGATCTCCTGTATTTTGACACCAAACACCTAATCCTAACACTGGTTGGTTGTTAAACTCTAATTACAGATAAATGTAATTTTCTTTTACTTACTCATGATTCGTTTCTTTCTTGACACACTCGTGTATACGAACCTAATGTACCAAAATAAAGATAAGAGTAACCAACGTAATCATTTACGCTCTTATAGTTCGATACTTGGATATCTAGACACAATTTTGTATCTATATTATACTTACTGTTGGCTGTTTATTTTGATGGAGAAATAAACTATTAAGGAATAATAATATTATTCATCTTGGAGATTATAATATTCAACAACACAATATAAGTTTCACGGTACAAATAATATACTACATTTAAAAGATATGATATATTTTGGAATTATATCAATTGTGCAAGCACAAAATTATGCATTTAGTGAGATTGCAAAGAAGCTTCATGTATCACATACATGCATTGAAAATCACTTTAAACAACTTGGCTATGTTCAAAAACTCGATACATGGGTTCCTCACGAACTGAAAGAAATGCATTTAACGTAACGCAATAACAGCTGCGATTTGCTAAAGAAACGTAATGAAAATGATCCATTTTTAAAACGATAACTGTCGATGATAAATGGGTTATTTACAACAACATCAAGCGGAAAAGATCGTGAAGAAGGCTAAGTGATCTAACTCAAACAACAACAAAAGCTGATATTCATCAAAAGAAGGTTTTGTTTCAATTTGGTGGAATAACAAAGGAATTGTCTACTTTGAACCCTTACTATCCAACCGAACGATCAATTCTAATGTCTATATTGAACAACTAACGAAATTAAACAATTCAGTTCCAGCAAAGCGGCCTGAATTGACAAATCGAAAAAGTATTGTATTTCATCATGACAATGCAAGGCCACACACATCTTTGGCTACTCGGCAAAAATTTTTGGAGCTTGGTTGGGATGTTTTGCCACATCCACCATATAGTACTGACCTTGCACCAACTGATTACTCTTTGTTTCGATCTTTACAAAACTCCTTGAATGTTAAAAATTTCAATAATGATGATGATATCAAATCGTACCTGATTCAGTTATTTACTAATAAAAACCAGAAATTTTATGTACGTGGGATTATGGTGCTATCTGAAAAATAGCAAAGGTTCATTAATCAAAATTAGCTATACATTACAGAATAAAGTTATTTAGTTCCATGAAAAAATTGTCTTCGATTTTCTAAAAAAAACCGCAATTACTTAGTTGAAAAAAAAATGTTTCAAATTGGTCTAGTAGTTTTGGAGCTTATTCGATACAAACAGAGAAACCAACAAAAAATACTTCTGCTTTATAATATTATTATAGAAATTCTTCAAAATAAAAAAAAATGTAAAAGTCATCACATGTACGTTATTAAATAATGGTGAATTTTATTTCATATCGTATTCGATGATCGGTGGTAGTTGATAAATATTTGACGTTGGAAATGAATATTGTATAATTTCATAATTTAATAAAACAATAAACGAACGAGTTTAAAATAAACTACTAGATCAAAGTTTTTAATTTGTAGACATTTTTTTAAAGTCTGAAGGATACGAGGCTTGGGATGGACAATAAGCAATAAGTTATCTACGACTTTTCTATTGCGATATTGTATTTTAGAAAATGTAACAATATTTTTTTTGCAGAAGTTCTGTGAATTAAATACGTTATTGTACTCTATAGCTAATTGGATTTCGAGCGTAATAAACTCAATTGTTTAATGTAAATAAACTAAATAATTATTATAATTTTGACCGAAGAACAATATGTACTATCGATTTAGAGCCTAATTTATTAATCATAAAAATTGTTGTGATATTACAATGTGCCGGGCTCACCGAAGTAGACGCAATTTGCTAACATGTTATAACCAAAATGTCGCCGTCAGTTAATCTAAGAGGTTATACATACATACATATTAATGTAGGTTTATGTATTGATATATTATTCTATAACGATCTTTTATGATTAATAATAAACTTAAGACATGTTCTTGATATTTAATTTAATATTTTTTAACTTATACGTCTATCACAACCCTGCACGCGGAGTGAGATAACTATGTTGTAGTCCAATAAATGTAATTATAACACTATTAACTATAACAGTTGTATGTGTATGTGTATGTGTATTATATGCCTATAATCTCAAATAAGAGCTGTCAACATACCATCCCTTTATATAAATAATATTTTGCATTTACATTACTAAAATTATTTTTTTTTCACCCGCAGACACGAAGACATATTGCTAACAAGTCAAAATTATAATCAAAAGTGCTAATGGCTGTGTTATTTATTGTTAGTATTCTCATATAATCTCAGTTTATCTTATTCACGCCATTTGTGGTCCGTGACCCGTGATATGAGTATATGATACTATCATAAAATATATCATAAAATATTCATCCCAGATATACAATAAAATTTAAAAGTCTAAGATCTACCCTTCAAAACGTTCATCTCCTAAACAATGTAAGATATTAAAAGAATAATTAAAATTAATTTTATAAATCATTCAATTTTCATATAAACATGAGTAAAATCACAAGAAGTAGAGAATAACAAAAGTTAAATAAGGTGAAGGTATTTCTTGAAAACATGTGAGAAGCAACACATCGTCGTCTACACGTGCTTACTCGAGCGTGAATTACATCAAAGAAAAGCTAATGATGCTAACATCTATATGTCTGTGTTCGTGTACATCGCACAATTGTGTTTTATTCTTGTAATTATAGTCAAAGTCAAATTTTTTTATTGAATAAAAATTCTTCATTTGAAATAGTTTTCATTGTTACTGTAAACTTATTGTCACATAACTGAGAAGATATTCCGTTAGATTCTCCTCCAACCAACGTTTCGACCCGTTGTGTAATAACAGGTCAGGTTATCTCCCTTACTATTTGGCGTTTTCATTAATTCCATCACTCATTATATCTCTTCTGTCTATCACATGTATGCAAATGATATTAAATTTACCACCATTCATGTCTTGAAAATCTTTGTACTTCAGTTACCGCCATTAACAATTACTTTAGTTCAATTAGTAAGTGGAGTAAAAAGTTTGGTTTCATATGAAACGCCGTGAAATCGCTAGGGATTATTGTTATTGGGAGTACCGGTATGGTATCAAGGGTGGAGTGACGAATCCCACCAACTATAAAAATTGATAGCATTATTATACCGTACTTTACATCTGCTAAATTATTAAGATTACTATTTAGATCAGGCACTGTCTGTTCAAATGAAATAAAGCAATAGAAAAACGTTTTGCTGCTTATTTCGTTTTGAGGTTATTTCGTCGACTGCGTTCTTTCATCAAATTTATCAAGTTTCTATTTTTATGATCGATGAAGTAGTATATCAGTGTTAAAATAAAGCATTGTTTATACTTTCTAGCTTTTCTACAAAGAAGTTACAGAGGTTTGAAAATGGCCGGAATCGCTTCGAGAAAAATCTACTCAATATGAAATAAAACAATAGAAAAACGTTTGCTGCTTATTTCGTTTTGAGGTTATTTCTTCGACTGCGTTCTTTCATCAAATTTATCAAGTTTCTATTTTTATGATCGATGAAGTAGTATATCAGTGTTAAAATAAAGCATGTTTTATACTTTCTAGCTTTTCTACAAAGAAGTTACAGCGGTTTGAAAATGGCCCGAATCGCTTCGAGAAAAATCTATTCAATATGAAGCCATAAGTTCCTTTTCTCTTATAATATCCTCAAAAAACTCAATTTAAGAGTATTTAAACATTTTAGATTTCTAGCCCCATAAAGTTTTATTGATAGCTACACCCCCCTCTCAATATAAATCATAATATTAAAAACGTTTAAAAAAAAGTTCCCCAATAAGTGCGAAGATTTTATGCCAAGTTTGTGAGTGCCAACTTTATGCGAATTTCGTTTTAGTTGTTCCGATTATAGTATATTCATTTTTTTAAAGTAACTTGTTATACTGTACATTGAGCTAACGCATTGTTATACCCTATCTATGTTAAGATATCCGGTGATTCCTTCAGCTATGTTGTCGCGTAAAAAATATATAACATAATGTTGTATGGTGTGTTGTGTGGTTCTTCTCAGACAAGGGCATGTTTGGAACCCTCGTAGCCTTATTTTAAGTTGAAGAGTATCTTTACACAAGAATTTCTTTTGATACATACTATATCAAAATAAATAAGTGGAAAATATATAGATAAATAAAATAAATAAATAAAAACATATGGGAGACAATAATCATTCAGTCCCTATTCCACCTTTTTTTTCTTTTCGCTTTATAGCAGTACGGTTATTTTATATCCCTAGTAAAAAATCTAAAATTAATATAATCTTTAGCTAATATATAAATAATAACTCAAATTAAAATTTAATGTTTTATTAACATACGAATAATACATTTTTGTGCCTTGTTAGACCTATAAAAATGTTTAGAAAATGTATTTCTAATAAAACTTTAACATGATCTATATTGAACATCTGAAAATTGATTTATAATGTTAATATTACCCTCGTCTCGCCGTCCCTACTCGAGTAGGTACTTTACGGAAATTACCTAGGTTTTACTGCGTTAAATAAACTAATCGATAGTATGGGGATATATTCAACTTAAGTAAAAAAAGTTATTTCTAATACTTTAAAAATATTAACTACTGAAACAATGTACTCTGAAATTATAAGTACAGTTCAATGATAAAACTTCATTGTAATTCCATATTATTATATCCCTAATTGTAATCGTAATAAACTTAATATAGATATACCACAAGTTATAACGATAAACTATGATCTATATTGTAAATATCTTACGATATTCATGATAGTTATTACCGACACACAAACGACGCAGACCTTACTCGGTGGCATGTACTGTTAATATTATGTATATAGTACAGACCTAACTTTGGAGAAGATTGTTTTATTTAATCATAATTAATTTAATAACATGTTGTTGTTTTCAATTACTTAAAATCCCTAAAGATATGATTTGAGATTTAATCTTGAAATACCTTAGGTTATAATTCCTCTGTAATATATTTTAAAATGTTTTAAAGAATCTTTAAAACGTAACTCACGTGAATCCAATAAACTTTGAAAGCTATTTGTGAATAGACTTTAGAATTAAGGTAAATCCATAGTTACGAATCTCCAATTCTTTAAGTAGCGGTCATTGATCGGTTTTATTCGTAAAATACCGGAATATATGTATATTATTCAGGATTTTGCATTATAGTCTTAAAAAATAATATGTTTGAATTTCGCATATAAAAAAACATGTGTAATCTAAACTCAATTTTTTTTAAGTAACAGATATTAAATATGGTGGATTTGATAAAAATATGGTAGGATTATTTGCAATTATAATTAAATACATTGCAACTACAATATTACATTCATAGAATTGTTTTGTAATGAGGTATTCCTCATTACTTACTTATTATTTATTTTTTAAGAAGGTATGCTTTTATAACCTGTTACTTCAAAGAAATTAAAATATTGGTTTCTAAGAAATAAATTATTAATTTCTGTACAAGGGGAAAAGTTTGTTTTAAAAAAATAATTTTAAATATAATACTAAACTCTCTTTGTTGACCTCCTTACAGATATGAGAATTAGTTTATAAAAAATATGTGTTGTTTTCAATTCCAGGGATTATCAAAACATAGGTAATGTAGTTTTCCTTGAAATAAAGAAAGGAGTCATTTCATATTCCTTATTGGGATCTTTGTTTTACGATCATTAGCACTATTTCGAGGACAATGTTTTTAGAAATCTCGTAAGTTACTTGAGTTTCTACATAACGTGACTTTTCGTTGGTCTTGCGGTTATTAGTGTTTTTTACAAATATGGTATCTTCTGGGCTTATTCTAAAATCTATTTTACCCCTTTTTTTTTAATATATTTCACTTAACAAATTAAATGTTAAAATAAATTGATTGATTTATTCATTATTTATATTAAAACATAAAAATATGTAAACTACAATTTTTATAGAACATTTTTTGTATTTTTATAAAAATATACTTGCAATATAACATATACATATATGAATATATTGTTACACAACATAATATATATAAATATACCACTTATATATTTTAACTCATATAAATTTTGAAATATATACATACAAAAATATATGCTAATTTAAACAACTTAATTATTATGAATATATTGATTACAATCTATTATTGCATATTATCATAGTCAACTATTATATCAATTTATAAATTTGGTGAATCGAATTTTTCTATGAGTCAAATAGAATTAGGATTATTTTCAGATTCTATATGAATTTCTTTTATATACGTTGATGAAAGTTCTTTAAATAAAGGGTTATTAAATTCAGCACCAGGGGCAGCACTAATTTTAGGAAGTACACTACAAGAAGAGAAAATACTTCTCACTATTTCTGCTGTTTTTCTGTCAGAATATTAAAATTAAGTGAATTGATTATCATTAAATGTATTTTTTTTCAATAGAAAATATATTTATTAAATCTATGAAAAACTCCATCCAAATCTATGAAAGATCTTAGTTTGAGTTTAGGTCAGTAGTCATTTTGGGTTTATTGGGTTCTTATAATATTTTTGTTGTTTACAAATTTCACAAGGATGTGTGACACTGACATGACTCCTGAAGGAGTCCTTCTGTAAGGCATGTCCTTCAAATACCTCTATGTCAAGTTGTACGTGATATTTTTTACAATTTAATTTCTTTGAGCATTTTCGTTGTCCTTAAATACATTATTTAAAATTATAAAGTTCATTGGCCCAAATAATTTTGCAGAACTATGAGATTGATGAAATATGATTATGAGTAAGAATCATGTTTACACGACGGAAGCGACGGTTGATAGGGAAGATATGGTTCTTGTAGTCCTTGTGAAAGTTATAACAATAAGAAGTATAAGATGGTAATGCAAAGATCCTAAGCTGCAATATTGAAATAAAGAAAATTTAAAAGGAATAGAAGAAGGAAAGTTAAAAGGAATAAAGGAAGGAAAATGGAATAAAGAAGTTTATTCAATATAAACAGAACCTTCATGTACTCCTCATAAAAGTATTCTAAAATATAACTTCGATTTTCATTTAGTTCACTATTATTTATATCGATAATAATATGATAAGACAAATATTCACTTTCTAGCAAAATCTAGAGTAAGAGAGCTGTGATGGTTTTTGACCTCTGAATCGTTTCACGTACTATTACGACATAATAGTCACGTAGAGGAGGAGGTAAGGTTACTAGTATAATTTAATCTAATGCTTCGACCATTGTGAACTTATTTATCTATCAATTGTTGCTAGCTACAGTGTTTTGCAAAATTTTTTGTGTAACAGTGTGTTATTTACAGTTTACATAACATAAATTGTATAGGCATAAAATGATATTCTGCATTTTAAACAAAACATAAAACTTATTGGCCGTTTTAAGAGGCTGTTATCTACACAGAAGACGGAAATATTTTAAATGCAGTAAAATAATAAATGAAGTAATGTTCTTGGCTTGATTGGACTACCGATTCCTTGAGCGCTTGAACGATGTTCGAAATTTCATTTTCTATTTCTCAATAACGACCTACTCGTATGGAACTCATCTTGGAATCTTACAATAAAAAGACCTCACTGTGTGCTTTAAGGTCATTATTTATTATGTTTATGTCATACTAATCTGCCCTTATATTGTACTAAACATTTCCTTCCACTTATGATAAAGATAATGCTAGTTAATTCCCTCATTTTAAACTTTATTGATAGAACAAATGTTTGCTACCCAGACCTGAATATACAATATATTGATATGAAATTACATTGATATAAAATCAAAATACAATAAATAAACAGAAATAAAAAAATTCATCGAGTAATATATTTTATAAGGCAGTTGCTGAAACAGTCCATCCTGTGACAATCAAGTCAAATTAAGAAATGATAAAATTCAAAATCAAAATATTGCTACTTCAGGCACTGGCCTTCTTTGATTAAAGTTGTATAATTTTGATTCGCTAACTTCCAGCCGAGCTCAAAGTATTAATTGGAATGGCACTGTTTGCTTTTAAACGGTCGAGGTTATTAAAATAGCAGCATTTTCCAAAAACAAGGAAATATGTTTTACTTATAATGTAAATATAAATTAGTTCCAATATAATGATATGATTTTATTTCAATATTTTTGTCAAAATATGTTACTCCAGTTTACACATATATAGCTTTAGGTATAATCTAGAGACATATGTTTTATAATAATCGAGTATAAATAAAGTCTATCTAATATTTGTCGTCAATCTTAGGCCGTCTTTACTTTTTCTTTGTAAATTTTTATCACATTTTTGAAAAATACAAGGTGATAAATAAAGATTTTATATATAAATAATCCGAAAATAATTAAAGATCATAATCTGGTATTAAGAATCATATAGAATTAATACTTAAAGTTCGTTACTTGCTACTGTTATACAATTATATTTAATTAAACCGTAACTCATCGTAATTAAACTTTGGTATTATCAAATTTTAATTTATTGAGACTAATTACAAAAGGTTCTTAAAAACGCAAGACCGGGCGATCAAAGTGAATGACTTCTTTAATATAGTCCACTTGTTCGAAGTTCTAAGATCGTTTGAGTTAAATATTCTTTACTTTAATAAGGAGAATTTAATTTTGTAAAGAGTTAGTAGATCGAAGTGAAATAAATTTGTTTATTTAGAAAATAGCTGAAGTTTAAGTAAATGATACTTTAAAAAAAAAACTATTTTAAATTAATAAATGATGTCAAAGGAAAGCCTGAAGCAATTATCGTCAACGAGGCCTTGATGAATCATTTCGAAGCTATTATAATGGCGGCCCGACTAACAGAGGCCAAGGCAGTCCCACTATTTGGAGATATAAACCTTTCCTTCCTTAGACCGACCTTAGATTTCTTATATAGACCGTCTAAATCTGATTCAAATGAAATATAATAAATAGCTCATGCCTTGTGCTGTAGATCAGTCAAAAGATCTTAAGAACCTACCGAAGTCCCCTGGAAGTAAGATATGCACTAAATTAGGTATACAACGGCATATACTCATTGATTCGCTCCCTGAGTACATTTAAGTTTATGGATGCGACCATCGAAGCAGATTTTCGTAAAACTTTGTACCCTAACCACACAGACTTAAAAAAGTGGACCCCACTATCAAAGAAGCTTAGGGATTAATATACGAGTTAGTAATTATCACCCAAACCAAATTCGTCCCTGACAAGTGTCTCACACGCAGTGGTGACTATATCTAGACATAAAAAAGGTGTATGTAGTACACGGATATCGCCATTGTGAGATTCATTAGGCGTGTCGGTGATATATCTGATACAAAACATGCAAAGTACAACCTCAAGATGACTATTTCTGACCGCGACTCCAAGGCTATATAAAAACTAGTGAATATCTTCACTTAGGCACAAATTAACATGCAGTGGACTTATTTAATTACTTCTTATAACTTATTAACTTAGCTTAAATTTATGACTTTTTATATAAACATAATATAAAGTTACTGAAGTTTTCGAAACTTGTAAATGTGTACAATTTCCTGCGAAGTTATCATCGTAATAGACATCATACCTACTTTAATTGAAAATTAAAATAAAAGACATAGACGAATGCTTGTGGATTTGTGTAATTTAAGCAATGTCGAACCTACTTTAAGCTGTTTAGAAATCATTGAAACGTGTGTGTGTGGGACAAAAGTTACTATATGGATTCTGATTGCCTTTTATATGGTATTAGCTTACTTCAATATCACGCAATACTTGCTTTGAACTATAATAATACGAATAAAACTAAAAGTTATTGATTTGTATTAGCATATGAGTTAGCTGCTACAGCTGTTTTAAAACAATGTATACAAAAAATCAAATAAAGGAGCTGAAGTTTAGCTTGCAAAACTAAATCTTACTAATAGGACCTATTTTTCCCTTTATATAGGTATATGGGAAAAACGATTTTTTTCATGGATATTTTTATTTAAAAATATAACGCATGGTACAATTTCAATAATTTGTTATGAAATATCCACACCAAGCCTTTTCATATGAAACCTCACTTGAATTAGTAGCTTCTATTTGAAGTTTCGACCCTTTCTAAGAATTTTTATAAATGAATTAATTAAAAATATATAGTTTTCCGTTTTCCTTAAGCTTGCACTAAAAAGCGATGTGATTTACTAAACCTCATAGTTCAACGAGAAGTAGCCAATCAATCTTGGTTCCTTGAGATTGTCGAAAAACGTGTAGGTCTAGTTTTTTTCATAACTTGAAACAACACTTTGCATGACCTTTTCTGGCTATGAAAATTATTCTCTCCATTTACAAGATTAAATACGTTAAATTCATTTACAAAGCTTTTTACCAAAGTATCAAATACACGATGAAAAAGGGTCGGAGTTTTAGAGGTATCGGTTACGGTAAAAATGTAGACGTAAATCGATAGCCGATGTCAAAGCAGCTGCCCTTTTGATAATTTCTCACAGATTTGTTAGAATTGTAAAATAAAAGTGATGGAAAACTTTTATAGTAACTAGTAATAACGTCATAATAAAATTTTAGTCAAAACTGCAAAAAATTTGGTGCTTATATTATCATTCACTTTATTTGTGATTTGATACTTTTATGCATTTTTAATAGATTTTATAACAAGTTATTATTTTGTAAGAAGACATTGATTACAAACTATATGTCCAAATAAACAAAATTAAAAGTAAACAAGTGACCAAGTAAAAAATTATACTAAACCATTAAAACAAAATAGAAAATAGAAAAAATAGCTAGAAAGCACTTACGAAAAATGTAATATTTTACGTCTACATTCACATTGTGAAATGTGATGTTGTGTTGTTGTGATTATGAAAAGTTACAAATAAAATTGGAATTAGTGCAGAGTGCCGAGGAGAGAATATGTGACAAGTGTTTGGTATTTATACTATATAGTAATATATAAATATGTAAAGAATAAGTTAGGGTAAGTTAAAAAGAGTTTTAGATTGTAACTTGTTATTTTTTTATATATGAAATAATTGTTTAATTTTATAGAGTTAATTCTAATAAGAAAAGCCGTTTTTCATTACTTTCGTTAAATACTTTCGTTTGTTTGCTATAAGCATCACAACACTAATGCACACATCTCCGTGATGTCCCGCTCCGCAACCGCCGACAGCTCTGGTAAAGTGACGGCAAAAACCACCGCTGTTCTGTACAGATGACAATGTGCAGACAACTTTAGAGGTAGGTGGGAAACTGACTGACTCCTTATTAAAATGTAAATTCGAGGACTCATATTTGTTAAAATCAACATTTTTCAATCTAACCGCATTAACTAAATAACACTCAATTTCTCATTACCTAATATTCTAAGCAAGTTAATCTCTAAAATGAACTACTATGAATTTATTGGAAATACGTTACTCTTTTAAAACTGAAAATCAAATTGACAGTAAATATTTACAAATATTAAACATATTCTTATCAAGGACCTACAAAATGTACAGACAATGCTTTATTACCGAATCATTTGACACCATCGATTCATTTAACATAAATTTACTCAGATATTTATACAATTTAGCATATTAATAATAATATTAATAAGTCAACATTATTTATTGATATGTATGTGTAACTGCGTAAAATGTATACTTGTATGTGTAATATGTATTTCCATTAAACGTTGCACATGTGTTTCAAGTAAACCGACCACTCTCGTTTGAACTTGGATCCCTGCTCTGAAACTTTCCTCTAGCGTCCGTGGTGTGATTCCGCCATTATTATAATATACCCCTCCCACCCTGTAACCCTATTAACCCCGGGCCAGTCGGAGTTCAAAACACCATACAGGGTACAAACCTCGTTGAGTTCAGAACCTCGGAATAGCAGCCCGGGTGCTTCTGTCCGTTTTCTTGGCACCGGAAGCACCAGTTGGACCTGTCCTCCGAGGGCTTAATCCTGCGCGAGCTTCATTCATCCCATCAACAGTCTGCCGTGTCAACGAGGCATCTCTCTGAATCTTTCTAATATGAAGTTACTTACGTGTTCCGCACTTTGTGTCCCCTGGGATTACTGGAAACAACATATATTAGTCATAAATATGATAAAAAGATAATGAAAGTTGAAAATGCTGTTTGCATAAATAACCATATAGTTGACTAAAACTTAACTTTATACAAAAGAAACTTCATTAAAGAAATGAAATAAAAAATACAGAAGTTTCAAAGAGTTCGGAAAAAAAAATCTGAAAAAAAAACTATAAAACTAAATAAAAGTGTGATGTCGTGAAAATATATCCATACGTTTTATTCGAAAGTGAACAGTTGAAAACAGTATTACAATATGAATATGAAAACCTACAAATATAGATAAACATGAAGATAAAATTTTAAATATATATAAAAAAAATAAATTAAATAAATCTACTTATATACATTTCTATATATGTTATAGTTATACTTTACTCCAAACTAGCAAACGGAGGGACAAGTGCTAAGAACGATGGCCGAGGAGTGTACTTACTTCAATATTGGCGGTCGGCTTGAGTGGCCTCTAAAACCTGTCATTCATCTGGGTCCGCAGTGCTTTCTTACCGACTTTGTAAAGTTATCTTTATAATTATTTGAAGTTGATTATACTCATATACATTTTAAAGAGTGTTTCCTTGAGTCAACAATACCTATTAGACGCTCACTATACAACGAAATGAAATAATGAGCAATGAAGATTTACCTCCCCAGTATATATATGTACAATTATATTTATAAATATTTTTCATACTTATACTAATAGGTAAATTAAATATAAGATTTCTTAAATTTTATTTTTCACCCTCTATTAACAGTACTTCAACCCATGATCCTTCTGATGAATGCTATTTATTTAATTAAGTTATTTGATTTTGAGATCGAGTATCAATATTCAAAGTTGAGATCAAGTTCGGTACTACTCAAACAGATCAGTTAACTAGTGGGTTAATAGCTATTGAGCTCCTTGAGACATACGTCTCACAGAATACAAAACACAAGTATGCAAGTTTTAGCAAGAGTAGGTAAGTCAAGCGAAAGAATTTATAAAATCGAGATTCAAAATAGTATTTTTAGAATTGTTAAAAACCTCAAAAAAGTGGAATTCTTCCAAAGTCATCGCTGAGGTCTTTCACTTTTAGAATGTTATAATTCTAAATGAAATTGTTTCAATATTAACATTATATTTTATTAGTTTTTGCTTACGGCTTTTTTACAGACAATTAATTCGTGTTTATATGTGTATTATGCAGAGAGCACCATTTACCCATTTACGACATGGCATGTAAAACATATTAATGTAAACAAATGATGTTCAGTACATAATAGTTATCGTTTGATCTCGTGATGCTGCTGTTACATCTGTTATTGTATTCAGTACTATGTATTGTGATTGAGACTTACAATGTATTATAATCAGTGGCGATATCAAAGCAATATTAAGATTTTATAATATAAAATAATTTCTATTTGCTATGAATGATAATTTTACATCGTTATCACGTTATATAAACAGAATCCTAAAAAAACTAACATAACTTGAATTTCTTAAAACGTTGCGTATACAAAGTGAATATAACAAAGCCATAAAAAGGAATAAAAAATAAATAGTATTAACATTATGTAAACGAAAAAGTTGCTAAATAAAAAGAAAAAACGAAACACACATTTCCAGTTATTGTTTTATTCAGATTCCATAAATGCCTCATTTTTCTACTCTTTTTAGAAAATATAGTTTGAGATACAAGATATGTTAATTTTTAACTTGTATTAATTTCCCTCTTGTATATGTATTAGAAGTGACGTTGTTAACAATGGTTTCCAGTACATATACGAAATTGAAGTCGGATAATATTAGGAAGTAGACAACATTTGCTAATAACAGTCTACACGGAATGGCGTCTGAGATACTCAACACTACACTACATTATGTTTTACGGCGATTGCTGTCCTATTGTTAGTGTGCTGCATTAATTAAATAAACAGCACTCCTAAACTAATGTATTAGAATTTACAATAATGTGAAGGATGAGGCCGTCTATTCACAGCATAAGTCAATAAAATTGAATTAGAAATTTATATAGAGATATCTGTACTGAATGAAGGTGATACTTACTGATGCAAACTCACGTTGTTTGCATAAGTTAGCTGCCCTGATTTCTCTCTACGTTTCTATTCGTTATTTAACTAAATTTTTTTACTCGTGTTGTGTTTGAGCTAAAATTTCAAAGTATATCTCGTACAAGTAAACTATAATTTCAAACATTATAACGTTGTTTTCTTTTAAAATTTTCATAATCCTCTTAATAACTATGTAGACGATAAAAATAACGTATTCATTGAAATAAAAAATGAGAATTTTTTACTATAGTCAATATTTCATCATATCATTTATTAATTGTATAATTTAGTAATAAAATAATACTTAATTATCGTAACGGTAATATTTAAACATCAATGACTATTTTATAGAATTCAGAGTTTGTGGTTTTGGTTTCTTTGTTCAAAAAATATGGAAAATGATACTGTAAGTACTTAAATATAACACAATATTAAACTAGTATTATCAGATAACATTATTTGTATTTAAGTGTATTTTTGTTTGAGTTTTGAAATGAATGTTTATGAAAGTTGCATTAATGGTTGGTTCTAATCACAATACCCGAAGAAATTAATAAAAATAAAAAGTGGCAGAACATCAAGATGACGGCTGTAGAGAAACTGTTTACGATAACTGAAATCAAATATACGGATTCAAAAGGCACACTTATTGCATACCTCGGTTGAAAACTAAAATACTGGATACTAAGAATTAACTGACATATTCATATAAAGTAAAAGTTAAAAAAATAGCTTTCACCAAATATATTTTATTATGAGAATCATTGATTCTGTGGTTCTTTATTGACAAAGGTAAATGAAATTCTTCAGATGATCTTTTGTATATTACGTGATGCCTCTTCCTTTCATCTTCATGTGCATGTTTTCTTACGGGTAAGTCACTACAGCAGAGAGCTATTACAAAAAGTAATAGCATTTATCCTTGTAACCGTTAGACTACGCAAGAAAACGCCAATAAAATTAAGATTATCCCACATCTTTTCCCTTCACTCATTTTTTATAATTATTCTGCTCGCGTTTCAAAGTGGTAGCAAACGAGAACATAAATCGTTGAAGGTTATTTAAGATCACTTCGAAAAAAAGTGACATCTTGGAAAGTGGGTGCTATAAGTAGGTAAGAATAAACGGAGCTCGCAGACCGCCGACGTCGGCAAGTGAGAGACTAGCTGTGATGTAATGTATAATAAGAATAGCTATAAATATCAAAGTATAAAACAAATATGCTGTTAATTAAACCTTTATGCGTGACCTTTACACACCATACCTATTATTTTCCAATATAATATATAGTAAAAGTGAATCAGGAAGATCAAAAAATATTATTATGGTTTACTAATTTTGTCTTTTACTTTTTACTATACCGGATATTTTCTCTAGCTATTTGGCTTGCTCATTCTCATATTGCTTTTAGAGTAGATAAGAAACGATAGGGTACAGTTTAATTACTTTGTATTAAGAAGTATGTTAGGTATTGTTTAAATCATATTCGTAATTAAAGTATACTCAAGCTCCAATAAATACATATATAATATTAAGTTTTATAAGTTCTTCATCTTAAACTTTGTGTAAATCAACATAACTATAAAGATGGAAACTCTTAACTCGCAATTTAATATTAACAACAATAGTAATCATTATATAATAGCGTCAGTATTGTCATAAGTATATACTTATTTAACAATACTTACTTTTACATAAACGTGACCCTGGAGTTAATTAAGTATAAATATAAAATAAATAAAATCTTTGAGACTCGTGACGAATAATCTTTTAAATATTACTTGAGTAAATAAATAAATATATTTATTTACTCAATTAATTTTAACGGTCCAAAAACATAAAAAAGATGGAAATAATTTAGAAAAGCTTCTTCTCTAAAAAAGAAAACTAAATGATATATTTAAACAATAATGCCCTCAGGCTGATGAACGTTTCATTAAACAAATAAGGCTAAAATAATTAAAATAATAAAATCAATTGTAGGTAAAGATTGTATATATACATACAAATACACACATGTTATGAAATGTATAAATAACTATATATCTATGTATGTACATATATATAATCTCATTGTATTTATGGTTACTGAATGTTATTACATTGGTAATGAAATAAAATAAAAACTTAATAATATCTTTTCTATTTTTGGACGGAAAAAACATAATATCAATACGATACTACAATTTTCAACGAGTGCATAATGAAAAAGTTTATATCAAAAGTTAATACAAATGTTATAAAAAATAGTACGATTTTCTTCAAAATCCATGATTTACAACATTTTACCGATTGTATAGGGATTTGTAATATAAAATCACTCAAAAGTTGTGCTTAAAATTGTTTTCAACAAATAAAATCAGTATCAAAATTAGTTTTGTAAATGTGGATCAATTTTTATGTCTTTTTAAGACACTCCGTATTCAAATTAAATGTTTTTTGACATGTAAAAAAACATACCACCAGAATTAAAAAACTCATCATAAAATGCTTTGCTTCTAATTTAATCATTGAGTTTATTTTAGATTTAGATTTTAGATTTTAGATTTTTAAGATAGATTTCTAGACATATTGAATAATTTCTACACATCTATACTTATAATAAATCTGTAGAGAGGTCAATTCTGTACATGAAATATATTTACAAAATAAGTAGCAGGGGGTGATTAGTGTTCGATACTGATGCCAAAAATGCAGTTAAAAAAATTTTTGTCTGTCTGTCTGTCTGTCTGTCTGTTTGTATGTTATTTATAGAAAAAAAAACTACTCGACGGATTTTAACGAAACTTAGTACAATTATTCTTTATACTCCTGGGCAGGTAATAGTATACTTTTCATCACACTACAATGAATAGGAGCAGAGCAGTGAAAGGAAATGTTGAGAAAATGGGAGAAGTTGCTTGATTTTTTAAGCTTCCGTCGCGTGTGCAGCCTTAATGGTTAGAGCTACATAGAAACTATGTATAACGGAAATATTCTACATAAAAATACACGAAAAATATTCCAAGACAGCATATATCTACCTTTTATAGTTAACTCACAATAACACGCATAACTCTCGATAGCTTAGCAGTTCGGAGATTTCTTATTATATTTGTTTACTTTTACGTTTATAAAACCAATAATGCTCACCATCATTCCTAATTAAAAAAAAATAAACATTAGCACCAATTCAATAAAAAAAGAATCATTGAAATCGGTATAGAAACACCAAACTTATACTTACTTACATGAAATACGCCAACAAGACATCGCGCGTGAATAGTGAATCAAGCTATAAGGATTATTTTTGCGTAACGGTTGCCGCGCTCGACGGGGCTCGCGGCGGCAGAGTATAAAAGGGGCGGGAGGCGAGCGCAAGCGTCATTCAATATTTGGCTGTTGATGCGTTCAGAGTGTTGAACTTTATTGACAGACAATAATTGTTATTTTATAAACCGTGCTTATCAGCGCGACTTTTTGTCTTTAAATAGTTTATTTTAATTTCTTTTGTTGTTATTTTCTAAATTAGTTTTAGTTTTGTTTAAATTCTTAACTATTAATAGTTCCTATTTTATTTCTTTTTAAGTAGATTTAGATGCGATTTTTAGATTAGATAATAGATAGATAGATTAGATTATTGTTAGATTTTTAGTTACTGATAGGTTAGTTTTGGGCATTTTATGTTTAGTTTTTTTTGTATTGAGTAGATAAAA
This sequence comes from Melinaea menophilus ssp. n. AW-2005, assembly GCA_918358695.1. Lineage (NCBI taxonomy): Eukaryota > Metazoa > Arthropoda > Insecta > Lepidoptera > Nymphalidae > Melinaea > Melinaea menophilus. Next base: position 2,998,834 of record OU911054.1, on the reverse strand, counting down.
GCGTAGGTAGGTACTTTTATTAATTATAGTATTCATAGGTATTTTTTATTTATTTTTAAGTGAAGTAGGTATAGGTAGATATTGCCTACTATCTACCTATACTGCACACGTGTTTTAGCTTTATTTTCATTTCTTTTTTTTTTGTACCTAAGTTGTAGGTAGGTAGGTACATATTTCTTAGTTTAATTCTATTAGAATATTAGGTATTTAAGTTTAAATAGGCACTTAGATTTATATTTTTTTATTATATAGCAGCTGTACTTAGAACATCTAAGGTTTTTTTTGTATTAGCATAGGTACTTTGATTAATTACAGTAGTTGTAGGTATTTCTTATTATTCATTTTTAAGTGAAGTAGGTAAGTGTAGATAGTATTGCACACGCATTAAGTATAGCTTTATTTTCATTTTTTATTCTTTTGTAATTTGTAGGTACCTACGTACATATTTATAATTCGATTAGAATATTATTTTAGTTTTAATAGGCACTTAGATTTATATTCTATTTATTATATACTTAGCTATAGTTAGGACCTCTGACGTAAGTTTTTTGTTGGGTAACTAAATAGAATTTAAGTTACCGTCGATTAAAAATAAAATAAACGATGCCACCTAAAAAACGACCATCTTTATCTCGAACTTCGAGTCAAGCTAGGAGAATGAGAATGACGCGTTCTCAAGAATCGGAAGAGGAAAGAGCACATCGGTTAAACTCTATGAGAGTTAGTGCCTCAACATCTCGAGCTAATGAAAGCTCTCCAGAAAGAGAGATGCGATTAGCAGCTGAAAGAGCGAGACGAGCTACAACACGGGCTTCTCAAAGCTCTTCTCAACGAGAGCTAAGGCGTTCCATTGACCGGGAACAACATGCGTTATCCCGAGAAGCTGAAACTGCTTTACAACGAGAATTGCGACTCACAGCTGACCGCGAACGGCATACATTATCTCGCGAGTCTGAAACCTTCACTGAGAGGGAATTACGGCTTACAGCTGACCGCGAACGTCATATTTTATCTCGCGAGTCCGAAACCTTCACTGAGAGGGAATTACGGCTTACAGCTGACCACGAACGTCATATTTTATCTCGCGAGTCCGAAACCTTCACTGAGAGGGAATTACGGCTTACAGCTGATCGCGAACGTCATATTTTGTCTCGAGAATCTGAAACTTTTACTCAATATCAAGACCGTTTGACAAATGATAGGGCGCACCATAACATGATTCGATCTCTTGAAGATGAACATGAGCATGAACAACGACTAGAGTCGGGACGCGATTATTACAATTCTTTGAGACAAGAACAATTGATTACTTTATCTAATGAAAGATTAAGAATTGAAAATATTCGGTCGCTTGAAACAGAAGAACAGCGAGAGGCCCGTCTTACTGCAGATAGATTTCGACATGGTCTTAATGACTTAGATATACACGTGGTAGATCAATCTACAAATTCGGTGGCGTGGTCCGATAAATATAAAAGTGGGTTTGCTTATAACCTCACAATTGATTACAGATCATCTTCTGAAATAGGCGATATGAACGTAGTATGTTCCTTTTGTAATGCTTCGAAGTGGAGGAAGGAGTCTGCTGGTTTCTGTTGTTCTGGAGGTAAAATAAATTTGCCTTCGTTCGAAGACCCACCGGAACCTTTAAAATCACTACTTTTAGGGGAACATTTGCAATCCAAACAGTTTTTAGATAATATTCGCACTTATAATAGTGCATTCCAAATGACATCCTTTGGTGCTAAACAAATCTCAGAAGGCCCTTTCATGCCTACTTTTAAGGTACAAGGTCAGGTTTACCATTTGATAGGGTCCCTTTTGCCTGAAGAACAACCTAAATTTCTTCAAATATATTTTGTATCCGATTACAACGAACAGTCGAATATAAGAAATCAATATTTTCCGAATTTAAATACTGAACTCATTTCACAACTTCAGAACATGTTACATCAGGTTAATTCGTACGTATGCAGTTTTAAATCGGCATTAGAAGCCCTTTCTCAAGATGGTAATAACAATTATAAAATTGTTATAAATGCCGATAAGCGTCCAACTCAGGAACACCCTGGGCGTCATAACGTTCCATCCACGAATGAAGTTGCTGTAGTACTGGTCGACCAGGAATGTGATAGGCGTGATATCGTTATACGTTCCAGAGACAATCGTTTGCAACGTATTTTCGAAACCCACAGGGCTTACGACAGTTTGCAATATCCTATGATATACTGTCGAGGGGAAGATGGTTATAATTTCGCTGTATACCAAACCGATCCGCGCACAGGCGCACCTAATTATAATAAAAAGGTGTCATGCCTTCAATTTTATTGTTACCACCTGCAAGTGAGACGGAATAGATTGGTATACTTTCAACGTTTTCGTGGCTTATTTAATCAGTTTATTGTTGACATGTACGCAAAAATTGAAACCGAAAGATTAGTTTATATACGATCTAATCAAAGGCAGCTGCGCGCTGAAGAATACGTGCACCTTCGCGATGCCATGCAGCAAGATAACGATACTGTGAATATGGGTCGTTTAGTTATTTTACCCTCTTCTTTTACTGGTGGTCCACGCTACATGCATGAACGTACTCAAGACGCTTTTTGTTACGTAAGAAAATATGGACGTCCCGACTTATTTGTTACTGTAACTACCAATCCCAAGTGGGATGAAATCACTCGGGAGCTTCTTGAGGGTCAGGCACCGCATGACCGCCATGATATTATTGCAAGAGTGTTTCATTTAAAATTAAAATCAATGATAGATCTTCTTACCAAAGATAACATTTTTGGAGAAGTATTGTGTTATATGTACAGTGTTGAGTGGCAAAAACGCGGCTTACCTCACGCACAAATCTTGCTTTGGTTAAAAGATAAGGTTCGACCTAATGATGTAGACAGATTAATCAGTGCTGAAATTCCAGATCCGACTGCAGATCCCCTGTTATACGACATTGTTAAAACTCATATGATACATGGTCCATGTGGTGCATTTAACGCAAATGCTCCTTGCATGCAAGACGGTCGTTGCACTAAAAGGTATCCAAAAGCATTAGTGGATGAAACTGTAACAGGACATGATGGATACCCATTATATCGTCGCCGTTCAAGAGACAATGGTGGTTTTACTGTTGAAAAGCGAATGTCTGGACAACAGGTTACTTTAGATAATAGGTGGGTCGTTCCGTATTCGCCTGTATTGTCCAGAGCATTTCAAGCTCACATAAATGTAGAAATGTGTAATAGTGTAGAGTCAATTAAATATATTTGTAAGTACATTAACAAGGGCAGTGACCAAGCTACGTTTGCGTTAAGAAATGAACATGATGAAGTTACTAGATTTCAGTCAGGCAGATATATCAGCTCTTCAGAAGCTGTGTGGCGGATCTTAAGTTTTAATATTCACGAAAGATATCCACCTGTGACCCATCTGGATGTTCATCTGGAAGGCGGTCAACGTATATATTTTAACGCCGAAAATGTTACAGAACGATTAGAGAACCCTAGACAAACAACTTTATTGGCATTCTTTCGACTTTGCCAAACTGATAATTTCGCAAAGTCTCTTTTGTATGAAGAAGTTCCATCGTATTATACCTACGATAAACAACGAGGTGTCTTTAACCGTAGACGCCGAGGCAGGCCTGTAGATGGCGAGACAGGTATTTTCAAAGAACATGTTCTTGGTAGAGTGTATACTGTTCATCCTAACAACGCAGAGTGTTTTTATTTGAGATTATTATTACATACAGTGCGAGGACCAACATCATTTATAGATTTGAGAAAAGTAGACGATGTTGTTTATCCAACTTATCATGCAGCTTGCCAAGCGCGTCATTTGCTTGAAAATGATCAACATTGGGATGACGCTTTAGCAGAATCCTGTGTTAGTGATAATCCACGACGGTTACGCCATTTATTTGTAACATTACTCACATTTTGTAATTTATGTGATCCTGTCCAATTATGGGAAAAATATAAAGAAAAATTTGCAGAAGACTTTCTTCGGAATTTATCTCACAATAATGAAGGCGCAACTAATGATAATTTTCGAGATCTGGCTATAAATCAGTGCTTATTAGCTCTTCAGGAAGACTTAACAGCAGTAGGCGGTAAATCACTTTGTGAATATGGTTTGCCAACGCCAACCTCAGTCGGAGAGGTTACCAATAGGGAATATTCTGCAGAGATTGGTTACAACCCAATGGAACTGCTGGTAACATTAGAAAACGGTGTCCCAATGATGACTGCAGAACAACGCTTAGTCTATGATCGCGTGTGCGAGAGTGTGCAGAATAATTTAGGAACAATATGGTTTTTAGATGCACCTGGAGGAACTGGGAAAACTTTTTTGACTAAATTAATATTAGCTTATGTTCGAAATCAGCGTAAAATCGCTCTTGCCGTGGCTTCATCAGGTATAGCTGCAACATTGCTACCAGGAGGTAAGACTGCTCACACTATGTTTAAAATACCAATTAATTTAGATCGCACGGAAAGTCCAACCTGTAGTATTTCAAGAAATAGCGACAAAGCTAAGGTATTGCGTGAGTGTAATTTAATCGTATGGGATGAATGTACGATGGCCCATCGAAAAGGAGTAGAAGCAGTAGACAGAACTCTAAGGGACATAAGACAAAATGATCGACCAATGGGCGGTATTACGGTTTTATTTTGTGGTGATTTCCGACAAACCTTACCGGTAATACCACGGGGAACCCGAGCTGATGAGATTAGGGCTTGCCTGAAAAGCTCTTATTTGTGGCGTGATATACAATCGGTGCATTTGACTATAAATATGTGAGTGAGAACTGGAGACAACGCAGATAATCGTGAATTTTCTGATACATTATTGAAGATTGGTGAAGGTACCTATCCACAACTACACCAAGGAAAACTTATTCTGACACCTGAGTTATGTTGTATAGTGCAATCCCAACAACATCTTATATCTTCGGTTTACGGTGACATAACAATTATATTAAATAGGGACAATTCTTGGCTTTGCGAAAGGTCCATTCTGACTCCTCGCAATGACCAGGCATCTGAAATTAATAATAAAATACTGTCTAATATACAGGGAGAAAGCAAAGTTTATAGTTCAATAAATAGAATGGTTGATGAACAAGAAGCCACTAATTACCCGATAGAATTTTTAAATTCTTTAAGTATGCCTGGACTACCTTCTCATATAATTTGTTTAAAAATTGGCATACCGATAATTCTGCTCCGAAATTTAAGACCACCTCAACTTTGCAATGGAACTCGGCTAAAAGTAACCCAGTTGCAACAAAATGTAATCGAGGCTCAAATTTTAACAGGTTGCGGTGCAGGAGAAACTGTCTTTATTCCCAGAATTCCCATAATACCAAATAATTTTCCATTCCAATTTAAAAGAACGCAATTCCCAGTATCGGTGTGCTATGCCATGACTATCAATAAAGCTCAAGGGCAGACTTTTCGTGTTGCTGGAGTAGATCTCGGTGTTAGCTGTTTCTCGCATGGTCAATTATACGTCGCTCTTTCCCGGGTTAGCAATTCTAGGAATCTTTACGTTCACGTGCCGGACGGGTCGACTCTTAACATAGTCTACCCAGAAGCTTTGCGCTGAAACATTTTAATTTGATCTAAAAATATTAGCAATATATTATCTTAATAAAAAACAAGGAGTTACACGCTGACCGAGTCGTGGGTATAGCGTGGGTATATTATAATATTCTGCGGTTACTTATATTTTTCAACAGTTTTGTGGATTGGCATATTATATTACTATTGCCCTTCTAAAATACGAAAGTGAATCTGCCTGTTACGTCAAAACTATGAGGGAGGACATCTGCTAATTTTTTTTCGAAAAACGACGGAAACGCGGACGAAGTCGCGGGCAAAAGCTAGTATTGAATAATCGTCTCTCGACTAGATGCAGTTGAGTAGAGGCAATCATTCTCTATTAAACAGTAAACAGTAGTTGTTATGAAACGTACACTTTTCGTAATAAAAAAACGTGACTTTTTTATATATGTTTAATCTATAATTATTCTTCAAATTGGCATTCTGGAATAATACCATGAACATAAATTATACTAAATTACATTTATGTAACATGTTTTAAAACATTTACCTTTTATATTTAATAAAAGGACGTCAAACAAAATACCAAGATATAAGTTTGAGATGCCTCCTATATTGTATTGATCTGGAAATACCGCTTGAAGACAGGTCGTTTTACATATAGGTGGTACGTGGCAGGAAGTTCCTTGAGAATCACACTGTTGACGAACGCCGTACATCCAGGTGGTAGGGATGGTATTGCATATTCATAGAGCACGGGATCGCCGACTATCCGAATATCTTCTTTGCTGTACGCAGTAGCTGTACAGAAGAAATACAATTACTTGTATTATTAGCTGATATAATATCTACTTTCATATAAAGCTATGACGTACTAATCTTTATATTTTGTAAGAAAAAGGGCTAATGGTAATTTTCTACTATCCAAAAACCAATAAAGATACTGATGTTGTAGTTTTTTTCTATAAATGTTATGATTTTGAGGAAAAAATCTGATATTAAAATTTATCAAAAGTTTGAATGCTAATGTCACGTCTTACATATGAAAAGTCACGACACGTTTAATTAAATTTATTTATTCCAAAAAATGTTCCCATAATAAACCACACAACGTTATTAGAATTCAGCGTTGAAGAAAGCAATAAATTACTTTTATGTGAGGTTTATGTTAAAACACAGCAGTAAAAACATTTCCTCAGTCAAATGAAGCCTGATTAAGTGAACTCAAAAGTAACCAATGAATAACTGACGAAGCATTTATTAAATTACACTAATAAAGTTATTTACCTTCTTATTAAGGGTTTTTGTACTTTTATACACGAAACCTAAACGATTTCCGTGTAAGTGTTTTTATTTCTTAATCCCACAAATAGATAATTTTTTTCATTCTGTTCTATAGAATCTGAAAAGGTGCCAATAACGATGTAAGAAACAAAAGGCACCTATTTCGATATCATTATACTCAAGTTAAATATAATACGTTACTCCGAGTAAATGTAATATAAATGCAAGCCGTAGTAATTATTTTCTTTAATCTGTACAACAAATAACTTATGTAATTAATTTTGGAATTTGATATTGCTATTGTTTAAACACTATGGCGAATTATCAAGGTTTTATGATATAATTCTTCCCAATCTATTGTATATACCAATACTTCATATTATTTATGAAAAATTTATTGTATAAGAGTGAAATACCAGTCACTAAATTAATATTATAAAATTTAGAAGATGTTTCATTTTAGACAATAATTGAGTTCGCTAAAGCATCATAACAGAGATACCTCCTATATAGACGTTGGCTCTATATTCATATTAAGAGCCATGATATATTATACTTAGGTTTAGAAGACTATTTCAATTTTGTTTTTAAAGAGAGAAAAAATAATGACACATTGTTGGATAAATCTTTTTCACGTTTAATTTCTCATGCATTTGTTTTTTAAATACCTAAAATACAATTGAAATGAAAGTAAGAAACATTCTCTATTTTTAGTTAAATATTTTAAAATAATATTTTACAAAAGTTTGTTTACATTTCAGGTTAATTAACATGTTTTTTTTATTTTTAACAATATAGAGGTTAAATTACGAAATAGTACAATTCACGTCGTAATAAATCATTCATCATCATTCTATTCAAATCACATCAAATTATAATATCTTATGGAGGAAAAATCATCAAATATCTATTCGAGTATCAGTTAATCATTTTTAATGCTAGTCTATAGTTGAAGTTTTGTATGTATTTGATTATTAGAACCTCCTGCAACAAGGTCTTTTCGCCTATATATTCACACCAAACACATACAAAACACCTAATACTCACGCGTCGGTTCTTAAATTCTAATTATAGATAAATGTAATTTTCTTTCAATTCGTTTCTTTATTACCATATGTACTTTATATCCAAAAACATGATAAGTGTAATCGAGGTAAATATTCGGTAAGGTTCGACAGTTGGTGAACCGGACACTTGTAGCAAAGATAACGCCCTTACAGGCACTAGTCTCCACGTTATAATGTTGTATCCATGAATATAATAAAATAACTCTTACTGTAGCCTTATTATTTTGAACATTTTAATATTGTTATTATACTTCATATCAGATCTTACAAAATTAAAAAAAACGTGGTAAATTTTATGACAGACCTAACATAATATTTTAAAATAGTATGACTTTTTATTTAACAATATATATATATGTTTGTAAGTTTATTTGTTATTTGTATATATATTTATATATACATAAATATATTTATGTATTTGTATTTGTATTGCAATACCCCGTCTATTAGTGCTTAAGTCCGTAAGTGTGGGTTGCCTGGAAGAAATCACTTCAGTGATAAGGTCGCCCTTTGCTGGTATTATTTTTTATCTATTTTTTTCACTGTTTGTTATCTTACACGTATACAATAAAGTTATTTAAATAAATAAATAAATATGTCTACGTCGTTATTTAGAAACTGGAGAATTAAAAATGAAAGAAATATTACAAAGCGTAAAAATATTTATATTTCACTATGTTTAATATGATTTCTAATTTCATAAAAAAAAATTGAGACGAAGTATCGTCTTTATAAAATTTTTAAAATAAATTCGAATAATTATTATAAAAAAACATTAATCAAACATCAATAACTCAACTCAATAACGGAACTCCATACGATACGTTCTTTCATTTGTACTCAGGAAAACTAATCTTCACGATTTTTCTTCAATTGTATATATTTAACTAAATTATATAGAGTGTTATCTTATTTCTTTATTTTGTTCTACATCACCAGAAATCTTCCCAATATTTTAATCAAGATCAGGAATATAATGGCAGGCTTCATATTCAGCTATGGCTACAGTTAAAGATCAATCCGGAACATATCCTCTAAGTTTCACGTATATACTCGAGTAAAATATAAACCCCATAAAAATATCCTGCAAAAGATAAAATATAGATCAACCTACGAAATTATTTCATAATCTATTAATATAATTAAAAATAATAATAATAATAATATATTTTTATTTAAGTGACCATTGACTCATTTGGGTTAGTAATACAATATTTCTGACAAACTAGGTTAGCTATTATTAAATTATTATTTTTTTATAAATATTACAATATACATGAATCACCGCTGCACCGTTCGGCTTGCAACAGAGCAGCAATGATTCATGTATATGCAATTCAGCCTATTGGATATCATGTTCAGGATTCTGTTGGCACTACCCCTTACCCGACGCAGCAAAGACCCGCATGCCTGATGGAAAAAAAAAGTGTCAGAAGCAATAAAACAGCTTATGTCCTCTTTAACTGAAATATTAAAATTATACAACGTAAAACATTAAATAAATATTTAAAACTAACGAATAACAACAAATTTTTAGCAAGGACTTATATTACTCACTAATTATCCTTGCAAGTAATCCTTTTAAGTACCCGGGAAGTGCTGGCAATACTTATTATGACACATGGATGATTATATAATCAATGACTAAAAACGTTAACAAGAACACTAATTACAACTACACACCGAAAGTTATTTAACCAAAGTTCTCGAAACTATTAGAAAGGTCACGATATTAATTTGCAAATTCAAAAAATTGTAGCAAGCAAGTAAGCAAAAAGCAAGCAGTGTTGCTACAGATGCAAAACGTAACACTAAATGTGGGTATGTTAAAAATAACTACCAACTGAAATAATTAATTAAGTATTGTTAAAGCAAAGATAGAATTGTTTCTGGGAACAAAGATGTATTAATAGATACTGATTATAAATATATCAATAAAAAAAATTAGGCAGCTTCTAAACATCTGAAACAGATGATTGGTACTCTTAAATAAGATAGCAGTATGCTATCACCATTTATTATTTATAACTTATAGTTTATATATTTTTTTAATATTTAGAGGAACTTTGAGTAACATCAAACTATCAACATTCAGTTCCTAAAAGAATATACAATATGACAGACTAATTAAATCATTGATTAGCAGTCAACAGATTATTAATATACTTAATGGCTTCAGACGACACGATCGACAAAACTTATATTTAAATTACAACAGAAATTAAATTGCTATGTGAAGTTTTGAACAGTTTTTAGGATTACGTCATTACTCTTTCAGATATATGTAAAGATTGTGTAATACAAACTCACAAACTTTACTTCTTTATAATAATAATAATAGACTCATTAATGCTTAAAACAAAACGTGTGAAGATAATATCTCCATTTGATGAAATAGATTAATCTCAAGGCTAACATAAGAAGTGAGTTCAATTTAGATAAACAACGAAATAAGTGTTTTCCCTAAATGAGAAAAAGAAACAAATGGCGCTGAACTTTCGACCGACTTCATGCTGGTACAGATTGTGTATCAGACCTAGCTCACTGCGATGAGTGCGGTAATTTAGAACGAGGATGACATTTTGTTAAAAATAACTTTAACATGATATTGTAACTTTATTGCAGTGTCAAAAAATAAATGTTAATGTATGATGATCATAAAGTAGTGTTATGTTTTCGTTTTTGAAATCATAGATAATTTGTAATATGTATTTAAACCATTTTTTGTTTCAGTTCTAAAATCTCTTCTGGAAGATATTCCCGATCAAGAAGGTGATGGCGGAAACTGTTATGTGGCACTACACGCAATAGAATCTGCACTTTTTAAGGATACGGGTAAAAGAAAACAGTAATTCTCATCGCTCTCTCATCGAGGGATATCACACGATAGCGTTTGCACTCGACCGTGATGATGTGCTATGTCTACGTAAAGTTAATTAGCAGAATATACTTATTTTTCATGAATCATCCTAGTAATTGAAATGCAAACGTAAAACCATCTCGGTACTTAAACTGACTCGGCTCTATAACAGTAGATGTAATTACAGTACGCAAAATTTCAGACATACAAATTTAAATTGTAAATTAAAAAATGACTTGCGATCAGACAAACCATATGAAAGTATAAATCAACGATTATGGCACGTTATTCGACAAATTTTACTTCAGGGAATAATGCAGACGATCGCTCTAGCGAAGCAAATCTCGTTATTCGAACATCGGAACCGAAAATGTAAGAGAGGAAGGTGTTTTTCTCACCTTGGTAATAGATTTAACCTGTTCTTTGAGTTTGGTCTTACGTTGGAGTGCTGAAATAAATTAATATAAAAAGTTTCAAATTTATCTTCTATTTTACACCCGTTTTTCCCTGTTCAAGTTGTAATTAATACTAAAACTCTTTTAATAAGCTTATTTTAAACTACAATACAACCTATTTTATTTTAATAGTCTTTAGTGATTAAAGTTATACCAATGTCAAATTACGACCGCTAATACCGGAGCAACACTTAGTATTATGAAGTGACTTCTTTTTTTTATTCTCAGTATTCATTATATTTAATATTCTGTGATAGCTCACCAGCTCAGATCAAATCTTTTTAATAAACTGTTGTATTTTCTTATCTCGGACATAGTACATGACAAGATATGGGCCGCAGTGATATATTATTTCTGATTTGATTAAAATAAATATATATATATATATATATATATATATATATATATATATATATATATTTTAATCAAAAATAATATATTAGTAATTCATATACATTAAAAGAAATGTATTTTAAATATATTCAAATTTAATATATTTATATTTTATTAACGTGATAATTATTTACATCATCTTTATTATGCACTGGTTTGTTCTACATTTAGTGCTTCAATATAATTTGTGAATCCAAACCTCTGTCCTATTTGTCCTGAAAAAATGACCTTGACTTCAAAATATCTTTTCGATAAAGCTGTAATCAAATGAATTCGAATAACTTTTCGTATTTGTTAACAATAACAAAACTATTTTACATGAAACTCAAAATGCATAAATGAAAAAATCTACATATAAACTAAGAAAAGTTTACATGATATATAAACTATAATTTTAACATTACTTAAAATGTAAATTATATGAAAGTAAAGCGAGTCTATTATGTAAGTACGTAAGTAAGTACGATTGGTTTAGTTCACAGATAATAAATATTAAACATATTAATATTTAATAATAATTGTATTGTCATCTACAAGTAATAGACAATTATTTCAAATTACATTGGACATATCGTTAATGTATATTGTGTGATTAATATTATAGTTATATACTCATAACTAAAACACAATATTTCATTAATATAAAAGCACCGCATCCTTGACTTGGTCTTCAAAACTGTACTATCTGTCAATACGATCTGCACATAAATCCTTGTCTACACATCCCCACCACTTATGAATACAATACACACATCAAACATATAACAGTAAGCAACTGATTATAAAAGAGCTTTGGTTTGACTTTAATTGTTAGTATGATCAAAGAGTCTCCATTGATAAAAGCAGTTTCCATTTAGTGTTAATTAGTTTCATTTTAAGTGTATGTGAATATATTGAAGAATAGGCGTTACATTTATTTTCTTTAAGTATGCAATGCAATTCTGTCTAAGTGATTATCAAATTCCTTTATTTTATTATTAATAATCATCTATTTAAATCATACTTATATTAAATATTTTTTTTATTTTATTAAACTTTAAAAATAATTCATTTTTATATGTAGAAGTCACTTAAAACCTTATTAAATGACGTCCAATTTTATTTCATATAATATTCAATAACAATGTACAGTGGTAGAATGGATAAATAAAGCTCCAGTCAGCTACAACAATTACAACAGCTACAACATTCAGTTCCAGCATCAAAATGCTGGAACTGAATGTTGTATAATTTGACTTGTGCTCACATGTACCAGTGATTTAATTACACAACAAAGCATGTTGTTTAAGTGTGAGCATACTTTAACTAGGACTTATATATTAAGGTGTTTCGTTCAGAAAAATTATATTCAATATTATCAGAACACTTATGGGGTTTATTAACGCTGTATATCATGCGGAATGAGATGTATTGCACTATATTGGAGTCTATAAATGTAATTATAACATTATTAAATACAGTATTTTTATTAGTGTATATATATTGTATCTCTGTGTTATAAATTTAAAATATACATTTATTTGTAATCTTATGCGTGTTATCTCAAAAAAAAATTGTAAAAATACCATCGCTTTATTAAGATAATAGTTGGAACGTAAATTACTAATGTCTATTTATTGTCTGTCATTGACGATATTAAAGTCGTAGCGCTGATGGCTTCATTGAACTTTAAACAAGTCAATTATACACTTAAGACTGCTTTTGACCCTTGAGTGATTCGACATTGTTAATTATATTACGACGATAAAATTTAATTACGCCGTTAATATAAATTTACTTTATGTCTCTAAAATATCACTGCAGTGAATCTCATTCTTAGTTTATAAAGTATTCCTGATTATGTATATGAGAACTTGTCGGCGTGACTCATTATTTATTTGATTATGTGTGTAATTGTGTAAGTTTTTAATGAATAATTAATATATGAATTGTGTAAGTTTGCGATTTAAAATAATAATTAATATTATCAACATCGGAATCACTCGTCTAGTCACGTGACGTCCGAAGTGGAAGGAGTTGCTATATAAGGCACGCGCAACGCAGTCTAGGGCAGTTCGGCTTCAATGGCCGAACCGTTCAGACGTCTGACATTGATTAGGCCTGAATCATTTTGTATTATAAAAACTTTAAATAAAGTTTTTATTGTTGGAATATTGTCTTTTTGACAATGGACCTTTAAGAAGATCTAAATGGCTGTCATCAGAAACGTGGCCCTCCGCCTGTGTTCCCAACACCCGATAAACTTTATTAATTTTCCTGCAAATATGAATTTAAAAATAAAGTATTATATAATTTGAACATCCCACATCAAAGAATAAATTTATGTTCGCTCCGAACTGACATAAATAACTTAAACACCACAAAATGTATTCTAAAAATATTTACTTTTAAATTTTTATACAAAAATGAGCAAAATCACAAAAATTAAAAGATAGCAAAAGTTTATTTTTATATTTACAAAACTTCAAAGTATATAAGTAAATAAATATATTTCTTTTCTTATAGAATTCGTTTCATTTCCATTGACAGTGTGGGCGATCCGCTTCCAACTGCAACGCTGTTTCAACTGACGGCATGGTGCAGTTAAGTTCCGTCCCGTAAAAAATTCGTACGAAAGCGATTATGCGGCGTCCTATTAAGGCGATGAGGGCAACCGTTGGTTGTTTAGGGGGTAGCCTTAAAAATGGCAACGTCCTACTGGTATATTTTGTAGGGTAGTTCAATATAACTTCCCGGTCATTACCTTCTTGGGTATTCTTAATGAATTTTTCCACCATATAGAAAAAAACTTAAAATCAGACTTGTGAAAAATTACGACTATTCTTTAGATTATGTTTTTTTATTTCGATTAGTTCGTGATTAATGTGTTATATGGGTTTTATTTTAAAAAAGATTTTTTTTTAATCAGTTTTAGTCCTGAATTTGTATGTTATACTATAATATAACAATCTGTATAAAATAAGCTAAAAGGATTTTTTATATTTATATCATTAAATGTTTAAGTAAATATTCAAATTTAAAAGGATATATAAAAATAATATCCGCAGTTAGTGCTATTTCTCCGTAGCTATTACGCTAGAATCGCTATTAGTTGCTGCAAGTGCGCTCAGTTCTTCACTGATTTATACGTAATAAAATACATGCGCTATCTGAACGCTTTGGCGATCGCTCCACTTTTTAAAGTCAGCAAAAAACTAATATAATATCATTCAGGAACATTTACAACATAATAAGCGCATTTCTTCGCATAAAGCATCTAAAAGTAAATATGGGCCTATTTCGTCAGAATTTCGTAATTTTTAAATTGCTTACCGATTTTTGAGAATAATTGTAATCGATTATTAATAATTAATGATGGACTAATTTAATGTTAAAAAATTTAAAAAACACAAAATCCACTTTAGATAAAATAAATGAAAAATGTTGGACGGAAAAACACTAAGACAAGTCATAATTTTATTGATTTTTAATTAAATAAGCATTGAGATAAAAAAATAATTACTATATTTTAAAAACAATAATATACTCGTATACATCTAATAAAATTATTTAAAAATACATTTATATATTTTAATAACATTAAAATCATCAACAAACTGCTCTTTCCTATAGATAAATAAAAATAATAAATTCTTTTCCTCATATTGTATCTTATTGTCGAGATTATCCATTTTTTTTTTATATTAAGTATATGTATGTTACATATACTTAATATAAAAAACACAAACAAAACTGCTATCACATGATGATAGTCATCTATAACAAATTGCCTTCTACGATTAGAAATTTGCTATACTTTGGATTTAAGGTGAAACTTTGTGACTGGTTGGTTGACAAATGGTTTTACTCAATAAAATAATTTTGTAATATGTGATTTTGATATAAAATATATATATCGGCGCATCTACAAAACTATAATTATTAGTGTTTTGATTATCGTAAAATCAGTAGATAAATTATGAATAAATTGTTTAATGATGCAACATTGCGCAATAATATTGTGCAATCGTTGAAACATGTTTGTGTAGCACTATAAATATGGCCGCGCTGTCGGTGCTTGAGCATTCTTGTTCAAGTCGCCGAACACTACGGACCTAGTTGTGACGTTGTTACTGTGTCCGTGGAATATACGAAGTTCATCAAGAAATATCGAAGTTTATTATTATTCAGCAACCCAAGCATGAGTTATCACCTAGAAAATAACAATTGTGACGTTAGCAATGCTGACGTCACTATTTTAAAAATACTGTTGAGATGCTTCCTCCGTCATATATAAATAAATAAATAAAAAATAAACATTGCTTATCTGAAGTCCTTCTTCATGTGAAAGAACTAAAGACAAGAAATTTAAAATTCAAAATATGCAAATAAGCAAATAGTGTTGCTCCAGACGCAGAACGGTAAACTAGAAATAACAACCCACGAATATTATTAATTTAGTAATATTTTGTCTTTGAGTATAATGAAGCATTATTAACGGATACTAAATAGATCCATAACACAATGTCGGCAGCATCTAACTATCTGAAACTGAAATTAAACGAATGACAAAAACTTTTAATTTTTTTTCTGTATACTATTATTACTTATAATTTATAACTTAAGCAAAACAATAAATTTAAATGATTAAATAGTTAATATTTTCTATAATATTCAGGAACTTAGAGTAATCTCAAGCTACCAAAGTTCAATTTCTAGACGAATGTGAAATTTCAGAGACTAATTAAGGCAATTATTAGCTATGAATAGAAAATTATCATCGACAAATATTATCAAAATGTAAGTGTGTGACTACAAATAATAAAAATACCACAGAAATGTAATTTCTACATACCAATAAATAGCAAAGGTTCCTAATATTCAACCCATGTTCTTACTTTAAGTCGCCTAAAAGTAAAAGTAAAGTAAATAAGTTTTTTAATTAGAATAAACAATTTGAAGATTATCTCCTTTATACAAACTTACAAGTTTACCTCTTTATAATATTAATTTTTAACACAAAGCATATAAAGATAATGTCATTGTTTGATGAAAAAGATTACTCTCAATGCTAAGATAAGGAGTTCAATTAAGATAAACATCGACTTAAGTGTTTCCCTAAATGAGAAAAAAAAAAGAAAACACAAAAGTTTTGACCGAGTAAAGATTGTGTATGAGGGAGTTTCTGCTCACTTCGATGAACACAAGTATTGAACGAAATATGATTTTGATATTAAAAATAACATTAACATGATATTGTAACTAGTAAAAGAAGTCACCAATGTCAATGTATGACGATCATATATGTAATAGTATTAATTGTGTTTTTGTGTTTGAAAACATAGATACAGTACGAATTTAAATAAACCATTATTTATTTCACTTGGTAAATATTTAATAGATATTCCCGACCAAGAAAGTGATAGCCGGGACTATTACGTAACACTACCAGGCGGCACAGAAGGTGCGCTTTTTAAGGCTACCCATTAAGAGCCAACAGTTATTCTTATTGGTTTGGACGTCACAGGATAGCATTTGCACTCGCCCGTGACGTATTTTCTTAACATTTATTTCTGGAAATATTTTAATGCATGTGCATTAATGCATGTTATTTATATAGAATATGAATAATAAACAGGGGAGTTAGTCATATTTATAAACCACATATTAATAATTTAATTAGCAGAAGTTATTTATTTTTAATATAAATAAAAGTATCTCGGTACTTAGATCGTAATAACATGTGATTGAATCATGCTCTGTATCAGTTGTTGTAACTACAGTACGTGACATTTTTAATATTCAGATTTAAATTGTAAAATAAGAAATGGCTTGCGATCAGACAAACTACATGAAAGTTTAAATCAACGGTCATAACACGGTGTTCGACACATTGTACTTCAGGTAATAAAGCAGAAGATCGCTCTAGAGAAGAAAATCTCGTTATCGAATATCGGAACCGAAAACGTATTCCCTAAAGAGGAAGGTGTTTTACTCACCTTGGGAATAAATTCAAACTATTCTTTGAGTTTGGTCTTATGTTGGATTGCTGAAATAAATGGCTATAAAAAGTTTCTAATTTGACTTCATTATTATAACTGATTCTCAGTTTGAAGTGGTTATTATTTTGTAAACTTTTCTTAAACTACCATTAAGTTGTTTTAATGTCCCCAGGCTATAAAACATGGCTTGGCTTTAGTCATAAAAATTATAAGCCATATCAAATTACGATCGCTAATACCGGAACAATATCCTTATATTATACTGATAGTCAGTATTATGAAGTGTATTTTTTTAAATTCTTTCTGTACATAATATATATTAAGTTGTGAATGAATGCTGTTTTTTAAACAATAATTTATTTCCATTTCATTGCAAATAAAATATATTTAAATTTAATACATTTAATTTTTTTTACGTCCTAATTATTTACGTCATCTTTATTTTACACTCGTTTGCTCTACATTTAGTGTTTACAGCATATTCCGTGAATCCAAACCTCTCTTTTTTCTTACTGGAAAAATGGCCTCGACTTCAAAATAACCTTTTGTTTACTATCCTTTTGGTAAAGCTGCATTCAAATGAATTCTATACTATCTGACTTTTACATTGGAAACCTTTTATATTTGTTAGTAATAACAATAAATAACAAAGTTTATAAAATGTGAAAATTTTCATTTAAAGTATTTCTTAAATGTTACGAAATCTGTGTATGAAATATAATTTTAACAACAATTGAAAATTAAGTTATATAAAAGTAAACCGATCCCTTTAAAGTATGTAAGTAAGTAAGTTTGGTTTTCTTCATAGACAAGATTATTATTAAAGATGTTTAAAACAACCTATCATCTACTAATAATAGACAATTATAGAAATTTATATTTACATTTATATAATGGTCACATTGTTTATATTTGTTATGTGATTAATATTCTAATCAAAAGCTCATTACCATTAAATAAAAAATTAGAATCACAACAAGTAAACGATAACAAAAGTTAACATTAACATAACATTAATTGTCACTGTAAAAGTTATTGCCACATATCTGAGAAGAGTTGGCGATAAATGTTTATTATTATTATATTTTAATAAAAATTACAACCGATAACAAACATAAAGAATAAAATGTGAAGTGACCTGGGATTGATTTCATGTACTCATGATGTAACCGCTCTGCAATTTTTACTTCTTTTATGAAATGACTTACGATTGTTATTTCTAATATAAACACATTAACAGAGACACAGATAAAACTGGAAAGATATATTTTAATATTTACTAATTTATTTGTTCTTAAGTCAACATCGGTGAGATCCAAGCATGGACCTCACGGAGAAATTACCATTAAAAATAAAATACATTAAGCTCCTGTTTATGTCAGATTAATAGGATAATTATAGGTTATATAATACTCTGGCAGGAATCCATCAATAAGAAACAACTTACGGACTTTATTATTCTTCTGAGTTAATAGTTTCTTTAAATATAGGAACAAGAATATAAAAATATCGTACTACTTCATTTACTTATTTATTTATATATTTTCCACTTTGAATCCATACCAGTGATCACTTGTGTACGTCAAATGTGACAGGAGGGCTATTTTGATATCGTATTTATTAAAATAAGCCCTTCTGAAAATACACTTTCCAACTTAAAAGGCTATGAGGGTTACAAACGCACCCTGGTATGAGAAGAACCACACTACAAACTCAGCCGGGTTTTTTAAATTTTTTTTTTATTGTGATCACTGTTTCACTACTGTTTGTCTTTGTACTGTTTTACTAACTCTATAAGTAATGCTGAGTAAGACATTTTATAATCAAGGTACCACCTTAGAGGACACAGTAAAAAGGATAATGACCAATGGTCCCCGGCCGGCGATCTTCCGTCAGTCAGGGTGGTCCGCCTCCATCTGTAATGCTGGATCAACCAACGGCACGAAACACTCACCTTCCGTCTCATGCAGATACTTTACGGTACGGCTGATTAGAGGAGTATTTGCAAGAGATTGCAAGAATCGAGGTGACTCCTTTCTGCCATCACTATTACGAGATGAAAGTCTGGGCTCGACATACCTTCGCGAAGTGTGCAGTCTGAGTCCATCGGCGTATGGTGCTTGTAATAGTTTTTGGGCAGGAAGCTTTCGATTGGCGAGAGAGCGAGATTTATTGGTTTGCAATGGCCTTCTTCTGTGAGCAAATTATTACAGCGAAGAAAGCAGTTGAGCTAGTCAGATAACTAGCCTCTAGTCAATGACCCGCTCCGTAGGTAAGCTGGGGACACGGAGGTCGGAGCACACTCGCCGTCTCCTTCCCCAGCTGTAGTGCCTTGATGAGAGAGGAGGGTGACTTCTCTCCCGTGCAGTAAGTAGATCTACGTGGCCTGTAGGCGTGAGGGTGCTCTAAGTAGTTCGGGGCTCCATCATCCCGGGGGCAGTCGGATATACATAATGCCGATCTCAATTTTTTTTTATTTCAAACCTTGATTAAGAATAATTTATATTTTATAGTTTTCATAAACAATTGTATATAAATATATATGCATTCATATGTATAATATAGAAAAAAAACGTAATTTAAACACATTCAGAATCCACTTTGTCTAAAATAAATCAAAATGGCAGTATGTACTCAGGTAAAAAAATTCTAGACCGAGAAACGCTAAGACAAGTCACTATTTTATTAATATATTTAAAGTTAACATTATATTTCTTATATGTTTTTAAATAACTAGTAACAACTGGTTATGTCTAGTTAAATTTATAAAAATATATAAAAAGTATTTTTGTTATTAAAAATAGAGTAAGAAGTGACTCGTCTCACTTTCCCTACTCGAGCATAACATGCATAGCAAAAAGCGCATTGTAATATATTTTTCGTAAGTAATAAAGCTAACCCTACATCTTTATAAAATAAAAAGAACATGTGAAAATACCGTACAAATCATGACTACTAAAACGATTTATTCTAAGGAGTAAGACCGAGTTCAATGACAAATGTTCATTAATATTTCATATTAGATATCTTAAATTATAACATATCAAACCTAATATATTACCAAAAGCCGTTATATTCATAAAGTATGATTTAAATTGTAAATATCTTATAATATTCATGATAGTTATTACAGCCACGAACGACGCCGCCCTTACTTAATTATATCTAATATTGATATAAAGTGTATATCCCATAAGTTTGTTTTATTTAATTATACTAAATTTATAATGAATTGTTCTAAACCATAATTTTCCTAAAGATTTGATTTGAAATACATATATTATAACTACATTGTAATAAGTTACAAAATGCTTCCATAAATTATTAAATTGCTATAATTTTAAAATACATCCAGCCCGTGACACATGTGAATGCAATAAACATTCAAAGCTGTTTGTTAATCCTATGGATCCCACGGGGGCGCTGAAATTCTTTGAGTAATGGCCTATGATTGCTTCATTTCAGAAAATATCTGTATGTATCATACATAGAAGGTTTTAAGAAGTAATCGATGTGAGACAATATGAGAAGATGAATTGAAATTTTTATATTGTTTCTTTTTACTTTATTTATGTGCTTACAAAAACTAATCAAGTTAGAAAAAAGTGGCCCTTAAAAATATAAACTGGTTTCTATTTCTCTATTAATAAAATAAACATTTTTTGTAAGAAAAATAAAATTATAAAACTATTCTATTCTCATTAGCGTTGATAAGTTTCCTTATCTCGATTAAGGAGATGTGTGTTTTTCTATGTAGGGGGTATATAGTACATGAAAAGAAAATATTGCCTTTTGCTGACTATAGTATGTAACTGCAACGATCAGCAAAAGAGTCATTGATGTACGAATATGTAAGTGTAGGCCGAGGTGAAGCCAGGGCGTGTGTGTTAGAGTGAATTGAGACCAAGGCTTGTACAATACTTTTTTCAAATAATACACCGAAATTAAAACTAGATAGTAGTAAAAAGAACTTTTTATTTAATTTTTAATTACACGACAAATATCAGTTTACATACTATAAATTATTTCGCCACTAAAACACGCTATGGATTTTGATACAAATTTTGCCGGTCGCAGCGTTCATGTGTTTGATCAGTAAAACAATTTTGATTTATCTCCAAGAGGGTTGTTAAAATATATTATCCTTCGGTTAGTCAGCTCAGCAAGATATTTGTTGACGCTTCCATAAAGGTTTCTTGTAGTCATCCATTCGCAGTGTCCGAAACGTGTTGTGTTTTAAAACTTAGTTTTTATTTTCGCAGATGCTAGATGTGTAAAATTGATTATAAAAATACTTTTCTTAACAACCCTTTTCATTATAACTTTTATATTTTACAGATTACTTAAGAGTATATTGATTGCTAACCGGTTTTTTGCACCAGATGAATATTTTTAAGGGTTCATTATTATTAAATTAGTACCTATATTTATGAGGTGATTACACCACAGAGGTGGCGGTTGATCTCTAGCATTTTCAACTGTTTAGAAGAATTTAAGAAGCATTTACTATAGTGGTTTCTTTTGCAGACTATTTCCAAATATTTAAGATTAGCAGGATATTTACCAACGCCGTTGTAATTATAATTATGATTTCACGTTTTATATCTTTTTTCTGAATTAAGATTGTTATTATTATTATATTAACATTGTTGTTGTTAATCCCTTAATAATATTAAATACCACCAACATGATATTCTGTACTTAAAAAAATATCAGTTAGATTAAAGCCGTCCTGTGTTACTTTTAGTTTAATCCTATGTTTATATATGTATGTTTATTGAAGAGAAGTTAATGTTGTATACTATATTATGACGACGACTAAAACACGGCGTTGGTTGAAGTAAAAAAATATTAAAACCGTACCTGGACCTCTATTTTTCGATTCATTATTTTTTTACATATGTTTTCTGTATCTTTATTATTTTCAAAGTTTTACCAATAGACCATTACTTTTCTTTTCTTTTCTCTATTTTTTATATGAAATGTCATTCAATTGGTTGTTTAATATGTAGATGACAGTGTTAAATTTAAAAATATCTACTTCATACATATACACTTATTTGGTGATTACATTTATGCTCTGGTACCAGTAGGTAGGTTATCAATAGGTTTAAAAATAAGTAGTTTGAAAATTACTCACGAGATTCAAATCGGTAGCCGATGCATAGGCCAAACTAATTGCCATGAGCGTTATATTCCTTTTAGTATATAATATATAATATTATTATATGTATGTACTTTTAATATATGTAGGTAGTAATGTACATGTATGTATCATATTTTATTATTATGTGTCTGTATATTATTATAAACTATATATGTACCATTCTCTGTCCTCTTAAACCTTCTGACCAACACTCTAAGGGCAGCGGGAAGAGATCTCTTTGTAGAGATAAGTTCATTCCATGGGTATGTCTTTTATAATAGTCTTTTTTTCTATGGTGCATAAATAAATAAATACAGGATTTAAATGAAGCGTTTGAAGTTGTAATCTTTCTACAAAATCTTTCATTACCTATTGATTAAATGATCATTACTTAAATTATTTTACGAGTTAACTCTAATAAAACAGCTTTTAATCTGTTTCATTGGGCACTTTTGTTTAAACATTATAAACTAATACATACTTCTCGAAGCTCCAACGCCTGCAACAGCTATGACAACATGACCTCACACCAACACCGCTCCGTACCGCTGACAGATTAGACAATTAGACAATTTAGAGGTCAACTTACTGACTTTTAATGTAAATACGAGGGCAGCTAGTATTAAAATTTCGCTATTATGTATTTGTTAGATCCTATTTCATTTTGATACTAGGTGTCCACCTCCCACTGCTCGACATAATATACAAATTCACACTATCTTATATCCTAAGTAAGTGAAGGTATATTATGAACGACTGTTATTATTATTGCAAATATTAGTATTTTCAAACTAAGAGTATAATTTTTATGCAACGTCTTCTTATTTAGGAAAACAAATATAAAATATAAATTAAAATAAAGCAAAACTTTTCCATGAAGTATCTCAAAATTAAAAGTGACGTCTCTTAAGCGTCTTTGCTTCTCTTATATTCATTATTTTAAATTAATATTTTCTTATATGTTTTAATTGTAGTTTTTAAAATATTGTTTTATTTAAACCTCCGTTTTCATTTCAAAGTTTCTCATTCATTTATAAAAAAAACTAAAAGTGAAAAAGAAATGTCTTTTGATTTCTAGAGAGATCTTTTGATTCTAATTATTTAAATCAGAAAAAAAAAGTGTTTGTTTTTATTTAACTGAGGAACAAATATATGTAAAAATCTATTTAAATTAACATTACAATTGAAGAAAGGATTAAGTGAGATTATTATTATTATTAGTATTATTTCTTTATACATGTAAGTATACGTAAAATGTACGTGTCGGTGATAATCCACTCTCACACTTATATTGTTCCATATTAAATATATGAATTAATGTTGATTTATAATGTGAGTTGATTTATACTCTTCGATGGCGCGTAGACTTGATACTAAGTGATGAACAACCCCACTGTTACTTAGTACCTATCACGAGATATCATTTACAATACATTACAAAAAATACAATAGTGGTTTTAGTATTATTTATATTCTATTTTATATATTCTATTTAATACAATTTTATATAGTAAAACTATTTTTATGTTTAATATAACACCTCTTTCAATAAAATCATTTCTTTTTGATATTTTGATAAAAATAAATGGATACATACGTACATGTATGTGCAATATATATACAATAAAAGTTGTACATTTCTTTTACACACCATGCACACTCCACTGAACTTACATTACTTCTATAAAACAGAGTTTGCTTAAAAGATATCATCAACAGTGATAAAGCCGCATTTACACTCTAACGTAATAAGCAACCCCTTGTATCCTTGAAATGAGGAATATTAGTTGCGAATATTTTCAAAAAGATAAACTTTAATGTTTAAAGTGTGTTAACTTACAACTTCTTTGTTAAATCAGTTAGTTACTTGAAAATAAATTATAAAGTTAATCTGTATGGACAAATATATTAAGATAAGAAAATAGTATTGTTGTTATTGCTTCATATTCCTTTTATTAATAAATAAAAATACGCAGTACTTTAATCGGTTGTATAATAAATATGAAAAACACAAAATGGCCGCCTCTGGCAGATTTAAAAATATTATATCACTTTAACAGAGTGGCGATGTAAAAGATATGTCCGCTAAGTTTATTCCGCCGGTTCCTCTGGGGTGTTTTATTTATTTCAAGCTATTTTCTAGCTTCAAGAATCTGGTGGTACTGTTTACTTCACGTCTCATAAATATATCATGTTCCTTACTCCTTTTAGTAAATATAGTTTAAGATACAAGATGTGTTAATTTTCAACATGTATCAGAAGTGAAAATGTTATCTATTAAACACACAAAATTTAGATTGGACAATATTACAAACTAGACCTTTGCTAATAACAGTCTTCACGGAATGGCGTCTGAGATACTGAACACTACACTACATTGTGTCTTACGGCGATTGCTGTCCTATTGTTAGTTAGTATTGTTGTGCTTCATTAAGTGGATCGACAGCACTCCTAATGTAATTGAATTTACTGTAATGTGAAGGACTATTTGAAGATGTCTAATACATATATCTAATTTATATTCATGAAGGTCTCTTTAACCCATTAGAAGTCACCGTACTCATTTGAGTACAGCTATATTTTTAGGCATACATTCCAGAACTCTTAAGTGTGGGGTACTTCATTATTTTACTTAATTGTAAGGTCCTTTAAGTGTATTCATAAATAATAACTGAATAGTGCGACGTTTTTATTTTAAAAGTGTCGGTTAAAGTTGTGTTACGAAAACGTCATCGAGGTAAGTACATTATTTAAGATTTTTTAAAGTAATTAGTGCTTCTAAGTGTTTTATTTCGATTTATTTCGCTAGATTAGATGTAAAGGAAAGATATTAGAAACTGTTAAATTAATTACATATTACTAAAATAAAAATAGAATCTTGTAAATGTAACTGTACTCAGTTGAGTACACTGACAACGTACATAACTAAAATAACAGTTTTTTCTTTCAGATACTTTGCAATGAAGAAACAGCGATTTACAGCTCAAAATAGTTACCATAGGCTTCAGGAAGCTATCGAAGCTGTGTTACAGGATATTGAAGATAACGGCTATCATACCACCTGATTCAAGTAGATTGACTGATGAAGAGGAGGGTGCCGACGAGGATATAGCGGCGTGTCCCATACCGCAAGGAGTACCTGGTACTATTGAGATAATTAGGCATCGAGAGGATAATGGTAGCGAGGAATCTACGCACAGTGTCAGTGATGATGAAGCACTTGCGTCAAAAAAATAGACGACTTGATGCTCATGCTACCCGCCAATCTTTTGAAATCTTTTCAATTCTTTGAATCCGAATCCAAATGTACCCCTTCATATTCTTTGACTTTTCAGAGTTCAACTGAAGTCTCTGATAAGAAAAGTGCTATTGATGAACAACTAAAGGGCCTCAAACCTGTACAAATACTTGAAAACATAATGGATATGATAATATCTAATAGCAAACTATACGCTAACCAAAACAATAGATACGAGTTTCAGCTAGATTCCACTGACATGACAATTTTCTTTTGGGATTTTGATAATTTCTGGCTACCATAAGCTACCTCGAGAACCAATGTACTGTTCGTTAGATGAAGATATACCACGTTTGTTCTAAACTTATAATAAAAATATGGGAGATGTTGATGAACTTGACCAGTCTGTCTCATTATATTGATTTGGTGTTCACGGAACAAAAGGTGGTGGTGGGTTATATTTACATATATGATAGATATGGCTGTTTCTTATGCCTGACGCTTACATGTAATGTGCAATAATAATCCTATGGATCAGCTCATGTTCCGACGTAACATTTCACGATTTTATTTACAATAGGGTGAACAAAGAAAATCAAGGGAAGCTGCATAAATTGTCGAAGGCCTACGTCAAGTTGGAGTTGGACATTATCCCCGCAAAATTATTAAACAGCTGCGGTGTGTAGTTTGCAGTTCTAGAGTGCTTTGACAATGTAAGAAATACCTGAAAACACTTTGTGTTGAAAAAGCGTGGTTTGCTAATTTTCATACTTAGGCGGTCAGTGTACTCAATTGAGTACACCCCTATATTTTCGTGAAAAACTAAATTTTTCATATTTTTTATAATTAATATTTTCTTTTATATTTACTTTAATATAAAAATAATCAAATTTCAAAAAAAATATTTGTAGTTTTCATTTGACCTTTAATGGGTTAATGGAGGTAATACTAATCCCACATCAAATTGCGTCATTTAGATGAACTCACGTGGTTTACATAACATAAATGCTATTGTTTGAAGTTCGTTTTTCAATTTAAATTGTGTATTTTAATCGCTCTAACATAAAACAGTAACCTTGTTATTTTTATTTTAATTACTTAATTTAAAGTAGTCTAACAAACTACTTTAAAAAACACTTTTTTATTCAATATTAAATATGAATTTTTAAATTATTGATTACAACCAATTTTTTGTTACTAAATAATATAAAATATCGATGACTATTTTACATAAAAGTACAAAATTATTGTATCATTGATCTACTCATTATTTTTCAAAGCATTGAGTGTTTTGGTTTCATTGTTTTGTTACGCAAATGCTCAAGTAATTACCTCAAATGAAACTGTGAGTACTTAAGTATCAGATAATAATAAACTTACATATTGTTGTGCATTCCATTGTATGTCTGTCTAGGTTTTAAAAGAAATATTGAACAAATTTGCATTCCTGTTTGGTTTTAAAGACAATACCCGAAGACATTAATAAAATTTGATATGGCAGGCGCAGCAAGATGGCACTCGTAGACAGACTGTCGACGTTGACGGTGAATTAAATTTAACATTGATATTACATACAAGGACTCAAAAAGCCTACTTTTCCAGCATCCACAAACCTCCATTGTCCCTCCCCCCCACTGCCACCTTTACGATTGATTTTGGAGATGTGAGTAAACTAATGATAACATATTACGATTTCAAGAGAAAAACTATAGCAATAGTCGATTAACTATTTTTAATATATTTTTGTGCGGTTATATTACAAACGCTATTTAAATCTTGAAATATACCAAAATAATGTACTAATAAATAATGTGAATAATATTATTGTACATCTTAAAAGATATACAAAAACCCTGCAGGTTATTATGTCTACTCGTATGTGTCTATCTACCCATCATTGGCAACTACGAAACCTGACATTGGTCGAGGCCCGATGCGCACGTGGCTGGTTAAAATTTTTAATAAGTAACGAAGCACTTTACAGATAAAGTATCAGTTAACTTATGTCGAAAACTTAAGTTTATAAATAAATTATCTGATCTTAGTCTATCAAAAAATAAAAGTTTGTAGAACAAACATACAATTTTCGCTACAGAAAAAAAAGAAATTTAACTCGAACGATCTATGAACTTAATTAGAGAAGTCATTAATTTCATCGCCCGCTATTGATTAAAAACCTTTTTATAATACTCCCTATAAAATTAATCTGATATTAATTCTTTAAAAAATATATATATTACAAGTAGGAGTCCGCACTTTAATTATTTATTTATCCATTTATGTGCAAAGTTTTCGCATGGGCACTAACTATATAATATGTGCTAAAGACAACTTATTGTTATAAAGAGACTTCTTCCACTATTCCAGCTACTCTGTAGTGTAAGAAACTATTTATTTGAAAATATTTTAGAAATAATCAAGCCAAGTTAGAACAGGTGACAATTCTTATAGTTAAAAGGATGGATTATAGGAAAATGTCTATATAAAAATGTACGCGTCTAGGATACGCGAAAGTAATAAATTAGATTTATGCAAAACACATCGGACACTGCGATGAATGGTTACAGGAAACCCATTTGTAACACACACACATTTGTAACACACACATACACATTTGTACATTACATTACAGTACATTTGTAATATACACGTTTTCTTGATGTGAATAACAAAAGTATAATATATTCATGGTAATATTTAGCATTGCTGTATATTTTAGAAACTAATATATTAACTTTATCGACATATGTAGTAAAGTATAATAAAGTATACTATTATTTTAGAGTACAAATCATTTTTATAAATGTTATAATATTGTTGCAATATTGCCGTGCAGAAAACAGATTCATTATTCTTCCTCATATTCTAGATTTCTAATATGTTATTATTACAATTAAAGCAATACCCAAATTTATTTGAGGATTTAGATTACGTAACTGTTTTTGTTTGTGATATTTATGTTTGATGCCAGTGATGTAAACGACATGGTCTCGAGGTAAATATAAAAATAAATAAAACATGGAAATTTAAATTCTGAAAAAATTACTATTATTACATACTTTGAATCATCACCGACTTCTAGGTACAGGATAACGACTTTTTTTTTAAATTTTCAATCTGTTTTAATAAGCATTACCTATTTTTTCTTGAGAACTTTTCAGAGCAGTCAAGTACTTATATCTTTACAGTAGTCTCGCCAGTAAGAGAGTAATTTTTATTGAATTATTTACTTATTTTCCACCTTTTCCACTTTGAATCAATACCAGCGATCACTTGTGTAGATCAAAAGGTAGTGACATGAGGACCTATTTTGATAACATACTTATAGAAATAAGCCCTTCTGTAAAGACAATGTCCAACTTAAAATAAGGTTATTATGGTTCCAAACGCGCCCTGGTTATTCTTTTGATGTCAATGTCGCAAATATTATATCCAGCATTTCAAACCTGTCTTTTCGATTGCAAATTTTTGTGCACAATTCCGAATAACTTGGTAGATAATACTAATACTTGATACAACTTATCTTATTTAACTAAACTAAACCAAATCAAATCAAACTAAATAAATAAACTAAAAAAAGTTATTTCTGTTATATTCTCGGTAGACTACAACTATAAAATGTCTTAGATTAACCTACATGAACAACGTATTCATTTTCTTTACTCGTCGAGACTAACAATAGGTATCAAAACATTGACTTTTTTTATTAAAAAATGGTGCTATAAAAATAAAGTTAAAATGTTTATATTTACAATTCTCAGATTGTTTATTACAAATTAGTCTGCAAAATTAAGTAGCAGTTAAAATCGTACAAATGTCATGAGTCATACTAAAAATAATAATGCTAAAGTAGCTCATTGTCTGTGTAATCCATTACACTTTTACGGGTTTTGTTGTTTTTTTTATATCAACAATAAAAAAAATACGAGTTTTTTTTCCCAAAAACAGACTTGAAGAGGGTAGAATGGAAAACTAAAGTTTGGAAAAGAAACTGATCATTTCTCAAGTATAATAATAATTTAAGCAACCTCGTAATAATACAAAAATTGTTCAGTACCTATATTCCTGGAGAAGCATTATTTTTTGTTATCCAGAACGTTTAATATAACATTATAAACACAAAAAACGTTTATAGAAAAACCACAAAAAATAAACTTTATAGACTGACGACAATTTTATATATTTGAATGATACGCCCGATATAAATAAAAATGAGTTTCTATTATCAGTAGATGATACCATAGTTATAGCCAAAGTCCTTATATATTAAAATATTAATGTTTAAAGTCTACTACGTAAACGAATCTACGTAAAAGTACGTACGTAAAAGTAATAGACTGACTAAATAATAGTAACATGGAATTAGTATTTCTAAGAATACATAAGTATTTAAACAATCAAAATATTGAAGAAAAAAACTTAATGTAATAATCATCTGTAAAATAATCCAAAAAGTTAACTTTATTTTTGGCCATTACATTTATGATAGAAATTCCTAAAAAGGAGTATGTCGTCGGTTGGATAGATTTGCACATGTCCTAAAACGCTTAAGAAAAATGACGTCTCTATTTGCATACGTTTTCATTATTAAGATATGAAATATATTGCGGGAATTGCAGTTGATTATAATAAGACATACAGATTAAATAAAAATTAAATTGGTGTATATGTAGATACTTTAATTAAATAATACTGTGGCTAAAAATATAATATTCATATTTTAAGTTTTTTCCTCTTCACAATATCTATAACATTTAAAGATGTTTAAATGAAAGTTTTCATTTTTAATAAGAGTTGAAATTAAAGTTTTATTCGTTTTAACAACTATAAAAGCTTTTAAATATGAAAGGTTATTATTATTATATTTATTTCAATGCAGCTGTGTCAAAGGAACATGTCAATGTCAATGAACATGTTATTTTGACGTCGAGAACACTTTTTTTTGAGGCTACGAGAATTTTATGACGATTATATTTGATATAATATTTGATTATTTTATTTATGTTTTGTAATCATGTTTACACAATATTTAAAATATATCGGACTAAAATACTGTCTGCTTGTACTAACGTATTAATTAATTATGGAACTAATATATACTATGAATATATGTACGTATGGTGTGGTCAGTTGGTGCCGGAAACCGTTAACACCTTCCTCTCCCTGTCATTATGAGTACAAAAGGAGTAAAGGAAAAAAAGGTATTCCAGGGCAGCATTCCAGGGAAAGCAACGGTTATGTAGGACTCCTACCACTGAATCGGACGGTTGTAACCTACATAAATAAAATTATATAACCAGAATAATAACTTTCTCTTTGACTCGTGTATACTTTTAATTTTTACATTACATTTATTTATTATATTATTGCTAATTACACAATATTATTACACTTGTATATCCTACCAATAAGAACAATGAATAAAAATGCTCATTAAATATCAACACATTACTTATTGTAATAATTAACAACAAGTAATTTCATTCGCTATTTAATATTTAATAATATTAGAAATAGTGAAATCCTATCCTATGGTCTGTGTTTGAATACATATTTTCCTATACAATTATAACATAATGACTCCTCTTCTCACACCCAGCCCACTAAGCACGAACATACAAAATATCTTACAGTATGAAGTACAGTAAGTACAGTATGAAGTAGTACAATAAAAAACCTATTTTATGAATAAAAATGACTATCCAGTACCAGTTATCACAGACTGTTATAACATATATATTATATATAGAAAGAATCAAGAAGCCGTTTCATAATACCGGCTGTTAAAATAATGACATTGCGTCGCTCTCAGCGGTCGTAACTTGATATTGCTTATAACTTTTATCACTTAACGTATAAATCGCAAAAAATAACCCGACTGCTAGTTTGAGAAAAAACAAACAATTTAAGTTGAAATAAAAACTGTACATAATAATTTACTTAAATATTCCCACATCAGGCCAACTCAAAGAATATTATGAATTTATTTCCAAAGCGAGAAAGACGCTTTACTATCTTGGAGAATACGTTTACGATCCCGATATTTGAATAACGCGATTTGCGTCGTCTGAGCGATCCTCTGCATTACTACTATCAGTGAAGATAAATTTTCGAACACCGTGCCATGACCGTTGATTTATATCTTCATATATTTTTCCCGAACGAAAGTTTTTTACTATTTCAACTTTATCTGAATGTTCGCCACTTACTGTAATTAAAACCATTGTTACAGAGCACGATTCGGTGCTTATTTAAGCAATGACTGTTATTATGATTTCATATGTACCGATATGGTTTTGTGTATTTATTCAAATTATAAGAATGTTTGAGAAAAAATAAATATCTTCTGCTGCTTAAAATAATAATTAAATCATTATTTTTTAAGATCTTTTGTGTTTATAACACAGAAACCTAGATTATGACCGAAGAATCAAATTACAATTCTGATACATCTAACTATCGGATGTATAATACAATCAAAACAAAAACTTCTCAACGAAGTAAATACCGAGTGATGAAAGCGAATCTACTGACAAAACTCCTGATATGAATTTTGCGACGAAAAAAACCACGAACATTTTTATTCACAAACGTAAACAAACACAAAAAATGTGAATGTGTTCGGAACGTTGCCAAACAAATAAACAAACAAAAAATGTGAATGTGTTGTGTGTGTATTTTTTTTTGTTTGTTTGTTTGTTTGGCAACGTTCCGAATGTTACGCAAGCATAGCCAAGGGCAATTATTATAGTAAGAACCAACTTGGTTTCACACGGTTAAATGCTGACACCACGCTTCGAGTATCCTGAAGACGACACCATACGGCTTGCGTTCTCACCATAGATGGGAATCGAGGATAAAATATATTCATTCTTGGGTCAATCGCTGACCTGGAATCACCTTTTTTTAGTATTAATTAATTATAAGTTTTAATTGTAACTCGTTAATATAATTTTATAAAATAATTGTTTTTTTTTTGCATCCTTCGCTGCCACCAAACTTAATTGGCGCGTGATTTAGATCCCGCGTGACTAACCGATTTCGAGTATCCGAATCTACATACATTGTGGAGGCCAGCGGAGGTGAATCCGAAAATCGATTCGGCAAGAAAATCATTTTCATGTAAGTACTCTGATTCTTTCAGGTCCTTTCCTTTCCTAATTTTTAACCTTAATCTTTACCTAATCTTAGTATTTTTTTTTATTTCAAGTAAATTACTATTAAAAGTATTTTTTGAAGTTACTTAGAACTTTAAAACATACCTCGATATATTTTGAGTGAATTACTTTTTTATTTGTCTATTTGTAGTGTTTCAAATTAGTTTTAGATTTTTTATTCAAAAGAATCGAGTAGCCGTAGTTTGTAGGAGTAGACCTAGCAGCATTAGTAAAAAAATAATATCAGTCAAAATCAAAAAAAATAAAAAAAAAAAAAAAAAAACAAAAATCTTTATTGAAAATAAGTTTCATACAAAACATTTTTTCATTGTCAAAGTTACCACCAGCTCGGAAAATTATTTCCACAGACCTGAGAAGAGCTGGCGACAGAAACTCAGCGGGATTGTCATGATTTGTTTTTTTTTTTTTTTTTTTTTTTCCTTAAATTCTAAATAACATAAATACATTACACAATATTAAATAAATAATCTTGAAGCAGCCTGGCAGCGATCGCTTCATACCCACGGTGCATTATCCTCTAAGTATTCAGATACATTGTAATATCCTTTTGCACACAAACGTTCCTTAGCTATTCTCTTAAATTTGTTAAATGGTAATACTTGAACGTTTGCTGCTTTGTTGTAAAACTGTATACATTGCCCCATGAAAGATTTACTCACTTTTTTAAGTCGAGTAACAGGTAGCGCGAGCTTGTGTTTGTTCCTGGTATTTATAGTGTGTGTATTTATTTATGCTTAATAAAATTGTCAGTATTTTTATGTACATATTTAAGATTTTCAAAAATATACTGACTGGCGACCGTAAGTACATTAATTTGCTTAAACTTATTTCTTAAAGAATCTCTAGGGCCCAGATTGTAAATTGCACGGACAGCTCTTTTTTGTATAACGAAAATGGTATTTATATCAGTAGCACTACCCCACAGTAGGATACCATAAGACATTATGCTATGAAAATAACTATAATACACTAACTTAGCAGTAGTCTCGTCAGTTAGGGATCTAATTTTTTTAACAGCAAAACACAAAAACTAACTAACTAACTATTCGCATAACTAGCGATAACGTTGATAGGTTATCATAAGAGATATCTAAGGTACAGAATTTTTAGCGTTTGTAAAGAACATTTACAGCTGACTATGAAGTTTTTAATTTAAACTCTGATAGAACTATAATTAATAAGTAACGTAGTATTTATGGTAGTAATAAAGTATTAAATATACGAGCGAGGGAATATAAAGATATGATACAGTTAAAGCAATAATCATAGTATATCAATTCCTAATTTTTCTTTTCCACACATGATTATATAAGATATCCATAGTAACTAACGAAAATCATGAGATTCCTGTCCCTCACTTCCAATACCCTGCAATCCATCTGAAAGATTTCAAGTACACAGAGGCAGAATGCCCGAAGTTCACTAAAGGGTATCTATGTGAAGAGATACACAACATACATAGTCGTACATCGCCGGATTCTGTAACAGCCCTCGTTACTACGCAGCAAAAACTCCCCGAATGTAAACCAGTCACCGTATCCCTACTTACGTCAGCCTACGAGAAACTCGACGATAGCCACTACACCATCAGCTTTCCAACTCTTACTAAAGTACGCTTGTCCTGCGATCAAGATATCTACAAGATGTTGCAAGGAAGTTATCTCGCTGTAATTCCATATGATTGTTTCATTCAAACAACAGAATTCATCATCTCGAACTTCAAAGATCGACTAAAAGGTCAAGCCTTGAAGATAATAGATGTCCCTAATAAAAATACACTCAGTTCAGCAGCACATCTGATATTCAAATTAAACTCCATTAATTTGACTAATCTATACACGCTACTAATAGAGAGGTTATTCTACAGTCACCAGTAAACTTAAGCAAGAACAACGATATAAGCGTCTACCATAGAACAATACCTTTATATACGTTACTATTCGGTGCATGTGTACTAATTAGCGGCCTTGCATACCGGAAATTCCAACTTACACATACGAAACACACCATCGAAAAAACTCAAAGGGATGAATCAGAACTTCCAGCGCAATTTACAACGTAGGTCTTCAATAGTCGCTGTTCTACGGGGGGAGGTGTTACGCAAGCATAGCCAAGGGCAATTGTTATAGTAAGAACCAACTTGGTTTCACACGGTTAAATGCTGACACCACGCTTCGAGTATCCTGAAGACGACACCATACGGCTTGCGTTCTCACCATAGATGGGAATCGAGGATAAAATATATTCATTCTTGGGTCAATCGCTGACCTGGAATCACCTTTTTTTAGTATTAATTAATTATAAGTTTTAATTGTAACTCGTTAATATAATTTTATAAAATAATTGTTTTTTCTTGCATCCTTCGCTGCCACCAAACTTAATTCGAACACATTCACATTTTTTGTGTTTGTTTACGTTTGTGAATAAAAATGTTCGTGGTTTTTTTCGTCGCAAAATTCATATCAGGAGTTTTGTCAGTGGATTCGCTTTCGTCACTCGGTATTTACTTCGTTGAGAAGTTTTTGTTTTGATATCAATAGTTTTGTAAAAGGATTGGAAACAAAATGCTGTGCGATTATTTTTCATGCAAATATATACTCATTTATTTGACCAACACATGGAACTATCTATAATGACATGAGGGACTCTCGTAGGGCCTTTAAAAACAAACTTAAATGGTGCCAAGACAATTCAGAACAGATTAAAATGGACATACTGGCTACGTCATATAGAAACAAACATTTTGGAAAATTCTGGCAACAAACAGACAAACTGAATACAAGATCGAATATTCCGGCTGAAGTAGGGGGAGTGAGCGGTTGCCGTAACATAGCAAATATGTTTAAAACACAATTTACAGTGGATCTCTGTGAGTTCAATTTCGCCGAGGCTGGCAGGGGGGATATTATAAATAATGGGGAAAGCTTTGTACGTTTCACGTCTAGCGAAGTAGTAGATACAATAATGGGTATGAAGCGTGGAAAGTCGCCTGGACATGATGGCCTGAGTGTTGAGCATCTGCGACACGCTGGTGTGCACCTTCCTAGAGTCCTAGTTTTGTTGTACAATATTTGTATAAGCCACGGCTTTCTGCCGGACTCGATGACAAGGACAATAGTCGTGCCTATAATCAAGAATAGGGCGGGGGATGCGGCGGACAGAACCAACTAAAGACCGATATCTCTTGCAACCATCATAGCCAAAGTGCTTGACGGCTTGCTTGATACTCAACTTAGCAGAACAATTAACATACACGATGCGCAGTTCGGTTTTAGATCAGAGCTGTCAACTGAGAGCGCAGTATTGTGTCTCAAGCAAGCTGTAAGGTACTACACGGATAGAAAGACCCATGTGTTTGCGTGTTTTTTGGATCTGTCGAAGGCATTTGACCTCGTATCCTATAAAATTTTATGGCAGAAGCTTGAAAAGGATAGCAGTTTAAGACCGGAGTTGATATCACTATCAAAGTACTAGTATGGTGCCCAAAGTAATGTGGTAAGATAGGGTGATGCACTTAGTGAACCATATAAATTAGGGTGTGGAGTAAGACAGGGGGGCCTGACGTCACCCAGATTGTTCAATTTTTACATAAACGGGCTCATAGAGAGGCTTAGCGGGGCAGGCGTCGGTTGTTCGATAGATGGCGTAATGATGAACAATTTTAGTTACGCAGACGATATGGTTCTGTTGAGCCAATCGGTCAGTGGTCTTCGAAGACTGATAAAAATCTGTGAGGAATATGCAAAGGAGAATGGACTGAGGTATAACGCTAAAAAGAGCGAAATTTTAATTTTTCGAGGAATAAACAAACAGTTAAATTTCATTCCTAAAATACATCTGTGTGGAACTTCTCTGAAACTAGTATCTGAATTTAAATACCTTGGTCATATTGTGAATGAACGCCTGGGTGATGATAGTGATATCGAGCGGGAGCGCAGGGCTCTGTCGGTTAGAGGCAATATGTTGGCCCGTAGGTTTGCACGGTGTTCGACACAGGTAAAATTAATATTATTTAAACCCTATTGCCAGTCCTTTTACACGTGCAGCCTATGGGAGAACTATACGCGGCGGACATATAGCGCACTGCGTGTTCAGTACAACAATGTGCTGAGGGCTTTGTTGAGGAAGCCTCGATACTGCAGTACATCGGCAATGTTTGCGGAGGCTCGTGTAGACGACTTCTATGCGATAATACGAAAGCGGACCGCGTCCGCAATGATAAGATTACTGAACAGCTCCAACAGTCTTCTCAGCATATTGGCGTTAAAGCTAGACGCTCCCCTCTGGAGGTCCTGGGATAGTGTACACGTAGCATCGAAGCGTAGCGTATACTGACTGTAGGAGTATAGCGTTGAGTTATTTGTAGAATTAAAAAAAAAATAATTAGAACGATGATTTCCATGAATTTTATTTTATTTAATGTCTTTAATAGTATTTTATGATTTTAATTATATTTGATTTGAATTAAATTTATATTTATTTGAATTGAATTTATATTTAATTTTAATAATTTTATGAATTTTGTGCATTTTATTAATTTTATTTTTCTGTATAATTTGAGATTGTTATGTTGAATACTAACTACGAGTACTATTATAACATTAGTTACTTAAGTTAAAATGTTACTAACTAATTTATGGATGAATTATCTGAAATAAATTGATTTATTATTATTATTATTATTATTTGGAATAGTTGCCTGTGACAGAATGAGAGTGTTTTGGCTCAGAGGATGAGCGTTGTAATGACAAAGACGAGACCTCGAGTTCGATTCCCACAGGTGCCCGATTTTTTTACATTTGATTTTTTCAGTTTCCATTTATTTTTTGAATTCATTGCTTCAAAACAGAATTTCTTCAGAATTCGGATTTTCTTCTGTAAAAATTGTTTTATTGTTACATACGCCAAGGCGTTAGTGACTTTATTCACTGTGCAACTAGCATTGAATTTTAACCGTGTTGTGAGTACGATTCTGGCTTTAAAAGTCATTTTTTGGCAATTTTTGGTCATTTTTCATGATATTTGAACTTCTCACGGCCATATCTCGAAATAACGAGTTTTCCCAGACATGTGCTATATACCAAATTTTAGCTCTAATTTGGGGCTACGAATGAGGAAATTTTCGAAAAAGTCGTTGGCGCCGTTTTCGAGAAAATGGCCGATCTGTCCCCGGCCAGTTGGCCATTTTTTGCCTTTTGACCAAAAATGTCACGCCAACAAATGTTTTTGCCATTAAAATGGACATTATTCAAAAGCTTAAGTTAAGTTAAGCTTAGGTCTCAAGCTTATCAGCTTGAGACCTTTCCAATGATGCCCAATTTGTCAATGTACGTCAACTGGTTTGACCACAGTCCCTGTACGAATAATGGCCATTTTTGGCCTTTCGAGGGCTGGCAACGGCCAACATGGCGGCCAAATCGAAATGTCGTAGAACAAAAAAGTCTTAATTTTTGATGTACTTCAATCCGTGAAAGTTTGAACAAAATCAGTTGAAACTACGAATATACCCACACACAGACAAAGTAATCATCGATGGAGGCGCCAGTCAAAATTTTCAAAATGTCATATCTCATCAACCGGTGGTCGGATTTTGGCGTTTTTGGGCTTGTTGAAAAGGTCTCGACGAGGATCTTTAGGAAAATCTTTTTCAAGGTGGAAATAAGTGATTTTATACTGGTGCGGAGCCAAAAACTAAATTTTAGTCTCATTTTTCAAACGGCCGTAGAGGTGAGGCGGTAGGTATATTGCTAAGTGTAAATGCATTTTCTGGGTCTATGGGCCAAGGGCTTTCTAAAAATACCACACTCATACCAGAAGGTCTCGTGTATGATAAAATCGATATTGCGCGTATATATACAGAGTTAGACTTTCAGCACTATGGGTGCTTTCGTCACTCTGAGCTAGCTAACGCCCGCTTTGATATAATAACTGATCGCTATCTGTACATAGAAGTTATTAAGGCATAAGCTAATGCTTAATGCTGGGTCTTTAGAAATGAACAAAAACCAAAACAGAAATTTAATAATTATTAATGTTGTGGTGACAACGAACGTTAGATTTTTTGCGACTTTGTTTTAGCTTCGGAATAAAAAGTTTGTTAAAGTTCATTACTTACCTTCGAAAAGAAACTGGCTTGTCCACTTTCTGTTACCTGTGTTCATTTGTAAGATAATCACTAATCCTTCATTTGAACACATGAAAATAAAATGTAGTCGAAGTAATTAAATTAAAAATGTATAGTAATTAATTATTCGTTTATTATACAAATAAACACAGATATAAAATGTGAAATATTTATAATTAAAATTTTAAATAAATATCATAATAAAAAAATCAAAATAAATAAATGATGTAAAATAAACAAAATAATGTGAAATGAGGCCTCGTACTTATAACATGTACTTACATGTTTGTAATAGGTTATAATTAATAATGTATGTATGTTAGTATATTACGCGTTGCAGCTCGCGTTTAGCTTCATGCGTTTTGTTACGGGTTAATCACTAAAGCTCTTACAGAAACTAATAGCATATTACTTTGTAGAATATTATAGTAATTCTATTTTTTTTTTAACCAAGACTAAAACTACTCAAGGAAATGCTAATATTAATTATAGTTTGGTCTCATCTTTCTCCTTCACTCATTTGTAATACTAATACTATTCGCATTTGAAAATGTTAGAAAATGTCGAAAAAAAATGACATCTTGGAAAGTGGCTGACTTATGTAGTTACGAATGAACTAAGCTCGAAGAACCCATATTTCGGGGACTAACTTTAGCTGAGTAATAAAAATTACTGGAAATATAAAAAGTATACTACTCTACAAGTCTTATCTTTAAAAAATGGTTTAATACAATTTCCATAATTTATAGTTTTGTTTTTCTTTTCCAAAATGCTGCTTCTATTTAATCTAATATATAGAAACGCTAGAATCAACTGGTATTCCAGATACTAATAATGACTATTCCTATTATAAATATATATAAATGATTTTTCTATTTGTACAACTAGTCAATACATTTAGATACAAAAACACTTATACTTGAACAATCAATATCACGGTAATGTAAGACAAGAGTAGTAACTAGGTCACCACGCTCGTGACGCTCGTGACGTGTCGCCATTATGCATATTAAAGTCTCCGAGAGCAGGACTTCGGCAGAGGGACTTTGTGAAGGCAGTCTCTTCAAGAGGTTGGAAAGTCACACAAGGTAACGGAATTAATAAATGATGACATTATGAATATTATTTGTTTTCCTTATGTCACTTATTCCGTAGTTTTTTTATTTTATTTTATTTTATTTATCTATATGTCCAAAAGTGTAAAAAAATATAACTAATTATAATTAAAACAATTCAAATTGACAAAACAAAACATATAGAAAATACAATTATAAATCATCCTCATTATCATCATACTAATGATCATCATTATCATTGTCATTATAAACCAAAGAACAATAAATACTTGTCACACACATATTAATTTAAATATTAACATGTATATTACTATTACTCTAAATTTTTACATAATTTTATGTTTGTAACTATATTTATGGTAATAAATTGTGAATTATTTTATTTTTTTCTAAACAATGAATTGTTTCTAACAAAGGTTAATACGTGAAATTGGAAACTGGTAATTAATTCACACATTAATTCGAAATAAAAAATCGGAATCAAAATGGCTGTTAAAAGTTATTTCAATAAAGATTTTTTTTTTGTCAACGCTACCACCAGATCGAAAAGTTAATTGCCCTGTAGCAAATAACTTTTCGAGCTCTTTCGAGCTCTGTACCTGAGAAGAGCTGGCGACAGAAATTCAGTGGGCTTGTCTTATGTTTCTTTTTTCTTATAAAGTCCTATTTAATATGGAAATCACATTTAAAATTAATCTTTAAATACTCGTAGTATTCGGAAATACTGTAGTATCTGTTAAAACATGAATGATCCTTAACAAGTTTTTGCAATTTATTAAAGGGTAAAATTTTAATGTTTACTGGATGCTTGTTGAAAAAAGTGTGATATTACCCCTTATTACATAGTCCAGTTACAGGTAAAGCGAGCTTGTGTTGGTTACTTGTATTTATAAGTACTCGTATTTATACTGACCATGAATTTATACTGAATCAAAAAAATGAATACTTTAACAAAAATTGTAATAACAAATAAATCTAAATATAAATTACTATTATGAGAATATCAAGGACACATGTTCTATTAAATTCTTATAGACAACAATAGATATTTCACTACCCTGGTAGTTCATGGATAGACTCAACAAAAGAATAAAACTATCTGTGTGTCCTGAGGCCCCCTTCGATCACAGTGTGCAAAAAAACCGTTCTTATACCATAAATGTCTTCATGTAATTATAAAAATTATAACCAGTGTCCTGGAATAAGTAATTGATCGATTGTCAAACCATAAAAGTTAGCTTTATGTTATATTTATTGAGGAAAAACTGTATATCTATAGATTAAAATATAAAGCTTTGAAGAATTTTCGTAGAATAACAATGAAACCATATATAAGAGTATATCAATGGATATTAATGGGAAACGTTTACAACAACGGCCTCAGATATGAAACACGTCAAAAGCGCAGTTTTACGCAGTTTTATATATTTTTCTTCAGTAAATTGAAAAATATACATTGATATATTTCTTAATTCACTGCTGTTTTACGACACATTCACACAACCAGTTTGATACATTTTTTATACCCAAAAAATCTTGTTAACAGCATCTTGTGGTTTATTTAAATAA
Source organism: Melinaea menophilus ssp. n. AW-2005 (assembly GCA_918358695.1). Classification (NCBI taxonomy): domain Eukaryota; kingdom Metazoa; phylum Arthropoda; class Insecta; order Lepidoptera; family Nymphalidae; genus Melinaea; species Melinaea menophilus. The sequence goes on along the minus strand of OU911054.1, from coordinate 2,956,893 downwards.
CAGGTACATATGGTCTTTAAATTGTTTCATATATCATTTTAAAACAATTCGTTACTACACTTTAACATTGTTATTTCGTTCACTAGCATTATTTCATTTGTAGTTTTTTTGTAGTAGTTTAAGTAACACCGCTATTCTGAGGTTTTAGGTAAATTATTTTAGTTGTGTTTAAATGAAGAGTTACGTTTATTGCTGAAAACTACAAACCATTCATGCAAATATAATTCCAAACTTTATATTTAGCCTTAATAATAAAATAAGATATTATTATAAAGATTATATAGTTTATATGGTATATTACTGTGAAATACATTAAAGAGTAAAATACATCCATCCATTTAAACATACATCCATTCATTTTCTCAAACTTCATTGATGAAATTAAATTTTCCTCTTTATATTACCGGTAACAACACCGTGCCTAAGAATTATTATTAAAATACAAACGAATATATTACATCCGTTTCGGTATTGTTAATATTTAATGTAATTTAATTTTGTTGAAAAATTTTATTTCGAAGAAACTTAGTTTTATATAAATATTATATTCATAGAATACAGATATTCATATACGAGTATATAATACTGATATGTATGAAATTCGAATATCCAGATGGACGAATGTGATCGTGATTTGAAATTTTCGAGAGACCTATTAGTCCCGTAGGTACTTCGGGGCATATTTCGAGCACAATTGGAAAAATACCATCCGGTTCCCACGATATATGAACATCCAAGGGAAACAGAGTGCGTCTCCTCTTTCAATAATACACAAAACAGGGAAATACTCGTAAAACATAATAATCGAATATTTTGGAAACTTATTAAGAATAGGAAATTTATATACATACCTAAAACGATATGTTTGTCTGTTATAATAATATACAAGTTATTCTGTAATGACTTCAACTTTTTTATTATATTATGACCAGATGAATATTATAGCGTTGAATTTGTAAATCAAATACATACAATACATATATATCTACAGAGAATAATGAAAGAAAATAATTATAATTAAACTCTTCTTTGATCTCACATAACTTTACTCACAATACAATGTAAATTATCTTCTAGTACCATTTCAGGATCAAACAAAAGTAATTTGTTTCTAAATTAAAAGAAATAATGAAGGTATGTAACAAACAAGCAATACATGGTATGGTTTCCTTAGACATTTTTTCCATATAATATACCTTCACCTTATTTAAAATACAAACTGAAGTATACTCCTGCATTCTTTAACCCAGGTACCTTTTTTTTTTTTTTTTTTTTTTTTTTTTTAATCTTTATTTGAGAAAAAAGAGGGTTTAATCAGACATGATCATGCCACCCTCATTGGCACACACACAACACTATCTACACAAAACAGCTTTTTTAAATAACATGTACAACATTTTCGCATTTTCTGATAAAGGATATGCAAGAATGCTATTACATGCACCGAGTTCATACAAATCAATACCCTTCTCATTAAATAATTTAACCCTCTCGACCTTATTTCTAGCACATTCTACTAACACGTGGTACACATCTTCTGTAACACCACACTCTGTACACATTGGCGAATTTATTTTACCGACTAGAAACGCGAAACAGTTTAACGGAATGTGACCAGAACGCAGTCGTAAGGCAATCACAATATCCAATCTAGATAATGTAGATCCAATGAACCAAGGAGATCTTGTAAGGGAAGGTTGGATTGTCTTATACCAGATGCCTTTTGTTAAAGCTCTTTCATCAAAATATTCCTTCCACCTGTCTGCACACTTTTTCTTCACCAAAGGCAGGTAGTCAGTGTATAAAGCCAAACAGTTGAAATGGATTCCCTCCGTGACGGCTTCCCTAGCGAGGTTGTCTGCTGCTTCATTTCCCGGTATGCCAATGTGTGAAGGTACCCACTGAATTTTTAGAAATTTATTTTTGGACTGGAATTGTTTCAGGGAATTTAAAATGCTGTACGCTATCGGTGTACCTCGCACATTCGAGGTGCAACGAGCCAAATGATATATTGCACTTCTGGAATCTGTTAAAATGACGTATCTGCCAGCTTCAAAGGAATCAATATATGAAATAGCTTCAGCAATAGCAATCAATTCTGTGTACATAATCGAAATATCAACATCAATACAAAATTTAATAGAATTATTTATTTGTGGATCATAAATTGCTAAACCACTACATCCAGAATTAATATCTTTGGAACCGTCTGTGTAAATTTTATAGAAATTGTTATAACTATTATCCAAAAAACTAAGACAAATATTTTTTAGTTCGCATATTGGATATTCATTTTTTGGTTTGGAAATGGACCTAATATCGGTTTCAATAACTGAATGGACATCTATACTACTGACCCATGTATCAAGCGAGAACATCTCTAACTGATGACTGCTATAAATAGATAAAGGACAAAGCTGTTCATGAACCGTAGCTAACAGGGGTTTCGTTCTGCGTCTCCAATAAGAGTCTTGACACCTAGCACCTAACTCATTTAACACACTTATTACTCCACTACCTGACATCGACTTATTTTTCAACCAATATTTGTTAGCAAGATAATATCTACGAATAAAAAGTGGTGGGAGGTGTAACTCAGATTCCATTACATGAATAGCGGTACTTTTAATAAAACCTCCGATAACACGCATACATTGGTTTTGTATTCGATCTAATTTTATTAAATGAGATTGACAGCTATTACCATACAACATACTAGCGTAATCAAGCCTACTACGAATCATAGCCAGATAAATACGCCTCAAATGAGTCGGGTGAACGCCCCAATCCGTGCCAGATAACACTTTAAAAATATTTAATAGTCTAAAACAACTAACCCGTAACTCGTTAATGTGTTTTGACCACCGCAACGATCGGTCTAGCCATAATCCTAAGTATTTAATATTGTCTACAATCTTCAATTTCATACCGTTAACATATATGTCAATATTTTCTTTTTTGTAACTTCTTTTAAAAATACAAATTTTACTTTTTGATGAAGATATTTGTAGTCCGATATCAGTAATTAGATCCATAAACTTATTTATCGACGTTTGTAATTGAATCCTACCTTCTTCTAACGAATCACTAATTGTATATAGTAAAAAATCGTCCGCATATTGTGAAATGTAAATATTTTGAATACTTTTACAAATATTAATTGTAGTAATATTAAATAATAAAGGTGAAAGAGGATCGCCTTGAGCTAGACCGTGACATGTACTTCTACAAATATAACGATTGTTAACTAAAATTTTAAGATGTCTTTCTTTTAAAAAACTCCATACATATCTACATAATTTAGAATTAATCCCTACCCGCTGCATAGTACTTATTAAGCAAACTATGTCAACATTATTGTACGCGTTATCTACATCAATGAATGAAGCAATGGAAATTTTATTCTTTGCAAAACCGGTTTGTATTCTTGAAACCAGACACGTGAGGTTATCTACTGCGGAGCGACATCGTCTAAAGCCAGTAGTATTTGCTGAAAAAAGATTATTTCTCTCCATGTACCACTCTAATCTTTTGAGTAGAATGCTATGAAAAGTTTTACAAATGCACGAAATCATAGATATAGGACGAAAAGATGCAGCTGTTTCTGAGTCACGGCCCGGTTTAGGAATCGGAACAATAGCAATATCTCGCCATTGAGTAGGTACAAAACCTAGGTCATAAAATAAATTAAATAACATTAATAATATATTTTTACCATTATCAGGTAAATGGATCAACATAGAATAAGATATCTGGTCACATCCGGGTGAAGTATCTTTGTGCCGCATACAACGATCTAACTCCTGGCTCGTAATAGATACATCAAGGCTTGATTTAAGCGATAAAAAAAAAGGTTCATTCGGGATAACATAATCAGGAGTTAAAGTACAAAGCAATTCATGAATTATTTCACTATTTAACTGAGTTCGAGAACGTTTACGACCTTTGAACCATTGCATTTTCTGCCACATCTCACTTTGAGTAATTTTATTATTAAATGAAGAGCAATAATCGTGCCACGCTTTATTTCGAATTTGACGGAGTAGTTTTTGACAGTCGCGAATTTTAGTCATTAATTTTTCAAGATTATTGGGAGTTGGATTACGACGGAATAAGGATAAAGCCAAACGGCGTTCTGCTATAATTTTAGATAAAACCGGTAGCCAATATGGCTTAGGTATAAACTTACTATTGAGAATACAACTCATCCTGATATATGGTATAAAATAATCCGCTGCTTTATATAAACAATCTATAAAATTATCATAAGCTTTTTGCGGGTTATCACTACAATAAACGTAATCACTAAGCAACAACTCCAAATATTTTTTATAGGAAACCCAGTCTGCATTTTTAAAATTACGACGTAAAATAACACTACTAGTTTTTTGATCAAAATACGTAGATATCATAATAATAAGGTGGTCACTACCTAACGTTTCATTTATTGTTCTCCAATTAAACTTTATCGCTATATCAGATGATGCCAATGAGATATCAGGTGAAGATTGTTGCAGTATATTATTAATTAATTTAATACGTGTTGGACTACAAATATTATTTAAAATAACATAATTACTTTCTAAAAGAGCATCATGTATCTGTGATCCACGTGAATCTGTTTTATTTGACCAGTTACTATGATGTCCATTAAAATCTCCTAACATAATGGATTTTCTATCTATAAAATTAAATAAATGTTCCCAGTCAGTTTTATTAGTACGCACAGAGGGTGCACAGTATACGGATAAAATATAATTAATATGTGAACAATTAAAAATTTTAACAATAAGAACTTCAATGTTTGAATTACTAGCTTGATAATTACACACACAGCTACTAATTGAATTATGGATTAAAATGGCAACTCCTCCGTACGAATCCGATCTATCATTGCGAAAAATATTATAGCCACTTAGTTTTAGTGGACTACCAGGTTCTAGCCACGTTTCATTAAGGGATGCAATATGGATTTTCTCTTTGTATAATATATGTTCTAATGCTAACAATTTAGGACGCAAGCTTTGTGTATTCCAATGAATGATATTTAACCTCAAATTTTGATTGCTAGCCATCACTGAAGTAGTCCAATACCAATTTCAATGTAGGCCAGTTCGATACACTTTCAACAACTACCAAAATAAGCCATTCTAGGCAGCACTTAATAACACTGTTTATTTTATTTTGTATTGATATATCTCTTACTTTTAAAATCGCTTTTAATCTATTTAAAAGTTCGCTAAAATTCACATCTCTTTTCTTATTCTGTGTCGCCTCTTCCTGTTTATCTCCATTCCAAATTGGTTTATTAGAGTTAGTTGTATTTTCAAACTGATATACAGGTTTTTTGGACTGTTTCTGTTTCTTGGACGTAAGAGGTGTAGCTTTTCCATTCATATTATCAGTTTGGTGTACAGCAGCTCGAGTAACAACGTTCACAAAGGACGGGCCCTGATTTGACCCTGAAAGTACCGACTGGACCAGTGCTGAAGGAGACATATTAGGCTTTTCGTTCTGTTCAACTCTTCGCTCCTCTTGGTCATTGTATCTATTTGGCACGTACATTGTTAGGGCACGTCTGTATGTGCAATTGTATTCAGCCATTAATTCTCTAAGTTTCTTTTCTTTAAGATATGATGGACAAGATCGGAGCAGCGACATGTGTTGCCCGTTACAGTTCACACACTTAAAAACAGTAGTGTCACAATTTTCGTGTTGATTACTACACTTGGGGCATATAATTTTTAAAGAAGGGCATCTTTTCGCTATGTGACCGAATTTCCAGCAACGTGAACATTGAGACACCGGAAATACATATTGTTCCACCCGTATTCTAAGGCCATCTATATTTACAAACGGTGGACGAAAAGACCCTTTAAAGCAAAGACGCACGGACTCACTAGGTGACCAACCATTGACATCTGGGTTACGCTTCATGAGTCTACTTGCGGTGATAATCACCCCTGGTTCCGGACAAGAAATATTTTTTCGGATGTCCTCTTCTTGAATATCGATATCTATATCTTTAATCACGCCGTAGCATAAATTAACTTCCATAGCTCTCTGAATTCTCCAGCCTCTTTCAATCAGTTCCTCACAATTTTCTAATTTAGCTGCTGCAATCTCACTCGTCATGTCTACCCGAATCTTATATGGATTTATATATTTAATTCTATCTATGGCCGTGATACCCGACTTTTGAAATATCTTCGCTATAGCAAACTGTTTCGGAATTTTTTCAGCAGATGAAATATAAATCTCAACCTTTTCTTCTTTTGGTTTATACTTCTTCTCTCTACCCCGTACAACCGTCCACTCCTCTTCATCTTCCTCCTCTCTATTTCTTTTAATAGGTCTCTGTTCATTATTGTTACCTGAAATGGGCAATTCGTTCTCTTTTATCTCTGTTATCATATCAATCTCACTAAGGGAGCTCACTTTACTTCTCAGATTCGATGTATCTTCTAAATAAACTTCGTTTGTAATCTCGTCCATTGTCACTAAGGCGGCCGCCGGCGGCGGCCACGTGATATATATAGAGGAATATCTGAACCCGACGGCGGACGCACGCAATAACGTAAACAAAATAATTACAAAACACAAACACCTCGTTCGAGTGCCGAGACGAGACTGCCAGGTACCTTGTAGCTTACTAAATGTTGCTTCTTGTATCTTACGTAAATGTGTAATAAATAGTATAAAAAGCTTTTGCTGGATTCAAACAATTACCTAAAACCTTGCCCTTTTCTGAGTAGCAACATGTTCTGTAAAATTGGGTACTCGTATCCGTTGTATTCTTTCCAATTCGAAAACCATATTGCGCTGATGCGCAATGTGATCAGATCGATAGATCTGATAACGTGATAACGTTCTTTAATATTATACAAAAAGTTGTTAGGACAGAAAAAGGTGTTTTTTTTGCACAACTTTTATGAATTGTGTTTGGGTAACTATTGATTTTCTTAAACTTTAAAAAAATGACGAGTTCCCTATTTAAGGGATGAACGATTTTATATTTTAGGCTTTTATAAATATAGTTTAATATATGACACTTATAGTTAAATCATGTCTAAATGTCTATAATTTGACTCACGTTTGATCCGAAACTACATCAGATATGGCGAGAGGGATTGGAGTATTTCTCATTTGTTTCGATTCGTTGCACACCCATTTTATAATTGAATTGTATTTTTCTTTTCCATCCTAGTTATATGATGGGCTTGTTGAGGAATGTAATTTATCAAAATAAAACAAATAAAATATTTATATTCATAGATTTGCAGATTAAAACTCAACACTACTAAATATCATAAAAGGTTAACCTTTTAGATTTCAAATATAAAACTAGCATATACTTAATCCACTTCCTAAGTAAGAACGTTATTACAAAATCATATATTAACAAAAGTGCCAATTGAGCAGAATAAAGTAGGTATAAAATAGTTTATCTCCGATTAGAGAGAGCGAGGATGATGATTATTGATGATATAAAAAATTATCTAAAAGTAATTATTTGAAATACTAGTAGAAAGTATAATTCAATTTTAAATTTTGTTTGCTTCATTGTTCTAATTTAAATGTACAACTCTTAATTTTCATCAGCAACAAGTTTTTTTGTGTGTGTGTGTGTGTGTGTGTGTGTGTGTGTGTGTGTGTGTGTGTGTGTGTGTGTGTGTGTGTGTGTGTGTGTGTGTATGTGTGTGTGTGTGTGTGTGCGTGTGTGCGTGTGTGCGTGTGTGCGTGTGGGCGTGTGTGTGTGTGTGTCCTAATAATAAACGCTCGTCCGTGTAAACCAAATACGGGTTAGGATTAATATCTAATTAATGCAAAAGGTAAATGGTAAATTGAGAGTACATTTTACTTCTAAATATTTAATATATCATTTGATCAATTTATAAATAGTACAATTAATGTCGAAATATTATTGAATTCATAATTATATTGGTTACTGTGTGAGCTGTCTAAAATTTAAATTCATTGTCTGTAATAGAGACTAAAATTTATGTACTGTTTCTTTTTACTTAAATAATAGTTTTGAAAGCAAACAAATGATTAAAAACTTTTGAACTCGTTATGATAACATCGTGACAATGATTCTTCTACATACACCAATGTTAACAAAATGTAGTGATAAATTTATATAATAATGATATGTAAGGAGACGCACAGAATTTATGATTATTTAAAAAAATAATGATAAATTGACTTGATACTTAAATCAGAATTAAATAAAGATGGTATTGGTAGTTCAAATGAAATAACAACTGCAACTCCGTCGGTTCAAAAGTCACGATTCAAAGAAGTTCGACGGAAACGTGCTCGCGGATACAATCCTGAATAATCTAAGGATTACGACCAGAATAAGAAACCTATTATATGATAGATTAAAACATTTTTGTTATTTGATAATATGAATATGCGTTTTCTATTGATGAAAAATTTACTACACAACAAACTGTTAACGTTCTTTAAGCTGCCTCACGCGTAATTAAATCCATTTATTTCAAAAGATATTCCCATAATAAACCACACAACGCTATCAGAAATCTGCGTTAAAGAAAGCAATAAAACACTTTTATGTGAGGTTTATGTTAAAACACAGCAATAAAAACAATTTCCTGAGTCGAATGAAATCTGATTGAGCGGACTCAGTGAAAGTAACCAATGAATAATAGACGAAACATTTATTAAATAATATTAATCAAATTATTTACCTGCTTGTTGAGGATTTTGTATTTTTCATAAGAAACCACTATTATACAATAAGAAATAAAATTTTGTAGTTTTTTTTATTTTGAAGTCCCACAAATAGATAATCTTTTTAGAACCGTTGTATAGTATCTGGAAAGATATCAATAACGATATAAGTTAAGGAAAAGGCACTTATTTCGTGATTATGCGATACAATTCAAATTAAATTTAATTCGTTAGATATTGTTATTCCGTGTAAATATTCAAACATACACTCGGAGTAATCATTCTTTGCTTTAATCACTACGACAAACTACTTTTGAGATGATATTCGAATTTGACAATTGGTATTGTTTTAATACTGCGGCGAAAATTAAATAGTTCATGCCTCCATCATAAAGGGCTTTATCCCTCCTATAGACATGTCCAAATTAAAAGACTTGGTATTTTTATTCTTAATAAAAAATAAACTAAACATACACTAATCGGATTGTCAGTTGTAGTTTTAATATGAGAATTATAGCTTTAATTATATTAGTGAAACGATAAGAGGGTTATTTGTTTTTTGCTATTGAATAAATTATTTTTAATCAAAAATATATAAAAATAGTATTAAATAAGTTAAAAGCCAGTATGTGAAAAGATTTACCTCATTCAAGTGGCGATATATAAATAATATTTTTATAGTTTTAAAGTAATAAACATATATTTTATTTAGTTAGAAGATCTTTAGCGGATAAGCGACATAGAAGCTGATGATCGGGACTTATGTGACACTAAGTATAAAAGCCAAAAGTTACGCCCACAGCTTTAACGTGTCTTCACAGTATCGCGTTCACAATCAACCGTGACGTGATTTTAAAAAAATAATACTTTTATATTATTTATTATTTAAAATATTTTACATATATATTTATACAAGTTTATATAAATTTTTAATAGTATTTGTATTAAAGGTGTATGAAATGTAGGCTTTAATAATGTTTGTACGCCATTAATATGCATAGCCTCACCATAAACACTGTTACAATTAAAAATAAACAAAATATTACTTTTAAATTTAGAATATGAAATTTTTAAAAGATTTTTCATTGTTTTTTTTTATTTTCACGCCAATGTGTTGTACAATATTTCGCGCTGTTAAAATGGAGCGGGGTGATAAAGAGAACACAATCGCTGTGATTGCATTACATAAAGTAGATATGGAGTGATATATATATATATATATATATATATATATATATATATATATTTAAATCCTCTATAAAGTAAAATATATATCTTTTAAATAATAAATAAATTCGCTTTCTATTAGTCAAATGTTTGTGTAGCAATGGATAGATACAATGAAACGTCCTCTGTGTGTGAAAAAGATCAGACTGGTAATTTTTTAACTAATAATTTATAACATAATATGGTGGTAAAATCAAAAATATTGTTTACGGCTGAGATTTTTTTACAATTGAGCCATGATAATTTATAGTCTATAAAACAAATACAAACGATTGGTAGTGAAGAGTTATCCCATAGAAAGAATACGTACTGCTAATGATAACTGGCCTAAAAGATTAAAGGACTGTATTGCAACCAATGGAGACAACGTCGAATAAGCTTTATATATTTTAATGGTTTTTATTAAAATATTAAACTAACACACTGTGATAGTAAAAAATGCAAACTTACAATAAAATTCTGTTATTTTTCTTTTTAATAACATTTATGTCAAGACTATCTAATTAATTTAGTCAGGCGGTCTTATTGTGTTATACATCCGATAGTTAGATGTACCACAATTGTAATTTTATTCTTCGATCATTATCTAGGTTTCTGTGTTATAAACACAAAAGATCTTAAATAATATTGATTTAAATATTATTTTAACAAGCAACACATTTATTTTTGCGCAATCATTCTTGTAATTTGAATAAATACGTAAAACTATATCGGTGCTTATTTAAGCAATCACATGTTTTTATGGTTTCATAATAACATGTGAAATCATAAAAACATGTCAACAAATCGTGCTCTGTAACAGTGGTTTTAATTACAGTATGCGACGAACATTCAGATATAAATTGAAATAGTAAAAAACTTTCGTTGGGGAAAAATATATGAAGCTATAAATCAACGATCATAGCACGGTGTTCGAAAATTTATCTTCACTGATAGTAGTAATGCAGAGGATCGCTCAGACGACGCAAATCACGTTATTATAATATCGGGATCGTAAACGTATTCTCGAAGATAGTAAAGCGTTTTTTCGTTTTGGGAATAAATTCATAATATTCTTTAAGTTTGGCCTGAGTTATGTATTGGCAGACAACAAAGTTATTAAAAAATATTTATTTATAAAATATTTATTAATACAAATACATGTTTACTTGATTAAATCTACTACAAGACTAAAATTAAATATTATAATTAAATCTTATTACAAACAATCATAATTGATGCTTTCCTCGTAAGCGGGAATCACTGCTTATGCTGTGATAACTCCTGATGGAAATATTTTGGTAAATTATTATATAAAGTTTTTAATTCAACTTTAATAGTCGGTCAGTTTCAAGCTATAATCTATACTTGTAATATATTTGTATTCGATCGATTTGATTGCTGTCTGTAGATAGAGATAGAGAATGTGTTTATGAAAAATCATAACTGAAGTAACGAATAGAACCCAAACCAATACTTTCCAGAGTTTTTGTCTGTTTGTATGTGTGTTTATTTGTCCGTGCATTGTGCGCACTCCTCTCTGGAACGGTTTGTCTGACTTGAATGTGTTATGGTAACTTTAGATACGACTAAATGTTTTTTATTTATTGAAATCGGTAGACAAATAAAGTACGTTTTTTTTGCGTTTGAAAAAACTATTATTAAGAAATAGTTTAATGCAAGTGCCTAAAACTTTTAGTAAGATTCTGATGGTTGAAAGTCCGCACGTCAAAAAACGCGTGAGTGAATACAACTAATTAGTACGAATCATATTTCTGTATCTTTTATCCTTCCATACTCTCCTGTTACTCGTCATCTCTGTACACACTCCCTTCTTCTCTATATCGTCTTTCACGTAGTCCATCCATCTTTTCTTCGGCCGTCCTCTACCTGTCCATCCCTCCACTACCATACCCAGCACTCTTTTGGTCACATGCCTTTCATCTTTCCTCATAACATACCATGACAGACGGCTACCTCAATGTTTTTTCTGTCACTGGCGTTTGATTTGATTTGGTTTAGTTTAGTTAAATAAGATAAGTTGTATCAAGTATTAATATTATCTACTAAATTATTCTAATCTGTGCACAAAAATTTGCAATTGAAAAGACAGGTTTGAAATGCTGGATATAATATTTCCGATTCGTCATCACCGGAATAACCAAGACGCGTTTGGAACCCTCGTAACCTTATTTTAAGTTGGAGATTGTCTTTACGAAAGGGCTTACTTCTTTCTATAAGTATACTATCAAAATAGGTCCTCATGTCATTACCTTTTGACCTACTCAAGTGATCGCTGGTATTGATTTAAGGTGGAAAAGATGGAAAATAAGTAAATAAATCAATAAAAATTACTCTCTTACTGGTGAGACTACTGTAAAGATATAAATACTTGACTGCTCTGAAAATTTCTCAAGAAAAAATAGGAAATACGTATTTAAACCGATTGAAAAATATAAAAAAAAATCCTTACCCTACACTTAGATATCGGAGATGATTCAAATTATGGTCCTTAAATTACCCGTTTTTGTTTCTTTTACAGTAATTAACATTTTTTTTGAATTTTAATTTACATGCCTTTTTTAGTGTTATATTTACCTCGACTCAATGTCGTTTACAGCACTGCCATCAAACATATATATCACAAACAAAAACAGTTATGTAATCTAAATCCCCGAATAAAATTGTGTATTGCTTTAATTGTAATAATAACATGTTAGAAATCTAGAATATGAGGAAGAATAATGAATCTGTTTTCTGCAGACATGTATGTTACCTTAAGTTACAATAGCAATAATAATACCTTAAAAATATTGCAACAATGTTATAACATTTATAAAAATGATTTGTACTCTGATGTAATAGTATACTTTATTAAACTTTACTATGTTATGTCGATAAAGTTAATACATTGGTTTCTAAATTATACAGCTATGCCGAATATTACCATGAATATATTATTCTTTTTTTATTAACCTCAACAAGACGTGTATATTACAAATGTGTGTGTATATAACAAATGTGTTTCCTGTAACAATTCATTGCAGTGTCCGATGTGTTTTGCATAAATCTAATTTTTTACTTTCGCGTATCCTGGACGTGTAAATTTTTTATATAGACATTTTATAATCCTTTTAACTATAATAATTATCATCTGTTCTAACTTGGCTGGATTAATTTTTCAATGGCAACTTTTTTTTTACACTAAAAAATATTTTCAAATAAATAGTTTGTTACACTTCAGAGTAGCTGGAATACCTGAAGAAGTCTCTTTATATGAATAAATTGTCTTTAGCACATATTATGTAGTTAGAGTCCATGCGAAAACTATGTACATAACTATGGGATAAATAAATAATTAAAGTGCCGACTCCTACTTGTAATATATATATTTTTTTAAGAATTAATATCAGATTAATTTTATAGGGAGTATTATAAAAAGGTTCTTAATCAAATGAATGACTTTTTTAGTTTAATTCATAGATCGTTATATAGAGTTAAATTTCTTTTTTTTTCTGTAACGAAAATTGTAAGTTTGTTCTACACACTTTAATTTTTTGATAGACAAAGATCAGATAATTTATTTAGAAACTGAAGTTTTCGACGTAAGTTAACTGATACTTTATCTGTAAAGTGCTTCGTTACTTAATAAAAATTTAAACCTGCCACGTGCGTGTTGAGCCACGAGCAACGTAAGGTTTCGTAGATACCAATGATGGATAGATAGATACATAGACATATACACCTGCAGGCATTTTGTAGATCTTTTTAAGATGTACAATTATATTATTTACATTGTTTATTAGTACATTATTTTGGTATATCTTCTAAGATTTAAACAGCGTTTGTTATGTAAGCGCACAAAAATGTAAATGAAATAGTTAACTGACTATTGCTATAGTTTTTCTTTTAAAATCGTTATATGTACTACATTCATGAATTTACTCACACCTCCAAAAGCAATCATTAAGGTGGCCTTAGGGGAGGGGGAAAATTGAAAACAAGAAGTTGCATTTTAAAGCTTAATATTTCACAGTCTCTTAATCACAAAATGTTTCTTACAAACCCACCGTATTTACAAGATCTATCTTACGATATTTCATATCATAGGGCACTTATCCCAAAATATAACTCCACTATACGCATAGAAAAGCTACACTAAAACAAAATTATAATATCGAGACGGGAGACAATTGAAATATACTAATTTATTTTTAATATCAAAGTTTTACTTTGATAAATATAAAAACCCGTTTGTAAAGTTTATAAAATTATATCTGATGGCTAAAAATATTTAATTCCTTTATTTATTTAAAAATATATATGATAGAACATCCTACGGTGTTTCGCTTGGACACATTTGGTTTCCATAAACATTGTTATTATTATTTTTTGGTACTGTTTCGAATATCAATTTAGGTATCACATATTTAGGTTCTTGTACATAAAAACGGAGTCTAGGAAGTTTTAACTTGAAACATGTAAATAATTTAAAACGAAAGCATTCATATTCCAAGGAATATTGTAATGTAGTAATATATATGTTGATAATATGCCATTTTTTCAAATAGGATTAAATTTGCTAAAGAGTTGAGTAGGAAAAGATGGAAAGAATATTTCGACAGAAGGTCTGTAGAAAAAGGCATTTAGTACAAAACGATTGAACCACAACTGTGTGATAGGCCCTTGTTTTACTACAGTAAACTATCACGACAAGATCTTATTATAGCTTTTCAGCTTCGTTTCGGACACATTCCATTAAATAAAATGATGAATAAAGTTAGTTCCATTATGCACTGAATGTGACCAGGTTGAGGATCTTGTAGTATTTAAAGTATTTGTTAGACCTAGGAGGTTGTAACTTTATTGAGCAAAGCGAACGAAGTGAGCGGAGCGTTTTACTGGAGACTTTTTGCATTCTTTGTCACGAATTGGCTCAAAAACTACTTGACGGATAATTATGAAACTTTGCAAACAAAAAGACACACATTATGCGATGGTTTTTAAAAAATAAATTTTGAAAAATATCATGGCAAAAAACTGTCATTGAAGTCAATGGGAAACAATGAGTGAATACACTGGGCTCGCTTCGCTCAATATGCAAACGGCACCCAAGATTTCGCGAGCGCAGCGAGTCGAAATTTAGGGTTTGTTGGCGCCCCTAGTACTTTTGTCGTAGATTCATTTACGTAGTGAACCTTTAACATTAATATTTACAGATAATAGACACTCATTTTTATTTATATCGGACATATCATGCCAATAGATTAAATTTTCGTCAATCTATAAAGCTTCATTTATGTGGTTTTTCTATGGGCGTGCTTTTTCGTGTTTACAATATTTTATATTAACGTTTTGGATAAAAAAGACTTCTCCAGGAAAGTAGTTACTGAACAACATTGTATTATTATGAGGTTGCTAAAACTATTATTATACTTGAGAAATGATTAGTTTATTTTCCAAACTTTCATTTTCTATTCCACCCTCTTCAAGCCTGTTTTTGTGAAAAACCTCGTAAAATATTTTTTATGTATCTAATTTCAACAAAACTTGTGAAAGTGATATAACACAAAGAGTGAGTAACTTTTGCATTAATATTATTAGTATGGATTATAACATTTCTACCATTTATACTACTACTTAATTTTGCTGACTATTTTGTAATAAACAATCTGAGAATTGTAATTATAAACATTTTAACTTTATTTTTATAGCACCATTTTTTTAAATAAAAACGTCAATGTTTTGACACCTATTGTTATAATCTCGACGAGTACAGAAAACGAATACGTTGTTCATGTAGGTTAATCTATGACATTTTATAGTTGTAGTCTATCGAGAATATAACAGAAAGAACTTTTTTTAGTTTTTTATTATTTAATTAGCTTGATTTGCTTTGGTTTAGTTTAGTTAAATAAGACAAATTTTATCAAGTATTAGCATTATCTACCAACTTATTAAGAATTGTGTACAAAAATTTGTAATCGAAAAGACAGGTTTGAAATGCTGCATATAATATTTCCGACATCGTCATCACCGGAATAACCAGGGCGCATTTGGAACCCTCGTAATCTTATTTTAAGTTAGAGATTGTCTTTACGGAAAGGCTTATTTCTATAAGTATGGTATCAAAATAGGTCCTCATGTCACTGCCTTTTGACCTACTCAAGTGATACCAGCGGATATTGATTTAAAGTGGAAAAGATGGAAAAGAAGTAAATAAATAAAGTTAGTTCCTTTATGCACTGAATGTGACCAGGTTGAGGATCTTGTAATAGTGGAACTTGTAGTATTTAAAGTATTTGTTAGACCTAGGAGGTTGTAACTTTATATTATCTCATCCATTATGAAATGACGCGAAAAATTAATATAAATTAGTAGAATTAGCTATCAAAGAAAAATAATTTTGAAATGTTATGTAATCTAATCTATTCTTTGTATATTTGCTAACACAGCGACATAGTGCAATGCGACTCAGCTCTTTAACATAATAAAGAAAAAGTCTTTTTCAGAATGATTGAAAATTTAGTTAGATTCAATACTCGGTCAACTGGTTATAGCGGACACGAACTTATAAAATATTAATCATAACAAAGTTTATACAGCTTTTAAATATGGAATATATCTTAAAATAAATGATTAAGTATAAAGTAATATAATATCCTTATTTCTCATTTTTGCGCCATAGTTATAAATAGGGCAATTTAAAAAGACATGTCCGCTAAAGTTTCTTTCGCTGGATTTATGGCAAAATTGATTTCCGGCTATCTGTTTTCCAGCATCTTAGTTTGTGAAAATGACGTCATGTAAGAGTAGTATTGTAGTGGAGATGCCAGGCATAATCTGTTACATTTATGGATTGTTATAAAGTACTGTCAAAATATTATCATATATTCAAAAGTTATTCTAAGTATCTCAAATGTTAATAGGTATTTCAAAGATTATAGTTTTAAATGTTTATATCTTATATATCATTGAAGTCTTTATATATATTGAAGTCGAAAACAAAAACAAAAACTAATTGTCATTATTTTTTACGTAAAAGTAGGTAATTAAGATTTTTTTATTAATAAATGGAGTTGAATTTGTATTATAAATAAAAGCGACTACCTGTGAGTGATTTTAACTGAGTTGTACCTCGATTACTGCACACATACAGACGGATCATTTATATATACACAGTTGATGTAAACACGAGTGTTCACTAAATGGAACAATTTAATGTTATGGAACAAATGACTCGGTACATTGGTTCAGGTAATTGTTGTAAATCATGCATTTTGAATCATGTTGTACTATTTATTATGACAATTGTATTAACTTTTGTAACAAATATTTTAATCATGAATTGTACTCTAGAAAGTTAAGATTGAAGTTATATCTTTAATTAAGATTGCAATTATATTTTTATAAAGATCGAAATTTAATTTTTTCGACAAATAAAAGAAATTTTAATTTTATTTAATTTCTACACGAATATAGTTTAACAAATAAAAAATAAGAATCTGAATCTGCGTTGTAATTGCACTATTTATGTAGAATATGTATTTAGTATATACGAGTATGTATGTAGTACGAATATAAATAGTGTATAATTGTGTTTGTTTTTTGTTTATATTTTGTTTTAATCAGTTTAATTTGCTTAACGTACATCAGCTTGGGGCATGATTGTACAAATATAGATTTTTAATAAATATAGTCAATTTTTTCGGGAAAATGATTTTCAGCATTAATTATACCTTCTTGACTTTTTGGAAAATTAAGATTATTTAAATATAATAAAAAACCACAACGAAGTAATTAACATAAGGAAAGTAAATAATGTTAAGAAAACATACAAATAACTTTAACAATGAACTTGCTTTGATCTTTTGACTTGCTTTTAAGTTTAAATACTCTAACTACAAAGAATACACATAATTATCTAAAAGTAAGTATTGTGTAACTTTTTTTTTATAAAGTTATACACAAAGTTTAAGAACAAGAAGCTATAAAACTTAATAGTTTGTAACACCACTTGTATATACTTTTTTTAAGAATATTTTGTAAACTCTAAAAGTACGACGAAATATAAACTAATAAATTTATACCGTATCCTTATCACTTATTCTTAAAGCAAATTGAAAGTTTAATTATATGTTGTCATCATAAAAGGAGTACTACGTAATTAGATATAGAAATTATACAGAACTAATATTAGTTTCTCTTACACACGGAATACGTCTGAGGAGGGTTGTGAAGACGAGGGCTATATAAACAGAGAAGTGCGCCTCAGAAGAGTTGCTTCATATCGAGGCTTCGTCACGAGCGCAGTGACCTAGTTACTACTTTTCTTTTACGTTACCGTGATATTGATGTTAAAGTATAAGTACTTTGGTTAGTGGTAAGTAATTCTTACTGACTTGTTATAATCTAAAATATTGACATTTATTTTTTATGACAATTTATCTGGGACTTAAAATTGTTCATGTTAGTTTTTTTGTAATTCTTAAATATTATACCATCCCAGACAATAAATAAGAAGTTTAAGTTAAGTTTAAGTTTTAGTTAACTAAAAAGATAATTAAACAATTATTACTATATAATTTCATAATATAAGTACATGCAGTTACTACTTTTGGATCTGAGGTTCCATTGGGGACGTTTTTCAGCACTGTATTAAAATCATAAAAATATTTTCATACCCTACTATGACTTGTGAAGTATATTTTGATATTCTATCTATTCTTATCATACATTACATCAAAGCCAGACTGTCACTCGCCGACGCGACGTCGGGGGTCTGCGAGCTAAGTCTATTCGTACCTACTTAAAGCACCCACTTTCCAAGATGTCGCTTTTTCCGAAGTGGTCTTGAACAACCTCCAATGATTTATGTTTCGCTTGCTTCACTTTCAAACACAAGCAGAATAATTACAAAAAAAATGGTGAAGCGTGAGTATTTCCTTAAGTAGTCTGATGGTTGTATGACTTGTCAAGGAAACTAAATAATGTATTAATGCATACGTTTTACAATACAAATTTATTTTATTGACTTTCATAAAATTTTACCAAATTAAATAACACTGATAATAATTATCTTCCAAACACCGTATTCTGGTATGTTGTATAATAAAGTTTGAATATTAAAATAAACCACACGGACAATTATATTTAACCCTATGCAGTATCTGCAGCAGCAGTAACATTGTTAAAAGTGTATATTATTTAATTTGGTATTTTTTAATGATAAAATTAAAATTGACATATCAATACTTATGATAGACATTATTAGAACTAACTGGTGATTATACAAAAAAAAATCGAACTTAATAAATAGAATAGAAAGAGAACAAATATAATTCTAATATATTAAAATAAACTAACAGAAATTAATAATTTTAATGTAATTTACTTTCTATTCAAATCACTTTGAACTTGAGTAATAATTAAACTTTGAAATGAAAGTTTAAGAAACTTAAGAAACGTGTACAGTTAATATAAACTTTTTGGATAAAGAACAACTAAATTATTGATTAAAAACAGTGTGAAGTAGTATTTTATGAAGAAATATCTGCATGAACTTAATTCATAGCAATGAGAAACCAATTTTTCTTTCTAGAAACGACAAAATAATAAGTCTGAAAGAAATAAATCACCGCAGAGTAACAGACGGAATAAACTTGGCGGACATATCTTTTAAATCGCCACTCTGTTATAATGGTATAACATTGTCAAATGTGTCAGAGGAGGACACTTTATACTGCCTTTGTGTTTATCTTCTTCTTCATACAAGCAATTAAACTACTGTGTTTATTGTATTTTTATTTACTAATAAAAAGTATATGAATACAGGAATGAAATGACGGGTATTTTGCTATCCTATTTAACATACTCGTACTTCATAAATTGTACGATTTAGGACAAATAAGAAAATAAAGATTATTATTAGTCTTAATTATATTCCTTTGTTTTTTTTAATCAATCCATCAAAATTGAAACTACAAAACCAATTTCAATAATTCTCTCCTTTAAAAATTTGACCGGACATATACGACGAGATATAATAACACTAATTAATTGTCCTCGGAAGAAGCCGTAAACAAAGATACTAAAGCTACTTAGATATAATGTTAATATAACAACTATACAAAACTATAGCCTTTATTAACTAAAATACCCTTAGATAAGGTGGATTTTATAAAATTATTTAATCACTAAATAATTGTTTAAACTAAAATGTGGGTTGACGTTACTTGCTTAACACTGCATGAAATAACGTATAACCTACTATAAATAAATACTAATTGCACAAACCATTAAATAATAAGTAATTGTTTTCTATTTTCATTTCATTTATAGATTATTTGTTATTATGGAAAAATCCAATGGCCATACTAATGGCCCTGATGACGTCATCAGTACTGGCCTTTTTTATAAATTTAATCAGCGCTTCAAATCCAATATATATACATATATAATATAAAATATATGTTTTTCATATTAAGAAAAATAAATTAAGAAACGAGCAGAAAAAAAATATTTTATTTTTTTTCTAAACTTTACTTCAAATATTCATCAACTATGACATTATTACTAAAATGTATTACTTTATCAATTATGTTACATAACATGACCACTTACAGGGTATCTTAGCTGTTAATACTTATTTGGTGACAACCTCAAACCGATTCCACTTCAAATAATACTACTGTCGCTTTGACTGTCACTATATACGTATTATAGATTTCACTATCACTTATTATTTCTTTTATTGTAATAATCGACTATTCAAAAGTGCGTGTTAATGCCTACTTGAATAAAGATATTTAGAATTTGAATTTAAGAAAGTGATAATGTTATAATTTTGGTAGTAAAGTCAAAATACTATTTAATTAAATAGTGCATTTTATCTCCAAAACTAGTCATTTCGGAATCATACTTTGGACTTGGAGTATACTCGGTTAGAAGCTTTTATAAATTGGCATATTGGATAACTTTTTTTAATGTTTGTATTAAAAGTAACCCATTTTTTATGCTAACGCTTCAAATAGAATTAAATTTTGCGCCGGATTCCACAACGATAGTAATATTTTGAGTTACATATGTTACATATGTAGTCACAAATTGTAGTGTTCATTCCAGATGAATCAGGAGGTAACAGATAAAGTAATGAAGGAACTTGGCATGTTAAAGGCATTGTGTCAGCGACTCTTGACCTCAAAGACAGACCTGTGTGTGATCCGGATCAGTATGTAGTGTTTACTGATGTTGAGAAATATAGGGTATGGATAACAAGTTATTTGAAGGAAAAGGAAAAAGGGGAATTATAATTTTAGAACCATAATATAATATATTTTACAATTATTCTTGTCTTAGTGTCACTTTAAATCTACTTTTTAATTTTTTATGCGTTGTGTATGGTTCTTTATAGTAATATACTTTAAAAAATAAATTATTTTTTTTACAACTCTAAGAGTGTGTCCTTAATATTACAGAAAGTATTTTTTACACATTGCTTTTTCAGTGTTAAATCATTAAGTATCACAACTGTCTATAGTTAAGTTTGTTTAATTACACTGGAGCATTAGCACACCTTACACACACGTCACTTATCACACCACTAAAATCCCTGTAAGCAATATAGACCTACACACATAATCGGCGACATCTTTTTACATTTTTGTTGTACTTCCGATCTGACTTTTATCTGACAAGAAATAATTTGTAAATTTATGACATTAAAATAAGAAAGAAAAATTTTTAGTTTTAGGGTATTTAATATTTTTAAAATTTCGATGTTAGTAAATTACCTAACGTTTAAGGTATTTTAATAAAATGTTAACACTTCTTTTTGAGCAAATTTAAAATTTAAATTAAGAAAGTAAATTCCTTTGTATTTCTTACACAGTTACACAATAAGGCTAATTAAATAATAAAAATTAAGTGTTGGCAACGATTAAATTATAAAAATAAGTTAATAAAGACTTAGCAAATAAAAGCATGAAGACTTACAATCCGAGGTTCAATACTACAGAAATAATAGACTCACTCCGAGATTTATTATCATTACCGCTGCGCTTCATCACAATGGCGTTAATTGTCGTTAAACGGGTCGAATGCATTATTTCTGTTCATCGTTAATAGGTTACGCGATATAAAAGTTCATTCAGACTAAATAACACTAATACTGTCAAGTATTAATAAAAATGTCAATGTGTTTTGGATAAATACCATAATGCAAAGTTGTCAAATAAAAGAGTTACAAAAAAACAAGTTAGAAAAGAACTGTGTCGTTTTGGAAGACCGATAAAAGTATTTTTTTATTTTATTCTTCATACAAAATAAATTGTACATTGAGGAGTTAGTTACTTTATTACAGCTTCCATTTCTATCACATATAAAAATGTCTGTCGTTTAATTTAAATATTAAATTGTAAACAAACAAACAAAAAAAAACTGTAGAATAAAAAATATACATTAGTAGTCGAGAAAAAACATTGAAATAAGCTTAATGAAAGTGCACAGAATGAAACCTGATCTTTTGAAAGGCTGCCAAGGACGTATGTAATGACGGTAGAGACAATTTATACGACGCAAGAATGGATAATGTCCTTGAAGTTTAATTCTTTCGGTTTTGGGTAAACGTTAAGTGGTACCGCTACACATGTGCATTTAAAAATACATTTTTATACATAAAAATGAAAATTTGCAAAACTTATGATAATTATTGTAAAAACGAAGTTCTATTCAACAAAAATGATTTTTTTGTTTTAATGAATCTAAATTTAATAGTTAATATCGTGGTGGTCGTTAATTTTAAGTAAAAATCTTTATTCAAATTACGGGGATTTTATTCACTTTTTATGGAATTTTTAAAAGTAAGTCACATAATTATGATTTATTTTTTTTTATTTTTTTTATTATTTTTATTTTTCAGGGACTTATATCCAACTAGGACACGTCAGCCCCATCGTAGCCTAACTTATATAATAGATATTCTTAATAGTTATACAATTTAAAGGATATAACACTAACTGTCAATAAATATATTAATTAGAGGTATAAAACCTTCTGTTGCCGGAAGACAAAGTACGTTTGTAACACCACTCAAATCAAATTTGCTTATGTTGTATTTCTGCAAAAGATTGTTCCTCTGCACTTTAAATCTACTGCATTCTACTAGTTAATGCTGAACATCATCGATTATTTATGAATATTGATTATATATTATACCTATATCTAAATAGACATGTAATCTTAAATCCTCTGAAAATATTTAACCTCGTAGAAACCTAATAAGAGTTTCACGACATATATACAATAAGGATCACCATAATATTGTAAAGTCACTGTTGATACAGTTCCTAGGGGACGACAGATTAAAGATGGTTATTACAAAATATAGTTCTTAGCTGAAAGGAAAGACACGAGGGTACAATACAGATACCACGACCTAGAACTAACGAGATGCTCTTGGTACTTTGGGCAAAATATGTTGCGGGTAAACCTTGGAAATGGTTTTGCTAACTTTCCATATATTATTTATTTGTTACAAACCATCGTGCTACTAAGTAATAAATTAAAAATGTTGGTAAAGGATTATTTATATATTTAGTTTTTAACAAATAATAAGTTAACCGAAATAAATGGAAACCTGTCTTTCAGAACTCAAATTTAAATTAGTTATTTTACAAATAAAGTCATTTAAATATTAAATAGTTTAATTTTGTATTTGAATTTCAAATGGCCTTGTGTTGTCTGAATGTGTGCCTATAAGGGTGTAATGTACTTGAGGATGTGTATATAACATAAGCGTTCCTTTGTTTTATCCTAACCTAATATCAATAACCAATTCTTTAACTTTGCTTTAGAACTAAGATTGTCTGTTTAACACCTTAACCCTACAACTTTAGGATTAAGGTGTTAAAATTGGTTATTAACAATAATTCAATATAGATGTCTTCATTTTGCATTGCAATATAAATATTGTCACACTATTAGTATTATGTTTTCAGTTTATGTTTGCATCGGTGAATTTTTGTATTTTGATTGCAATAAGAGTTGAGCCGGAGAGCTCTTTTTATTTTAACATAAATGGTCAAAAGCTAATTCAGGATTAACAAACTTAGCTGGAACAGAGCTAAGATCAATAAAACCAGTTTTATTTATGTTATGAACAAAGAAACAAAAGACAAAAGAACTTGTATCAGAATCGACCTACTTTTCACTTTTAGTCCATTATTTTTGGCGAGGCAAAAAATTGCTCTGCTAATGCACCTATTGTGTGTATGTAGTATGTTCATAGTGATCGACCGCCATTTTGTTTTAATATAAAGCGGAACTACATACTAAACTGAGTGTCTTTCATAATACTGAGAAGGTTAAATACAACGACTAAAACATAAAACTGACTAATGTTTTATTTTGATCCGCCAAGTCGAGCAAAAAGGCATGGCACACGGCGAGGATAGTCCTTGTCTCGAAGAGATTCGTGCCATTTTCAAACCTCTTAGTAAATAAATTTATAAATCTGAAGCCTTCAGTAACCAAAAGTGTACTTTATAGCAAAAAAATCCCAAAATACATTTAATTCGAACCAGTAGTTTAGGAATTATTGCCATTCAAAGTTCCTTTATTCTGTCACTGAGTCTACTGACTTACCGACCATAAAAATAGAAGTGGTTCTTCCCGTCAATCTACAAAGTAAAAATTTGGTATAAAATAAGGTTTTAGTGTCTACATAAAGTATAAATATAGCTAAACTATCATAGATGAGGAAATGCTACCTTATTTTTTACATGCAATATTTTTTTATAGTCAAAATACCGAAACCTAGTGATAGAAGAGATGTTTCAATACTTTAATTTAACTTTAAACTTTTTTGGATGAAAAAGGAATAAACAAATAGTTAATAGCGGTAAAAAGAGAATCCATCCATCATCCATTTTCATTGTAGGTTTGCGCCTTCGATGTATCAATTAAAAAACCTGTGTTTTCTAGAATTTTTACTAAATTTGCTGCTTCGATACTATACGATTGTTTTTAATCCATGGATATACATTGTCAACTCCTACCAAAACTTCTTAGAAAAGCTAAGACAGGGAGAGGGCTTTGTGGAAGCCCGCAGCTAAAGCGCAAGACACGTATAGTTCCAGAAAGAAAAACAAGGACTATCTACAAACATAAATGAGATCCCATCAAAAACAAAACATTTGAAAAATGACTAAATCTCGCAACGCCACCTTCACCTTCAAATCACCTTTGGGAACAGCTCCAACCACTATGTCATAATTGATACTTTGTTAGTTTACTTTTGACATTTAATCATTGTCAGTATTAAGTTTTGTTATATCTTAATGAGTAGAGTGACGATATTCTTTTAAATATATCAAATACGGACAAGTTTGTATTGAGATTGGGTTATTTTCAAGTAACTTTTTAAGATATCTGTGTTACTTATTTATTAATCCAATAAAAAAAACCGTAATATGTCCAAGAAACGGTATAATTATTTTTATACTGTTTTCCATGTATTAATTTGATTTGTCAAATGTTTTGAAATAGTCCTAACAAAGGCCGTGAAACGTGAATTTGAATGGAGTCCAAATCAATCCTAAAGAAACGACGGTCACTACAAGAAAATAAAAAACAGAACTGTTCTATGAGAGCGCTGAGTTGTCTGTTTGCTCCTCTTTTAGTGTTTTCATTCAATTCTCTTTTAGACTTTAACCTTTTCTGTCTGGTTTCATTGTTTTGGCTCAATCTGAACTATTGTTTCTATATTTAAAGGATTTATTGGAATATAAAATTGTAATATTATTGTAACATTATAATATAATGATTAATTGTTTTATAGTAAGCAAGTATTTCTTTGCTTTTTTTTAAATTACAACTTTTGAATAATATTCAAAAGTTGTAATTTAAAACACGCGTATTGAAGTTATCAATTAGACTGTTATTAATCATAAATAAATTTTGACAGAACATTTTTTTATGTTATTTTCCCATTTATTAGTGTAAATTATATTTATTAAATATCTATATAAATAGAATTAAAAAACCTATAATTAAATTAAAAGACCTATAATCACGTGTATTCGTTGCACAGATAAGAATTAGTTACGCATAAATAATTGTTTTTCACTTTATTCATATTTATGTAGCTTTAAATTGAAACCAATAATATCAGAAAAGCGCTTTTATTCATAATAAAGAGTAGATTGGTTGGTGGGCTGGTTTACGTTGATATAAGGTAGTTGACGAGTTTGTGATCTCGAAACAAAACAGATTGCATTGTAATCTTATATTTTAATTCTATAGCATCTATAATATTTTTCGTTTGTATCGAATAGGCTCCAAAACTTCTGTTCAGTGCCGAAACATGGTCACTAGGTAAACAGTTATAACTTAGGATTACTTATAGAATTTTCTTGTAAGTGGCCTTGCTTAACAACAACATACGAGCTAGCTTGTATAAAGTAGTAACTGCTTCTTGCAAAAGATCACCAAGAAGTAACTATTACATACGAGGCGTGAGAAAATATATATAATAAAACCTTCCTCTCTGTTTCTAGGTCACAGAATTTAGTTTATAGATTGTAAAAAAAAAAAAAAAAAAATTATATATGTA
Source organism: Melinaea menophilus ssp. n. AW-2005 (assembly GCA_918358695.1). Lineage (NCBI taxonomy): Eukaryota > Metazoa > Arthropoda > Insecta > Lepidoptera > Nymphalidae > Melinaea > Melinaea menophilus. The sequence continues at coordinate 2,930,378 of OU911054.1, read as the reverse complement.
TACCAACATTATATTAATAGAGTATTTAAATTATTTATATCGGGCGATCTATATTCTTATACCCTTATGACCCTATAGGGACTACGTAGTTAGAGCGACTAGACTGTGTGTAATACAAAAAATATATTTACTATGCACGTGAGAAAGGAACTTGCAGTTAAAATAATATGCTGTTGTTTTATTATATTGTTATTTGTTTTTAACATTACATATACAGCATGCTATATGTGGGAATTATAATTATATATGTATATTGCATTGCAATTATATTTTGCATTGTTGGTATCTGTCTAGTTCTGGAATATATAACTATAGCTTGAAACAGTGATCGGTTTTCATCATTGAAGTGATCTTCAGTGATGAGATAGTGCGCTGTGTTTAATAATTTTATCTTATCTTTACAAGATAATGTTTTAATGTTTGCAATATAGGTATTTAAAGCTTCCCCTAGTATGTTTCCTTTTATTTGTTAATTTTTCAAGGGTTTGAACTGCAAAAGGTTCGTGAATTGCTTTTTTGACTACTATTAGGCTTTACATCAGAAGGATACTGACACTCGACAATCTTTGTAAGGGCAATCCAATTTCAGTTTATTTGAAAAGGTACAAAGTCTACTTTCGAGTACCCTTATAATTTTATTCGTTGGGGATTTAAATGTCTTCCTATGATTAATGTCTCGTTTGCGATCCTCAAGGGTGGAGTAATTATAAAAAGTGAGTAGAAAAGATGGATGAGACCGAACGAGTATTTGATTGAGCATTAATTTGAGTAAATTCAGTGATAATTTGTAAAAAGAAATAACCATGGAAACAAATTAACATAAAAAAATGTGAATGACTTGAAGTTGCCGGTACTTTTTGTTAGAAATATTTGATGTAAACTGAAATAAGTATCGTAAGATATTATCATATTACATTTGTTATCCAATCTGTTATCTCTCAAGGGGATATATTAGTTGCTACAAGTTCGCTCACTTCTTCATTGATTAACCGCTATATATGGACGTATGCAAAGCTGAACGCTACCACGGCCTAGGTTAAGATGTAAGAGATATTATATGATAAATATATCAGGACAGTTATAATAGATTTATAAGCCATGACATTTGGTATTACAAAGTGGGACCTTGTCAGACCATTATTATTTGTTAAAACCACCTCACAGTAATAACACCGTCGGAGAATTTTGTTGTCTGAAATTTCTATTAAGTACAATAAGTATATATAAGTTGATTATTATCTGAGTTTCAAAGTAAACTATAAACTTGTTTCTCAAACAATAAGAAATCTACGAGCAAGTCATAAGCCAACTATATAGAGATAATACGTCAACTCCACAATAATAATAAAATCCGTATATAATGATAATACAGCACAACTGCCTGTTGTATTATCTTTTCAATTCAATTATTTTTTAGCGATCGGCATATTTAACATGCAACTAATTTGTTATTTCAATTACTCATATATTGTAAATATGTAGTTAACTTTTTCTATGTTTTCCGTAGCGGACTGAGTATAATGTTTTATACATTACTATCAACCAAAATTACGAATATTTCATTTAATTTGAAATCCATTTTATTCTAATTAAATGATACATAATACGAAATTTCTACAAAATTGTATTTAGTTAAGTCAAAAAGCTTTTATATTTGTACGTGAGTGTCTGTTGGACCTGCGCCGGAATTATTTATTACAGCTTTGGATCTATACTACTATGTAAATGTTCTGGTTCTGTCGGTACATTTGATTTTATGTTTCTAAATTTTGTGACAAGTAATTGTCTTATCAGTCATTGATTCCAAATCTATTTTTTCACTGTTGTTGTTTACATTTAAAAACCGTTTGACGGTTCTTGTGTCTTATGGTGACGCAAATGTCACATTATTTGAGAAATCAATAAATTTTGTAGAATTGTATGTTAAATATTTTCATAATTAAAAAGTTGCATTTAAAAAATAGTATAAAATAAGAACTACTATCAAGTAGTCAAATTATGATAGAGAAAACAATAATCAAATCTTGTAAATATGTATTGCTTATATTTAATAAAAGGTAATATGTAAAGTTCACATAATAATCACGAGGCAGTGCGTTAAAGTTTAATAAAAATACAACATCATAAAGTAAACATGTTTAATTAAAGCGTGTATTTACAAACGCGTGGTGTGAGTAAGAGCGGCCACGTCGAGTAACCAACGAGGGTGTTTGACTAAATGGAACAATTTGATGTACATTATGTGCTTTTATTAAATATAATTGAATTTGAAGATGTTCTTAAATATTTACTTGTGAAATTATTTAACAAGGCAATTAATAATACTTCTGTGCTCTATACTTTGACATCAGAACAACAAACTATAAGTTCAGTAGAATTTCATTTCATAAATAGTAATAACAGACATTTATTTCAGATTAAGTGTCAATATTGATGTATCTCGATACAGTAACGAACTCATCGTTTGTATTATTAACACAAGGTCCTGAAACTATCAAATTAAATATTTATTTATTTATCTTCACGCCATATCCCTTGCGGGGTAGCCAGAGACGACGGAGCGCCAAACGCTATGGTCCCTGCATACCTCTTTCGCGTCGGACACAGTCATGAAGTTCCTCATACATGAATTTGTTAATTGTCAAGTTAATTAAATGATTCCTGGTAACAGTAAAGTAACCGAACTATCACTACTATCAAATAAATCACGTTCATGTTAACAACATTAATATATACGGAAAGGAGTTCTCAAGTCTTCGCTTAATAAATTTAGTTGCGTAGTTCATAAATAAGACAAATGCCTGGAGATTCGTTATATTATTTATGTATGTAATATTTCATATATTATTGGAGGTCCTCGGTCATCACTACATGTCCTTTCTGTCAATTGGGATATACTGCCAAATTCACATTTACTTCATTGTTTTTAAGATATATTGTGCGGTTTCCGTTAATGCAAATTCTGCTTAAACTTAGATACATAAAACACAAAATGTTTACAATATAAATAACCATGTATCTTGTTTTTATGTTGACGATACCTTCTAAGAGTTTTGGCAGTATAATTAACAATGGTTCAAAAAGTCAACTGTTTCAGTGTACTCTTTTAAGACCAACTGGTCTGAGATCATACATGTATATATATCAGTAGTTTATAAAAAAATGAGTAGAAGCATTCTGCAGTCAGTGTTTTGAAAACTGTTGCCACATTGTTAAATAAATTAGTATTACACTTAAATATTCTAAATATTATTTACTTTGAATATTACAAATATAAGAATTACCTTAATTAAACTAAATTTAAGATTTAAATTCAATTACATTTACGATTTTAATCTAATTTCGTAGAAAAAAAGGTAGAGAAAAATAATTTAAATTTCCTAAATAGTAACATAGAACAACTCATTATTCTATATATTGTATTTTATTCTTAGTAGTTTTAAAAACATTTCAATAATATTGTATTGTAGTAGTAAGGAGTATCCGTGCACTGTGGAAACATCTCATTATATTACTAAGACATATTATGATCTGATCTTTGTGATTCTGTTCACGACTGTTTATTTCAGTGAGTACTCAGAACATTTATATTATAAAAAAGTAGATAAATAATAATCTTATTAGTTTTGTAAAAAAGAGAGACGTTCAAAGCAATCTAATAAAGAAACTTCTTTACAACCATTTTGAAGTTTCGCATCATTATTATTTTAACAAACAAATAGCTTAAATTATACAAAGTTAAATCTGTTTCAAATGTGATAATATAAACCTCCATTAGCTTTTACAAAGTATTCGAAAAAGAGTTACTTTATTTACTTAACTAAATGTTTAAACAAATTAATCATAATTTATCTTTTTTTATCTCATCTTCTATTTCCTGAAGAAAGAAAGTTTGATATCTATTTTTTGTCGGTAACAAAATTAATTATGAAGAAAAATTTTGTAATGATATTGATTTGGATGTAATGGATAGTAACACAGGGATCATCTTCACGAAGCGCGATTAAGTAGAGGATAATGGTGGACAACAATTAAAATGTCTGTTCATAAAAGTTCCAATAATACGATGTAAAAATTATAAATATATCTTAAAACTGTAATTTAATCACACACTTTGGAGGTAGTAATTTAGTATGTTATGATTCTAAACATTACTACATGTGAATACAAACTAGGTGAATAGTACATTGTTATTAATGTCTTTGTGAAGACGAGCTCGTGACTCGTTATCATTAGTGAGACACGGTTATGTAACAAATAAATGATCTTATCACAAACAAACAACAGTTAACATATCTACATATAAATATAGTTATATTTAAATCTAACACTAAATATTTAAAGGTTTAATAAAATTTTAAAAGAGAAATTACTAACTTTAAGACTTATTAAAAGTACCAAAAGTCATCTTCACGGAGTTTCTGTTCATTACGGATTTAAATGAGTCACGTTCTTCAGTTATTCTTCTTCTTTGTTCTGTTTAGTTCTTTAACATTCCACTCCATACTGTGATGTAATAACCACTACAGATATATGTCAAATAGAAGGTAATAGATATAAGTTTTAAACAAACAAACACGTTACATATTTGGATTCAGAAAAAATACACAGATATTTTTAATTGTTTCAATATTTATGGTCGCAGTAGTTACATCGACGTTAGATATGAATAGTATGGACATATATATTTAAGTAATTATAAAGATACCTGTCGTTTGCCAGACAGAAAAAACAAAATATATTATTAATATTATAACTTATATTTTAATTCTTCATTAAATTAAATCTCTAGCTCAGGTACTTGTTTATATATTGAAATATATAACAATGAAATAAAGGAAGCTACAGATTTTAAGTTTCATAAAATACATTTTCTAACTTTAAGCGACTTTTATAAATGCAATTAGTTGCATGCGTAATGTTTTGAAATTGGGTTCTTATTTTCTTTTTATTTTGATAGAACCAGCTTAATTTTATAAACTATTAAAATTTAAAATATTAATATAATATATTATATCCTAGAGAATAAAGAATCAATATCAAAAAATAGAAGTATTTATAAAAATTTAGTTTTATACTTAATAAAGTTTTAAAAGTAAACGTATTTTAATTTTAAAAATATGAATTATATTTTATGACTGCAAATGTTTAATTTATAAAGTAAAACTTACCAAATAGAAGAAATGTATAAAATATGGTAAATGTGTATTCTTTTGTGTATTGTATTCTGAATAATTATCTAGCGACTTGTAAAATTATTCATTCTTAAAAAAATTAAGGCACTTATGTAACTATTTCAATTTTTGCAAATTTAATTTCAATCTCACATTTTTATTTGAGGATTGTATGAAGCACTTTGAATTGCAGTAAAAATACACATGTATTATGATAGTTGTGAAGTTACTTTAAAATATCGCGGTATCTGATCAGACGTCATGATTTATATCGAATGTATTTGTTGTGATACACGACGTAAATATTCATCAAGTGTCTATAATTATTCATGAATATATTCACACATTTACCTACTAATTATAGTTTATCAAAGGGGTGTGAATGTGATTCCTCGTCATCTTAATGACGTATAATGAGTTTAATCAATTATTTTGATTATTATTTCATTTTGAAACTTGAAACATAGCTAACTATATTTAAATATATGTCAATTACTTCATATCTAAATATTCTAATAAACTATTCAATTCTAGTTCCTAGTTTGCGATTTCCTGAAACTAATTGCTCGAAGTCGCGACTGGCATCTTTCTGCGAAGTGGAATTAAACCAACTGAAACTCTTTACATAACATCTATTTATTTAATATAGTAATAAAACTTGCTTGCCTCTTGATTGCTTCCTAAGGCAGTAAATGTATTAATAGTTTTGTAAAAAATATTTGGGTACGATTTTACGAATATTTATGTTTAAATTTTTTATTAAGAATACTGTCTGCATTGCATATAATTTTAAATATGTTATCAATATTACTATACAACGATTATAATGTAATTGTTTTTGGTATTTTCTATTTCAAATGCTTTCACTGATGAAAGCGAATTTGATATAACGTTATTATCATTCATACATTAGGACGATTGTTGTTTCTATAAAAATTACTAGATATGTTCCAAAATAATAGAATTTATTTTAGTTGTACCTGTTTTTATTTCATAATATAGTCTAATGTACGTGTTACAAGATAAACTAGTAATAAAAAAAATAATAATTAGCTATAAATAAGCAAAATCTTGTATCTATTTATGTTTCTATACTTATTTTAAATGTCCATACATACGTTATAATTTATGATTATAATTCAGATAATATAGAATCATTTATGTTTTATTAAAATAATTATAATGTTTGCAATAAAATAACAATCATAAAATAGCAATTAACAAGAAGAAGTGATTTAAAATGTGGATCTAAATTATTTATATAATTGGTATTGGATATACAATAATGCCATGGAGGTATCAGATGAAGGTGTGATGTTGTCACGTGTGGTGATACGGACGATCGCTCTCGACTCGCAAATCGCAATATACGAATATTAGATCACAATGTACGTCTGAAGAGAGGAAGATATTTGTTTCACTTTATACGTAAAAGTATTATATTTTTTTAATTTTGTGTTCCGTTGCATTCTAAGCTTAAATTAAATGTTAGGTATAGATTACTATCATACATAAACTTACAAAATGCTCAAGACTTTAGTGTAATGTTTTGTCTGTGTAAGTGAACTCCAATTCTAAGTATAAATGCCACTTGAATGGCTTTGTATGGAATTAGTTTTATTATCGTTCATGCACAGTTCTCTAAACATAAAATAAATAAATGATATTATTAACAAGAAGAAATCCGATTAGAAAAACCATAGGAATAAAAATATTACCTCTATATGTATTAAAATATTAGATTTGACAAAGTTTTTATATAAAAAAATATATCTTCAATTAAATGATGAAGTATACGGTGGTAGAAATTTTCATTTTTACGCCATAGTTATAAAGGGGGCAATTTAAAAAGACATGTCCGCTATAGTTTCGTACGCTGGCTCTACTAGTAAAATTTATTTCATTCCTTCTATCTATTACAGCGCCTTAGTTTGTAAAATGACCGTTGTAATTTAAGAGTAGTATAGATGTCAGGTGTATGATAGTAATAATATAACATAATTTATTGTTATGATATTTGTTCCTCGCTACAATTGACAGAATTATATAACATAATAAAAATATAATAATGTATGTTTAATACTAATGGTTATTTGTAGTTTAATAGAGATCGATCGACCGATCTGATGCAGGTGAACAGTGCCTCTATTATAGGTACAGAGACGATTATTCAATATATGCAGAACCGATATCAACTCAGTCAGTTGCATATTGTTATTTATTGTCTTGTGATAAAAGATGACCCAAAAAACGGGTTTGGATGGATAGATATGAGAAAATTTATATTTTATACAATTTTTTATCAGTAAAACTTTATCCGTTCAAAATAAATTTAAAGTGAAATTAGTATTGTAAATAAAATCGACTACCTGTGACTGATTCTAATTGAGGTGTACCTCGAATGATGTACTCACTTGTACGAACGAGTAGTTTATATAAACACAGTTGATGTACACACGTGTGTCACTAAATGGAACAATTTAATGTTATGGAACAAATAACCCGGTACATTGGTTCAGTTAATTGTTGTAAATCATGGATGCATGGTTATACTATTTTAGATTTGATAGTAATATATTCAACGTGAGTGAGACACCGGGAAATTATAATTGAAATTATATTTGTACTACTACTACTATATGTACTAAATGTGTAAAATATATATTCTATACGAATTGTGTTGTGTGTTCAATTTAGTTTTTGTTTTTACATTTTAATATGTTTAATAAAACGTATATCAGCTTTGAGTCGTGATTGTTCAAATATAGCTTTTATAGTAATTTTTGGGGAAGCATACAAAAGCATTTCTTTTCAGCATTGATTCCATATACTGGACGTTTTAGACAATTATTTAAAGAAAATAAATACACATTAGTATGAAGTCATTTACAAGGAAAGAAAATAATGTTCAGGAAAACATACAAATATCTTTAGCAGGAACAATATTATTATACTTTTACTGATTAAAGATCTAAACTGATTTTAATTATTTTATATTCATTTACTTTTTCACTGGCATTTACATAAACTACAAAGAACACGTATAAATATCTAAACGAAAGTATTATTAAAGTCATTATGTACTTACAACGTGAGTTCGAGTTCCTTTTTATTTGTCAACTTATTCTCAAAGTTTAAGAACAACAACCTATAAAACTTAATATTATCTATTATGGCTTGTGTATACTTTATTTAAGAAAATGATTTAAACAACTCTTAAAATACGACTAAATATAAACTTATTTAACGATACTGTACCCTTAATTCTTATTCTGAGAGCAATTTGAAAGTTTAATTATTTCTTGTGAGCATAAAAAGAGCACTGTCTAATTCGATAAAAAAAGTATCCAGTAGTAGACTGTAGTAGACAGTAGGATGTATAAGTATATATATATATATATATATATATATATATATATATATATATATATATATATATATATATATATATATATATATGTAAATACGTATGTATAGCTGATATTTGTTTCTTTTACACACGGAACACGTCTGAGGAGGTCTGTGAAGACGAGGGCTATATTAACAGAGAAGTGCGCCTCAGAAGAGTTGCTTCATATCGAGGCTTCGTCACGAGCGCGGTGACCTAGTTACTACTTTTGTCTTACGTTATATTGATGTTGATGTTGAAGTATAAATGCTTTAGTAACTATATCTTTTATTGAGTAGTTATATTTTAAAATATTGACATAATTGTTTTTTATGAAACGAAAGGATAGACATTTATAACATTATACTAGTTGATGTTAGCTTTTTATAATCCTTAAATATTATATCAGCTGAGTCAATAAATAAGAAGTATCAACACAATTTAGGAATTAAGGATTATGAAAACAATCGAAGAGTAAGTAACACGATCCAAAATAATACTTGTAAACCATCCATTTTGTTCTTCCTGAAATGTAAATAGACGTATAAATAGAGAGATGGCTTCTCGATATTTAAAAACACTATTATCAAATAGCACAGCCTTAATAGTATTTTAAATAACTCCAATTATTCTCATTGATACCAATATTGTCAACTATTTTAGTGTAAATTTCTTCACGTTAGTAAATAGAATATTTGTAAATGTTAGTATTTTTACTTAAAAAAATAGTGAATTATTTGCTTAGTACCATCTAATTTCGTAATATAAGTACAAGCAGCGACAACTTTTGGATCTGAGTTTCCATCGTTGGAAGGTCTGAGCAGTGTATTGGTGAGAAAATAGAATTATTAAAATATTTGCATATTATTCCACGTAAGTACTCGGAAACTGATATTTCTAGCCACTCTTATCATAAATTACATCACTGCCAGACTGATCTCACGGAAGTAAGGAGTCTGTGAAATAAGTTTTTTTTGTACCTACTTATAGCACCTACTTTCCAAGATGTCACTTTTTTTTTAAAGGGATCTTAAATAACCTCCAATGATTTATGTTCTCGTTTGACACCACTTTCATACGCGAGCAGAATAATTATATAAAGCAGTGAAGGAAAAAAGTGACAATATCATAAAACCATTAGCATTTTCTTAAGTAGTCTTACGTTGGTAAAAAAGCTTCAGAATAACAGCATGTCTACACACTTGATATACGGTATTAGGTCCTGTAATAGCTATCTGCTGTAGTGATACACCCGTGACACAACACACGCATAAGGGAAACGCGTAGTGTACTAACCAATATATACATTATTAAAATAATATATTAATGTTTACGTCTTTTATTACACATTTATTTTATTAAACATTTAACTTTCATGAGTATTTCTCAAATAATTTGTTATCTTCCAAACACCGTATTCCGGAATGTTGGATAATAAACATAAAATATTGAAATAAACCACACGGCAATTATGTTTAACGCTATGCAGTATCGGCAGCGGTAGTAACATATATTATATATATTATTTAATTTGATAATTTTTATTACTAAATTTTGCCTTGATTATCTTACCTTGGGTACCTTGGGTAGTGTACATATCAAAATTTATAATAGAGATTATTAAAACTAAATGAGTACTGCACATTATAAAAAATAACTCACACTTTAAAAGAATACATACAATACAAATATACATCTAACACATTGAAATAAACTAAGAAAAATAAATCTTTTTAATGTTATTTACTTTCAATTACAATAACATGAAACTTGGGAAATAACTAAATTGAAATTATAAGAAACTTAAGTAACATGTGCAGTTAATATTAACCTATTTGAGTAAAGAACTACTGGTCTGATGAGTTACGTAGTTAAAAGTATGTGATAATCATTTACTTATTTTTGTTTTATTTTACAAAAAATTGTGTGCCATTTGTAATGTCCACCATTTTATTTTTATACTAACGTATGTAAATTGAGTATGCCTTTTAAACCCGCGTATTTGATTTCAGTTCAGTCACCGTAACAAGTCTCTCTACGACTGTCATCGCGCTGCACCTGCCATATTATTTTTTTATTAATTTAACCGAGTATATGATGAGAACAAAACATTTATATAATTTTTTAAACATTTCTTAAGCTACAATTAAATACAAACAATATTATCAGACAAGACTAGTTTAATTACTGCGTTCTCTCGAAACTTAACGAATTGGTATAAATAATGAATTCCGTGAAAACTGTTAAATAATTTATTCTTTTTAATAATTATGAATGAACTAACTAGCCCCATTAAAACTGGTAACTTTTTATTAAATTAAAATATTCAATTGATATTCAATATTGTAATTAGTACAAATGTATAAATGTGTTAAATCATTTAAGTATCTGCGTATTAAATGATGTTCAATGCATCGGTCGTGTCAAATTAACCGGGTTTATTAGTCAATAAAGCACTGCCTATACAAGTTATTAGTCCTTGATAATTAAATATCAAATACTTGTATATAATAATTGTAGTGTAAATTTGATTTTCAGTTTTAAAATAATAACATATTTCCAATATACTAATAGTCGTTCATTTTAGACCTTCATATACTCAGGATGTTAGACAATGAGAAATTGTTTATTATGTAATTCGTACGGCGAGAGGTGAAAGAGGTAGTATTACAATGAAATTGATTGTAACGAATATTAATCTTTGTTTAAATTTTAATTAAACGTCAGTTTGTCACATACAAAGTTGTGCACACACTATAATGTGTGCACAACTTTACGTGTTATAACTTTTTGTGTTACTGTCAGTAATACGGAGTGGTGGAGGGTTTTGGTGTAGTTGGAGGTGTTGGAGGTTTAGTATTAGCATTAACATTGTCACGTGTGTAGTACAAACTAAAGTGCTTTCATTATCAGCAGTAGCTTTGAAATAATTTAAACAATAATCATCTAAGAATAAATTTAAATTGCGAAAAAGTAATTATTTTTTAATTTCATACAATATTTGCTGGAAAGAATACAACCCTCATGGCACATAGTCTCTTCTCTGCACCGCGCACTGACTACAATCGCATGTATTATTTTTCGTAATAATTTGAACAACACATATTTCTTAACATTTCACAACGCGACACACAGACGTGAGATATTACATTTTTCATGAGTGTGTTCCAGAAATTCTATATTTTTAAACTATATTTTCTATTTATTTTTTTATTTCAATTGTGATGTCAAAATGGATTGTTTTTTTATTTTCCTTGCACAGATATTTTGTAATTTATCTCTCAGTACAAGAGAACTCCTTACTTATTATTTATTAGATTTATTAAAAACAAATGTCAAAAATTACCAAAAAGGTCGCTGCCTTGACGTCGGCTAAATATCAACGTCTACGTTGTTACCCTAACGAATACCTCGAAAAATCGACCCTTTTTAGTCAAGTATTTGAAACCTTGGTAAATGGATTGTTCATTGGGATTTTTTTGTCCCTTTCAAATGTAACAATTAATTTTATTGAAAGAAAAAGGCATGTTTTTTTTAAACCGATTCATGTGTTTTCGTGAAAATTTTTAATTTTTTTAAATTAAAACGCTCGGTGTATGTTGATCCAGATAAAAAGATAACACCGTAGAATACTGAGAATCCATTTGGTAGTATTTCATCGACGCGTACACAGACTGGAAGGTAAACAAGGATTTCAAAAAACTTTTTCTGTTATTTAAATATGGATTCTTATAATTCTAAATAACTGCGTTATATGATTATTTTAAATGCCACAAATGATTATATTTATTAACATATAACTTTAATAAATCATAACAAATTATTAATTTAAAGAGTAGTAAGAAGATGTAAGACATACAACTACGTAAAATAATAATATGTTTGTCTGTTATAATAATACACAACTTACTCTCTAACGATTACAAACTTTTATCATATTTTGTCCAAATATCATTGCGTAAAATTTGTAAATTAAATGGAATATTTGTAATTAAATGGAAATAAATAATTATAATTAAATTTTTCTTTGATCTCATATATAACTTTACTCACAATACAATGTACATTACCTCACAGTATCATTACAGGATCAAACGAAAATAATTTGTTTATAAATTACAAATTATAATTAAGGTGTGTAACAAACAAGTAATTCATGTTGTGGTTTCTTTAGACATTTCTTTCTTCACAGTGAGTCTTCAATCGTACTATGTACAATATACATTGAAGTATACGAGTACTTCTCAACCCTTATCTTGTAGCTTATTAGATCTTGATATATTTATTTATTTATTTAGCTTCATGCGATATTCCTTGCGAGGTAGTAAGAGACGACTGAGCGCCAAACGCTACGGTCCCTGCATACCTCTTTCGCCTCGGCCACAGACATCAACCTCTTCATACATCCTTCCGGGGCGTCCTCATGCTTTTTACGTGACCTTCCTCCAGCATCATAGATACTGTGTTTTCGAAGGTCACTCGAGGCCTCCTCCTGTCTCTCTTACCGCTCACTTTTCCTTTATACATATTTTTTACCATTCTTTCATCACTCATTCGTTCGACGTGCCCAAACCACCTGAGCACGTTCTTTTTCAATTCAATAAAGATGGTATTGCGAATTCAAATGAAATAACAACTGCATCCCCGTCGTTTCAAAAGCTACGATTCAAAGAGGCTCGAGAGAGACGTGCTCACCGACCGTGGATGGAATAATCTAAACATTACGACAGGAATAAGAAACCAATAATACAAAAAGATTTTTAAAAAATTTATTTTGTATTATGAATTGATGAAAAATTAACTATACAACAAAGAAATAAACTATTAACATATGAGATAAATGCTGCGTCACATGTAATTAAATTCTTTTAATGTAGATGTTCCATAATAAACCACACAACGAAATCAGAATTCATCGTTGAAGTTAGTAATAAATTCCTTTTATGTGACGTTTATGTTAAAACACCGCAGTAAAAACAGTTTCCTGAGTCGAATGAAGTCTGATTGAGCGGATTCAGTCAATTCAAAAGTAACCAATGAATAATTGACAAAACATTTATTTAATAATATTAATCACATTATAAAACTATCTGTTAAAGATTTTTGTATTTTTCACTAGAAACCTAAAAATATTCAGGATAAAAGTTGTTTCTAAATCCAACAAATAGTCTTCTTAATACCATTGTATAGAATCTGGAAAGATGCCAATAACGATATCAAAGAAAAGGCACTTTTTGTTAGACACTTCAATTTAATTATAATTCTTTAGATATTGTTATTCTTTTTAAATATACAAGTATACACTCGGGGTGATAGTTGTTTGTTCCTAACGCAAATGATCACTCCAGTGTTGCAACACACGTTGTTTTAATATTTAGCACCAATACAACTCCAATAAACGTTAAATTTTTCCTTAATTCTACTAACTCAGTAATAGTTAACACTGGACGAAATTTTATGTAGATATACTTATAATGTGTGTATTTTGGTGCCCAAATATACATTTTTTATCATTTATCTTACACATAATATCCAATAAAAGATGCCGACTTTCGTGACAGACATAACGTAATAATATTTATAATAATTAATAATTAATGAATAAAAAACATTCAAATATATTCATGTACAGAAGATATGATCATTTGGTTTGTACTTAGGAAAATTGGTCTTTACGGAGAGACGTTTAATTAATAAAATAAAAATAAGTGAAGCAGATTGTTGGTTGGTTGGTTAGGGTGGATGGATAGTTTAAAACATTGCCTCCTACAAACAAAGACACGAATTTATAAACTTTAATTATTAATATATTATAGTTAACATATTAATAATATTTAACACACAGCAAATAAATATAATATCCCGATTTAACAAAATAGATCACTCTCCATTCTTATATAGGAAGATATTCAATTAAGATAATAATAAAAATAAGTGTTTTTGGATTACGAAATAAGACTCCCAAATATTAATGTATGACCATATAGTTAATATAAATTAAGTTTTCCTGAGATTGTGAATAATTTTTAAGACGTAATTATTTAAAACGAGAACTTAATGTTTGTTTCTATAAGGTATAAATGTTTAAATACCCTATTATATTATTTGAGAAAATTACCATAATGGCTCACTGAAAAAGATTTAACCCTCCACCCACAAGGCCCTTTTTCTGGACATGAATTGCAAGGCCGTGTCGTATACGACACAGTACCATGATTGCTTCCCGTATGTAATTTTTGGGCGTTGTTGGGGGAATAATGAGTAGGAACACGTTCTCTGAACCACTTGAAGTTTATTGGTTCTATAAATAATCAAAATGAGTGCAGTAAGCATGAACAATTACAAAATATATTGGAAAAAGTATCATTGAACCTGCGTATATGACATCTGCAACAGTTTACTAGGTAGTTACACAAATCAGGCTTATAACTTTTATACTAGCATCACATTAGTTCCTTCTAATATTTCAGTTTTTAACAATTGACAAGATATGACTTAGACTTTGACAAAAAATATCGAGAGAACATGAAAAATAAATAACTCTAAAAATTCGTTTGGTTACTCAAAAACGTTTGGAGTTACACAAAAACGTCAGGCACACAAGTTCCTCTCCGACTTAGAACTGCTATAACTACTCGTAACATATATAGGTAATTCAATATTAGTGTAACTTTGAAATAAATTCTAAATAATAATAAAACATTTGATAAAATTTTAAAACCAAACACATTTTTCATCCCATCTTTGAAAACGTGGAGCCCCTTCTTTGAAAACGTGGAGCATGCATAAAGAAAATCTTCAGGATGTAAACAGAATTATTTACAAGTATGACTAGTCAGTCATCACATAACATCATTCATCACTTGAACTTCCTCCTTCGAGACAAATTTGGCATATAACATGCTTGTGTTCGCCGCAGACACTCCTCTTGCATTTCTCACAGAAGTGATATCCCCTTCTGTTCTTTTTCCAATCACAAAAATTGCACTTTCCAGGTCTTCCAGAAAATTCTGGGTTTGATGGTTGCGGTGTTGCGAGGGAAGCTGGATCTTCCCCCAGAGCATAGCTGATAGTGTTTCGAAGCTGTTTGGGAATATGTGTATTGTTCATCCTATGACGCATGTGTGGTTCGGTCAAGTCGTGTGCAAGAGATTTTAGGAACGTCGAGCGGTAAAATGGATTTATCATATCAGCATTCAATTTATGTATTATAAATGCATTCAGAGCACTGGCGTCTAGCACACCATAAAAGTACCTCATGGGCCAGCGGTTGCTTGTTCTTTTTGTGGAGCTTGCATGACACAATTTATCGAACACGTCTACACCTCCTTTAGTAACATTATAAAATTCCACAATCTCTGGTTTGGAGGATTCAGGGTTGACTATCCCTGCAGAATGCATTGAAGATAAGAGGAGGACGATTTTGTTTTTTTTTGGTTTGTATGAAACAATCATCTTGTCTGGATCGTATAGAAATGTTGATGAGTTTTCAGGAAGTCCATTTGTAACCATAGAAGGAGGAATCTCTTTCTTATTTTTCCTCATTGTCCCAACCAATGTCAGTTTATTTTTTATTAACTCGTCCGCCAATTCACAGGATGAAAACCAGTTGTCTGTAGTTATATTTCTGTTCGATCCTTTCAGGGGTTCAGTTAGAGTCAAGACATACTGTGTTGGTAGTAAGAGGCTGTTCCTTGCTCTCACCTCCTTGCCAATGTATGGTAGTCCCCCCAAAAAATAGAATGTGCGGGCATCACATATAGAAATTATTTTCATCCCATATCTATCAGGCTTTTGGGGGATATACATCCTAAACGGACAGCGTCCTCTGAAACTGAGTAAGGTTTCATCAACTGTAACGTACTCTGATGGACTGTAGTAGCGTCTACAGTTCTGCTCAAACATGGTCCAAATTTCGCGAAACGCAGCAAATTTGTCAACACTTCGTCTCTCATCTCTAGTCGTTTTAGAATCAAAACGGAGTGCACCCAGAAGAAATTCGAATCTGTTCTTAGTCATAGTACTTCGGAAGATTGGAGGACCATAAAGAGGTGAGAACATGTCATTGATGTTGAGCCCCGAATTTTTCAAAACTCCCGACATTATCATGAGGCCAAACAGAGCTTTCATTTCCATGACATTTGTTTCATGAATATACCACTGTCGCGATTGATACTTCGCTGCTTTTCTTTCAATTTCTTCGTTGGTGTATAGTACGATAAGCTCAATCATTTCATTGCTCATGAATAACAAAAATATTTCAAGTTCCTTCTTCAATCCTCGAGCAGCTCCTGTTGGTCCTGGTAGGTGGGAAATTATATTTCTTTTTTGAGTTCTTGAAAAGATACTGGAAAAAGGCTGGTCACTCCAAATTGTCTCACCATCTTTCCCCAACACAAAATTGCGATCATCCATCCCACTAGAATGTTCTGAAAAATCCCTCACTAAGTTGCTCCCACCGACTTGATTGCTCAGAAAATCATCCACATCAGAATCATCATATGGGGCGTCGTCAGCAACGCGGTCTTCATCAGATAAAATTTCATCATCACATTCACTACACGAATCATCAACACCCTCTAATTCTGTGTCTTCACTATTCTGGCGCTCCAATTCATAAAGAATTTCCTCATCAGTGATGAATCTCGATGGGTTGGCCATCATGCATGAAGCCAGGACACAAAGGAAGCAGGATACTGAAAGAAACAAAAATTTACCTTGTGTAAAATGCTCACAGAAAATTGAACATGCACCACAAGACGGTGTCGATAACGACACACCCTCCCTTTGAAGGAACTCAGGTAAAGACAAGGAAGACTGAGCGATGACTTACCTCGCCAACATGTGCAGTACAACTGGCTGGTAGGGTAGTATGTCTCCCGTCCCCTCCCCGCACTGATGCGCGCATACCCTTCTTCATGCCAGGTAGAAAGTGTTGTATGCGACACGGCCTTGTGGGAGGAAGGTTAACGCGCATATCTTCAAAAGAATACAATCCCATAGTTAAGTTTAAACAAAAGCCCAAAAGAAATAATGTAAAACAACTAAAACTGGAAAATTCATTTATATTTCGTGTTCATAATCAAAATTATTATTTTATTCACCTAGGTTTCCAGGTTATAAACACAAAAGATCTTAAATATATTTTTGCCCAATCATTATCGTATTTTAAATAAATACGCAAAAACCATATACGCCTTAATAGTACATGTGATTGAATCGAGCTCTGTAACAGTCATTGTAATTACACTACACGACATTTCCATATTCAGATTTAAACTGTAATGGTAAAAAAAAACTATTGATCAAAATATATGAAAGTATAAATCATCGACCATGGCACGGTGTTTGATAATTTATCTCCACTGATAGTAGTAATGCAGAGGATCGCTCAGGAGACGCAAATCACGTTATTATAATATCGGGATCGTAAACGTATACTCGAAGATAAGTAGGAGTTTTTCGCGCTTTGGGAATAAATTCAAAATATTCTTAATACAAAATATTCTTAATATTCTTAATAATAAAAATATTATCAAAAAACTGTTTTGCAAAATTGCTTAAAACTGTCGCTCCAATTATGGTATGATGGTTGATAGTGAGGTCGCCAAACAACGTGAACGGAACGAGAGCACAAGAAATTAGTACTAATATTGTTTGTTTTGTCTTTAAACTTATCTTAAACTAACTTTTAAATCAGGTTATTTCACACCTTTAGTGATAAACGTATAAAATAGTTATGACCGCTAAGAGCGACGCCATTATTATTTTAACAGCCATTACCATGAAGAAGCATTTAATAAAAGTGGATTTCATACAGACAACACTTTTGATTCTCCTGTACGTAATATACAGGGTGGGCCAAAAATTTTTACACTTTTGAAACATGTCTAGAAATAAAAGTACAAATGTTATTTTGTTTATGATTTATTTAACGTAATTATCATTTATTAAAATTTATTTTTTAAAAATGACATCGTCGAGATGTGCTCCGTCTCGTCGTTGGCACTCCTGCAATCGACTTCGTAAACTTTGGAAAACTCGTTGACACATGCTGCGAGGAATCGCGGCTATCTCCTCGTGGATGTTTTCTTTTAATTGGGATATGGTCGTCGGTTTATTAAGGTATACTCGACTCTTCAGATATCCCCACAAGAAAAAATCGCAAGGTGTAAGGTCCGGGCTTCTGGGAGGCCATGGGATATCACCTCTGCGAGAAATCAATTTGTTAGGAAACATTTCTTTGACCACCGGCAAAGTCACGTTTGATGTATGGCATGTTGCCATACATCAAACGCGGCTATCTCCTCGTGGATGTTTTCTTTTAATTGGGATATGGTCGTCGGTTTATTAACCCCACAAGAAAAAATCGCAAGGTGTAAGGTCCGGGCTTCTGGGAGGCCATGGGATATCACCTCTGCGAGAAATCAATTTGTTTGACCACCGGTAAAGAAACATTTCTTTGACCACCGGTAAAGTCACGTTTGATGTATGGCATGTTGCTCCATCTTGTTGCATCCAAGTCCGGCTATTGTATCCTTCAAATTCATGCAACTGTGGAGTCAAAAACTCTCGTAACATTTTCACGTATTCCACTGAGTTCACAGTTACGTTATTTCCTTGATCATTTTCAAAGAAGTATGGACCGATTATGCCCTTTGCGGATATGGCAGCCAACACTGTCGTTTTTGGTGAATAAAGAGGCTTTTGGTGTTTATAGTGAGGGTTTTCCGTGCTCCAATATCGACAATTATGTTTATTTACGTGACCATTAATGTGAAAATGGGCCTCGTCCATAAACAATACATTCTCAAGGCTAGAGAATCGCTCCAGTATAGTGTCAGCAAATAACTTGCGTTGAATGTAATCGTTTGGTTTCATCTCCTGTACAATTTGAAGCTTATATGGGTGCAGTTTAAGGTCCAAATGCAAGATTCGCCGCAGACTAGTTCTTGGTATAGCAAGAGCCGCCGACCGCTTACGCGTAGATGATTCTGGATCGTCCCTTACAGAAATTTCAACCTCTCGAATGTTCTGTTCGCTTCTTCTTGAACGTGGTCGCCCAGTTTGTTTCATATTCGTTGTCGAACCCGTTTGCTCAAACTTTTTAACCCCAGCTTTAATTAAATTAACACTTGGACACTCACTTATACGTTGTAATCCGTATTTAACTCTAAAGAGGCGTCGTACAGTAACGTAGGAATCGTTGTTTTTGTAAAATTGTTTTACGCAAAAAGCACGCTGTTGTCCCGTGAAGCGCTCCATCGTGACTAAAATTGCATTAAACGACGCACAATTCCCCGCCACCCGCGCGCCCCTTGCTCTCACGGTTTTGGAGAAATCAAGTGTTGCTATTTGCAAAAATTTTTGGCCCAACCTGTATAACATAATATAAGAAAATAAGTATTTTATTTTATTTAACTGAATTTCATACCAAAACTAAAAGAATGTTTTGATCAGTTATTTGATAGGAAACGATGTTTACAAACACAAACGTAATTACTGATCATAGTAATGATTACAACGTTTAAAACATTATTAAGACAACGTTTTTAATATTAAGTTTTTAAATGGTGAATATTATTTATTGTTAAGTATTACCATAATAAATGTGTTGATATTTAATGAGCATTTTATTCATTATTCTTATTGGTAGGATGTACAAGTGTAATAATATTGTGTAACTAATAATAATAAATATATGAAATGTAAAATTCAAAAGTATACACGGGACAACCAGAAAGACATAATTCTGGTATTATAACTTTATATATCTAGAAGGTTGTCTGGTTTATTGTGTGGGAGTCCTATATAACCGTAGCCTTCCTGCCCTGGAATGCAGCGTATACTCGAATGAGTAAAAGAAAAAGGGAGACGGGTAGAGGAAGGTGTTAACTGTCTCGGGCTCCAAGTGACCACACCATACGTACATATATTGATGAAACAGTTAATACGTAAGTAATAGCAGGCGTGTTGTATTTTATTGCTGCTCCAACGTATTTTAAATATTGGGTCAATGAGAACGAAATAATAAAATATAATCGTCATAAAATTCTCAAAAAATCGGCCTCGATGTCACAATAACATGTTTATTTTCTTTTGACACAGCTGCATTGAAATAAATATAATACCAATAGACTTTCATATTTAAAAGCTTTTTTATTTGTTAACAATAAATAAATTTCAACAAAACGTAAAAGCTTTCATTTAAGCTATCTTTAAATGTTATTAAAACTGTGTAGAGTATAACTTTTAAAATATTAAAAATTAATTTTCAACAAAGTTAGCTTTTTAAGTATCCTGGACCACACATTGCCTGATTTCATTTTTATTAAATCAGAATGTCTTATTAAAATCAACTGAAAATGTCGCAATACAATCCCATATCTTAATACTGAAGATATATTCAGGATATGCAAATAGAGACGTTGTTATTCCTAAGCATTTTTGGACATACGAGTATGCACATCTATCCAGCCGACGACATTCTTCGCCGTGTCAACGATGTAAATAATGTTACGGCAGAAAATATAGTCTAAAACGTTGACTAAAAGATTATTGTACAATATATCAATTATTATAATATTTTATTTATTGTGAAATATTAATTTAATGTTATTGTTATTTAGCCAGTCTATAATTTTTATCCTAGATTTGTTAACGTCAACATTAAACATATTTTAATATTTAATGATAACTGTGGTGTCGTACATGTATAGAGCTTCATTTATTCGTTTTTCCTCTTATTTATGTCGTTTTATCTCGTACTAATAACTTCACTTTTTTAGTATTTATAATGTTTGTATTTAAATATTCTGGATAAAAATAGGTACTCAACAAAAATGTAACTGTTATTATGCATGAGAATTTATTTCTCTTACAAACTTTCATTTTCTATTGTACCCTCTTCAAGCCTGTTTTTGGGAAAAATCCTCCAAAAATATTTTTAATATCAAATTTCAACACTATTAGATCTACCAAAATATAATTACCCGTCTCTCAATATGACCTGTCCATAAATCATAGTTTATAGACGTCTCTCGTAAAATAAATTATTATTGAAAGTATTTCTATTCGAATACATTCATAATCTAATCTGATATTACATACAATAACATACTCATCAAGTTAAACTGTTTACTTATATTATTAATGGTAACACATTCAATATTAAACTTAATAGTTTTACCGATTTGTACTTTCACCTCCAACCACACAATAATACAAAACACCTATCACACATGAGATCAACAACAGATAATGTTCAATGTTAACTTTGTCTTTTATTTCGGTCCACATCATTCATTCCATTGGAAGATATCTTTAGTAAGTAGTTGTTAGTGTGCCTGCTAAGGAAACTTCATTAATACAACCAGTTTCCATTAAGTAGCACTCAGGAATGATCTTTGATGATTTAGCGACCGATCTTCATGTATGTATATATACTGCTATATACTGTAGAAGAAACATAAAAGTGTTTTCTCTCCTTTAAGCAAGCAATGCAACTCCATTTAAGTCAGTAGTAAATTCTTGTTTTTTAATAGTAATAATCATATACATATGTTAAAGTTACATTATATATAAAATTTAGAAATTTCACTAAGTACAATAACAAATTGTAAAAATTTTGAAACCATTTATGCATCGAATATAATAAAAAGAAATCACAAATATTCAGAAAAATAATAATAGTAATAAATATAAACATTATAACTTCCCGTAATTTTATTTTTATTTATTAAAAAATGACAATGTGTTGTCACCTATTGTTACACGAGTAAGTGCGTACGATGAATACATTGTTGGTGCATACCTAGAATTACATTAACAGAGGACGTTTTAATTATAGTTTACCAAGAAATAATAGAAGACTTATTTTGGTTTACTTATTTTATTTTAGTTTGAATTGATTTAAATAAGGTAAGTTGTATCGAGTATTAACATTATCTACCAAGTTATTAACAATTGCGCACAAAAACATAAGGTCTCTCAGTTGCCATCGAGAAGACAGGGTTGAAATTATGGTAATATTTCCAATATCCTCATCACCGGAATAACCGCTTTTATAATATAAATATTTTATACATTCATTGTGTATTTTCTATATATTATTAATATAAACTTAATATCGCGGATTCCAAGCCGTAGATGCATAATCTCAAATTGACACACAAAATGGTTAAAAGGAGGATTTAAAGTTAAAGCTCTCTTAATCTCGTTGCCTATTATTATAATAAAACCCAACATTCTATAATCCTTTGACGTATAATTGAAACGAGAAGTTAATTTGCTGTCCAATACTCCACCTAGATTTTTAAGCTTGGTAACTCTATTCAGAACTTAATATTTAATTTATACTCGAATAAAATAGTTATTTTTCATTGTAAAGGTGAATTGTTTTCTTTAATATAAAAGCAATTTATATATTTCACTATTTTCATATCATCTGCATTTTGGAAAATAGTACAATTAGCAATGAATCCCATGATCAAGAGGTCTAATATGAGGGCTTTGAGGTATTCTTGTCTTAACCGAACGTATCTTATAAACACCGAACAACTCGCACCGGTACAGCTTCACTCCGATCTCTCAAATACCAAACTAAGGACAGTAGATCTCCTTGTACACATTAATATGTGTACAATAATATGTAATAATTATAATTAATTTTCTGAATCGTTAATAATTTACTAATTTTGTTGAATGGTTTTGAGTAATCTTATAAATAACATCAACCAGTCGACCGTTATCTATTTCAGCAGCAATTTTCCGAGTAAATTCATAAATATTAGATTCTTTTGATCGTCCAATAGTAAAACGCATGGTTTTATAATTGGACTTACAACTTTTGTTGTTTTATTTTCGTAGAACTTAAAATAGGATAAATATTAAAATATATACATATTTTTTTCAGTCAATTTTGCACTGTATTTAACTAAGACATGGGTCTATATTTGTTGATGACGAGATGTGAAAGCTTATGATGTTTATTCTTTATTGGTAGTGCTTCCAAAAACATTATTTTACACTTATACATACGAAAAAAGAAGGTGATATATAGTCAAGTTTTACGCATGGCGAATGCCTTTTAAAAAAATATTTTATTTCATATATAATTTATTTTAATTAACAACCAATCACTTAGGCTACAAACAGACTAACTTAATATTAATACAATATTTTAAATACCAGTGAGTCAGCCCCAGAAGGGTATTGTTCCCATCATTAGAATATGACCGTGCGAACATTGGGAGATGCCGACTCAGCGGTAGTTATTGGTTACACTGTCAACTCAGCTGTCTGGACCAACGTAACGAGAAATATTTTTATTATTATTATTTTAATAACACTTAAAACCTGTTATAAATATAAAGAAGAGAACTTATAAGGGCGTTGATTCTTTATAACTTTTATTACAAATTTGTTAATAATATTAGTTTGCTTATCAAAATATCTGTGTCATAAGCAAACTGGATGCCATAATCCGACTTTGCCACTCCGTACCTATTAGTCTCCTATAATATTCAATTGGAACATTTTAAACACACATCCTATATATCTATGAATGATGGTAACATGTACCGTTATTTGGTGATAACATAACATGTTACTTCACCGTCGTATTGCCATTCTAATCTCATAAAAAAGGAATGCACCATCATTTCACCACATATACTTAAAACAGTAATCTTCAAAGTAATACATGAAAATACATTATTTTCTTCTAGAATACGTTTTCGATCTAGATAATGAAATATTCGAATATTAAGGATATAACAATCAGATAACAACAAAGCATTTGTGTTTAAAAGTGTAAATAAAATTTAGTATTATTTTATTATTACCCATCTGGTAGCTTCTAGTATTTTTATTAACTTTATGTTATTTAATACAGAAACCCCTTTACAAGGCACAATTTAAGGGCTCTTATCATTCTTGTGTTATTCATGATACATTATTTATTAAAATTATAGTAGCCATATCAAATACAGGATATGCGTGTTTGATGAGGGACGTCTAAAAGGCACTTAAAATGGAAGCCTTTTTTACATAACAAATACACCCTTTTCAACTTAATGAAATTATTTTTTATATATAACATATAGATAATATTATTTATCGTGTTTCTCATTTATCCGTGAACATACAACAAATTAATACTAATTTGTTAATAATAAAAATGCTACTTAATAAGACGTTATTTTTCGTCTTTTTTGAAAGTGAAATTAAATTTAATTATTATTTTAGTGACAAGAGTAATAACTCTTGTCACTACAATTTTCTTGTTTAGTATTTATTTAATATGTTATTCTAGATATCTGGAATATATATCTAGGATGGTCACATGGCTCACTGGTTTTAAAATTTATTTTTTATTTTTAAATTGAGTTAGTTATTATCTAGAATTATTATTTAAAATTAATTCTAAATTTCCTTTCTGTATAACTTTGTAATTAAAGGACGCTCCCTGGTTGTTAATGTTCGTCGTCATCCGTCTGCCGCCTTAATAAGATATTAATTAACAATAAACTTCTGTCGCCGGCTCTTCTCAGGTCTGGGGCACTAAGTTTATTTAGCCGGGGGTATTTTTGATAATAAAATAAGCTTTGACTAATTGTTAATAAAAATATTAATGAGTATGGAAACCTTTTGTAATTGGATATTCAAAATGGAATGTAAATTTCCTCGTCAATAAAGTATGTATATTAAAGTTATTATCTGATTGAAATATATATAGGATAACATATCCTTTGGTTTTTTGCCTGAAAACATTGGTTTTCATAAAGCATTCGAAATATTGGTTTCCGAAACCATTCAGAAGGGTTTTGGAAATATCAAACTTAAGGAGTGTCATCGTTTAGTTTGTATGCTGCTATTTTATCTTAGAACCGTGAAAATTTGTATTTGAGCCTACAATAAAAATATAGAAATATGTTTTTCAGAAAGATTGGAAATTTAGTAAGGTTCAATAGTTCGGTCGACTAGTTACAGCGGACACGACTTCTAAAATATTAATCATGACAAAGTTTATACAGCTTTTTAGATATAGAATACATCTTAAAATAAATGATTAAGTATAAAGTAGTATAATATTTTTATTTCTCATTTTTACGCCATAGTTATAAATAGGGCAATTTAAAAAGGCATGTCTGCTAAAGTTTCGTTCGCTGGCTTTATGGCAAAATTTATTTCCCGTTATCTATTTTCCAGCGTCTTAGTTTTTGAAAATGACGTATTGCAAGAGTAGTAGAGATGCCAAGTGTATGATAGTAACAATATAGTTATATATATTTAAAATATTACTCTGGAATTACCATTTGAAGAAATATATATTAGAATATGAATACTTGAATATTATTATATCGATCGCATCTAGTCATCTGCATCAGGTCGAGAGACGATTATTCAATATATGCAGAACCCATACCGACTAGATCAGTTTCACATTGTTATATAAAGGATGGATTTTGATGAAAATTCACTATTTCTTATAATATTTGAAAAAAATTTTTTAATCATGAATCAAAATCTGGGAAATTGAGATAACAATTATATTTTTAATTACGACTGAAATTATATTTTAAATATGCGATCAATTTTTATTTTTCCGTCAAATAACAGGAAATTAGTTTCTGTTTAATTCCTTCACCAACATACCATATCAGATTACTATAAATAAGCATCTGAATTTGAGATTATACTGATTTTTTGTACTATTTATGTAGAATATGTATTTAGTATATATGTATGTAGTACGTATATAAATAGTGTATAATTGTATCTGTTTTTGATTTATATTTTATTTAAACAGTTTAATTTGCTTAATGTAACGTATATCAGCTCAGAGGCATTATTGTTCCAATATAGCTATTATAGTCTCTTTTTCAGGAAAATGATTTTCAACATTAATTTCACAGTTTGGGCGTTATGGACCATTATTGGATTAATTATATTAAACAAATACACATTATTACAAATTAAAATAAATAACAAAACACAGGCAACTCGTAATATACTAACCAATATACACATTATTTAAATAATATATTAATGCGTGTTATATTACATATTATTTTATTAAACATTTAACTTTCGTAACTTTACCCAAATTAAATAATTGTGTTATTTATTATATTCCAAACACTCTATCCCGGGATGTTGGTTAATAAACATAAAATATTGAAATAAACCGCACGGAAAATTATATTTAAAGCCATGCAGTATCTGCAGCAAGCAACATACATTAAATTATATATTATTTAATATAGTAATGTTTTATGATTAAATACTGTCTATGTAGAATTAAAATGTACATATTAATATTTATAATGGAAATCATTGAAACTGTATGGTTGTTGTACATTATTTTAAAATTTACTAGAATAGATACAATAAAATAAACATATAATATACTAAAATATACGAAGATTTTCATTTATATTGTTTACTTTTAATAAAACTATTTGAAACTTGGGCAATGATTAAATTTTTTTTTATTTTTTTTATTTTTTATACCCTCTGGGTTAGTGCTTGACTACATTCCACCTGATGGAAAGTGGAAATGTAGTCATAGATGGTAAGGCGCATTAACCCAGTAACCTATTCACTCTTTTCTTGAAGACACCCACATCGTATTGGGACGGAAATACCGACGCAGGCAAGCTGTTCCAGTCCTTCGCTGTACGAACTAAAAAAGTCGAAGCAAAGCGCTTTGTTCGGACAGGGGGAATGTCCACAACGTAAGGATGGATATTTGCCGTGCGTCGGAACGTCCTGTGATGGAAGGGGGATGGAGGAATTAAATCATGTAATTCCTGCGCACACTCACCAAAATGTATCCTATAGAATACTGAGAGGCTAGCAATTCTACGCCTGTGTTCAAGGCTGTGGAGGTTGGCTTCAACCAATTCAGGGTCTCCTATAAGCCTCTTTGCTCGCCTCTCAATTGAGTCCAGAACCGCAAGATGAGACTTAGCGGCACCAGCGAATATATGCCCACAGTACTCCACACACGACCGGATCTGTGCTTTGTATAATACAAGTAGCTGTCCCGGTGTAAAGTACTGACGGACCTTCGCAAGAACGGCAAGCTTTCCTGCAGCTGCTCTTGCTCTGGACTCAATACACCGACCAAAGTTGAGGTTCGAGGAAATCTCTAAGCCTAACAACTGAAGCCGGTCACTGTATTCCAAAAATACACTCTGGAAAGTAGGAGCCAAGGTGAAAGGGCTCCTTTTGGCGGTGAACAGACACGTCTGCGTTTTGGTGGCGTTGAATTTGACAAGATTGGCTTTGCCCCATGCGGAGACTGCCTGAAGTTTGTCATTCAAACGTTGCACCATGGCTTCTCTTTCAGACTGTACTTGATCTCTACTAGCCCAACTACTCGGCAGGTATCTTTCTACAACTGTGCTGTCGTCTGCATACCCATAGATACCGGGCTTCAGCAGATCGTTAATGTGCAGCAGAAATAGAGTTGCAGAAAGAACGGACCCCTGAGGCACTCCGGCATTTATTGTCAAGGGTTCCGAGGAACACCCGTCGACAACTACTCGGAGAGATCTTTGGTTCAGAAAGTCCGTTACCCAACCGATCAGACCAGGAGATATACCGTATGTTGAAAGCTTGCTTATAAGGCTCGCATGCCAGACCCTGTCAAATGCCTTCGAGACGTCAAGAGAGACGGCGACCGCTTCTCCGTTCTTCTCGATGGCCTCGCCTAAAATGTGCGTAGCGTACACTAGAAGGTCCCCAGTGGACCTCTTTCGGCGAAACCCGTACTGTCGGTCACTGAGGAGATCGTTACCTTCAAGGTACGCTAAAAGGCGCGAGTTCAATACACGCTCCATAATCTTGCAGAGTATGGAGGTGATTGAAATCGGTCTATAATTGGCAGGATCGGCACGACTGCCTTTTTTGGGCACTGGTTGCACGTTAGCAAGCTTCCAAGATTTCGGCACTATTCCAGACTTGAAAGAGAGACGATACAGACGTGTCAATACAGGAGACAACTCAGCTGCGCATGTCTTGAGCAGAATGGCTGGTATACCATCAGGGCCACTGGCTTTATTCACATCAAGACGACACAATGCTCTCCATACCTCTTTGTTAGTGATGCGGATTTCAGGCATCGAAATACCGCAGTGAGGAAGATGCGCTGGAGAAGCATTGCCAGTGTCTAGATATGAATTATCAGCGAACAGAGAAGCAAATACATTCGCTTTCTCTGTCGCTGTATGGGCCAGAGATCTATCCGGCTTCAGCAGAGCAGGTAGTGAGGGTTGGCAGAAGTTCGACTCGATCGCTTTGGCAAGAGACCAGAAAACTCGACTGCCAGTAGGTCTGACAGAGAGCTTTTCGCCATTCTTAGCGATACGATCGCGACGAGCCTTCCGTAATGCCTTTTTATAGGACTTGGCAGCTTGGTTAAAGGCTCTCTTCTTTAAACTTACATCCGGAGCTTTGCAGCTTCGAGCATCAGCCCAAATTAGGTATGCCGAATGTTTTCGGTCTTCAGCATGACCACATTCGGCATTAAACCATGGGCGAGCTTTGCCACCGATGGGTACGTCAGCAAAAGGAATGAAGTACTCCATTGCCTGATGTACCACATCGGTTATAACATCCGCGCAACTCGACGGATCCAAAGAAGAGAAGCAGACCTGCCGCCAAGGATAAGACGCAAAGAAGTGCCGCATCTCATCCCAATCTGCTGACTTGTATTTCCATACTCGCCTAACACCAGGTGGTTCGAAAGCTGGTGGGGAATATGTAAATACAGATTTCACCAAACAGTGATCGGAGGTTCCCAAGGGGGAGGTCACCTCAACACGATACCTGTCCGGATCAGTTGTCAGCAAAAGGTCCAGGCAATTGGCTGTATGGCCAACTACATCTGGTACCCTTGTCGCTTGCCTCACCAGCTGAAAGAGGTCGAAAGACAACGCAAAATTCCGCGCTTCTCTTCCAGCATGGTCGGTCTTCTGGTACGGGAACAGCCAGTCCTGATGACAGGCATTAAAGTCCCCCAGAAAGACGAGCTGCACTGAAGGGTACTGATGCAGAGCCATATCAGCAGCCTCACCGAGATACTCAAATAATTTAGTTGTCTCCTGATTACCGCTGTGCGAACGGTAGACACAGCAATACAGGATTTTTTCGTTTCCTGTGTCTACTAAAATCCATAAGGAAGAAAAAGTGGGGTCTTCAAGGTGACGGAGACGCAGGATACAGAGGTCGTTCCGTGCGTATACACAGACCCCGGCACGTGAGCGAAAGTTGTACTCTAACGAGTAACCGGGATGATCCAGGTACGCAACGCTTAGAGGACATTGTATCTGTGTCTCCGTCAAAAAGAGCAAGTGCGGTTGCTCTGTCTCCAGGTGGTGGTGGACAGGTAAGAGATTAGAGTGCAAGCCCCTGATGTTAGTGAGGTGCACTTTAAATGAGGAGGAGTGCAACCGCTGTAAAAACTTCTTCTTTTTATTGGACTTTTTCATAATAAAAAATAAAATAAAAGAGTGAATAGGATGATAAATGGCAGTTGAACGAGGGGGTACGTATCAAACCCGGCGCCGAAATTGGTGATGTCATGCCACTGGGAGGCTAGTCTAGAGACTGCGGGGACGCCCGAACCCCCCCAGGGATCGCCATCGGGCCTCCTCATCTGGTCGCCAACCAGCACGATGGAGCCACCCTGGGATTTTACGCAGCTGGCGGGGCAGCCTTTCGTGGGTGGCTGGCCCACTAATTGCGCCCCCAACTATCTGCTGGCGGCCAGCGGAAAGCCGTCGCTTCGGATCCCGCTACCCTCCTCGACTAGACACCCGACACAATAAGCACCAACTCAACGCCAAACCGGTTCGCCAACGCAACGCAACTGTTCAGACCCATTTCCCATATAGACGGCTTCATCGAACAACGTGCCGGAATACGACTAGGTCGCTTTGCGGCACGACTTTGCCCGATGGGTGGTAACCTTGCCGGCGACTCGATGTTATGGTCTACCACCGGAAAAAATGAAAATTTGAGAAACTGAAGAAACGTGTGCAGTTAACATTAACTTTTTGAATAAAGGAGCACTGAATAAATGAGTTAAATTCTCTTATTTAGAAACCTAATTAGAAATGAAAAATATCAATGGTAATAATCTGAGAAACCATTCAATAATAAATCTTGCAGTTGTAATACGGAAGTAATCTTATAGTATTGTATAATAGACGGGAGGCGATTAAGGGTAGATAATATTGTGAATAAAAACAGTGTTAAAAAGTAATTTGTGAAGAAATATTCGCATGATAATATTGATTTTGAATCAAGATTATAATGTGAATTTTTCTTAAATAATGTGTATTCTTTGCTAGAAACTAGAAAATAATTAGTTTGAAAGAAATAAAACACCCCAGAGGAACTGACGGAATAAATAACCTTGGTGGACAAATCTTTTAAATCGCCGCTCTGTTACAATGATGTAACATTGTCAAATGTGTCAGAGGAGGACACTTTATACTTACTTTGTGTGTATCTTATTTTTCATACAAGCAATTAAACTATTGTGTTCATTATTTCCTATTAAAAGGTATATGAATGCACTAACAACAGGACTGCTATTTTGATATCCTATTTAACAAAGGACAACGGGCAAAATGTACCCACCGACCAATAACGACCAGACGTATGTCGTTAGAAAGCTCTTTTCATGACTATCATTTGTTATTATGGGGGCTAGTCTCAATTCGTTGTGGGAAAAATGTTATAGTTACTTAAATGATATCTATTAAAATAAAAGTAGTTAGTTCCAGATATTTTATCTTTGTTATTAATGGGGCTAGTCTCATATCGTTGTGGGGTCTTCCAGATATTAAAAATTATTGGTCTGTCTGTCTGTCTGTCTGGTCGTTATTGGTCGTGGGTACACATCCCATACATTTTTGCCCATCATCCTTTCCTATATTGTTCTTCATTATACTACGTTGTACTATAGAGAAATAAGAAATAATTCTTAATAATTAATAATTATATTGTTTTGTTTTATAGAAAATGTTATATCATAAATACAATTTCTTACATCAATGAGAAACATTTTGGGTAGACCTCGAAGAATTCGGTCTGCCCATTCATTTGTCCCCTACTTTCGAATTTTGGAAAAATTTCTTCACAGAAGGTCTTCTTATGACCGCCTGAGTCCGAAATGACCATTAGTCAAAAAGTTTATATGTATATATATATATATATATATATATATATATATATGCGTGCGTGCGTCCAGATTCGACTTTTGTCAGCACGATAGCGGCCGCAGTTTCGCTCGGATCGCTTTCAAACTTTGCACAAAAATCAACCATCCAAAAATGAAGGTCAAGTTCGTTAACCAGAGAAATCCGGCCACAGGGGGCGCTAGGGCCTCACTTTTTCTGATTTCAGTTTTTCGACCATAACTTTGTCCCTATACAAAGGAGATCAATCGCGTTCATATTATATGATGTCTTTGATAAATACCTATAACTAATGTAGATAAACCGAAAACCTAACTTCAATAACTTAGGGGTGGGGGTAAAAAAACCGAAAATTTGTGGAAAAAAAATCATAACTTTTTTCTGGTAAACATTCTTGCATCACAAGTATTTTTAATAGAAAGGTTATTTTTTACTCTAAATTTAGGTACCAAAAGTTTTTCCGTAAAAGGTACCGTTTCCGAGAAAAAAAATAAAAACCACTTTTAGCTTGTAAATTTTAGGTAGGTAAAACCACGGCAACTTTTCTTTTCCGGTAAACATTCCCTCCTCGCAAATATTTTTAATAGAAAGGTTATTTTTTACTCTAAATTTAAGTACCAAAAGTATTTCCAAAAAAGATACCTTTTCCGAGAAAAAAAATTTAAACCGCTTTTTGCTTGAAAATTTTTGATGTAAATAACGGCATCATGTATTATTCTTAGGTAGTGAGTTATATTTTAAATGAGTTACACACGAGGTCTACCCACGCGTGTCCCCCTGCGGGCACGGATTTTTATTACAGATGTCTGTATGAATTTTAACAACCATAATAATGTGTGTGCTATGTTTTTGTATACTGAAGTGCGTGAGGTGATTCAATGATCAATATCATATTGCATTCAATATCGAAATTGGTACAAATTTATTAAAGCGTAAAATTGAACAAGTGCCTGCGTTAAATGAATCGGTAGTGTAAAATGATACGTCACTAAAGCATTGCCTATATTAATTGTACTGCAAATTTGATTTTCAGTTTTGAAATAGTAAGGTGCCAATATACTCGTATTCATAGTCGTTTATTTTAGAGAGTCAGTTGCTTAGGTTATTAGATAATGAGATATTTATTATTTATTTCGTTCCTCGGAACAGCTGGTTATAGAATGAATTTGGCATTAAAAAAATATTAGTCTTCGTATTTAAATTTAATTAAAAGTCAATCAGCTACTGCCTCAAAGTTTTGTACATACTAACATCTGTACAGAAGGGTAGTGGTTGTTGTTGTAGTTGCTGTTCTGGAAGTTTAATATTAACATTGTCATGTGCAGTGTACAAAATAAAACGTGAAACACTTCTCTTTAAACCTTTACGTATATAATATAGTAGAAAGAACACAACGCTCATGGCACACAGTCTCTCCTCTGCACGGCGCACCGACTACAATCTAGTGTGTAATTTTTGATAATAATTTGAACAACTCAAATATTTAACGTGAGTTATTATATTTTTTATGAGCGAGTTCCAGGAATTCTAAATTTGTTTATGTTATTCGTTTTATTTGTTTATATTAATCGTATGGTCAAAATGTTTTGATTATTTTAATATCTTGCACAGATATTTTGTCATTTATTTCTCATTACAATAGAAATCCTTAATTATTTTTGAGTTTGAGTATTAAACTATATAAAATAGTGAAATATTACAAAAACATATTTACACTTTTAAACACACATTATTTATTACATATAAATGATATGAAATTTAAAAGAAAGTGTAATTACATTCTACAACGATTTATTGTAATTTGTTTATATTTCAAATATTTAATTATCTAGATCGAAAACGTAATCTAGGAGAAAAAGATAATTTCATATATTACTTTTAAGTTAAATATCTGTTATTACTGTTTTTATGCTGTTTTGCATCATAATAAAAAACCAAAGTTACTTATCACGACTTAACTGCGAGTGTCACGAGTTGGAACTTTTACTGGGGTTCTTTTGAATACGAAGTGCGACTACTGTGTACTACTAGTGTACTACTAGTGTACTTGTAGGACGGTTTTTCTTTTAATTCAGACTTCAAGATGGTGATAATATAAAATTAAAGTTTGTGTGGGAGATGCGACATGTTTGAAGTTTGGTGATTGATTATGTGAAGTTTTATATAAACTTTTCCCCATAAAATTTTACTTATATTAGGTAAGGGTTATTTCTTTTTATGAGGTTATTAACATCACCTATTATTAAGACGGGTAGAATTATAGATGGTGCACTGTTGGTGCATCTCTCTTTAATGTCATTGGAATGGCAATACAACGATGACGTGACAGTAAATGTTACCGCCTTTCATAGATATATAGAAAGTTTATAATCTAAATATTATACGAGACTAGTACGGAGTGACAAAGTCAGATTGGGGCATCCGGATTGTTTAACAGACACTTTGGTAAACAAACTGATTGTATTAACAAGTTTGTTATAAAGAGTATAAAGAATCAACGCCCTTAAAGTTCTTTTGTTTATATTTATAATAGATTATAAGTATGATTAAAATAATAATAATAAAAAAGAATCTAGTTACGTCGGTCCAAACAGCTAAGTCGGCAGTCACATCAGTGAATATTATACTTAATAGTTCGCACGCTCATATTCGAATTATGGGAACAATACCCGTCTGCATGGCTGACTCACTAGTATTTATGAGATTGTATTAATATTAAGTTAGTCTGTTTGGGAATTGTTTTGGGAAGAACTACCAATGAAGAGTGTGAAAAATACATATGGTAACATCATTAACTTTAAAACATCCAAAAATATAGACCCATCTCTCAGTTAAAAACATCGCATAGTTGTTGGAAAAAATCATATACTTAATATATATCCTATTTACTTGTTCTAGTTCTACGTTAATAGAATAAGAGCATGGTTTTACAATTGGACGATCAAAACAATCTAATGTTTGTGAATTTACTCGGAAAATTGTTACTGAAGTAGATAGCGGTGGAGTGGTTGATAATATTTATAAGACTTTTTATTAAAAAAAATTGTTATGTTCAGTTAACCTTTACAATGAAAAAAAAAATATAGGTATAAATTAAATATTAAGTTCTGAATAGAGTTACCGAGCTTTAAATATCTGGGTGTAGTATTGAAAAGCAAATTAACTTTAGTTTCTCGTTTCAATTATACGTCAAAGGCTTATAGAATGTTGGGTTTTATTATAATAATAGGCAAAGAGATTAAGATGGCTTTAATTTTAAGTCCTCCTTTTAACCGTTTTGTGATGTGAATTTTAGATTATGCATCTACGGCTTGGAAGTCGCAATATTAAGTTTATATTAATAATATTTAGAAAATACAAAAAAAAATATAAAATATTTATATTATAAAAGCGGTTATTCCGGTGAAGACAGTATTGGAAATATTATTTCCATCATTTGAACCCTGTCTTCTCGATGACAACTGAGAGACCTTATATTTTTGTGCCCAATTATTAATAACTGGTATATAATGTTAATACTTGATACCACATATCTTATTTAACTAAACTGAATGAAATCACACTCAAATCAAATAAGTGAACTAAACAAGTCTTGTAATTAGTTTGTCGGTAAACCACAATTAAAATGTTTTCTATTAATGTAATACTAGGTATGCACCAACAATATATTCATCGTCCGCACTTACTGGAATAACAATAGGTGACAACACATTGTATTTTTTATGAATAAATGGTGCTCTAAATATAAAAACAGGAAGTTGTGTTTATATTTATAAGTATTGTTATTATTCTGAATATTTCTGAGTTTTTTAATATTTTATTGCGATGTATACAAGATTTCTAAATGTTATATTTAATCAAACTTTAACAAATGAATATGATTATTACTACTAAAAGAGAAGATTTAAATACTGACTTAAATAGTGTTGCATTATATGCATATTGGAGACAAAACACTTTTATGTTTATTCTTCAGCATATAGCAGTATATAGTAATGCATACACACCTATAAAGAACAGTCGCTAAACCATCAAAGATCAATCCTGAGTGCTATTTAATGGAAACTGGATGTATTAATGGAGATTCCTTAGAAGGCATACTAACAACTACTTATTAAAGATATCTTCCAATCGAATGAATCATGTGGAGCGAAATAAAAAATAAAGTTATCTTTTAATTTACATTAAACATTTAACTGTTTGTTGATCTCATGTGCGATAGGTGTTTTTTATTATTGTGTGGTTTCGAGGTGAAAGTGCAAATCAGTTAAACTATTGAGTTAAATATTGAATTTGTTACTATTAATAATATAAGTAAACAGTTTAACTTGAGTATGGTATTGTCTGTGTTAAACTGTGGAACATATATAATATCAAAGCGAGATTAAGAATGTATTCGAGTAGAAATTCTTTCAATAATAATTTATTTAAAAAAAGACGTTTATAAACTAGGATCTATCGATAGGTCGTATTGAGAGATGGGTAATTATGTTTTGAAACCAAGTCAAGGAGGCTTCACTCCAATCAGTCAATGTCACGAAAATGCTATTCATTCTAATGACACGATATTCAATAAACATGTTGACATCCTTGTTACACATTGTTATGCATTTTATTACTATTTATCGTTTCTTTAAGAAGTTTTAAATTTTTTTTAAGCATTTATAGTTGTTTATTACAAAGTAGTGTGTGAAATTAAGTAGTAGATGAAATCATACAAATGTCATAATTCATACTAATAATATTAATGTGAAAGTAACTCAATGTTTGTCTAATCCAATACTCTATTAAGCCAAACCTAAACTCTAAACCACGGGTCTAATAGTGTTAAAATTTGATATAATAAAATTTTCAAAAGATTTTTCCCAAAAACAGGCTTGAAGACGATGAAAGAAAATGATAGTTTGTAAGAGAAACTAATAACTTCTCTTCTATAATAAGAGTTACAGTTTTGTTTAGTATCTATTTTTCTAGATAGGCCTTAATTTTTTTTATCAAGAATATTTAAATCAAAAAATTATAAACACGAAAAAAAGTGTTTTTATTATGAGATAAAATAGAAAAACCACATAAATGAATCTTTATACATTTACACTGTTGTCATTAAATATTAAAATATTTTCAATGTTGACTGTGTAAGGGAATCTAGGATAAAAATAATAGACTGACTAAATAACAAAAACATTAAATTAATATTAAGAATAAATAAAATATATAATAATCGATGGAATGTACAATAATCTTTTAGTCAACGTTTTAGACTATATTTTATGATATAACATTATTTATATTATTGAAACGCCGAAGAAGGAGTATGTCATCGGCTCGATAGATCTGCACATGTCCTCAAATGCTTAGGAATAATGAGGTGTCTTGCATATCATGAATATGTCTACAGTATTAAGATATGGAATTATATTGCGGGAAATTTCACTTTGTTTTTATAAGACGGATTAAATAAAAATAAAATCAGTCTATATGTGGTTTAGGATATATAAAAGGATGGCTTTACTGAAAATATATTTTTTTATATTTTAAAAGTTAATAAGTTTTATTTTATACATTTCTACACATTATTAATAACATTTACAGAGAGTTTAAATGAAAGCTTACACGTTTGTTGAAATCATACTATTATTAACAAATATATAAGTTATTTTGACGTCGAGGACACTTTTGCTGGGAATTTTATAACGATATTTCATTATTTTTTGTTTATATTTTGTTCTCATGTTTACACAATATTTAAAATACGTTGTAATAAAATACTGCCTGCTTTTACTTACATATTAACTGTTGCATAAATATGTGTACGTTACGTGTGGTCACTTGGAGCCGGAAACAGTTAACACCTTCCTCTACACCTCTACCTTTTTTAGAAGACTTATGTCTCACCCACTACATACATATATAAAATTATAATACCAGAATAATATCTTTCTGTTAGTCCCGTGTACACTTTTGAATTTTACATTTCATATATTTATTATTGCTTAACTAGCAACTACAATATTATTACAATTGTATATTTCACCAATAAATTAAAATTAAAATGCTCATTCAATGTCAACACATTAATTATGGTATCACATTACAACAAGGATACATTTCATTTAGCATTTACGGGTCGAATATAAAAAACCCTTTCTTAATATTCAATAATATTATAAATGATGGAATCATTCCTATGATCTGTGTAAAAATATAATTGATTACGAAATTGAATTTGGTATATTTAAAAATATATATTATTAAAAAAGTATAGTTATATACTGGCATTTTGTTCGTGGTGTGGACCTAATGGGGATCCCGCCACATTACATAACGGAAACGCATCCCAATACACAGTACCTCATAGGTGATGTGGAAATCCTATAATATCATTATATTTCTCTATATAAAATTTTAAAAAACTACACTACATAAAAATTTCAACAAAACAAGAAGTCTAAGTTTACATCCAAATTAATAGTGTGCCCAGCGAAGCGGGGGGGAATCAGCCAGTCTATACTATATTAGCCAAGCCACTAATACTGTTATTATAAAAAGACATTTCGTTGCTCTTAGCGCTGGTAACTTGATATTGCTTATAATTTTTATGACTTAACGTATAAACCGCATAAAAACAACGTGACTGCTAGTTTGAGATAAGTTTATAGAAAGAACAAAAAATATTAGTACTAATTTGTTGTACTTACTCTTTCATCCATCATAATTTTAGAGAAAGTTTTAAGCAATGCAATAAAACAATTTCCTAATAATATGTTTATCAAACGCATAATAAATGTTTTAAAATTAAAACAGCTTTTTTTATATTTACAGAGTTTAATAAAACAAACACTGAATTGTAACTGAAGTTACAATACGTCACTGACTGCATACTGCGAGCACAACGCACAGATAAACATACAACCAGACAGACATAATATACAACATAATATTGTTTTGGGTTCTATTCATTACTAAAGACCCCTGGTAATGCTTTTCCGTTTTCTATCTACAGCAATCAGTCACAGAGTTATTATAAACATAGATTATAACTCTAAACTGATGACTATTGAAGTTTAATTAAAAACTTCACATGGTAATTTATTTTAGTATTTAATCATAAGTCCAAACTTAAAAAATATTTGATTATTCCCAAAGTGGGAAAAACTCTTTCCTATTTCCAAGAATACGTTTACGATCCCGATATTCGCTTAATGGGATTTGCGTCATCTGAACGATCCTCTGCATTACTGCTATCAGTGAAGATAAATTCACAGGCACACAAAAAAAAAAAAACGTCATGAACCAGAGGGGAGACCCCATTATTCCTAGGTTTTTGGGATTGCTGAAACT
Source organism: Melinaea menophilus ssp. n. AW-2005 (assembly GCA_918358695.1). Classification (NCBI taxonomy): domain Eukaryota; kingdom Metazoa; phylum Arthropoda; class Insecta; order Lepidoptera; family Nymphalidae; genus Melinaea; species Melinaea menophilus. The sequence goes on along the minus strand of OU911054.1, from coordinate 2,891,259 downwards.
GAATATGACAATAAAAACTAATTTTAAATGCCAGTTTTCCCGCTAGCACCCCCTTACTACCTCTTAAGGGGTGAAAATTGAAATTTTTGTAAAAAATCAAGATAGATGTGTCTTTCTACGTTTTTTGGGATGCTGAAGTTGAAAATGATAACTAAAAATAAATTCATGACCACTATCACCCCCTACCATCCCTTACAGGGGGTGAAAATTTCATTTTTTTCTATAAAATCAAGACAGATGTGTATTTCTACGTTTCTTGGGATGCTGAAACCGAAAATGATAACTAAAAATAAATTTATGACCACTATCACCCCTAATACCCCTTACAGGGGGTGAAAATTTCAATTTTTCTATAAAATCAAGATAGATGTATATTTCTACGTTTTTTGGGATGCTGGAACAGAAAATGATAACTAAAAATAAATTCATGACCACTATCACCCCCTAATACCCCTTACAGGGGGTGAAAATTTCAATTTTTCTATAAAATCAAGATAGATGTATATTTCTACGTTTTTTGGGATGCTGGAATTTAGGTCTCGTTTTAAACAATTACGTATTATAAATTATCCACGATCAAAGGAAAACATAGTTAATATACGGCCGTCATACATTAATATTACAATGTTTCATTTCGGAATCTAAAAACACTTATTTTTGTTTTTATCTTAATTGAACTCTCTTCCTATGTTAGCATTGAGAGTAATATATTTTAATAAATCGGGATATTATATTTATATATTTTTGATAAATATTAATTTATCAATATGTCTTCTATATTTATAATTAAATTTTTTAAGTCTGTTTATAGGACGCAATGTTTTAATGTTTCAGAGCCATCCATCCATTCCATTCCATAAATTGCTTCACCTTTTTTTATTTTATTAATTAAATACATATTTTTGTTCATGAAAATGTTTGAATGTTGTTAAACATTAATTGTGAATTATTATAAATATTTTTACGTTAATTCCCGAATCTCAAAATCTTTTATTGGATATTACCTGTGATATAAATAACATAAATAATATTTCTTTATTTCTCCGCCAAATTTTAGTGCACCAAAATAAACATACATTATAAGTGTATCGATATATTATTTCGTTCATCGTAAAGGATTAGTTAAGTAGTAGAATATTTATCTTCAACTTTATTGGAGTTATACTGTAGATAAATATTTAAGCAACGTATGTTGCAACACTGGAGAGATCATTTAAGTCAAGAACAAATAATTATCACCCCGAGTGTATACTTGTATATTTAAAAGAAATAACAATATCTAAAGAATTATATATAATTTGAAAAGTGTCTAATAATAGGTGCCTTTTCCTTAGTTTATATTTTTATTGGCATCCTTCCAGATTCAACACAATCGTATTAAAAAACTACCTATTTGTTGGATTTAGAAATAAAAACTTATACCCTGAAAATGTTTAGGTTACTTGTGAAAAAATACAAAAACCCTCAGCAAGCAGGTAAATAATTTGATTAATATTATTAAATAAATGTTTTGTCAATTATTTATTGGTTACTTTGGAGTTCACTGAGTCCGCTCAATCAGACTTCAGTGTCGACTGAAACTGTTTTTACTGCTGTGTTTTAACATTAACGTCACATAAAAGTACTTTATTGCTTTCTTCAACGATGAATTCTGATTTCGTTGTGTGTGACTTATTATGGGAACATTTTAAAGATAAAATGACTTAATATACACGTGACGCAGCTCTTAGCATGTTAACAGTTTGTTAGTTTGGTGTATAGTTGGATTTTCATTAATAAAAGATGCATTTTCATAATACAGAATAACATTTTGTAAACCTTTTTATACTATTGATTTCTTATTCTTGTCGTAATGATTAGATTGTTCAATCCACGGTCTGCGAGCACGTTTCCCTCGAGCCTCTTTGAATCGTGGCTTTTGAAGCGACGGAGATACAGTTGTTATTTCATTTGAATTGACAATACCATCTTTATTGAAATATTTAATTTTAGTTTTAAGTGACTATAAGTAAAATTAAATTAAGTTAATAATTCTAAGGTATATTGTAATTTTTCAATGATTTGTCAGTTTATGAGTGTAGATTAAGATACACTTTGAACTAGAACTAAACGATATGTATGTATGCATGAAAGATTATCTGCACATTTTCGTCAATTCCCAATTTACACCAACCAAATTAAACTCTACTTATAGATGAAACATACGATTTAAAATCAAAATTTTCCCCAAAAACGTTGAACGTTACTAAGTAGAAAATGTCAAAACCAGTTGATTCGTTAAATAAATAAAAATATTGATATTTAAATAAATTTCACGTTCATTAATAAACGCCCCCAGCAAGTTTTGGAGCTCTTTTTAAATTAATTAACTAATTAATTGTTGTCAGTTTAAATATAGCGGTTGTGTGTTTTTCAAATTACATTTTTGTTTCGTTTTAAGATACAAATACTCTATGGCTTTACAAACTTGTAATACTTGGAACTGAACATTTTAGAAATTAAATTAAGATTTAATAAGCTACAAGATAAGTGTTGAGAAGTACTCGTATACTTCAATGTATATTGTACATAGTACGGTTGAAGTCTCACTGTGAAGAAAGAAATGGCTAAAGAAATCATACCATGAATCGCTTGTTTGTTACACACCTTAATTATAATTTGTAATTTATAAATAAATTACTTTCGTTTGATCCTGTAACGATACTGTGAGGTAATGTACATTGTGTTGTGAGTAAAGTTATATATGAAATCAAAGAAAAAATTAATTATAATTATTTATTTCCATTGTGTTCTGCAGATATGTATATGATTTACAAATTGTACGCAATTATATTTATTGGACATAATATGAGCAAAAGATTGTAATCGTTACAGAATAAATTGTGTCTTATTATAACAGACTAACATATTATGATAATACGTACATGTATGTATTACATCTTGTTACTACTCTTTAAATTATTAGTATATTATGATTCATTAAAGTTAAATGTTAATAAATATAATAATTTGTAGCATTAAATATAATCATATAAGGTAGTTTTTTAGAATTATAAGAATCCATATTTAAACAACAGAAAAAGTATTTTGAAATCCTTGTTTGTCTTTCAGTCTGTGTACGCGTCGATCAAATACTACCAAATGGATTTTCAGTATTCTATGGGGTTAGCTTTTTATCTGGATCAACATATACCGAGCATTTTAATTCAAAAATTTCAAAATTTTCGCGGGAACATAAAAATATATATTTTTTAATCGAATATATCTTTTTCTGTGAATAAAATAATTAATACACTTGAAAGATAAAAAAAAAATCCCAATGTACAATCCTTTAACAAGGTTTGAAATACATGACTGAAAAGGGTCGAATGTTCGAGATATTCGTTAGGGTAAGAATGTAGACGTACATCTTTAGCCGACGCCAATGCAGAAACCCTTTTGGCAATTTTTCACTTTTGTTTTTTTAATACATCTAATCTAAAGCAAGGAGTTCTCTTGTACTGAGAGATAAATTACAAAATATCTGTAGAAGAAATTAAAAGAAACAACACATTTTGACAACACAATTGAAATAAGAAACATAAATAGAAAAAGTAGTTTCAAAATATTATATTTCTGGGACATGATCCTGAAAAATTTTATATCTCACGTCCGTGTTCGCGTTGTGAAATGTTAAAAAATGTGTTGTTCAAATTATAATGAAACATTACACACTAGATTGGAATCGGTGCGCGGTGCAGAGGCGGGACGATGTGCCATGAGCGATGTATTCTTTCTAGTATATTATGTCTATCTATATCTAGTATATATGAATATAAGTACCCGATTACTTTTCCGTAATTTAAATTTATTCTTTGATGAATTTAATTTCTTTCAGAGATAACGCTGATAATGAAAACACTGGTTTGTACACTACACATGTGACAATGTTAATACCAAGCCTCCCCCACCTCTGCACTAAAGCCCTCCACCACTGCGTATCACTGACAGTGTGTGCACAACTTTGGAGATAGGTGACAAATTAACTGACGTTTTATAAGAATCTAAACAAAGATTAATATTTTTAAGAATTAATTTCATTTTAACTTTATTATGGTTGTTAAATATCTTAAATAAATAATTAACGTTTCTTTCGTCATATTGTGACATCTTCCCGTTTTGTAAAACGTTATAAAGAACTTCCAACTTATTCTATGGTATATTGATACGCTTGTATTAGCTTCGGTCAAAGAGCTTTTGTGAAATTAAAACTTGAAAACAAGAAAACTATTTTAAATTAACAATAGTGTAAATAAGAAAAAAATATTGCAATGTAAAAAGCATGGGAGGCGTGGTGTCAATAGATCATTTATGTAATATTTATGTACGATGGCCAAACTGAAAGTTTTTAGAACTGACCACTTAAAGGCATTATATTAAAAAAAATAGTTTAAATTTTGAAAATAGAACTCTTTACCAATATTATTGAGTGTACATTTCATTCATTTGTAATTTGTTTTACGATTTGGCGGCAAATTGAAAATTGTCTGTGCACGTCAGAATGAATTTAAGCCGAGAAAATTTTTGTGCAATGATTTTTTATGACTTTCGATGTCATTTAAGTCAACAAGAAAGTTATGATAGACTTCGATTGGCTTTTCACGATGAAGCCCCATCTCGTGCCACAGTTTACAACTGGTTTAATGTATTCAAACGTGGTCGAACTAATCTCACCGATGATTTGCGTGAGGGACGGCCTTCTACAGCGACGACTGAAGATAACATCAGTGTTGTGCGGCGTATGTCAGAGACTGATAAAAGAGTGACCTATCAGCAGATTCGGACAAGTCTAGGCATAGGTATGAGTCAAGTGCACAAAATCCTCCATGAACATTTAGCGGTCAGGAAGCTTTGTGCCCGCTGGATACCGCATAATTTGACCGAGGCTCAAAAACTCCGCCGTGTTGATTGGTGCCGAGAAATGATCCAAAAATTTAACGGAGGTGACTCAAATGCTGTGTTCGACATACTAACGGGTGACGAAAGCTGGATTTACTGTTATGATCCGGAAACCAAAAGACAGTCTGCTCAGTGGGTGTTTCCTTCCGAACAGTTGCCAACTAAAGTGAAGAGAGGTCGAAGTGTTGGAAAAAAGATGGTGGCCTCGTTCTTCCGAAAGACAGGTCATTACGCGACAGTAGTCTTAGAGGATCAGAAAACGGTTAATGCAGAGTGGTATACTAACAATTGTTTGCCACTTGTCTTGGAAAAAGTTCGAGAGAAACGACCTCGCAGCAGGATCCTCCTTCATCACGACAATGCCTCGTCGCACACCGCCAGGCAAACGATCGACTATTTGGTGACCTCAGACGTGGAATTACTGGGTCACCCGCCGTATAGCTCCGACCTTGCACCCTGCGATTTTTATTTATTTCCGAAAATAAAAGAAAAACTTCGAGGAAAACGTTTTATAGACGCCGAAGAAGCAATGGCTGCGTTTCAAAACGCCGTCGAAGAGACCCCTAAGGCCGAGTGGGCAAGGTGCTTTTCTCAATGGTTCCATTGAATGCAGCGATGTATTGATGTAAATGGACGCTATTTTGAAAAGTTACAATAAAACTTGCTAGAATGCTTAGTTTTTGATTTTCTAAGAACTTTCAGTTTGACCCTCGTAACTATAAATAAAGGAGTACATTGAGACGAAGCTTCTTAGCATTCCATGGATTCACCCGGCGGGCCCATCGCGTTTCAAGAAGAGGAGCGCAAACAATGCCTGGGATTGCGACCCAGGTGTAGGTTTAAGGGGCCCCTTTACTATGCGCATACACGCCCACCTTCACTGTTCACGCTCCTCTCCCTACCTAACCAAATATCGTAAGAACCTACTAAAGCCGCCTTTGAAATACGTTCAAGAAATGAACTGATTATCGTTCTAGAAAGGCCGAGATCCTTAAATAATTTGTAGAGAGATTTTGCCGTTATACCTCTGGCTCCAACTTCTACAGCGTACAAATTAACTATAAATTTATTCCTGATCAGTTCGTTACATCATCAGTTGTAATACTTGTTAAGCTTAAATGTATGATGATGGGTATGTTTCATTTTAATTTTAATAATCATTTATACATCTAAGTGTAACTGCGTAATATGTATACATGTGTGTGTAATATTTTATTTCCGTTAGAAATTGTAAATGTCTTTTAAGTACGCCAACCACTCTCCTCTGAACTTACTTCTTTAAAACAAAGTTTGCTTAAAAGAGATATTCAATACTGATAACGCCGCCTTTACTCCCAAACTTATATATTGATATTTTTATCTGTATGTTCTAAAATATTTTTGTATATAAATTTTTTACTAATTTTACTTGAAATAACTTGATAAGAGAAATGTTTTCTGCGAATAAAATCAATATTATAAAATATTAAAAGTGAAGTGCTGTCTGCAGAGCACTCACTACTTACGTCTTATACTCGTAGAGGAATGGATCTGTTCATCATACTTGAACGTGTTCAGGTCATTTTGGTTATGAAGAATATTATTTATTATTATTTCCTCTTAAGACGATTTTAGTTCGATCCTCAATGTTAACAATACTTCAATGTATTATCTGATGTTGAGATCTTATTGATACTCTATATCGAGGTCAAGGTCGAGTTCGATCGTTCGGTTCTAATCAAAGAGAACGTTAACCAATAGATTCATATTTCAGAAGCTACTGTAGCTACTTAGACAAATCAGGCAACGTTCATAATACGTTACGCAAGATGCAAGCGATAGAAAAAACAGTAAGTGAAGAGAAAACTTCCAACAATTAATATACATAAAATACAACAATGGTAAAGTTTTATTTAACCTTAAAACTTAAACTACTATTATGTTTAATCAATTCAGTGGTTGAAAAGTATTAGTCATGTGAAATGGTATTCAGCAAATTATAGAAGTTATTTTGTATGACATAAAAATGTAAAATTGAATGTCACATTTTCATTATTAATGTAGGCGTTAGCTGAATCAATCCGCTCCGGCTTCGCGTGAGGATAAATTTGCAGATCGTCTGCATACAGCCATCTGTTTGTATCACCATTAATACGAAGAAAGATTTACAAGTACTTGACTCTTCATACGGATTCTGCAAATATTTAGTCCAATTGTCTCATTATTATATTGTTTTTTTTTTTGTAAAATATCCAGAAACAGATATCTGTAATAAACATGTTTCTCAATGATGTGACAAATGGTATTCATAACAAACATTGTCTATAAACAAAAGAATATAATGATAATAAACAATAATTTCTTATTTCTCTGAATACATTGTACTATACAATGTAGGAAATTTTATAAATAAAAGAACTGCTCTTTCGGCCTTTTATTGATAAAACAAAATACTATAACCACAATAGTTTAATCGGTTGTATTAAAAATAAGATACATACAAAGCAAGTATAAAGGGGGCACCTCTGTCACATTTGACAATGTGACATCATTGTAACAGATTGCCAATTTAAAAGGTATGTCCGCCAAGTTTATTCCACTAAATATTTTCTAGCTTTTAGCAAAGAATAAATATTTTTTTTAAATGGCACTTAATCAAGATAATCATGCGAATATTTCTTCATTCATTAATTCTGAACACCGTTTTTTAATCCCCATTATTATCTTCTCTTGAACGCAACCATTATAATCACACAACATTATAAGTTATCTTAGTAATACAATTTCAAGACGTAATATTAAATTGTTTCTCAGATTATCACCAAATTTATTGATTGTTTATTTCAATTCAAACACTGTTAAAATAGTTTTAAAAAATACAATAATTTAACAGTCACACTTATACAATTTTATTGTAAAACACAATAACAGAGTAAGATAGCACTTAATTTCATAACTAATAAAGTAAAGTTATGAATCACAATGAAAATAATATTAAATATAAGTATATATGATCAGCAACACACGATAATATGAAATACAATTTTGTTTTTTCATTAGAAGAAAGATTTCTTTTATTATTAAAATTAGGACTAATAAGTTATTCCTAATTATCATGTGTTGTTTTAATAGACTAAACCAATTGTTGTAGACATGAGGTCATTCGTTGAAATAAAATTACTAGTATATAAATTAAAAACAAAACTAAATTAAAGCACGATATTTTAATATAATTGCTATACTCATCTTTATTCAATGGACCTGGTTCCATTATTCTATTATACAAATGATCAAAATGTAAATACTTGAGTATCAGACTTATTACACTAAAAAGTTTACATGCCGATAAGGAGAACGCAGAAATTAAACTAATATTATCTGATAATAATATTGTTTTATATTTAATGGTATATTTGTATAGCTATTGAAATATTTAACAAAGTTAGATTACTGTTTTGTTCTAATCACATACTCGATGAAATTAATATAAATTCAACATGGCGGGCGCAGCGCGATGGCAGTCGTAGACTGTCTACGGTCAGACTGTCTACGGTGACTGAACTGCAATCAAATATACGGATTCAAAAGGCATATTCAATCTGCGTACTTCGTTATGAAAATTGAAATGGTAGATATTACAAAATGGCAGATAAATTGTTATAAAATAAAATAAGAACAAGAAAACTTTTACCAAATACATTTAATGACGTAACTCATTTCATCAATGGTCCTTTATTTAAAAAGGTTAATATTACGTTTCTTAATCCTCTTTCAAATTTCAATTAATTGTTGCCCAAATTTCAAGTGATTTGAATTGAAAGTAAATTACATTAAAAATATTTTTTTTTAGTTTATTCCAATGTATTTCTATTTGTATTGTATGTATTATATTAAAGTTTGAGTAATTTTTTATAATGTGCAGCAACCATTTAGTTTTATAAACTCTGTTATAAAAGTTAATACGATCAAGGTGATTATCAAGGCAAAATTTTATCATAAAAACTACCAAACTAAATAATATATAATTTCATCATATGCTACTTACTACTACTGCAGATACTGCATAGTGTTAAATATAATTTTCCACGCGGTTTATTTCAATATTTTATGTTTATAATCCATCATTCCGGCATTTGGTATTTGGAAGATAATAAATATCGCAATTACTTAATTTGGGAATATTTTATGAAAGTTAAATGTTTAATAAAATAAATATGTAATACAACACGTAAACATTAGTATATTGTTTAAATAATGTATATATTGGTTATTACATTACGCGTTGCCTTCATGTGCGTGTTTTGTTAAGGGTAAATGACAGATAACTATAACAGAAACTAATAGCGTATACCGACTGTGTAGACATTCTGTTATTCTAAAGCCTTTTTTACCACCCGTGAGACTACTACTTGAGGAAATGCTAATGGAATTATGATTTTGTCACTTTTTTCCCCTTTACTCATTTTTTATAATTATTCTGCTCGCGTTTGAAAGTGCTGTCAAAAGAAACATAAACCATTGAAGGTTATTTAAGATCCCTTCGAAAAAAGTAACAACTTGGAAAGTGGGTGCTATAAGTAGGTACAAAAAATCGTATCTTACAGACTCCCTACTTTGGCGAGATCACTCTAGCAGTGATGTAATTTATGATAAGAATGGCTAGAAATATCAAAGTTTACAAGTACAGTAAGTTTACATGGTACGATATGCAAATGTTTTGATAATTCTATTTTTCCGCTAATACACTGCTGAGTCCGTCCACCAAATGAAACTCAGACCCAAAAGTTTTTGCTACTTGTACTTATATTACGAAATAAGATGGTACTAAGCATAATTTCAAGTAATAATACTAAAATTTACATGTGTTTCATTTACTAAAGGTGTGCTACTTGATAATAGTGTTTATGAATATCGAGAAGCCATCCCTCTATTTATACGTCTATTTCCATTTCAGAAAGAACAAAATGGATGTTTTACATGTTTTATTTTATACCTTGTTACCTTTGATTGTTTTCCTAATCCTTGACTCCAAAAATGTGGTGATACTTGTTATTTATTGTATGGACGTGTATAATATTTAAGTATTAGTAAAAGCTAACATCAACTAGTGTAATGTTATTTATGTCTAGCCTTTTGTTTCACTAAAAGAAAATTATGTCAATATTCAACATTATAACTAGTCAGTAAGACACACAATTACCAAAGCACTTATACTTTAACATGAATATCACGATAACGTAAAACAAAAGTAGTAACTAGGTCACCGCACTCGTGACGAAGCCTCTATATGAAGCAACTCATCTGAGGTCTTCGCACTGCTCTGTTAATATAGCCCTCGTCTTTACAGCCCTCCTCAGACGTGTTCCGTATGTAGAAGAGACTAATATTAGTTCTACCTATATATATACTATATTTTCTGTATCTAATTAGACAGTGCTCGTTTTATGATGACAAGAAATAATTAAAATTTCAAGTTGCTTTTAGAATAAAAGATATGATGATATGAGAAAGTACGGTATGAGACGAAGCTTCTTATCATTCCATGGATTCAAAGTGAGGGTGCCGGGTCCAAGAAGAGAAGCGCGAACAATGCCTGGGACTTGCGACCCAAGTGTAGGTTTAAGGGGCCCTTTACTATGCGCATACACGCTCACCTTCACTGTTCATGCTCCTCTCCCCACCTAAGCAAATATCGTAAGAACCTATTAAAGCCGCCTTTGAAATACGTTTAAGAAATTAACTGATGATCTATGATGATGATTGTAGAAAGACCGACATCCTTAAGAAAGTTGTAGAGAGTTTGTGCTGTTATACCTCTAGCTCCTACTTCTACAACGTACAAATTAGCTATAAATTTATTCCTGATTATATTAGTTTTATTTAGTCGTATTTTAAGAGTCGTTTAAAAAAATCTAAAATAAAGAATACACAATTCATATTATATACTATTAAGTTTTATAGCTTATTGTTCTTAAACGTTGTGTATAAGTTTATAAATAAAAAGAAATTCCAACTCATATTTTGTAAGTATATAGTTACACAATACTTACGTTTAAATAATTATGCATGTCCTTTGTAGTTAAAGTAAATACTATTGAAATAGTGTATAAATATAAAATCAGTTCAGATCTTTGATCTGTAAAAGTATATTATTATTGTCCCTTCTAAAGATATATGTATGTTTTCTATTTGTGTGGAATGTATGTTTTACGTATTTAGTATAACATAAGTACTAAATACATGCAAGTAAATTTCACGAGCAATCAATTATAATTTTAAAAAAATTTGATTGATGAGAAATTTAACATTATATGAAAATCAAATTACAAAATTAAAAAAATACTTAATAAATATACAATATATTTATTAAGTATTTTTTTTTTAACAATAAATAAGTCAAAGCTTATTTTATTATTAAAAAATACCCCCGGATCGATAAACTTAGTGTCCCAAACCTGAGAAGAGCCTGTGACAGAAGTTTATTGTTAATATTCAAGTGAATTAACATACAATATACAACATACAATATATTATTACAATTAAGACATTGTTTCATTGGTCTCGGATGTACTTTCATTTTGATGTTAATAATTATGGATCATTACAGTGTTGGTCTAATCACCCTTTGCAACAATATTTTTTATTTATTTATTTATGTACCACTAATTTATTATGAAAAAAAGTATACAAAGGTTCAATTTATCTCTTGAAGAAATCTCTACCAGTTATCCTTCAGCGAAAAGGAAAATTAAAATGACAATGCGAATTGATCGTTACAAACATAAAAAACATGCAAGAACAAAATTTTACAAAACAAATTTTCTATTTTTATAAAAAATATACCTATAAGGTTGAAACATTTGGATAATTTTGTCTCATTTTAAATCTTAGAGTTTATATTAAGAAAAAATAACTTGATTTTGGTATCAGATTAACTAATGTGTGACAGTTCAGTGATGTGTACATATACACGTACATATTTGTATTAAAGTAATAAAAAAAATATCAACACAAGAGACCGAACATAGTGTATTATTCATATAAAATTATTTAAAATATATAGCAACCATGCGTAATAATTAACAATAATAAATAATAACAGTGAAAACATTCGTTAAAATATTTAATTAAAAATACTCAAAGTAATAAAGTAGGAACATCAAAGGTATCGTTACAGTGAAAACAAAAGATAAAAGCAGGTCACGTGTTTCTGAGAATCATTTATATGTTAATTTAACTCTCTCTACTGGAGCGTGAACCGCATCAAGCAAGTGACACAGCGACCTACACATATGACTGTGCTTATTATTACATTACTAATAAGTACTTAGTATTACATTAATAATAACTCACTTTTTTTTTTTTTTTTTTTTTTTTATACTTTTTTAGGTTAATGCTTGACTACATTCCACCTGATGGAAAGTGAAAATGTAGTCTTAGATGGTAAAGCGCATTAACTTAGTAACCTATTCACTCTTCTCTTGAAGACGCCCACATTGTATTCGGACGGAAAAACCGACGCAGGCAAGCTGTTCCAGTCCTTCGCTGTGCGAATTAAAAAAGACGAAGCAAAGCGCTTCGTTCGGACAGGGGGAATGTCCAAAACGTAAGGATGGATACCTGCCGTGCGTCGGGACGTCCTGTGATGGAAGGAGGACGGAGGAATTAAGTCGTGTTCTCCTCAAACTAACAAAGAAGCACTTATTTAATGGAATCATAATTAGAACAAAATGTAGAATGAAAATATAAATTAAAAATAATACATTTTATTGGATGATATCAATTAAGACAGATTGTAACAGAAAAGACTGCTCTTTATAATGTTTTTAAGTTATATTTTATACATGGTTGCTTAGCTGCAGTAACTGTGACTGTAGCTTGTAAAGCTGTAGTGTTAAATAATACGTTTCATGAAGTGGGATTATAACCCACAGTTGCAAAATCAACATCACTACAGGTATTCATTGTTGATAGTACCATTCACCATTAAATATACCGCTTTCCTGTTTGAAATAAAATTCGATAAGAAAACCTTGCAAGTTACTTTTTTCAATACATTGTTATAAAAATGTTGATTGACTTATAGCTACCGATATCAAATACAGGATATGCGTGTTTGATGAGGGACGTCTAAAAGGCACTTAAAATAACAAATGTGAGCCTTTTTTACGTAACAAATACACCCTTTTCAACTTTCATGATCACAATTAATGAAATTATTATTTATATATAATATATATACAAAATTATTACTCGTTTTTCTCGTTTGTCCATGAACATGTATTAATTAGTTTAATAAAAATTATATATACATATATATTACTTACCAACAACATATATTGTTTTTTGAGAAATTAAATGATAAGTACCGTTTTCAGGATTCTTTTTTATTTTAATAAAACAATAATAAAAATATAAATACTATTTTTAATATACTTATTTATTTATATCTACATATTTATTATCAAAGTGTATCAGCTATTGAACGAAGACATACATAATTGTGACCCGGAAAAAACGTAAGCCTACATCCTTAAAGCCATTCGCGAACGAACTGGAATGATGAATGAATGATATGAAGGATGAAGTACTTTTTATAAAATTTTATGTCTTCTGTTATGAACATATGAAAGCCACAGTGGAGGTAATTTTAATCTTTTGTGCCTCAGTACAAATATAATAAATGTAACGAAGGAAATTTAAAATAAAGACATCGATTTTAAACTACAGTTTTATTAAATCAAAATTAGTATAAATTATAAATATCTAATTCTATTAAATATACATTGATAGCTAAAACACACCACATTACTAGTGAAACAAGATTAGTAGAAACATTAAAATACTTCTTTCAATTAATTCAAATAATTTTTCGTTTTAATGGTTTTATTATTTAGATTTTGCTTAAGTGGCAAGAAATTTAACTTCTTATTCTGAAATTTGATGAATTGAAAAAGATTTAACTTATTTTTTTTTTTGCTTTAGAAGTAATTATTAATATTTAACTACAACAATAAAATCATTGTCTTTTTTGTTTCTACAAATAAAACATTATATATTAATTGGTATTACTTGTATGAACAGTTTGATTCAGAGAAAACTAAAATCAAAATAATTGTTACTAGAAGCTAGAAAATAATTAATCTGAAAGAAAGAAAACACCCCAGAGGAACCGGCGGAATAATCTTGGTGGATATATCTTTTAAATCGCCGCTCTGTTACAATGATATAACATTTTTAAATGTGTCAGAGGAGGACACTTTATACTGCCTTTGTGTTTATCTTATTTTTAATACAACCGATTTAACTATTTTATTTATTGTGTTTTTATTTATTAATAAAACGAATATCAAAGCAGGAATAACAGGGCTGCTATTTTGTTATTTTATTGAAACTATTTATTATATTGTAATATCTGAGAGAAAGGGAAGTACTAGTTTTTTAAAGATTTTGTCTATGTAACGTGATAACAAAGTAAAATTATTAATCATAGCAATTAGAAATGATATATATATTTAAAAAAATCTTAATGTTGCTTTGATATCGCCACTGATTATAATATATTGTAAGTCTCAATCACAATACACAGTACTAAATACAATAACAGTGGTAACAGCAGCATCACGAGATCAAACGATAACTATTATGTACTGTACACTATTTGTTTACATTAATATGTTTTACATGCCATTACGATAATGGGTAAATGGTGGTCTCTGCATAATAATAATTGTCTGTAAGAGAAGCCGTAAGCCGTAATACAGAAATCATATCATTTAAAATTATAACCTTCGTAAACTGAAAGACCTTAACAGCGACGTTAGAAAAAAACGCACTTTGCTGAGGCTGTTAAAAACAATCCTAAGTATACTATTTTAAATCTTGATTTTATAAGTTAAAATTTTGTTACTTTTATTTTGTTATTGGCTTCAGAAATTAAATAGTTTTTTTTTTAAGTTTTTCTATAAATATGTTCAAAACTATAATTTATGAAACTATAAATAACATATATGTATTATATAAATACTATAAATTTTGATAATCGAACTCAAAATCAAATAACTTAGTTTAATAAATAGTAATGATCAGAAGTATCATTGGTTGAAGTACTCTTAATAAAGGATATGCAACTTTAGAAATCTTAAAAGTATTTAATTTACCTATTAGTATAGGTCTGAAAAAATTTTTTTAGATATAATTGTACAATTATAAATAAGTAATATATAACAATAATCCCCCTTATTTATTTATATACATATATATAAATAAGGGGGAAAATAAATCTTCATCCCTCATTATTTCAATACGTTCTATATTGGGCATCTAATAGTTAACTCAAAGAAGTACTCTTTAAAATGTATGTGGGTTTATACCCACATACATTTTATCTTTATAATTATTTGAAATTGATTATTAATTTCACTCCTTTCGGTATTTTGGACTGTTGTATGTGCAACCTGACGTTGAGGTACTAACTAAACCATGAATCACTAGATGGCAGTGTACGTTGCTTAGACACAATTGCGGCGTAAAGATATAACTCTGATATAAAGAACTAAACTCTTTAGATGCTGTGCACGACTTTCGGGTGTTTTTATTACCCACCCTTACTTAATCATGTCAACGGCGCACTACATTACTCGATGTAGCCTCTGAGGTTGTTGGAAGTTTTTCTGCTTCCACGATAAGAAGAAAATCTTTTAATCCTATTGTTATTTATTATTTGAGTCAAAGGTTTCATTCATACCAGAGACCAGTCGATCAGAAATTACGACGGCAAACAGTCTCATAGTTTTTCAACTTTGAGAAACTGTAACTCAATTGCGGTAAGGCAAATGAAAATCTGACATATGAAGACTTCTTTTTATCTTAAAAAAACTTAACAAGGACTTTTCTTATCAAAAAACGTGAGATATCTAAGATAAAGTTACAGTGAACTAGAGCATAACCCCACGGAATATAAGCCCTTATAACATAAATTCTCGTGAACCACATGTTTAGGTAAATCCAACAATACATACAAATGCTACATTAATGAAATTAAATATCATTTTAATATGGATAAACAGGTGAATTACATTTAATATGAAAATAAATGGTCGCAATATTTATATAATAAAAAAATATTTTTTAAACCATTGGAAAAATGTATATTTCAATATTTAAAATAATCCAAATGAAAATTAAGTAATAAGAAACAAATTATTGATTTATGACTAGGAATCGTATTTTGGTTAACCTTTATAACAGGCAATAACTATCTATACCTCTATTTGTTTACGTTACAGATGAATACAAAAACGACCTCTCAGAAGTTACTTATACTTCTGTTTTATTTTACAATTATTGCTAACATTTGTTGAATGTTATAATTCCGAAACCTAAGTGTACAAGTTTAGCCCTTACAGTAATAAGGGTGTACCGACATCGCAAGTAGTGTTAAGGGCAGTTCTGTACTCCGATGTACTTTAAACAAGTTTATAATTGAACTTGTCGAAGTTTAATTAAAGGTTTATGACGATTACGGTGCCTTCTCGACATTCATCACCCTATTTGAAACTGGTATAAGAAAGATTATAGTACATTTACTTTATAAACTGTTACGTTATAATAAAATGGCTCTAATGTGATCAAGTTATACCTTTGGATACAATCAGATTGCATTGAAGTATTTATTAAATACAGTATAAATCATCGGCAGTAGGAATGTAATGATATAGGAAATATAAAGTATTCTATCAAAAATCTTAGGCCTTGTTAAAACTTTCTTCTGTTAGAGCCCAAGTGCAAAGGTGAAAGCCATAAACACAAACGGATGGAAGGTAAAAAGTAGAGTGAATACAAGTAAACATCAAAAAAGAAATAAAATCGGTAAGCCTTTTGTTCTGATCTGACGTTTCTGAGCCGGGATGCTTAAAGCGTTAGCTTAAATTTTTATTTCGAAGAAAGTTAACAATTATCCTTATATCAGTATTAGTATCAATATCAGTAGCATTAAATATTTAATAATCATTTTAATGTCCAATGTCCAGATGGAAAAGGTGTGGTAGTAATCAATTATTAAAATAATCTTGTTATTGCAGCAGTAATTCTTGGTGTTACCAGGCCGCTTGTTTTCATATCACATGAAAAATAAACACCACCGAAGCTGAAAATAAATATATGAATATCGGGTGCATGAAATCTTTCTGAAATTCAATATTATTCAGTGAGAATTGCAAAACATACCAAAAATAAATTCCCCTTTTGCGTGTTCGAGCAATCGAATAAACCATTAAGATATCTCTTAGGTCGGGTTCAAGGGACGTTAATCAAAGAGGGCTGGCGCTTTGACATCACTATCGATCCACTTCACCCGAACATTTGCAAAAGTATTTAAACTTGTTTGGCAATAATTTGTCAAGAGTTGTAGGCTTTTTATTTTATTACTTCTCCAATGTTAATATTCCTTAACAATTTAAATTCTTTACTGATAACAATAGCAGTTAGACAGCTGGAATGTATGTTATTATTTACCTATTTAAAGACATTTATTACATATTGAACAATAAAATAACATATTATATTTTTAAACTAATAAATTCCGATGTAATGTAACGTTTTACAAACAATTACAATATAACCGTATAAACCGTTTTAATGAGTCAGATATCTCACATTTTAGCGCAGCGGTAGTCGTTATAGAGCTGTTAATAATTGTATAATAAGGTTGACATTTATAAGGGACATTAATTTTTCTCGTAAAATCATCTTATTTTATTACTAAGAATATATATTTTTAAAATTTAGAATTTTATTATGCCTCATATCCCTGCCTAAAAATTCCCTCGGGGTGGTTTTTTATAACTGACGGTAGATTCATTACACAAAAGTGCAATAATATCCGTGTGTTCTTTTATTTGTGTCTGTTTGATAAAGATGCGAACAACGGAGAACAATAGTATACCACAGTATATAACGTATATGTATCAAGAACTACATCAGAGCAGAGTATAGATCTATAACTTTTCAATTTGCCACCTCCGGCATTCCCGTTTCATTCCCATTTCATGTTGATGGAATTCCAGGTGTATTTTAATTTTATGTTAGCATATTTACTTATAATATATTGGTTGTCAAAGGAGAAAACGACCTATTTGTTGGTAAAATGCAAAACTAATATTTGTGAATTCATTACTATCCTGGAAAATATAGGATGGATGACAATGAGATATAGGAAAAGTTCTTATAAAATATGAAAAATATAAGTTTTCTGAGTACCTTATTTACTTACTCACTGGGTATAACTCACTATAACGTAACTGGGTCTCACTATAACGAAATAATTTGTGTTAGATGATGTACACTTCACAAAATAACATAACGTTATTATACTTTTGAACAAAGAGTTACTGACATTCCCAGTAATTTATGAGCGATAAATAATAAACTACTCGTAAAATAGCGTCAACAGAACAGTATCAATATTTATTTACTTATTGCATTAAATATATAAAAAAGTAGGTCCTTTTTTAATTAAAAATAATAGGAAAGCAATGTCAGAATAATAATATATGTTATTATGGCATAATGTACGTTCTGGAGCATAAACAATGTCAAAGACAGTCTATTTTTAAACTTATACTTGAATGACATAGCTTCTAAGTAACAAAAAATTTGACTATATCCACTTTATCTACTCGGTGGTCATTTAGTTCATGAATGCTAAAAACTTAAGGGTCAAATTAACATCGAACTAACATCCAAATTTTCTCATCATATTAAGGTTTATTAAGACATCTTTCCATTCCTGTATTCCGCCATTATACCCAGCTAAATGTTATGCTTAGCTGAGATATTTAGTATTGCAGAAAACAAATCAACGGTATGAAGTAGTAGTACAAAATTTTCCCAAGAACAAGTCCATCTGAATACATTTTTCGATTTATAATCATGTGGGACATTTCGTATTTTTTGTGATACCGATTTTACATGAATTAAAGTTTGTTAAACTAACAATAAAACTAAAAAGTAACGAATAACAATGAATTTTTTTTATTTTAATGTCTAATTTTCACTGCAAAAATCTTGAAAAACATGAACTAGATTAAAAAACAACAGCGCTGTTTAAACCCGAGTCATGAGATTCAAGAGTCAAGATTGAGGCCTAAAAGGAATCAGGTGAATGCACTGAAAGTGGAGCGCACCCAAAGCGTAGTGTATTCATAAAAGAAGCTGTAAAAATCGATATTATCATAAAGATTATTTTATAGGTATTAAATTTCAATGCTCGCGACGACTCTACATCAATTATTGTTAATTAAATTTTAAAGATTTTAATTTTCTTGTAATTGTGATAAATTTTATTGCATTTTGAAATCTATTATAAATAATGTATTAAATTTAACTGGATTATGTGATCTTAAATGTGTTTATGTTAAATATATGTACATTTAAGTTCTGAGGATCCAACACAAGTATTGATATTTAGTGTTATGAAGTGATCAACTCACTCACTCTCACACTTACTAAAAGTACATACAACTGAGAAAGCTCCATATACAAGCTTAGGTAATTTTGAAACGTTTATTTAAGAATTTATAATAAGCTGAATTAACAAACAAAAAGTATTGTTTGATTATCCAGATATTTAATTTAAAATATTGCAAGTATTTAAGTAAAAAAGTCTAGGGCAAGCGGAGGACTTTATTACATTTTATTTTATTTTATTTTTAACCTTTCTGAATCAATTTTAATATTTTTTTTAATAATTTTTAGCAGATCTCTAAATATTTATCTAATCATTTATTTTCATGATTATAATAAAATCTTGAATTCGTTATTATATATATAAATAATGTTAGTTACGATGCCTTTGTGTAACATTGTGGCTCCTAAATAATTCCACCGAACTTCTTTTATATTTCAAACTGAAGTCGACAAGCTGACATGTGTCTATTGCATGCCAACTCTTTACAGATATACTTTTCAATAGACCGAGTTTAAGATAAATAAGTAAAATACGTAATCCGGTAACGGCTACGGGTATTATCATTTGATTTTACTAAAATGCAAATATCATAATATGTATGAAGATCTGTGTCCGGCGATTGAAAACTATCTACTACGTATCAAACATTTTTAAATAGAAGGAGGAACATATTTAAACGATAAAATATTATAATATGGGCGTAATAATTTACTTAACATTTTTCAATTTCTCATGGCATTAGTTCATGCAGCGTGATTTGAAGTAAGTACATATCTCACTGGTTTCACAATCAAAATCAACAGTTGTCTACTACTATGTAAATAATATAACAAATATATATAACGATAAAAACACGTGTAACTAGAGAGAAATACTTTGTTCAGTCGGAGTTTACTTAATTATTTATTGGTGTAAAAGGAGGAAGGATCTTCATCAGAAATATCTCTAATCAACTTACAAACTCTTGTAACGAAGAACACAACAATCGCATGTTACACACGATATACATTATTTATAAAACGCTTCCAATATTACGGAGAATTTGCTTTTTAACTTACTTAAGATACATATGTCTTACGGAATGCCTAATATTTATCTTATCGTATTAATTTATTATTTCATGAGAAAAATATCAACTCGAAGTGTTTTCTTTGAAGAAACTATAATATTATATTAGTAATGATTAGTTAAGATTGGATTAGTAAGTATCAACATTGTATCTATATCTTATTACTAAAAAGATAAGACGTGAGTAACAGTAAATACCATTACAACGTTCAAATTATATATTAGATGTATAAATTATGTTATTATTGTGTATATGTAGAGCAGAAGGATAGCTGTAAGCGCTCGTTTATTTGTATGTATTTATTGCTTTTAAATCAATGCCGAAGTGAGCGCAGTTGCTGCAACAAATGGTGACCATCAGCCGTGCTGAAGTTACAGATTGTACAATTTATAACGGATTGATAAAGAAGTCGGTTTTTAATAGCAACATCCATCAGCATACGATAAAATTAAGAAGTGAACGGTTTTTGCTTTTTGTACTTCTTTTGGATCCAAATTTTAATTTAAGAATTTATATAATGTTTGCTCTATTGTTTTATTTAATATTACTATATGATATAAAATATAAGTACTAAGTCTTACATCAACGTTAAACGTCCTTCAATAGTGATTGATCGCTTCAACTCAAACGCATCGGTCGCCGGACTCGATCGTGCCACGGTTATATAACATCTGCGGTACTCATAACAACTAAATCAGTTTCATTGTGTACTAACTACCAATTGCAGTATCGTATACTAACAGATGGTGGTATAACAAAAAATAGTTAAAGAAGTTTTCGGTGTCTAAAAGTATGATAATCAGACGTAAGTGATATTTATAATTTATCTTATTCTTTCAATTCATTGACTAAATAAAACAAACACATCATTATTAGTTATTAGCACATTGTACTTTAAGCTTTATAGGGATTATAATATACAATTCTTATAAAATATATACTATAAGAACTGTATAAATTATTCTAACTAATTTCAGAAATGTGTAAACTTTTCAACAATCTTTTATTGTATTATTTTCTAGTAATTCTACACAATGACGGGTTACCTACTATACACTATACATGTACTAGTAACGTATTGTACATGTTAATTTGTAATGAAAAGCTCTTTAATATTAAATTATGTAATATTTTAAGGAGAATTATAAACGCTTTTGGTAGATAGTTGGCGTTTTATCTAAATTATGTTAGTTATATTTAAACTAAATAGGATAACTGAATAACACATTCTTATTAATCTTAATTTAAGTAAATATAAACGGTAAATATAAATTTAAAACTCGTAAATTTTATTAAACTATAATATTGAGATGAGGTTATTAGAATTATAAAATATTTTAATTTAGGCTAAAATATAGTTACATTATTAGGATTTTTATAACAATAGTTAGTTACTTTATTTATCAATTGAGGCAGAAATTTACAAACGAGCAAAACAAACAGTAGCAGTTGATGTCAACAACGTGAGTGTTTTACTTAAATGGAGCAATTTCGTACGGAGGGAACAATTCAGTTGTACGTGATTTTTCGGGTGATTGATGTGATTGAAAAACAATATTAATTATTATATTAAAGAAAACGCCACATTGCACATCTGTTATAAAATATAATTTCGGATGTGTTCCCATTTAATGATCTGATTGTAGTTATAATTGTGTAACGAACACTGATTGAAATTTAGAAGAAATATGGTACATATTTTTACTTACATTAATCATCTTACGGTTGAAAGCAAAAGAATAACAAAATTACTGAAATAATTTTCTTGTCAAGTTTATGTTTACAAAAATTTACAAGATAATTTATAACAATCATAAAAAATGTATCTTACTCAAAGCAATGCAAAATTATAAAAACAAAATTGTATTGATGTTGCCAGCTTAATATAATACTAATTAATTTGATATACAGATATATAACATATATGTTGAACTGATATTAGTTTCTCTTACACACGGAACACGTCTGAGGAGAGCTGTGAAGACGAGGGATGTATTAACTGATGAGTTGCTTCATATCGAGGCTTCGTCACGAGCGCGGTGACCTAGTTACTACTTTTGTCTTAGTTATATTGATGTTGCAGTAGAAGTGCTTTATTACCTGTATTTTTTTTTTGCCTATCATTGTTACAATATTCATTTAAACAAGATTATTATATAAGTGATATAATAAGGAAATCTGTTCGGATCAATTTTATTTATTTTATTACCTTTTAATTAAATAATGATATTTTGAGCAATAACTTTACAAAAAGTGTCACGAACTGTAAATATTTTATAGAGCTGAAAGATGTTTTTTTATTAAATATATTGTTATTATAAAATAGACGTATTTGTTATTGCAGACTTCTTGTCTGTTTTACCCTTAGTGATAATTTTGTTCCAGTTTTTTCCACAGGAACCCTAAATATTACCATCATAGCTAGAAGTCTAGATCACTCCTTGTCAAGTTGAGGACGTGCCTCTTAAGGTCGGGTCGTAATTATTGCGGATAAAAAACAGTCAACATTTTTGAACCGTTACTTAGGTTTCGCTGAAAAGTATGTTTTATTTTGTAAATAAATAAAAGAAACATATAGATACTATTACATATCGACACTTTAATTCGTTCTATTTTTTTATACTTAATAAATATTTTACAAAAGTACTGTCAATAACGAGTTATTAGGATGCTTAAAAGACTTTAAAGTCTACTAAAAATAAATTGTATTCAAGATTATGCTTTAAATTGAATCATATCTGTTCTTTTACATCTGAGGCGTTAAGTTACTTACATTCTCCGATACTTGTCGTATGTGTCGATTCAGAAGGTTCAGGAAACAACAGAGTGTAAGTTAAAAGTTCTATTATGAAAGCTGAAACCTGATTCTATATAACCATAATTAATAATAAAAATTAAATTTAATAAATTATTTTGGCAAGTATAAAAAAATCTTAATTGTAACATAAAGTAAAAGGCTTCCTATTTTTATATTATTACAGTCTCGTTTGCGGCCGTCTTCTAGAGACAGCGGTAAAGTTATTGGATAAGACGGATGAGACGAAGAAGCCCGTGGTTAGTACACACTACACAGTAACATTCTTTGAAGGAAAATGACAAGAAATAGTTGGAATAGCAATGTTGGATATTAATAAAATCATAATACAAGTAAAGTAATAATGGAGAGAGTATTATCACACGTACTATAGTAATGAATACATCAGATTAATATTAGAAGATGGAAATATTTAAACTATAATATATAGTACTACTTACGTAAAGAAGGTATGTTATTGTAATAGGTGATACGAATGTGATCACACAAGTGGTGGTTTATCTATTATAAGAAAGCTTTAAAATAAATAAACAAGCTAAATTCATAATTTTTCTTGTCCGTTTGTTTGTCCTTGTATGTTTGTACAGCATGTAAAATACTATTACATGGATGTAATTTTCAATTTTGAAAGGATTACAATAGAACACACGTTATATAATATATACGTTACAGTTTTTTATAAATAGACAACATCATTTTAAATAATTTAATTTACAAATAATTTAATTTACAAAGAAAACAAAATGCCGCTTTTTTGTAATGTAACTGTAATGTAGTTGTTTTAATAAAAAAGACTTTTTGAACAGTGTAATATTTAGTTACTGCTTATAAAAACAGATATTTGACAATGTGGCCGCCAACAAGAGCTACTTTGAAGAAATATATCCAATCCAACAGTGAACCGCTTCTTGTATAAAAAATTGAGAAAATTATTAGTATTATTAGTAATTATTAGTAACATATTGTTTATTTTGATTTAAAAATAAAAGTTTAAACTGTTAAAAGGTTATTAAAATATTTCTTAACTTATTCATTAATGTACACAATTGTTTTCTTCAAGTCTTTCTCACTGATGATAATGATGAATATTATACTTTATATTCAAAGTGTTTTCTCACACAGAAGGAAAATAATATGCGATATATATATATATATATATATACATATATGTATATATTAATATGAATCTCCTTGTACTATTTAAATACAAGATGTACTCGATTTCGGTAATTATTACCTCAGTTCCAATTTATGTTCCCAGCAAGTCTTTGGTTGTTGCCGTTACTTGTGTATGTGTGCGTGTTTCCCGATCTGTGAGAAACTCTCACACGGCTACGGATTGAGATTAAAAGCAAATATGGTATAGATTATTGGTTAATTGAAGATGTTCAATGTAAACAACTGCTCCTCAAATTAATCGAAATTGTAAATATTGTTGTAATATATTACATATACATTGGATCCTGAGAACGATGGTAGGTTGTATAGAAAATTGATTTAATTAATATACTCATAAAGTATCATATATCAGGTCATATCATAGATATGACCTGTGATAAGACATTTAATTTACTTTGTTTTAAGTCTGACTTATTCATAATTAATATTAGTATTAGTTAAGAAATAAATATTCATAGTAACTACAATTTCCAGTTTATTTAGGACTGATAAAGTACAGATAGATTTCGTAATAGATTTTCAAAACAGATCAAACTTGTGAGAGAATTTTGAAAATAAAGTCCTTGAAACTCAGTTCTGCCAAGTGGTTCTGTTTTAGATCTGAATGCAGTCTCAAGATGACTTAATGTGAATATAGAAATTATTACAAGGATCTGGATTTATTTTATTGGTCTTGAACGGTTTTACAATTGGTCGAATATTGTCGTAGATTTTAAGAATTTATATTAATCTATATATTTTTTTGAAATTCTTAATTACAAAAGCATGCAAGTTAATGTTTTTTGATATTTAGTCGCGAAATGTTTGTATATCTTGTTATATCTGTAGATTAAAGTATAAAGCTTTGAAAAATTTGAGTAACAAAACAAAGAAACCACAAATCTATAAATTAATGTAAGATAATAATGTTAACAACTACATCTTCAGATTTTAATAATGTTTTATTGAGCTGAGCGTAAGCGAAGCTCTTAACCGTTCATTTTGCTGTTTTACGACATCGGTTCTGCAAAAAACAGTACAAAAAAATTAAGTTTAGAAAAAAGTTGAGATTCATTTAAAAGACAGATATAATATATATGGCTATAATTTTATTAAACTGATTTTCTTTTCAATTGAGATTCTAAACCGATAGTTGCTAAGCATGTTATAGAGCAATATTATATGCTAAGTTTGTTAGCATTAAAGAAGGGGAGGGCGCTCAGCTCCCGCTCAACTCCCACAGCGCACGACGTCGGATCCTAGTTATAGTTTAAATAATACGTCTGAAGTAATAGTTTCATGTAAAGTTTTATCTAAGTCCATTAGGTAGTTTAACAAGAAATAGTAGCGTCTTTTGCTTTTTCACGTATGACGACTACTACGTACTAACCGGTATATAAACACTCTTCAATCTATCCCCACAAACTTACAAGTTGGTTTAACTTCAATAGTAAATGTGAGATCTATATAAATCATACACTTCTGTATAATTTCAAATAAATTCAATAAATAAATATGAAATGAATAAAATAGCTTTGCGTCAAAGAGTAGCAAACATCCATCCTTACAAACATACATCCATCTATCTTTACAAACTTCCTCGATGAGAAATCACATTAAGCCTCCTCGTACGGCAGATCTGAACGATGGTTACAAATGTTTTGTGATATTTTCAAATATGTCAAATTTTTTTATACTAATGCCTATATTACAAATGCCTATATTGCGTAAAGACATAACGTCTAACAATTTGTTAAAAAATATAAAATAATATGCAAGATATTGTTATTGTAATAACATTATATAACAACAGAATGAAAGGAACATTATTAGACGTAGGATTATAAATATTAGATCGTAGTAGAAACAACTCTGTTAAGAACAATATTATGAGTAAATAGAATTAAGTGAACTTTATACATACAACTAATATCTAGACTAAACTTTATAGTCAGAATCTTTAGTCACACCGACAAAGTCTGGGTCGTAGCGCGTTAAGCCTCACAGCTAAAAACATAATACCTTCGTGGTCACTGAAACTTTCTACATTTTTTACAAAGATGTTACAGAGGCTCAAAAAGGCTGCGAGAAAAGGATAGTACAGCTGTGCCTTTTTGCTAGACTTTAATGGCCCTTCCATGGCCCCAGAGTAGAAACATTTTAAATATTATCATTTAAAAAGTAAAAAAACAGGTCGATCAAATTATTCATTTGTTTTTTAATGCTCTTCGTTTTCTGTATTGTGAAACAAATACAATAATTTATACACACAATACGATATTTTTTTATTGTTACATTGTTAAGAATGTTTAAAAATCCAAAAAGATATATAAGGTTTTATTTTAATCTATACTAAACTATAATTCGAAATTCTGTACGATAAGCTTTCATGGGATTAGACATAACTTACACATAGACTCGGGATTAAGTATTGGTTGTAAAAAAGAGGAAGAGCATCGACTATGCGAACAGATATGGTAGTGTAACAAAGTTTAGTGGGAACGGAACGGATTTGGAACGGATTTACCTAAAGTAATTTTTTTAAGTAATATAATAATATTAGTTAAGGCTATAAAAGGTTGTTTGCAAATGCCGGTTATGAATAAGCAGGTATGTAATGTTAAGGACATTGTACTTTGTCTATATATAATCATTTAGTTATTACATTTAAATTCAATCTAAGATTTTTAAATAATTTTAAACAAAAACTCAGGAGTCGTAAAATATGGAAGAATATTAAAGTAAGTCCTTTATTAGCGCTGTCAAAGACTTCTGACGAAGAAAAATAATTCTTAAGAAGTTCAATATTGATATCGATGGAAAGTGATGATGAGTGAAAGTGAGGATGAGGCTATTCTACAGACTCCGAGCGATTAAAGAAATTTATAAGTCTTTGTGTATCACTGTGCTTGACAGATCTGTAAATATGGCGTCGCTGTGTATCTCTACATAATGTATTTAATCGGTTTGACAGGACCATGGGTGTCTTATGTGGCCGAATAATTCAATTATAAGGTTTTATAGAATCGCTATTGGTAATAGCAGACTAATCTATCTTAATTGCATTCTCATAAAGGCATTCCTTATCCATTGCTCTAAAGTTACGTTGCAGAAATATACTAGATTTAGCTTTTGGAGGGCGGATCTTGTATGAGGTAAATGAGATCATGATATGAAAATGCATCAACTGAGCACTGGCCGTATTTATTATATTTGTATATATTATAAATATGATATATTAATATTAACTCTTATTTCAACTTAAATATGGAACTGCTCCAGAAAAAGCGAGAGGGGTTTGATAATTATTCTGTTTGTTTCGATTCTTTGAACAGCTAGCTTATAATTAAATTCCTGTTGTCTTTTTAATTTTTACTTCAATATATATTTTTTTCTAAAATGACAAATATACACACATAAATAATAAATATGTCGTTTAAATATTTATATTCACAGATTTGCAAATGTAACCTTAACCTCATTTTAAGGGCCACTTCCAAACTAATTATTACAAAAACATTTACAAAGGTCCCATCGAATGAAGTAGGTTTACATAACTCACCTCGTGTATCAAGGATGATGATGTCATTAATAACTTTAAAAGTTTTGTTCAAAAGCGATTAATGCAAGTAGTTGTAGAAAGTACTATTCAATTTAAACTGTCGTTTCATCTCCTTGTTATAATACTACTTTATAACTCTGTTAATTATTATATGAATTTAGATTAACCAGCTTTGTTTTGTTTGTACAGACACTGCATTACAACAAAGCTTATATGAATACACCTTAGAATTAAATAACTTAATTTATTTCTTTTGTCATATTAATAGTCACTCATAATAAAATATTTATGTGCTTATTAAAAATACATTAGATCAATTTTAAAGTAACATTCAGTAAATATTATTGTATTGTCAATTTAAATGAGATTACAAATGTATCTCCGTCGTTTCACAAGCCACGATTCAAAGAGGCTCGAGGGAAATGTGCCCCCAGACCGTGGATTGAATAATCTAACCAATACGACAAGAATAAGAAACCAATGGTATTTGTAAGAAAAAAACTTTTATTTTGAAAAATAATACTGTCGAATAACATATAACTTGCTAAAAAATACGTAAATTACGTTTTAATTACGTGTAATTAAAATTATTTATTGTAAAAAAATCATTTATTGTAAGGCACACAACGCTACCAGAATTCAGCGTTGAAGAAAGCAATAAATTATTTTTATGTGAGGTTTATGTTAAGACACTGCAGTAAAAACAGTTTCCTGAGTCGAGTGAAGTCTAAATGATGGACTCAGTGAACTCAAAACTAACCAAACAGTAATTGACAAGCATTTATTAAATAATAAAAATCACATAATCTACCTGCCTCTTAATATTTTTTATATTTTTCGCACGAAACTTAACGTAGCAGTGCTATTTTGGGTCTGAAAAATTAATACCGGTATGTGTTTTACCGTGAATCATTTAAAACTTTTTTTTTTTGTCACAATTTTTTTGCAAGTACATCTGGGAATTACTAATCACTAATTCACTAATCTTATATTCTAGAGAAACACAAGAACTATAATAGTACAATTTAGAAAAATGTATCTGTTTAGAAAATAAGAAAGTACGCTAAGACGGAATTTTAAACAGTTCATCCCTCCATCATAAGGAAAAGTTATATCATAAGGATGGTACGCCGTGTTCAAATTACAGATGAAAAATAAAGTTTAGAGTTAGAAGAGCATTTCAATTTAATTTTGAAATTCTGAACAGAACCTAAATTACAATGTCATTTCAACCTGAGACAATTTTAGCGACGTATATTTTGTGTTTCATTGTCAAAAATAATATTAGAATAAGAAGAATTAAATTGTATAATAATTTGAGATCTCCCATATTTTGACACCAAACACCTAATCCTCATATGACACCTCATATGGTTAGTTGTTAAACTCTAATTACAGATAAATGTAATTTTCTTTTACTTACTCATGATTCATTTCTTTCTTGACATACTCGTTTATTCGAACGAATTCGAAAAGTAACCAAAGTAATCATTTACGCTCTTATAGTTCGATACTTGGATATCTAGACACATATAATTTTGCATATATATATATGTACTTACTGTTGCCTGTTTATTTTGATGGAGAAATAAACTATTAAGGAATAATAATATTATTTATCTTAAAGATTATAATATCCAAGAAAGTGTGCAAGTGCAAGTGTGCAAGTACAAAATTATGCATTTCATATTGAAAAAAATACCATTGATTGAAATTGTAGAAAATATTTTACTTAAAAATAATATTAAAACAGACAGGGTCTAATCCTTACAAAATCTATATTGAATTTCATTTTTTTAAGATAATAATATTTATAATAATTATATGTGCGTAACAATTATGCTTGAAAAATTCAACCAAATATATAACTGTACTATAACTATAACTATTGCCCGCGGTTGGTGTTGAACTCTGCTGCATGTTTTTGTTTGTTCGTATTGAACAGAACTGGTCTTTACTAAGAATCCTTTAACTTGAAATAGAAAAGAATGCAAAAAGTATCTTGCGATAAATCAAAAGGTAGCCGTAATAATATATCATAAATATATCCAAACTACATTTTTTTCCTCAAACGGTAACATTTTCAGCACCTTATTTCTAAAGCTTTTACCTAAAATAAATGCAGAAGATATAGATAGTAAATACTACCGTGATAACATTTGATACTATGACGTCACAAACGAGCAATCAATGATGGTGTGTTCAGAATCACTTGATAAGTTTAAAAAAAAATACGGTTTTAATCACTTATTGTTAATATTTTTCATTGTTTATTGCATTTAAAAGTTAAAGTTAAAATACAATAAAAAAAATATTTTTTTTCAATAACCCCATTAAATATAAGATAACTTGTCTTGTTTGTCTTTAAATGTTAATGTGGATAAATATTTGATGTTGGGAATCATAATTTATTTGTGATCATTTGTACCACTTATAACATACAAAACAAATGAGTGTCAAATATAGTGCTACAATATTTTTTTCAATTTTAAGAAAATCTTTTTGAAAGTCTTTGAAGGATAAGAGGCTTGGGATGGACAATAAGCAATAAGCTGTCTAAGACTTTTCTATTGCGATATTGCGTTCTAGAAAAGTTTAACAATATTTTTTTGCAGAAGTGCAATGAATTTAAATCGTTAAATATCATCTTTTAATTTCGAGCATAATAAACTCAATTGTTTAATTTAAATAAACTAACTACTAACGAATTTTGACCAAAGAATTATATGTTTTATCGATTTGGAGCCTAGTTTATTAATAATAAAAATTATTGAGAAATAACAATATGTCGGGCACACCGAAGTGGACGCAATTTTCTAACATGTTATATCCAAAATGTCACCGTCAGTTAATCTAAGAGGTTATAAATACGTACATATTAATATAGGTTTATGGATTAATATAGTATTCCATAACTATCTTTTATAATTAATAATTTAAGACATACCCTTAATATTTGATTAAATTTTCTTTAACTCATACATCTATCATAATCCTGCACGCGAAGTGAGATAACTATATTGCAGTCCGATAAATGTAATTATAATACTATTAACTATAGTACTTGTATGTGTATGTGTATTATAATATGCGTATAATCTCAAATAAGGACTGTCAACATAACATCCTTTGATAATATAATATTTTGGATTTACATTACTAAAATATATTTATTTTCACCTGCAGACACGGTCACAGTCATTCGGCTAACAGCTAACATTAAGCTAACATTCGGCTGTATAAAACTATAAATAAGTCAAAATCATAATCAAAAGTGCCAATTTTCGTATTATTTGTAATAATAGTAATCTCATATAATCTCAGTTTATCTTATTTTCACGCTTATGTATGTTTTATAAAAAAAAACCACAGTAAGTATCCCAGAAATAAAATAAAATCTAAAATTCCAATATCTAACCTTCAAAAACAAATAAGGTTCATCTCCTAAACAATGTAAGATATTAAAAGAATAATTAAAATAAATGTTATAATACATTTAATTTTTATATAAACATGAGTAAAATCACAAGAAGTAAAGAATAACAAAAGTTAAACGAGGTGAACGTATTTCTTGAAAACATGTGAGAAGCAACACATCGTCGTCTACACGTGCTTACTCGAGCGTGAATTACATCAAAGAAAAGCTAATGATGCTATTATCTATGTCTCTGTGTTCGTTAACATAACACAATTGTGTTTTATTCTTGTAATTATAATTAAAGTCAAAATTTTTCATTGAATAAAGATTCTTCATTTGAAAAGTTTTCATTGTTACTGAAAAACTTTTTGTCACATAACTGAGAAGATATTCCGTTAGATTCTCCTCCAACCAACGTTTCTCCTCCTTTGTTTCGACCCGTTGTGTAATAACAGGTCAGGTTAATAACTTCATATAAGGTTTCTTGCCCTGATCATCTGTTATGGAATTATAGTAATACGGTATGTATATCTGAAAAGCACTAATAGATTTTAGCTATTGGTGACTGCACCGTCGAGTGAGATCATAAGAATAAAATAAATAAAAACTATAACTATACATATTATTAAAATTAAGATATAAATTTATAATAATAATAAATAGTATTTTTAGATTTACACCCTAATTTAACATAATTACAATAAAAAAAAACTTCAATGAATTAAGAAAGATTCATGTTATTGTTTAAAAATGTCAGCACTTTCACACATCTTGTGACTGAATTGAAAAACAACTACATTTATTTTTAAGAAATATAAAACATAAAATTACTTACCTCATACACATCGCGATTTATAATTATCATAATTTGTATACAACAATAACAGAAAAAAAAATCTAATGTAAATAACAGTAACGTTCGATTGACAATGAACATAGGCAGCTCACAATTCTGGATTTTTTAGATATATATTATTATACATAACAATTAATCCTACCAACTTTAAAAATTGATAGCATTATTATACCGTACTGCACATCTGCTAAATTATTAAGATTACTATTTAGATCAGGCACTGTCTGTTCAAATGAAATAAAGCAATAGAAAAACGTTTGCTGCTTATTTCGTTTTGAGGTTATTTCGTCGACTGCGTTCCTTCATCAAATACATCATGTTTCTATTTTTATGATCGATGAAGTCGTATATAAATGTTACAATAAAGCATATTTTATACTTTCTAGCTTTTCTACAAAAAAATTACAGAGGTTTGAAAATGGCCCGAATCGCTTCGAGAAAAATCTATTCAATATGAATATCCTCAAAAAACACAATTTAAAAGTATTTAACCATTTTACATCTCTAGCCCCATAAAGTATTTATTGATAGCAACACCCCCCTCTCAATATAAATCATAATATTAAAAACGTAAAAAAAAAGTTCCCCAATAAGACCGAAGATTTTATGCCAAGTTTGTGAGTGCTAACTTTATGCCAATTTCGTTTTATTTGTTCCGATTTTAGTATTTTCATTTTTTTAAATAAATTGTTATACTGTACATTGAGCTAACACTCTGTTATACCATATCTAATGTTAAGATATCCGGTAATCCTTTCAGCTATGTTGTAGCGTAAATAATATATAACATAATGTTGTGTGGTTTGTTGTGGGGTTCTTCTCAGACCAAGGAGCATTTGGAACCCTCGTAGCCTTATTTTAAGTTGGTGTGTGTATTTACAAAAGCGCTTATTTTGATACGTACGATATCAAAACTCCTGTCACTTCCATTTGACGTACACAAGTGATCACTGGTATAGATTTATAGTGGAAAATATATAAATAAATAAATAAAAATAAAAATAATAAATAAGAGACAATAATCATTCAGTTCCTATTCCTAAAATTATAAATAGCTAATAATTAAATATAATTTAAATTATAAATTAATGTTTTATTAATACAATAATTATACATTTTTGTGCCTTATAAGATCTATAAAAATGTTTAGAAAATGTACTTCTATGATCTATATTGAATATCTGAAAATTGATTTATAATGTTAATTTTACCCTCGTCTCACCGTCCCTACTCGAGTACTTCAGGGAAATTATCTACTTTTTGCGTTAAACAAACTAGTCTATAGTATGGAAATATTTACCTTAAGTAAAAAAAGCTATTTCTAATACTTTAACAATATTGACCACTGAAACAATATAAAAACATTATAAGAACAGTTCCATGATAAATCTTCATTATCATTCCACATTATTATATCTCAAATTGTAATCATATTAAGCTTAATATAGATATACCACAAGTTATATCGATAAACTATGATCTATATTGTAAATATCTTACGATATTCGTGATAGTTATTACCGACACACAAACGACGCAGACCTTACTCCATGGCATGTACTGTTAATATTATGTATATAGTACAGACATAACTTTGGAGAAGGTTGTTTTATTTAATCATAATTAATTTAATACATTGTTGTTCTCAATAACTTGGAGTCCCTAAAGATATGATTTGAGATTTAATCTTGAAAAATATAAATTATATTTCCTCTGTAATATGTTTTAAAATTTTTTAAAGAATCTTTAAAATGTAACTCTTATGAATTCAATAAACATTGAAAATTATTTGTGAATAGATTTTAGATTTAAAGTAACTCCATAGTTAAGAGTCTCGAGTTCTTTGAGTAGCGGTCATTGATCGGTTGAATCCGTAAAATACCTAAATACAAGTGTATTATTCAGGTTTTTGTATCTTAGTAGTCTTACAAAATAATATGTTTGAATTTCGCGCATAGAAAAGCATTTGTAATCTAAACTAAATTTTTTTAAAGTAACAAATATTAAATATGGTAGAGTTTATAAGAATATGGTAGTTTTATTTGCAATTATCATTTAGCCGCGATATAAATATTATACTAAATACATTGCAACTACAATATTACATTCATAGAATTAATTTATGATGAGGAATATTTAAAGAGGTATGCTTTTATTAGCTGTAACTTCAAAGAAATTAAAATATTATTAAATTGTATCTCACGAACTGAAGGACATGTTGGGAATATCCTTTAGTTTCCCGAATACCCCAATGTCAAGTTGTACGTGATATTTATTGCAAATAAATTTCTTTGAGTATTATCTTCGTCATTAAATATATTATTTAAAATTATAAAGTTCATTGGCTCAAATTGATTTAGAGAACTATGAGGTTGATAAAATATGAATATGGGTAAGATCCATGTATACGACGAAAGCAGCGGTTGATAGGGAAGATATGGTTCTTGTGGTCGTTGTGAAAGTTATATCAATAAAAATTCTACGATGGTAATGCAAAGATCCTAAGCTGCAATATTGAAAGGAAAAAAATTTAAAAAGAATAAAGGAAGGAAAATGGAATAAAGAAGTTTATTCAATATAAACAGAACCTTCAGGTACTCCTGAAAAAAATATTCCAATATATAATTCGCATTTTAATTTATTTCACTAATATTTGTATCGACAATAATATAATAAGACAAATATTAACTTTCTAGCAAAATCTAGAGTAAGAAAGCCGTGATGGTTCATTTTTAATAATAACAATTGTATTCATATATATCTTTTTGACTTCTGAATCGTTTCACGTACTATTACCACATAAAAGTCACGTACCGGAGAAAATAAGATAACTAGTATAATTTAATCTAATGATTTGGCCATTGTGAACTTATCTATTTATCTTTTATTGCTAGCTACAGTGTATTATTTACAGTTAACATAACATAAATTTTATAGCCATAAATTGATATTCTGCATTTTAAGTAATGCATAAAACTTACTGACCATTTTAAGAGGCTGTTATCTACACAGAAGACAGAAATATTTTAAAGCAGTAAAGTAATAAATGAAGTAATGTTCTTGGCCTGATTGGACTACCGATTCCTTGAGCGCTTGAACGATGTTCGAAATTTCATTTCCTATTTCTCAATAACGACCTACTCGTATGGAACTTACTGACGTGGCATTTTGTGTAATACTTAAAGTGATCTTCAATATAAATATAGTTTGCTAAAATTCGTGGTCGTCCTTAAATAAATTATTTTCTAATTTAATACCTTAAAGTTAAATGGAATAATTATGAGGTTTCGAGAATAAGATAACATACAATGCTGGCTAGGTAAGGTGATAAAATAAAACCTTTTTACTTATCAATACTTTTATTTTTCGGAGCTAGGTCTTAAAATAGTGACCAAAAGTTTTTGACAGTCTATTTATTTAATATATTTACATAGTAATTTTGTAGTAAATATTATTTAGATTCTTAATATACACTTTATTACAACAATATTAATGTTATAATACAAATTACAGCTTTACTTACATCACCCCAACAGCTTATTCGAAAGCAGTGCATTTGAAAAATAAAACAGTATTTTCTCCGTTTTATTTAATTTCCTTCACATCTCAATGGCTAACAATACTAAGCTCTAAGTATACTAAACACAACTGATTTTAATAAAAGTCTTAAAACTGCGAGAACTCTTTTGTAACCAATTTTACATAGCATTATTATGATTATATTATATTGATTTTACATAGCATAGGCAATTTGCTGCATCAACAATCTCGTATCTGTGCTCAAATGGTAAACGTTTTAGATATAAGAGAGGAGCTGAATGCTTTGCTAATTAATGGCATCAAAAACGACAAAAATACAGATGTTCAACTGAAGGTCCTAAATTTTGAGAGACATGAGAGTATTACGAGAGAAATTTTAGACCTCTCACGTCTCTAAGGATTGCATTAAGCGTTGTCATAGACTAAATGATAGATAGATATATTTAGACTAGATGTCTAAAGTAGTGAGCATACCACTCGTTTACTTTAGGAATCATAATACCAAAGTTAAGGCATGGACCATTGTTGGGATGATACATATCAAGGTACCCGAATATAGGAAAATATGTGAAAATTGTTACTGCGGAGAAATTTTATCGGTTGATCACCAAGTATCCAGACATTATACCAACTACAGGGCCATTGGCTACTTCAAGTGGTGGCCAACAGTGTCTTCGTCAGTAACTATTGCAGGGACTGAAGATCAACCTTTTTAAAGATCTCGGCGTATGGGTCTGAAGAAATAATTTGCTAAGTATGTAAATAACTTCTTGGTATGTGTCTGTGTTTGTGTATATACGTATAATTGAACAATTTACATTAGGTTAGGTTATAATAATATAAATTAACGGTGTATATTAACAATACTTAATATTAATACCTTAATTCTGTCAACTGGCAACCTGCCTGTGACAACGATTTATATTTTCCGCCAGTGTAACTTTTACTTTTACGCATAAACCAACGCGATGTCAATGCAATTTCTATTTACCTTATATTTTGTATACATTATATCTCATGATGCATCTGTTCACACACTAATGATGACACGTTTTAATCAATGTACGACTCCAGTAGTTCCCTAAATAATTGTGCCGACAAATGAAAGATACTCGTAACTTCATTAACTGAACGGTAGAAATAATAATTTCTGTAACATTTTAAAGATTTTATATAAATTCCCGAAGTATATTTAGTGCAATACTGACCTGGAGGTAAAATTTTCACACTATATTGCAATTCAAGCGTTGCTTATCTCCAAAAGCTGTTGAAAACCACACCAATTTGCACTAAACTTTATCCACAATCTGGGTTCCAGCTAACAAGAAACGATCGGACATACAAAAGAGCACATGGTGTAGCTGCTTATTTAAAAGTCACTACAGCTCATAAAATATTTTTATGCCTCCCTCTCGATAATTTGCCTTCTGTGAGTACGCGTTCCTAGAGAGTTTAAAGGTGATACGGATCTAGTTGTCCCTAGATCGATTATTTTACAGACTAAGATATAGCCCTAGACGATATATCGTTCACTTAAAAATAGTCTATACTACTGAGAAACTTTAATACTAATCTCCTAAAATTTTTCTCGCCATCTCTTAGACTTCGATCTATCATTGAGTCAGTTAATTTCTCAATACTCTCACTAATGGCAACTCGTCGCAATTTAGATTGTGAGGACTCCTGGACAAATTTCATAATTACCGGAGCCCCTAAAATTGAAAAAAAAAATTGGGTAACTTTCTCGACATGAACTATTTTTGTGTTGTATAAATTAAAATCGCCTAAAAAGTAACCTACGATTCAGAAAACTAGATTTTTTTTCACATATAAACTTAGCAAATTTAAGGAAGGATGCTTATAACATTAATTTGATGTGTTTATTGCAGCGTCATTATTCGACGACTCCCAACTTAACCCTCTGTTTTACATGACTTAGCAGTACATCAATTTAAATTAAAGCACCCTCCAACACCGTGGATGATTGGCTTTATTCGGACTGCTATTATTAAACGGAATCGTTTAAAGGTCAATTAGTCTATTACAAGCATACGATTAATCGTTGCAATCAAGTGATACGAATAGCTAAACGCCGTTACATTTATAACAATGTGGGAGGTCTACTTATTCTCTCTACGGGCCAATACATTTACTGGTTTGTTACAAGGTAACAAACAATAATTCCTCCCATTATGTTTGTTTATTAAATAAAACATTACTTTCCAACTTTGACTATTCGTATCAATAATACGCTGATGACCTTTATTTCTACGTGTAAACTGAGGGGAATGACCTCCTATTATATTTTGAAGAAATGATAAATTAAGTCCATTTAAGAAATGATAAAGTTCAAATTCAAAACATAGATACTTCAGGCACTGGCCTTCGTTAATTAATGTTGTCTAATTCTAGTATGCTGATTTCCAGTTAACTTTAATTTTGCTACTTGCTACTGTTATACAATTATATTTAATTAAACCGTCACTCAACGTAATTAAACTTTGGTATTATCAGATTTTCATTTATTGAGACGAATTAAAAAAGGTTCTTAAAATCGCAAGACCGGGCGATCAAAGTGAATGACTTCTTTAATATAGTCCACTTGTTCAAAGTTCTAAGATCGTTTGAGTTAAATATTCTTCACTTTAATAAGAAGAATTTAAATTTTATAAAGAGTCCATAGATCGAAGTAAAATAAATTTATTTATAAAGATAATATTTATGTTGAAGTTAACCTAATTCATTCTTTGTTTCTAAAGTTCTTCGAGTGTTATTTAAAAACATAAATGTATTAATAAAATAAAACTATTTTATAATTATAAATGATGTCAAAGAAAAGCCTGAAATCCTTATCTTCGACGAGGCCTTGATGTACCATTTCGAAGCGATTATAATGGCGGCCCGATTAATTGAGGCCAAGGCAATCACACTATTCAGAGACATAAATAGACCGTCTAAATCAGTTTAAAATGCAATATAAGCCGATGCCCCGTGAAGTATATCAGTCATGAGGTCTTAAGAACCTACCGAAGTCCCCTGGGCGTAAGCTATGCTCTAGACGAGGTATACAATGGCATATACTCAGCCCATAAATTGATTCGCTCCCTGAATACTTCTAGGTTTACGAAAGCGACCATCGAAGCAGATTCCCTTGATACTTTGTACCTAGTCCACACACAGACTGAAAAAGCGGACCTTACTATCAAAGAAACTCAGGCATTAACAAACGAGTCTGTAATCGCGAAACATAAGTGAACATCTGCACTTAGGCACAAATTAACATGCAGAGGATTTATTTACTTACTGCTTATAACTTATTAACTTAGTTTAAATTTATGACTTTTTATATAAACATAATATAAAATTACTGAAGTTTTCGAAACTTTTGAAGGTGTACAATTTCCTGCGAAGTTATCATCGTAATAAACATCATACCTACTTCAATTTAAAATTAAAATGAAAGACGTAGACGAATGCTTATGGATTTGTGTAATTTCATCATCATCATCATCATTATCAGCTGTCGTGCGTCCACTGCTGGACGTAAGCCTTCCCCATTGACTTCCTTCGCGGTGTGTAATTTAAGCAATGTCTAACCTATTTTAAGTTCTTTAGAAATCATGGAAACGTGTGTGTGTGGGGCAATAGTTACTAAATGTATTTTGATGAACCTCAGAATAACAGCAGCACGGGTGCTTGTGCCTGGATTCTTGGCACAATACGGACCTTCCCTTCGGGAGCTTAATCCTGCGCGAGCTTCATCCCACCAAAAGTGCATCTAGGAACGACGACACCCATAAACTAATAGCCCTAGTGAATCTCTCCAATATGGAGTTACATACTGGAGCACTTTGTGACACAACAAATATCGGACGCGTCCGGAAGGACGTCCAAGAGGGATCTTAGTGACAGAGTTAGAGTCGTCCAAATCATTTATTTTAAAAATGTTAACCAAACGAGATCGGTGCCCCCATCCAAAACGGTCCACACTTTGGATGTCGGCGCGGATGCTTTGAGCAGCTCTAAAAACCTGGGAAACCGTGTTTACTAATATATATCTTAATTAACCCCTTAATGCACATTTTTAATCAATTCCGAGAATGGCAATAATCTTCCATCCAACGTGACAGATACGGACTTAAAATATTAAAAATTATTATTCTATATTAAAAAAATATATTTATATATTTACGACGACGAAGATTTACCTTCCCCCGTATATACATATGTGTAAAATTCTATCTGATAAATATTTTTCATACTTATAATAATAGGTAAATTAAATACTTTTCAGATTTCTAAAGTTATATATTATTAAGAGCACTTCAACCAACGATTCTTCTGACGATTACTAATTATTTAATTAAGTTATTTGATTTTCAGATCGAGTATCCATATTCAAAGTTGAAATCAAGTTCGGTACTACTCAAACAGATCAGTTAACCCACTAGTTAATAGCCAAGGAGCTCCTTGAGACATTCGTCGTACAGAATACAAAACACAAATATGCAAGTAGTAGCAAGAGGAGGTAAGTCAAGCGAAAACTTTTAGCAATAACTGTACATGAGAATGCAATTAGCTTAGAGTTGAATTTAAATTTATTTACAAAAATTTTTATCAATTTTTTACATATGTTATAAATAAAGGTTCTAAAATTATAATTTTGAACAAATTATACAAGTACATTAATATAAAAACAATTTATTTCAGAAATAAATAACAAAATAAAAGTGCAAAATTTGAATTTATATAATCGAGAATCAAAATAAATAGTTTTTTTAGGATTGTTAAAAGCCTCAAAAAAGGAATTCGTCGAACATCACTTTTGAAGTCTTTCAGTTTACTAAGGTTATAATTTTAAATGATATGATTTCTTTATTACGTCTTACGGCTTCTCTTACGGACAATTAATTCGTGTTAATATGTGTATTATGCAGAGACCACCATTTACCCATTATCGTAATGGCATGTAAAACATATTAATGTATACAAATAGTGTACAGTACATAATAGTTATCGTTTGATCTCGTGATGCTGCTGTTACAACTGTTATTGTATTTAGTACTGTGTATTGTGATTGAGACTTACAATATAAAATAAATTAGATTTTTTAAAATATAATATCATTTCTAATTGCTATGATTAATAATTTTACTTTGTTATCACGTTACACAAACAAAATCTTTAAAAAACGAGTACTTCCCTTTCTCTCAGATATTACAAATAGTTTCAATGAAATAACAAAATTGCAGTCCTGTTATTCCTTCTTTCATATTCGTTTTATTAATAAATAGTTTAATCGGTTGTATTAAAAATAAGATAAACACAAAGGCAGTATAAAGTGTCCTCCTCTGACACATTTAAAAATGTTATATCATTGTAATAGAGCGGCGATTTAAAAGATATGTCCGCCAAGTTTATTCCGCCGGCTCCTCTGGAGTGATTTGTTTATTTCAGA
Source organism: Melinaea menophilus ssp. n. AW-2005 (assembly GCA_918358695.1). Taxonomy (NCBI): domain Eukaryota; kingdom Metazoa; phylum Arthropoda; class Insecta; order Lepidoptera; family Nymphalidae; genus Melinaea; species Melinaea menophilus. The sequence goes on along the minus strand of OU911054.1, from coordinate 2,849,996 downwards.
CTATTTATTTTCTAGCTTCTAGTAATAATTATTTTGATTTTAATTTTTTCTGAATCAAAATGTTTATACAAAATTATACCAAATACTGTTTTATTTGTAGAAACAAAAAAAAACAATGATTTTATTGTTGTAGTTAAATATTACTAATTTCTTCTAAAGCAAAAAAAAAAATAAGTTAAATCTTTTTCAATTCATCAGATTTCAGAATAAGAAGTTAAATTTCTTGACACGTTGCCACTTAAGCAAGATCTAAATAACAAAACCATAAAAAAATAAGAAAAAATTAATAATAAAGAAACACCATTTCTAGTTATTGTTTAATTCAAATCCAATAAATGCTTCATCTTCCTACTCTTTTGAGGAAATATAGTTTAAGATCCAACCCGTGTTAATTTTTAATTTGTGTTAATTTCCATCTTGTATATGTATTACAAGTCACGTTGGTTAACAATGGTTTCTAGTACTTATACAAAATTGATCTTGGATAATATTACGAAGTAGACAACATTTGAATAACAAAACAAATGAACAGCACTTCTAATGTATTGGAATTTACAGTAATGTGATAGATGAAGACCGACTGATCAAAGCAAAAGTAAATAAAATTGAATTAAAAAATTGTATAGAGATATCTGTACTGAAGGTAATACTTACTGAGGCAAACTCACGTTGTTTGCACAACTTGCTGCTTTGATTTCTCTCTACATTTCTGTAATTTGTTATTTAATTGATTTTTTTCCTTACTCACGTTGTGTTTGAGCTAAATTTTAAAATGTATCTCGTTAAAATAAACTAGAATTTCAAACAGTATAACGTTGTTTTCTTTTAAAGTTCTGGTAATTCCCTTAGTAACTAAGTAAACGCTAAAAATAACGAATACATTCAAATTAAAAAGACGTATTTCTCATTAAACTCAATATTAAATATTTATTAATTGTATAATGTAATACTGAAATAATACCAAATTATATTAACTGTAAGATTAAACATCAATTCTAAATCTGTAGTTTTGGCTTCTTTGTTCTATTATAGAGATGTACAAAAAAGGAGACAAATGATACTGTAAGTACTTAAGTATCAGATAATATTAAACTGGTATTGTGTGATAATATTGTTTTGTATTTAGGTGTATTAACTTTAGAAACAAAATGTTTATCAAAGTTGCATTAATGTTTGGTTCTAATCACAATACCCAAAGAAATGAATAAAAATAAAATGTGGCATCACTGCAAGATGGCGGCTGTAGACAAACTGCTTACGACAACTGAGATCAAAAAGCACACTCACTCTGCATACCTCGGTTGAAAATTAAAATGCTGCATACTACGAATTGACAGACATATTCTTATTAAGTAAAAATTTTAAAAAAAGTTTTCACCATATATTATGCGACTCATTAATTCTATGGTTCTAGATTCACAAGGTAAATGATATTTATTTATCCCCATGAACATAACGTGAGTAAAACTAATAAATTTTAACGTTTAGATGTCTTTTAAATATTAACTCGACCCCTAAACCTTCAATTTAATTATTGTCCATGTTTTAAATAGTTCAAATTGAAAGTAAATTACATTTAAGAGATTCACTTTTTTTAACTTAATATCAATGTACTCTTTGTACATGTATTTTATCTATTTTTAAAGCTCTATTAATAACGTGCAATCAATACTGTTAAGCTTCATTAACATCATTAATAAACAGGTTATTTCTATTTCTTTCCAAAATAAATTATTTACATTCAATCGATGTTACTACTACTGCAGCTACTGAATTCAGGAAATTACAACATATGTCCTTGTTTTTTAAAAGGATATATCCTTGTTTTTTTCAAGGAGATATGCTATAAGTTCCTGTAATATCTCTTTGCTGTAGTGATTTACCCGTTTTGCTTCGTACGAATTTTGAAATTCCATTTCTTTTTCATATTATGAATTATGATTTTGCCACATCTTTCTCCTTCACTCATTTTTAAAAAATATTCTGCTCGCCTTTGAAAGTGGTAGCGAACGAGAACATAAATCATTGGAGGTTATTCAAGACTACTTCGGGAAAAAGTGACATCTTGGAAAGTGGGTGCTTTAAGTAGGTATGAACAAATACGAGTACAGCTCGCAGACTCCCTACGCCGCGTCGTCGAGTGACAGTGTTTTAATCTGTTAATTAACCGACCTAATCTTAAACCTTTATCCGTCACCTTAACACTATAGACATAGATATTTTCCAATATAGTAGCTATATTATAAGCTATTCAGAAAATCCAAATAAATATTATTATGGTTTATTAATTTTGTCTTTTACTTTTGCTATACTGGATATTTTCTCTAGCTATTTGGCTTGCTCATTCTTGAATTTCTTTGAGAATAAACAATTACGATAGGTTATAGTTTAATTACTTTGTATTAAGAAATATTTTAGGTGATGTTTAGGTCATATTCTTTATTAAAGTATACTCAAGCTCTAATAAATATAATCGATATATACATAATATTAAGTTCTTAATCTTAAACTTTATGTGCAAGTTGAAAAATACAAAGAAAATGGAAACTAACTTACAATTTAATATAAACAACTTAAGTAAGTAAGTATCGTTACAAGTGAAGACTTATTTTAACAATATTTACATTTACATAAACGTGACCTGGAAGTTAAATAAGTATAAATATTAAATAAACAAAATATTTGAGAGAGGTGGCGAATAGTCTGTTGAGATAAAAATTATTTATTGTGACTTGTGACATTTGTTTGTTTTCCTAAATATTGTTTTCTTTCCTTCCGTTAAGTATTTATAATATTTATTTATTTACTTAATTAATTTTAACGGAAGCCAAACACATGAAAAAGGTGGAAATAATTCTGAAAAGCATTTTCCCGAAAAAAGAAAAGTAAATGATATATTTGAACAATAATTGATGTTCATTTTATTAAACAAAGTAAAACTAAAACAAATACACACATGCTATGAAATGTAGAAATAACTACATAGATATATGCAATCTCATTGCAACATAATTTAAATTTTTTACCCAGTTTCAGATGCTTATAATTTTATTCATGGTTATTAAATGTTATTACAATGGTAATGAAATAAAATAAAAGCTAAATACCTTTTCCATTTTTAGATGGAAAAAACAATAATATTAATCCAATTGTCCATTTTTCGACGAGTGTTCAGGACATGTTCAAAAAGTTTCTAAAAAAGTTAATACAAATGTTGCTTCAAAAAAGTCGCTTCAAAATCCATGATTTACAACATTTTATCGAACATACAGCGGCATTTGTAAATTAAAAACACTCAAAAGTTGTTCTCAAAATCGTTTTCAATCAAATAAAATCAGTATCAAAATGAGTTTGAAAATTTGGTAACTTTTATGTCTTTTTAAGACACTCCCTATTCAACTTAAATGTTTATTAACATGTAAAAAAAAACATCAGAATTGAAAATCTTATCATAAAGTGCTTTCCAAATGTAATTCTTGAGGGTTTTTTTTTTCAAAGTTAGACAATAAATAATAATATGAAACTGATTTAATCAGTATCGGTTCTGCGTATATAAATCGTCTCTCGACCTGATGCAGTTGAGTAGAGGCAATTAATCTCTATTAACCGATAACAATAGTTAGTACGAAACGTACAATTTTCGTATAAAAAAAATCTAACTTTTTTCATTAAATGTATAATAATTATTCTTCAAATCGGAGTTCTGAAATCATGAAAATAAATTTTACTTTATTGTTTTTATTGTCATCATTCACATGGCATCTATATTACACTTTAATTCTAACGATATTTTGACATACTAAGGCGCTGGAATATAGATAGCCCGAAGCACGTTAATTCCAGAAAAACCAGCTTATGACACTTTAGCAAATTTGTTTAGCAAAAAATTGCCTCAATTACACCTATGATGTAAGAAAATAAGAAACAAGATTTTATTTTTGTATAAAGAGTTGAAAAAACTTTGTTATAACTGTCATTTTAAAAGTTGTGTATATTATAATCTATTTTCCGAACTTACCGACTTTCCTTATTGAATTTCTAATAGTTCCGATAAACATATTATTATTAATTTTTAATTGAAGGATCAATTATCACGTTAATTGAAGGATAAATATTTATGGTTATAACTTAAACGATAAGATAAATATGTAAGATAAATTAAATACATCCCTTAAAAATTACACGTCTATATATAATTATCTTTAGGGTTGTTACTTTTCAAACATCCTATCTCAGCTGATGCTTCCTTAGTCATTTTAAAATAATTTAAAAATAACAACTTAGTAATCTTAGCTGTTACATTCAGCTATACCAAGGATAGCCGCTTTAAAAAATATTAATAAATTCCTAAATAAAAGAAAAATCCATGAAAGGAATGAAAAATGTGATTACAAACCACTTTCAGACCTCCATTAATGTAATAATAGTAGTATGTACTATTTATGGGATTCATTTTAATATAATCAACATTAAGAAAGATACTAATGTTACAGTCAGTGTCAAATTTATATAATACACAATAACTTAATATTCAATAAAAATTTTTAATATTTAATCATCTATTGTAATATTTTCTCTCGAATAAATGTCCACTTTATCATTGCTATTGTTTAATTATTAAGTTGTCATATCAACTTCACATTTATAATTAATCTTTGCTCTGTTGTTAAACGAAAGGTCTAAATAATACTTTTCAACATCATAATCATCATTTAAAATGATTAAATACACACACCATAATATACATTTTTATAAAAATATTGAATGAAAAACTTATTAGTAACTCTAAGTTACTACATACATTATTATTAATTTTTGTTTAATTCGAACTATAAGAATCCCAATATTATATATAATCATTGCAATAAGGCTTAAATTAACTTAATTATATATAATCAAGCATAATTGCTCCATCGAATATGTTCTAATAATAGCTATAATAAACTATAAACCACTTACAATATAAATTATATCTTCTCAGTGTAATGCTGGTTGTTATGTCCTCGCTATTATTATATCATGCGTTATCCCATTACCGAATGCGTCTAGAGACTTGCAGGATCAAAGGGAAATAACATATAATAGAAATGAAGAACCAAGTCATGGTTAAAATATCATCAAAAAGTAATAAAGATTTTTTGCGTATTTTTATACCCATAAAATCTTATTCAGAAATGTAATTAGCATTATTACCAATCGTGGTCTATTGATTACTTTAGCTGGACTTGGCCTGATCTTCTCTCTATCATAACTTATTTTTACAGAGCTTATTATACACGTTTTTTAATTGTTTGTTTGATAATGAGAGAATCCGGTATGTAAAATTGTATGGTTGTTATATTCTAACTAAGCAAATGTGAAATCAGTTTTTGTTTCTCCCGTAAATTTGAAAGTGAACTCTGTTCTTTTTATATTTAGAGTTATATTTGGGGAGTTAGATATAACCATATTATATATCATAGATAGAGAATAAACTCTAGCTTCCATTGCTTAAATGTAGATTTCTGTTTTTTTTTTTTTTGTAATTTTCCTGAATATCATGTTCACGTTATTTACTATCAAGAAAGGTCATTGAACCCGTAACGTTTATAAAGACAATAAGGACTTCTTGGTAGGTTAGCTACTTAACATCTTGGTATACATATTACAGTGCTAGACAATTTAGATTAATTATAACATTAACAAATAAAAATACGTGTTTGCTTACTTTTAGTTTTTAATATTTTAATATGTTTTATAAACCCTAACCTTATAGAAATATAAGCAACTGAATAAGTGCTAATATCAATTAATAATCTCAATACTGGGTCTCGCTAACATTGGCATCAAATAAGTGTTTCCGGCATTGCTTTCCATGTTTGCTGAAATAAAGTATATTACAGTAAAACTGTTCATTTCGAGTTAAATGTCGCTCGGAAAGTCTATCGGGAAATTATAATACCGTGCAATCAAAATAAATGACGAAACTTTTATTTAAATACCTGTTTCTAGACTTCTTTCTTGTGTTAAATGAAGTTTTTATATTTTAAATACATTTAAATGCTGTATTGAATGTTTTAAATTTAAACTGAGTTGTGTTTTACTTTATAAAACATTACGCGGTGGTAATATTATTGTAAGTTCTGTTGACCGCACACGTCAGTAAGACGCGTCATGAAGCAGACTGGACATATTTTTAATTAGCACGATATCACATTGTTACTCTTAGAAAGGGAACTGTAGATGTGCATGACTTTTGAATAAAAGTGTATTTTTATTACTGTCTTTTATTTCAAGGTACTAAAATATTTATTAAAATAAGATAATCAATGTTTAGTATTCACGTAAAAAATATATTTTATGTAGAATCTTGCTATAAGAATACAAAACTATCAATTTCAAATAAAATAAAAAGTTTATACTGCCAAAGAAGATATATCATTGTTGGCAAATAGAAATGTAATAGACATACGAGTAGTTCAACCATGACCACTGTGTACAAGTGTTCAAGTCAAATAATGAGACGGTCTATCGGATTTGCAAAAAAATATATAAGGTCTTTATCCATTGAGCTCGTCTTGACGGACGCAATATCTTCGAAAGCAATTCAAGATAGATTTTCTTCAATATTGAATGAATTATATAATAGAATAGACTGATAATTTTAATAGTAGTCATTTTAACTACAAGAGAGAGACACTGAAAAAGTTACTAATACTATGAGACAATACTTTTATTATAAAGAAAAGGTTTTGGAACATTATGAATAAAGTGTAAACTTTATGTAATTGAAAATTATTTTCGCAAATAAACCATTAAAATGAACGAATGCTAATGTAATTATTTTCTAACAAATTACATTTCATAGAATCTGCGTTGCCGTAAAAGAATCCAGCCCGTGATGATACAGTTTAATCGCACTAAACTTACCGTCGTTCAAACTAGAGTACGCCTAAGAGAAAGAATGGCACGTGAATTACTCTTGTGCCTGAGACCAGTACCTTTGTCACAATGGAATATCAAAGTACTTTAAATGGTCTTATGGAACTCGACTTCAACTAATGTAGTACTCCTGTGTACGGTCTGACTTATTCATAATATAGAATATATTATTTTGTGTCATTCTATTATAGTAATTTAACTGTAACCTCGAATACCGAGATTATACGAGTACCATGAAAAGATTAAGTATTTATAATTAATATAAAAATACTTCAAATATGTTGGTTTGTTAATTGAAGACTTTGTAAATCATGTAATAGTAAAAATTTTGTTGTATAAAATAGTCTGCTAGTTGCAGCCATCGCTATGCACATGGAGTTAACAATGTATTTTGAGTATGAGGTTGTAAATGAATATACCAAGGGAGTGTTGATACGCGGCGCTGTGAGCTATGAGCTACATGCTCATGGCCGGGAAATATCTTAACGGGTCTCATCATTGCTGAATGTCGGTAGATCGAATTTAATCAATTTAAACCTCTATTATATATAATAGTTAATTCTGTGTATTAATCTACTAGCAGATTGCTATTAAAACACAAAAATATAAATTAAGTTAAACATACGATTATAGTGTCTTTACTCTGGGAACTTGTCTGATATGTAAGGATTTTTTTTATATACTTTATAATAAACAACAGGGTCTAGTTCAAATATCAAAAATACTTATTTCTTACAAATGTCTGTGATGTTTTTAGATGTTATGTAACATAATAACCATATAGATGTATAAAGCTCTCTCTTTCGCAACGCAAACCAAATAATATAATATATTATTTTTAATATGAACAGTTACAGGATATCATCAACTTAAATTAAATGTGAATATTTTTTTTATAAACGGATATTTGTTAGTTTGGAGGTGTCTAGAAACAATAGAATGTAATTCTACAGTTTATTGATGTTTCGACTATTTATCAGTTTGTCTCAGCATATTTAATATAACCAGTCAAGGAGTACTATTTAGTCCCAAAAAATCTTATTTTAACGAAAAGCCTAAAAATACTAACTTGATGATTGATGCAGGCAATAAAAATAAAATATTATTTGAAGGAGAGAGGAATGGAAGCCGATAAGAAATCGTAAATTTATTAGACATATAAAACGTGTTTCAGTTATCAATGTACCAAAATTGTAACTACAGTTTGGTTTTGATAAAATTTTAACTGGTCAAACTAAGCAGACTAACCAATCTTTATTTCCATTGAGCACGTTCGAATCTAATGAACTCTTCAAGCCATTACCAGTGCCGCCATTAGCTGACCATGTGTAGACACTCTTCTAGCAAATTAGGAAGTTACAAAAATATTTATCTATATATATATAGTAGCCCCTTCTTATATATTTAATGTGAGGCATACTTTGGCTGTCAATGTGTAAATAACATTTTATTAATTGCCTCAAAAATATAATGTTTATTGACTAATTAATACTACTATTTCAGTTACACAAACGTAGTTCATAAATCTATTCTAATAATTTTATTAGAACTGATAGAATCCTTATAACCGCAAGTAAATCATAAGGAGTGAGTAATTTCTGGCAGAGATATTATTATATCTTTGATATTATCTTTAATAAGTTCTCACGGGTCTGTGTTAATGCGTGAAGACTACCGAGATAATTTTGTATTATCTTATAAGAAAGATTGGGCTTTATGAGATATATTAATATTTTTGTTACCAAATAATATTACTCATTTCGTTAAGTACGAGTATTTTATATCTAACAACGTTTTATTTTATATTAAAATCACTTGAAAGTCTTTTTAAAACTGTGATATTTTAGTAGTATCATATAAATAAGCAATATTTAAATAATAAACGACTTTATTCTCTAACAATACGGATCCCTTATTTGTCTCGACGACTGGAATGAACTTAGATCGAAGTAGCGAACTCAAATTACAAGAATACGCCCGCATCCGCTTTTCTCGAACGAATTGCTTTAAGTCTGCAGATAATAAACTTACAAATAATGTACTGTTTTTCTATTTTTACATCAACAAATTATGTTTAATTAGTTACTTTTTTAACGAATTTAACTGTAACATATGGGATTACTATTTGAAACTCTTTAATTCAATCTGCCCAATATATTGTTTCACTTATTTTCAATTAATTTATATTAATTGCGTATAAGATGATTATTTAGTAAATCGCAATATTTTTTATTTTTACAAGTACAAAAAATATCACCAAGCATTTAAATTATTTGAAAACTAAAATAAAACAAAATTTTACATTATAAATGCTATCTGACCTTTAAACTGCGAACGAAAGCTAAAAGATATATTGGTTATTGTAACAATAATAAGATCAATTTCCAGCACTAAACAGATTTCAGACTTCAGACTTTCAGATTTAGTAAATGAATAATAATTATCAGATGTCTTATACTGTGCAACATAATAATTCCAACATAATTAATAGAAATCTAGATAAATTCAAAATTATTAACATTATTAATGATGTGATATCCATTTTCCAATAACTTAAAGTCGCAAGTTTGACTCTAAAGATAAATTCACAAGCAAACATATTTTAAGATCTTTATTCTTTGAGAATGTTGACACAAGTTATTGATTCTAGGATAATTCACAATACAAAAGTTGAAATCAATTTGAAAGTATTATAGCCTTAGCTCCTATAATAATAGTTATTTGTGAAATGGAGCAGAATAGAATAGTCACCGTAGAGTGAGACACTCGAGACGGATTCACGAGGAAACTTCTGGGTATTGTATTGCATTTATTCTTGAGCTTCCCGTTCACTGAAGAAGATTATATTTTGCAACGCGGTTTGAAAAAGTATTTGATTAGTTTCGTAAAGAATATTATTTATGATTATACAAATGGTTTGAATAAATATTGAAAGGTAAATCTAAATAAAAAATATTTGTGCCTAATAAAGATTGTTTGAGAAATCAAAACATTAACAATACTACTTTTTTCTAACACGACTTCAATAAATGTGAGATTTGAAATCCAGGGAATACATAACAATATTTTACTAAAACAATAAAAAAGATAATTACATTAACATTTAACTATAGAAGACGACGATATCCGATTGTGGTATTATTAATGGGTACACTGCAGATTGGCTTGGAAGTCCCTACATGCCATCCGAAGCGTGATTTCTATGAGATTAGAGAGAATCCACATTGAAGTTCCAATTTGCTGGAGAGAATTTCACGAATAGCGTATTTAGTGAACGTAACGCAATTACACCCTAGTACGGTTACCTACAACAATAGTTATGTCAGTAAATACTTACAAATATAATTAAGCCTCAAAAATCTGAACTTCAACCAATTATTACGCAAAATACATTTGTATTTACGTAAGATTGAACTTGAATCAAATTAATGTTTAACTTAATAGTTATATCTATAAATAGACTAGCTCTTATAACCGAATTCATCTGCATAATTATTGTTAATTGAAGCTACGTACAAACAATACAGGCCGGAGCCGAGTTCGGTAACTCGTTTAGATAATAACACCCAACTAGTAAATTGGGTTCATGTATTGTAAGATACTGTAACCTAAATAGATACAAGGGAAACTTAAGTGTCATTGTTGAATTTAATCAATAGTTACCTAATTTATCTCAATATTTATTTATATTAAAAAAATAAACAACTTAGTTTATAATTTTTGACTGTACATAAGATAAAAAAGCTGTTTGTTTTTTAGATATGATACTTTTAAAGTATTGTCTGCATACTGCTAAGCAGCACAGCGCAGTCACAGAAGCCTGTGACTTCTTATTGTATTGTATGTACATTAAACAAACAAAGTCGTGATAGTATTATAACAAACAAAACATAACATTGTAATTCTATATGCATCGAGTAAGTTTAAATTATTATTGGAATATATCTCAATTTAACAATTTAGTGACTCTAAAACCGAAATATCCTGAGGGTTACATCTCAGCAGCGTTTATCTTTAACGGTGATAAAGTCAATATTCACAATATTTATTATTACTGTAATTATATTTTATTGGCAGCGAAGTTTGGAATCAAAATTAATATAATTTTATTAACTTACAATTAAAACTTATAATTAATTAAAATTAAAGAATTAAAGAAAAGTGATTTACCTATATATGTAGTGCCAGTAGTTTCTAGCTCGTTTCCCACCGATCACGGCAATGCGGGCCGTGTCGTCTTCGTTTTACACGAGTCGATGCATCAGTATTTAATATTTTGCACTTTTGACGTGAGAATGGACTTGGGTTCTTATTATATGGTTTTGGCCTGGCCATGCTTGCGTTCCACAGTTACAATGTATATTTATACGATATTTTTTTAAATATACGATTATAAAATAATACAAATAATAATTAATATGTATGGTAAATAATAATGTTTATGGATAAAAGATAATGAATTAAATAAAATTTTAAATAAGTCATCCCAATAGACTAAAAGTTGAACATTTGCATAGGTTTAAATCTGTGACGATGCATGGTCACCTCATTGAAAGTTCACTACGGAGAATTTGAGATCGTTGCCTTGGACTATTTAATATTTTATTAGCTTTAATAAAAACTTAATTTTTTGAAACATTAACCAATTTTAAATTATGTTGATATCCCTGGTGCTGCAGATAAGTTGAACAAAAGAACGGAAGGTTGAATTATGTGCTCACAACAATCGAGCTTAATATTGTATTCCTTGTGAATATACACATCTCCGAAAGGAAAATCCTTGCTACAAAAGAATATAAGACAAAGCCATCCACTTTAACACTTTCAATATTCTCCTAAACACGTACCGCAATCCGCAATTTTTCACCACACTGATAGCGAGAGAGCGGGGAGTACGAATAGGTTCATTTCTCACATTTCGCATGTATGCAACGATGTGAAGACAATAATTTATCTGGAGATAGCCGCGTCGGCACTTATATCACGTCACGTTTTTCACGCGCCCAATGGAGGAGTTTAGAGAGATACGGCTGGATTGTTTGGACGGTCGCGACGGGGGTATTGAGGGTTTATCAATATCTCGCTCCATATTAAGGACCCTTCACAGTATTGTACGGATATTAAATAAAAAAAACAGTTTATAAAAATTATTTGTCTTGTTAAAAAATATATGCTTTTTGCTGCGGAAACTGCAATTAATTATTTTATTCACAAATTTTAATAGCTCTAAATAAAGACCTTGTCTTAAATTTTTGTGTTTATGCACAACTGTTCACTTAAACCTCGTGGGATAGATCGAAATGATGTAATAGGGAATTGTAGAAGTTTAAAATCTACAGCAATTTACGCAATGGCATCTGTCCATTGGCATTTTAGATTATTTGGTCAATGGTTAAAAATACCGTTGAACGAAGAAAACGTTACCAAAACATTTACATTATTATTTTTGTGTTTATAATGAATTATGAATATTTAAATAAAACATTAATAACTAAAACCTACATATGGATGACTTTTTTTTCATCAAACTCATTCAGAAGACAAATTTCACGCAGAGACAAACTTAGAAAGCTCTGAAGAATTATGTTTTTCACGGTGCGAAACTTTATGACTATGCATACCAGTAAGAAAATGGAAGAGAGATTTTAAATGTTTTATGTGCGCATGGGTCTTGAATATGGATAAGGAGTATACAGAATTAGTATACAATTTAATCATTTCTAATAGAGGGCCGTTGAATATTAGAGCGATAGTAGGAGGGTGATATGGTCGTATCTACGTAAAGGGACGGAACTTAACACTCTAGTTTTTTTAATTCATATCTGTTTACGCGTTTGTCTGTGTCTTTGTTCGTGCATTACGCGTTTACGCTTTAGTCGACATATCTCATATTTCACACTCCGGCTTTTTTTCTATTTTCATAGGAAAAAGGAAAAACTGTTTTGGGGTATAATTACAAGATAAGAAAAATACTCGACGGACTAGGAAGATAGTTTATCTATTACCTAATAAATTATAATTAATGAATCAAACACAAATAAATAAATAATTTCCACAAAATATATTTCATTTATACAAGCAATTTTCTGTGACTCAAAGCAGTTGTCCCGTGACGTACGATGTACGTCGAAAAACAACAATGATTATTACCTTCTCATGACTATTGACAGTAAAATAATGTAAGAATCTTTTTAAAGCATCGAAAATAATATTAAACCAGGATCTTAACGGCACGTCATTAATACTCCATATAATAACTTATAAAATAAAGTGATCTAAATATTCTGCAATTATAAATAAAATTTCTAGTAGTGTATGTTCAACCGTAGCTCTCCAACTGACTGACATGGGCTTAAATGTATAAAGTATGTGGGTTATATGGATGTTGGTTATATATATTGTAATAGTTACTAATAGAAAAATAACGCATTTATACAGTTTATTTAAGTATATTAAGAACTAAACAAGTGGCAAGAAAAAACATACTTTGTATTTTTATTTTGTGGTGTGTGGAAAAAAAATTGTTAAATATTTGTTTAGCAAATTACGATGTATTATATGAATCAAGTTGTTAACACTAAAAGTATGTGCTCATATGTTTTGTTACTGTCAATAAAACATTTTATGTTATTTCTAAGCGAAATTTAAAGTACCTTATTACTGTCGTCCGTCGTGTCGTCTGTCCGTAGAATCTTTATTCTACGGACAGACGACAACGACGACGACGACGACGGTCCTTACAAAGAATTTTTTGGCAATCGTGTTTAGGCACAACATAAAAATGGGCGGAATGGATAAAAACTGTGGCAAAGGATGTATTAGGCGAAATGAAAGGAAAAGGTGTGATAAATAAGGAAACGTGGTGGTGGAATGGAGATGTGCAAAAGGTTCTGAAATAGAAAAATGATACGTTTAAGCAATGGCAAGATGTACCAGATGATAATAAAAGTATTTAAGAAGAGATGAAAATGTTACATAAAATAAATAAGAAGAGAGCGAAAGTAGCTGTAGCGATTGCTAGAGCTGAGGTGCAAGAGGAGTTATATACGTCGCTAGAGTAGGAAGGCCGGATGCGATACCAGGAGGAGGTATGGAAGGTTTTTAATGAATATGGGTATAAGTGGCTGGCTTTATTTTTCAATAAGTTGTTGCAGGAAGAAATGACCCCTGATAAATGGTGTAATAGTGACCCAGTGCCCATTTATAAAAATGGTGATATACAAGACTCATGTCACATACTAAGACAGTGTGGGAGAAAGTGAGACGAGAGTGATGTTTCGGAGAACTAGTTCGGTTTTATGCCTGGTCGGAGTACGACGGATGCTGTTCGCTCTTCGTCAGTTGAGTGAGAAATACAGATGAGCACAACCTGAACCTGAACCTGATGCTCTGACATTGGACATACAGAAAGAGGCAACCTGGTGCATGCTATTTGCTGATATTGTTCTTGTCGGTGAGGATGGAATTGAGATGGAGAGTAGACTGGTAAAATGGCAACAAAAGCTGGAGAGTGTCGGCCTGAAAGTGAGCAGAATCAAAACACATGTTCTGCGATTTCGGCGGTATATTTAGTTCGACGGAGTACCGTTACTAGTCTGCTCGGAGTTTCGCTATCTTGGTTCTCTGATTCAAAGCGATGGCAATATTTACTGGGACGTAAAGCACAGAATCAATACGGGATGGATGAAATAGCGACAATACACTGGGACGACATGTGATGCCCGAATTCCCCTTAAACTAAAGGGGAGAATTTATATAAACATCATTAGACCTGTCGTTACGTATGGATCTGAGTGCTGGGTGATGAAAGTGATGGATGAAAAGCGTTTGCATGTAACGGAGATGCGAATGTTAAGATGGATGTGTGGGGTGACCAGAAGGGATAGATTAAGAAATAAGTATGTTAGGGGTAGCTTAGGAGTAGAAAAAATTGAGGTAGCCGTCTGTCATGGTATGGGCATGTTATGAGGAGGGATGAAAGGCACGTGACCAAAAGAGTGCTAGGTATGGTAGTGGAGGGATGGACAGGTAGAGGACGGCCGAAGAAAAGATGCGTGAAAGACGATATGGAGAAGAAAGGAGTGTGTACAGAGATGACGAGTAATAGGAGAGTATGGAAGGAAAAAACATACTGTGCCGACCCCAAAATGGGATAATGGCAGGAAGATGATGATGAACATAAATACATTGTCTCCCTGTAATTTAAATAGTAAAATAAATAGTTAACACTCAAACCACGCGTATAGTAAACGAATGTAAACAATAAATACTCGCATCAAGTTATACAATTTTAGCAACTTAAATTTCTAAATCTTTTTTACACATTTTCTACAGATTCCATTTTTCAAACTTATTGCAGTAATAAAATAATATTCACGTATGACACACAAACAACAAATGCGTTTTCATGTTCCAAAAAGAAATATCGCTATATAAAAATATGATTTAAATATTTCATAAACTAACTCGATAGTATAACTCGATAATCCCGACCTTCCTGTTCCATCCAATTGGAATTTCTCTGAAACTAGGGTTTAAGGGTCTTACGTAAATATAGTTAAAAATATTGATACGGCTTGAGACATTTAAAAAATATTACTGATCGGTACATATAATATAAATTTATTTTTTGGATTAGTAAACACGAACAAAGTAGAGTGTGAAATGTAATGAAATTAAATTTGATAAAGTCCTTTAAAATGTATAAATATTAAGTAAAGTATTAAGTAATGGATAGCGTGCGCTTATAAAGTTGTATTTCATAGTAATAGCTCCGATCGCTGGAAGTATCCAGCGATCGGCGATAATAGTTCCTTAAGCGTTAACTAGATGTTCAAGGCCCCCGAAGCGCATCGCGATAGTAAATTCCACGGACGGCACGCAATTTAAAACTTAAAATGTGTTCGGGATCTTCATTCAGAATTTATTATTATTTCTCACATAGGTTTTTGCTACTTTTTATTTATAGGTATCGATTTATTCACCGTCACGTTACTTGAGTGGATAAAAGTGGAATATGTGTGTAAGTTCATATACATTTCTATAAAAGATAAACTAATAATATAAATATATCTGTATTATTTTTGTAGAAAATAATTCAATTTGCTTTTTTCTATGAATCTCTTTTAGATTTAATAGTTACTTTTAAGATTTATTAAGCAATGTTATTTTTTAAAAATTTAGTGCAATTTCAACATAGAAAGAAGAACGTAACAATATTTAACTAAAATTATATTTGAACTACAAACTTTATGAATACATAATAGATTAAAGAACTATTTTTCAAAGTATATACTCATTCCCTGCCATTATTTCATTATTTTAAAGCGGGTTTACAAAAATAATTAAAGAGTCTACGTTTTGGTCTTACAAGACTTCATAACATTTTAACTAAGGTGGTAATTAAATTGGATGCCATGCTGCTTTTTAATTATAAAAATATAACGGTTGTCAAATACTTTGAAAATTAATTACTTAGTTAACTTAGACTTTTGGAATTGTATGAAGTAAACATGAAATCAATTATTAAAAGTAAAAGTAGTAGTTTTTGATATAAATATATTTTATTGACGATACATATTATACACATGTTATCTTATAACAACATAATATGAAAAAATATCTTCGTTAAACAAAAACATCGCGTCTTTTTAAAAAATATAAAATCTTCTACAATGAGAAAATACAATGAGAAAATACAATGAACGTAAAACTGCTAATGAACTAAAAACAAAATTCTTTCAGTATAAATTATTTCATTAAAATTAGTTTAATTTGCAGTTTGAACAATTGTAGCAATCAAATTTTAATATTATTTTTCCACTTGAAGAACGTCTATCTAAGTCATTCTTCTTTCTATTACTGTTGAAGTTATTACTGTCTGAAGTGTTTTTTGTAAAAAGTAACATATTAGTAGCGACGATAATTCATCATAATGAATAAGGAACTATTAATTGATGATAAAGTTTCTGAAGGCTGATAAAGTTGCTTTTAATTAGAATGTGTTTCTTTTATGTGGATGGCTCATGAGTACAAAATCTAGAGGTTTTAGTAGCAGGTCAGAACAAGTCAGAATACATTTAACTTATTGTTGTAGGGGATTGCATGAGAAATGTGCTTTTTAGCCAACGACACAAAACGAGCTACTATTGTCAGGAGCATTATAATTTATTAATATTCAAATGATGAGTTATCAGTTCAACCCTAATTTTAATAATATATCTTATTAGTACAGATCATATTGTATTGCTAATTATTTAAAGCAGCTGTTTCTTCTGTTGTTCATTAAATTATATATCTATGTTAAAAGTAAGAAACAACATTTTAACATTTATAACTAACGAACTGTATCTTTAATCAATTTATGTGTTCCTTTATTCCCAATAATAAAATTATAAGGAAATGTCGATTTGTACGTCGCCTGAAGATTCACCACCCACCCGCCTTATACGGTACACTGCGACAGGTTTGAGTGCAAAGCTTTTGTATAGCGGATTTAATTAATTATGTTATTTTACACATACATCTTTAATACAGTTTTTAATGTATGTATATTAAATACTTCTTACAAAACCTGAGCATTATAATCACACAATAAAAAACGAGAGTTGTTTTACAAAAACTGGTAACTTTTCCAGATATAAAACGTTTTATAACGAACATTTATTTAGGTTATCATATCGAAAGCTAGCAATAATGCAATAGTTTTTAACCGATCAGACATGTTATATGTTATATAATATTCTTTGTTGGTTAAATGAACAATCAATAAAACTAGATAATATATCTACCAAGCATATTTTTAAATGAAACTTTCATCGGCAATATAGTATTTGTCATAGAATACTAACATTGTAATTGTTTGTGGCGGATAGGAAATTATTAAGAGCCGCATATTGTAGAAATTTTGGATCGGAAGTAATGTTTCCAAGGCGCTCCAGTTTACTAAGAAACTGTTTAGTTTGGTATGATTAATAAAAATCCGCATTTTTGTAATGCGGATTTTTGCACTAACATAACCTTAACCTTAAACGGCAAGAAGTGTTTAAGTCGGTACGGAGATTGCAAGGTACCGGTAACTTTTCGATTAACATTTGTTGCGCCAGCTACGAGTTAAGTCTATGTAAAGGTCAAGGTTCTTAACAGTAAATATGATAGTGGTGGTCGATGTAGTAGTATAAGTAAATAACAAACGACGAACATAAACAAAAAATAAAATTATATACGTACAACATTTTCATACATATTTTATTTTTCTTTAAAAAATGTTCTCATTTATTTTTAACGAAACACTGACTATTATTTACGGGTTTCCTTTATTAAATACTTAATTAAGTGAGATCATCTTGTCGGTCGAAAACAGTGCTTAGGAAAGTAAGATGTTATAATTTAATACAGGATTTTTTTTTTAATTCAGAGGAAGGCAAATGAGCTGGCGGGTCCAAGATGGACGTAATCACCGCCGCCCATGAACTCCTGCAACATCCGAGGATTCACAAGAGTGTTGCCGGTCTTGAAGGTAGGAGTAAACGCATTTTTTGCAGGTATCCATTTCGTACCAATCTGGAAATACCGCCGAAGGGAGTTCGTTCCACAAGTGAGTGGAACGTGGGAAAAAAATCCTTGAAAACCGCACAGTGGAGCATCGCCACGCATCCAGGTGGTAGGGATGGTAAAGGAATCGATGGCGCGCTGTGAGGTGATGAAATGATATTGCTATTGACATAAGTTTAATGTATTGGTGATTCAAATATTCACCATTTATATTAATTAAAGAGACGTCGCCGAAATTACAAGACACATAATTCCTGACGGATTTTTTTTCTGTACATGTTTTTTATTTTAGGAAGTGCATCCTTTTTATTTTAAATGTGCTTAAAAACAGAACACTTTCTAATAGTCTCGAAATTATTGATTATTATAATAACGATCTTCAATATATAATTAATATATAATTAATTAATATATAATCAATATATAATTAACATTAATAAATATATAAATCTAATATTGAAAATCACGGATCTAAATACAAAGTTTTGCTCATAATTCTACCCCCTTAGGGTAGAAATTTCCGATATCTTTCAAACACAATTTTCGCTACTTATCAGTAAGCTACTACATATTGTTGTATGTTTTCATAGCCTTCGAAAATTATTGCTTTCAGTCTAAATTTCATAACTAAATTACGAAACGGAAGTTCTTAATATAATAACATGTTCCATACTTCTCCATACTTCGATATGTTTGTATTTTTAAAAACCCCTAAATTATCTGGAATTTATAAATAACATCTGAAATTTTAATTATAATCTTTTATATATTAAATAATTAAATAATTAAATGCAATAGAATGAATAACGTGAGCATAAAAAATTTAGGTCTATATATAACAGAAACCAATGCAGCTGTGTTATTGTTGTAAAGTTTTTCGAAGTGGCTTGCGATTAATGTTTATACTAAAATAATAATATATATTTTATTTTATTTCATCTCCATCGGTTTTATTTTTATTTCTGCCTTGTGTATAATAAATAATGCTTAGGAAGGTGGTGAAAATCTTACCAATTAAAATGACAAGTGGCCCACGTCAATACATCTCTTGCACATTTGTGTTAATTGAGTGCGTATACAAATTAGGGTAAATCAATGTTAATTTTTGTAAGGATTCTTAAGACTGAGTTCACTCTTAAACAAACCGAGTCCGCTTTCGAAGATTTACTCTCATCCGTCGGCGACTTGAATTAATTGGGAAGATTAATGTCTTGTTCGCGGTCACCTCCAGACGAGAGCTGACTAATTATAAATAATGAGTTGTGAAGATAGATAAGACCTGATTATTATTTAATTCGAGGCTCATTTGACATAATTCTGAAGTTGTTTCTATAAGTTAACAATGAGTTTAATGTTTAAAGACATTACGACAAACCAAAGTTATATTTTAATCGAACACAATTAAAAGAAAAAAGCCGCAGTTAGTAGAATGTTTGGAGTCACGCACAGAACTGAAAATTAATAATTATAAATACAAGATTTATATTATATTTGTCTTCGATTTTCTTTACAGCAACTAACTCGTTTTTTTAATATTCTAGTTGAGTAATTTGTATATTCGAGAAACTGTATTTTACAATATCTTCTTCTATATTACTCTTATATTTTAGTTATTTATATTATTATTTAAGTTATTTATATTATTATTTAAGTTCTTTGAGTTACAGTGTCTTTTATTAACATTATTTCCTACATACGATGGCACTTTTAGTAGCAATATTTTTGTGAAAGAAAAAGATAGAGCGATTCCAGTGCTAATGCGTTTATTTCGGTACCGGTATAAGGACCTTTCTTACACGTATCATACCTTAGTGGACTGAACTCCCTCCGGCAGTATTTTTGGATCGATGCGAAATGAGTACCTTCAAAAAAGGCGTATACTCCTACCTCCAATGCCGGCACGTGTCATCTGCGACCCGCACACTCGTTTGTCCTTTTCTAAAATAAAATAAATATCTTATTTTTATCTTAGGTACACAAAATATGACAATTTCAAAATATTAAAATTAACATTAAATCTGCAAAATATTTTTTACTTACGAGTATTATGTAAGAATCCTTGCTGAGCTTTTAAGTCAGTAATGTATTCAAATTCCAATTGAGTAAGATTAAAGTTATAAAAATCAAACGCTTAGTTGCATCCCAAGTGCAAAGGTCTAAAAGACAAACGGGTGAAAAGTTTAAAAATAGTGTGAAGACAAGTAAACACCAAAAAATTTATGAAATCAGTTTTTTTTCCGATCAGACGTAACTGGCCCAAGATGCTTGAAGTATGTAAGTAAGATGCCTAAATATTTGGTTTAATTCTTCTGTAAAATATTTTTAATATTATCATAGTATTTTAAAATATACGATTCTTTATTAAATTTTTTTATGCTGTATACGTAATATATAAATGTTAATAAACAAATTAAATATCATCTTGAATAAATGCTATATAATCTTAAATTAAAATCTATCCAGTAGATTTTGAGTGATGCGTGAAAAAGTTACAGACAAACATACAGTTCAATAGATAAATAGTTTAAGAACTACTATTTATTTTATTTATAGTTATATTGTACTACTATTGAGTTCTTTGTCAATAAATTCAAAAAAGCTGCTTCAATCTCATAATCAACTTTCGGAGAAATTATAACAAATATCCATATAAATAATTAAAACAATTATCTTGTTATTGCAGCGGTAATACTTAAAAATTAATACCACTAAAGATACAAAATAAATGTATGAAACCTTTTTGAATTTCAATAGTATTCAGCAAGAAGATTCAAAACATTCGCAAAATAAATTCCCCCTTTGCGTGTTCGAGCAATCGAATAAACCATTAAGATATCTCGTAGGTCGGGTTCAAGGAACGTTAATCAAAGAGGGCTGGCGCTTTGACATCCACTATCGATCCACTTTAACCGAACATTTGCAAAAGTATTTAAAGTTATTTGGAAGTAATTTCATAAAAGTTTGAAGGTTTTTAATTTTATTACTTGTCCAATGTTAATATGCTTTAATAATTTATTTTTTTTGCTGATAACTATAGCAGTTAGACAGCTAGAGAGTGTGTTATTATTTATATATTTAATGACATTTATTATGTAATGTACGCAATAAATAACAATGTAATGTAACGTTTTATAAACAATTATAATATAACCGTATTAATGAGACAGATATCTTACATTTTAGGAAAATGGTGACAAAATGGGAACAAATTATTGTTATTAATTTAACCTATTTAGTGCAGCGTAAGTCGTTATAAGGCATATATTCCTTTCTCCAAGGCCGGCAACGCTCTTGTGTATCCTCGGATGTTGCAAGAGTTCATGGGCGGCGGTGATCACATACCAACGGTGACCCGCAAGCTCGTTTGCCCTCCTCTAACATAATAAAAAAAAAAAAAAAAAAAAAAAAAAGTTAATATTTGTATAATAAAGTCGACTTTTATAAGTGATGTGAATTTTCCTCATAAAATCATATCATTTCAGTAGTAAGAATATGTTTTCTCTCTTAATTTGTGATTTTATTACTAAAAGTTTTCCGTCTAGGCAGTTTTTTTATAAATAAAAGTAGTATCATTCCACAAAAGTGCAATAATATCCGTGTGTTCTTTCTTCTGTGTTTTTTTTGATAAGGATGCGACTAACGGAGTACAATAGTGTACCAGAATATATGACGTACATGTATCAATAACCACATCAGAGCAGAGGTATATATCTATAACTTTTACGCAGAGAATAATGAATCAAAAGCAATACAGAGGTTGCTATTGAGATCAGGAAATGAAATTTCGAACATCGTTCAAGTGCTTCGAGTTCAAGGAAGCGTCTGTCTTATCAAGCTCGAGGGAAAGCTTATTGCGTTTTTGAAACGCTCTTTCATAATCCGTATTTATTTTTATTTATGCCCAACAGTTATTAAACAAATATATAAATTTTTATTTTCGACCTCTGGCATTCCCGTTTCATCGAAATGGAATTCCACGTGTATTTTAATTTTAAGTAAGCATATTTATTGGGCTTTTAACACGACCCATCTGATGGTAAGATGCAAAACTAATATTTGTAAATTCATTGCTATCCCGATAACTATAAGATGGAAGATAATGAGATACACGGAAAGTTTTTTTTTTCTAAAAGTTAAAAAGAAGTTTTTTGAGGTACTTGTTTATTTATTTTCAGGATCACAGTATGACAAAATAATTAATTTTTTTAATTATGTGATGTCCAGTTAATAAAATAACATAATATACAAAAAGTTAATGACATTTTCATTAATTTATGAGCGATGTATTATAAACTACTCGACACACACTAACTAACGACTTACACTAAGGACGTTTCAAAAGCACTATATTTATGGTATATGCATATATAAAGTTATTTAAGTCAGCAATCCTCCGTCATACGTACCCTGGGCACTGCATAAAAGCGTGCGGACACTGTCGAGGGTTAATAAGGCCGGTTGGTATCCTTGGGCCGCTTCAGCTGAACCTTTAGTCGCTTCATGACGATTTAAAAGCCATTCATCGCCTGGATGGCCATCTGGGCCGACGTCAGGTTGTCGAAAGATGCGAACCCTGCTTGCGAGGAAAGAAACATTTAAAAAACAAAATAGCGTCAACAGAACAGCTGATATCAATTTTTATTTACTTATTGCATTAATAGATCGGTTTTATATTTAAAATAATAGGGAAGCAAAGCAACAAGAATAGTTTACCTTCTTACGGTTTAACGTACGTTGTTACTGCATAAGCAATGTCAAAGAGAATCTGTTTTTACACTTATGCTTGAACTATATAGCTACTAAGTAACTAAAATTGGGGCTATATCTATTTAATATTCTTTATCTAATTAATAGTCGTTTAGTTCATGAATATTAAAAACATAAGTATGCGTTGAAATTCGTGTCTTGTTTTAATTTTAGGATCAGGGTCAAATTAACATTGAACTGACCTCCAAATTTTCTCATCATATTGAGGTTTATTTAGAGATCTATCAACTTCTGTATTCCGTCGTTATACCCAACTAAATGCTATGCTTAGCTATGATATTTATTATTGCAGAACAATAAATCAACGGTATGAAGTAGTGGTACAAAGTTTCCCCAAGGGCAAGACCATCTGAATACATTTTTCAATATTGAGTCATGTGGGCCATTTCGTTTTTTGTTGTGATCCCGATTTTACATCTATTAGATATACTTAAACTTAAAATACAACTAAAATATGAAGAAAAAAATAAAAATCTTAAAGTCTAATTTTCACTGCCAAAATCTTAAAAAATATGAACTAGATGCATAAACAACGGCGCTGTTTAAACCTCCGCCACGAGATTCAAGAGTCAAGATTGAGGTCTAAAAGGAATCAGGTGAATGAACTGAAAATGGAGCGAACCAAAAGCGTACTGTATACACAAAGAAGCTATATAATATGATATTTAGTTATGATTGTTTTATAGATATTAAATTTCAATGCTCCCAATGACTCCACATCAATTATTGTAAATGAAATTGTAATTTATATTTATATTTTGTTGCAAACGTCAATGTGATTGCATTTTTGAAAATCGATTATACATAATGTATTAAATTTAACCGAATTGAAAACCACTTGTGTATGTATACCTTTAACTTCTGAGGATTCAACACAACTTTTAATATATAGTGGTATATGGAGTGATCAACTCACTCACTCTCACACTCACAGGCAGTCTATAATACAGCCAAAAAAGCTCCATACAAACTTGTTTTATATTGCAAAACTTATGTATGATTTATTGTTTGTTAATTTAACTATTTGTTAAAAAAAAGCATGTATTCGAACAAAAAGCCTAGGGAAAGCGTAGGAAGGAAAATGTTCTTTTATTACATTTAATTTTAATTAATTTTACGATTAATATTTCAGGATCAATCTTAATGTTTTTTTTTTGTAGTTTTAAGCGGGTCTCTATATATTTATGTAATAATTAATTGTCATGAATATAATAAAATCTTGAATTCATTATTATCTATATAAATGATTTTGGTAACGATCCCTTTGTGTAACATTGTAACTCCTAAATAATTCCGCCGAACCTCTTTTATAATTCAAACTGAAGCCGACAAGCTGACATGTGTCGATTGCATGACAACTCTTTACAGATAAACTTTTCAATAGATTAAATTTAAGCTAAATATGTTAAATACACAACCCGGTAACGGCTATGGTATTATACATTTGATTTTACTAACAGTCAAACATCATAATATGTATGGAGATTTCTGACCGACGATTTAAATAACTCGTTCGACAGGGTCGATCGTGTTAGGTAGATTCCCGTCGGTCGGATCGACAAAGAAAAACTAGCCAGCAGTATTCTACTGGTCATTACGAGTCTTATGACGGGTCACTCTGCATATATTTGGTGTGCAGGGAACCACCCCCCACCCCTATTTCCTAAACGGGGGGTCGCATCAAAAAACTTTTTGGACAAAAAAGTTTCCTCTTTTAATTTGTTAATTTTCTAGGATTTTTCCGAACGCAAAATTTTGCCTTCTTCTGTGACTTTTTTCGGTTTTTAACTTTCAATTCCCCCAGCCCCCCAACTCCCCGAGCGATTTCTCCCGTTCAAGAACTTAACCTTCATTTTGTCCTTTAGAATGTGTATACCAAGTTTGAAAATCCTCCGTCAATATTTGCGACCTGTAGCGTGTCCCAAAGGTTTGCACTTTCACCCCCTCTCCCAGCCCCCCCTTTCACTTTTTCCAAAAAAACGAGATGCTACGTTTACCCTACTTATTTATCCTATAGACCTGTGAAGTTAGCTTTTGCCTACGGTGAATTTGGACTGATGGATCATATATACATATATATATAGAGGGATATATATTTTTTTTTTCGACGGATTCTCAATCTGCAGTTCATAAACGGCGTAGCGCCCCTACTCTGGGGTCTGGGTCCCGTCATCGCATCGATTGCAATAGGTAGATTCATCTATGGAATCTACCTAAAACATGGGTAATTAAAGAGAAATACTTTGTTCACTCGGACTTTCCTTAATTATTTATTGGTGTGAAAGGAGAAAGGATCTTCATTAGATTAATCTCTAATCAACTTACAAACTCTTGTAATGAAGAACACAACAATCATATGTTACACACGATATAAATTATTATAAAACGCTCCAAAAATTACGAAGAAATTGCTACTAAATTTACTTAAGATACTTATGTCTTACGGAATGCCTAATATTAACTTATCGTATTAACTTATTATTTTTGGGGAAAAATATCGACTTGAAGTGTTTTCTTTGAAGAAACTCTAATAAAAAAATCCGTGCCCGCAGGGGGACACGCGTGGGTAGACCTCGTGTGTAACTCGTTTAAAATATAACTCACTACCTAAGAATAATACATGATGCCGTTGTTTACATCAAACATTTTCAAGCAAAAAGCGGTTTTAATTTTTTTTCTCGGAAAAGGTATCTTTTTTGGAAATACTTTTGGTACATAATTTTAGAGTAAAAAATAACCTTTCTATTAAAGATATTTAAGACGAGGGAATATTACCAGAAAAAAGTTGACGTTGTTTTACCTACCTTAAATTTTCAAGCTAAAAGTGGTTTTTATTTTTTTTCTCGGAAACGGTACCTTTTACGGGCAAAACTTCTCATACTTAAATTTAAAGTAAAAAATAACCTTTCTATTAAAAATACTTGTGATGTAAGAATGTTTACCAGAAAAAAGTTATGAATTTTTTTCTAAAAAATTTCGGTTTTTTTACCCCCACCCCTAAGTTATTGAAGTTAGCTTTTCGGTTTATCTACATTAGTTATAGGTATTCATCAAAGACATCATATAATATGAACGCGATTGATCATCTTTGTATAGGGAAAAAGTTATGGTCGAAAAACTGAAATCAGAAAAAGTGAGGCCCTAGCGCCCCCTGTGGCCGGATTTCTCTGGTTAACAAACTTGACCTTCATTTTTGGATGGTTAATTTTTGTGCAAAGTTTGAAAGCGATCTGAGCGAAACTGCGGCCGCTATCGTGCTAACAAAAGTCGAATCTGGACGCACGCACGCATATATATATATATATATATATATATATATATAAACATTTTGACCAATGGTCATTTCGGACTCAGAGGGTCATAAAAAGACCTGTGAAGAAATTTTTCCAAAATTCGAAAGTCGGGTACAAATGAATGGGCAGACCGAATTCTTCGAGGTCTACCCAATATAAGTGAGTAAAAGTAAATACCAATACAACGTTCAATATATATTGAAATGTAATATATGAAAACATCAATTATTTAACAATATTTCTTAGCTAACTGTAGGGGAGAAGGATAGCTGCAAACGCTGGCATACATGTAATTATTTATTCCGTATAAATCACTGCAGAAGTGAGCGTAGTGGCAGCAATTAATGGCGAACATCAGCCGTGCTGAAAATACACATTTTATAATTTATAACAGGTTTATAAATATTATTATTGGTTTTTCATATTCAATAGTTCTTACAAACATGGAAATGATAGAGATAAGGTGGCTTCGAAAATTTATCAATCAGAGAATTGTCCTGTATTGGTTAGACTCATTCGGTTTTTAACAACGCTACCAACAGCCATCAACATTAGATAAAATGAACAAGACAACAGTCTTTGCTTCTTGTACTTCTTTTGGATCCAGGTACTATGTAAAAATTTCAATTTGAAATTTATATAATGTTTACTCTATAATCTTGTTTAATATTACTGTATGATATGAAATATAAGTAGTAAGTCTTATATCAACGTTAAACGTCCTTCAATAGTGATTGATCGCTTCAACTCAAACGCATCGGTCGCCGGACTCGATCGTGTTACGGTTATGTAACATATGAAATACTTATACCAACTAAATCATTTACATCGCATCGTAATGGTGGCATTAAAAAAAATGTTTAAAGAAGTTTTCGGTGTCTAAAAACATTAAAGCAAAATAATATTTTTAATTCTTTTTTTTTCAGCTCCTTATAATATAATTATCTAGGAATTCTAATGACGGGTAACCTAGCGTATGTATATGTATTGTATGTATGTACTTATAAATGTATCGGTAGCGTATTATACATACATCTTAATGCAAAACTTTATAATATTAAATAAATATAATATTTTAAGGAGAATCATAAACACTTTTAATTGATAAAGTGATAGAGTTGGCGTTTTGGGAATGGAGATTAATTTATGTAAGTTATATTTAAACTGAAATGTAAAACCAAACATGATAACACAAAGACTTGTAAACCTTATTATGAGTATATATTTTAATGATAGAGATAAATTAAAACCTCGTAATCATAGAGAAAAACAAAAACCTCTCTGCATTATAATCAAATAAAATATCAAATAGTGGCATTTGAAAATAATTTTTTAGGCTAAAATAGTTAGGACTTTTATTTAAGCTTCGATAAAATTTGATATCTCGTTTTCAATAGAGGTAGAACTTTACAAACGAGCAAAACAAACAGCAGCAGTTGATGTCAACAACGTGAGTGTTTTACTTAAATGGACCAATCTCGTACGGAGGGAACAATTCAGTTGTACGTGATTTTTTGGATAATTGGTGTGATTGAAAAACAATAATTAAATATTATATATTATGTTAACAACTCGGCAAGCTTGAACCAACGAAGTTAAATTGCATATCTGTTATAAAATATAATTTTCGATCACGCCATATCGCTGATTACAGTCGGACATTACAATTTAATTTACTAGTGATTTAAAACATTCCTCTCTTCATAAAAACAATATTTATGACCAAATCCGAATTCGTTATTTTAATAAATAAAGGCAATTAATTATGATACAAAATTTGGAAACTCAATGAAAAAAGTTTAATATTTTTGTTGTTTTCAACATCCCGTGATGCTTATGTTAACAGTGGTTGTTAATCCACTTCAGTAAATATAAACTAAAAAATATCAAATTTTTACTATTCGTTGAACATAAAGGAAATATATGTATATATATTATATAGTATATATATATATATAGATATAGTATATATATATATATATATATATAGATATAGTATATATATATATATATATATATATATATATATATATATATTCAGACATTTATCTTACTGGTTATTTACCCACGTTTATAATGCAATGTGTTCGATACATCTCACCATTTTACATCATACGAACACTGATTTGAATTTTAAAGTAGTGTAGTATTTATTTAATTCTATAAATCAGCTTAGGCTTGAAAAACCGTACCATTTTTTCCTAATGGCAAAAGCTTAAAACAAAAAGTAATAAAATTGCTCAAAACAATTTTCTTGTCACGCCACGACACGTCTGAGGAGGGCTGTGAAGACGAGGGCTATATTAACAGAGAAGTGCGCCTCAGAAGAGTTGCTTCATATCGAGGCTTCGTCACGAGCGCGGTGACCTAGTTACTACTTTTGTCTTACGTTATATTGATGTTGCAGTAGAAGTGCTTCAGTACCTGTATTTTTATTTTCGTCTATCATTGTTACATTAGTTTTTTAAGCAAGATTATTATATTAGTAATATAATAAAGAAATCTGTTCGGTTCAATGACATCTTTGGTAATAAAATAATGTTTTTTTAAGAAATACCTTTAGAAAAATTATCATGATTTGTTAATATTTTAAAGTGCTAGAAGATTTTTTTAAATATATTTATAGTTATAAACAATATACGTATTTTTTATTGCAGAATTTTTTTTACTCAACTTAATTTTTTTCAAGGGAACCCTGAATATTAGCAGCATGGCTAGAAGTCTAGATCACTCCTTGTAAAGTTGAGGACTTGCCTCTTAAGGTCGGGTCGTAATTAGTGCGGATAAAAACAAACAACATTTTTAAATTCTTAGGTTTTGGTTAAAAATATATTTTATTTTCCAGATTACTAAAACAAACTAACATATACTCTTACATATCGGTACTTTAATTCCTTTTATTCTTTTATACTAAATAAGTATTTTACAAAAATACGGTCGATAACGTGTTATTACGATGCTCAAATAGTTTAAAGTATACTGATAAACAAATTAAATTCAATATTATGCTTTAAATTGAATCGTATCTGTTCTTTTTCATCTGTGGCGTTAAGTTACTTACATTCTTCGATACTTGTCGTAAGTATCGTTTCAGAAGATTTAGGAAGGAACAGAGTGTAAGTTAAAAGTTCTATTATAAAGCTGAAACCTGATTCTATATAACCATAATTAATAATCCAAAAATTATATTTAATAAATTATTCCGGCAAGTATAAAAAAATCTTAATTGTAACATAAAGTAAAAGGCTTCCTATTTTTATTTTATTACAGTCTCGTTTGCGGCCGTCTTCTAGAGACAGCGGTATAATTACAAAGTTAGTGGATAAGACGGATGAGACGAAGAAGCCCGTGGTTAGTACACAGTAACATTATTTGAAGGAAAATAAAGAGAGTGTTATCACATGTACTATATTAATGAATACATCAGATTAATATTAGAAGGTGGAAATATTTAGACTATAATATATTGTTATAATAGTATTTACGTAAATAAGGCACATTGCCGTATTAGGTGATACCAATATGCTCACACTAATGGTGGTTTATTTATTGTTGTAAGAAAGCTTTAAGGTTAATAACAAGCTAAATTCATATTTTTCTTCTTACCCGTTTGTTTATCCTTGTTTGTATGTTTGTATAGCATGTAAATATACTATTACATGGATGTAATACTCAATTCTGAAATGATTACAAAAGGACACACGTTATATAATATATACGTTACAGTTTTTATATAAAAGCTAATAGAACAAATAGACAATATCACTTTATTAATCAATTAAATTATTTGCGTAATTCAATTACGCAAATAATTTAATTTACATATAAAACAAAATGCCGCTTCATTAATGTAACTGTAATGTAGTTGTTCTAGTAAAAAGGAATTTATGAACAGTGAAATATTTAGTTACTGCTCATAAAAACGGATATTTGATAGCGTGGCCGCCAGCAAGAGCTACTTTGAAGAAATATATCCAATCCAAAGGTGAACCGCTTGTCGTATAAAAATTTTAGAAAATGTTCACATTATTAGTAACATATTGTTATTTTGATTTAACAATAAAAGTTTAAACTGCTAAATGGTTATTAAAATATTTTTAAACCTATTCATTAATATACACAATTGTTTTCTTCAAGTGTTTTGCATTCTGATGAAAATGATGAATATTTTTTATTCAAAGTGTTTTCTCATTCAAAAGGAAAATAATATGAGATATATGTGTCTATTAATATGAAACTTTTTGTACTATTCAAATACAAGATGTACCTGATTTCGGTAATTAATATCAGAGTTCCATTTTATGTCCCGAGCAAGTCTTTGGTGTTGCCGTTACTTGTGTATGTGTGCGTGTTTCCCGATCTGTGAGAAACTCTCACACGGCTACGGATTGAGATTAAAAGCAAATATGGGATAGATTATTGGTTAATTGAAGATGTTCAATATAAACAACTGCTCCTCAATAATGTTAATCTAAATTGTAAATATTGTTGTAATATATTACATATACATTGGATCCCGAAAACGGTGGTGATCTGAATGCAGTGTCAATATGCTTTAATGTGATTATCGAAATTATAACAAGAGTCTGGATTTAATTTATTAGTCGAATATCCTTAAGGGTTTAAGTAATTTATTTTAATATATTTATTTCATTTTAATTTTTAATTGTAGAACTATGAAAGTTAATGTTAGTTGATAAATAGTCGTGAAACGTTTTATATCTGTAGATATAAAACATTTCGCAGCAAACAAAATATGGAAACCATAAATCTATAAATTAATATCCGAAGGAAATGTTTACAACTACGTCTTGGGATTTTTGTAATGTTTTATTATAGTTTTAATAATACGTCTGCAGTAATAGTTTCATGGGAGTTTTATCTAAGTACGATTGGTAGTTTTAAGATGAAAGTGAAAAATTTATTGTCTTTTCACCTCAGACTACTAACCCACATATAAACACTCCTTAATCCATTCACAAACCTACAGGTTTATTTAAATACTTTTAACTTTTAAAATAGTAAAGATATAACGAATATCTATATAAATAATAAACATATAGGTATGTATTTTCAAATAAATCCGTTCAAATAGCTTTGCGTCAATGAGTAGCAAACATCCATCCACACAAACATACATCCATCTATCTTTACAAACTTCCTCGATGACAAAACACATTAAGCCTCCTCGTATGTCAGATCTGAGTGATGGTTACAAATGCTTTGTAATATTTTCTAATATTTCAGAATGTTTTTAAAAACATAAGCGCGTAAAGACATAAAACATCTATCACTGTTAAAAAGTATACAATAATATGTTAAAGACTATTATTATTTTATTATTTTGTTATTAGTTATTTTAGTATTATAAATCAACTCTGTTAGGGAGTGTATACATCAAAACATAGAATTAGGTCAACTATACATATAACAAATATATATAGAAATCTTCAATAGTTACATCGTCCAACTCTCAGTCATAGTACGCTATTAATATGATAAGTCAGTAATCAAATTATTGCTAACATATTTATATCCTAACAAAATCATAACGTGCAAAAAATCCCAAGTTTCGCATCGTCGTAAAAAGTTACTAAATCCAATCTATGACAAAGCGGTTAATTCAGTTTACCTCGCTATGGGAACAGCTAACTATTCTTTGTTAAAAGTGATTTCTTGTTAGTTTACTAACAACATTTTATTGTAACTGTATATTGATGTAATAACTTTGCTAACCCAAACGGCAAAAGACTAGACTATTAATAATAATATATGATACCACTATTTACCTGTTAAGCCTTCACACCTAAATATATAACACCCTCCTGGTCAATGAAAGATTGAACTTTCTAGAATTTTTACAAAAACTTCCAGAGGCTTACAAATGGTCCGAACCCCTTCGAAAAAAGGAAAGACAGCTGTGCCTTTGAGCTAAACTCAGCGCAGCATTTCCATGGCCCCAGTTTAAACAGTTTAGGAGGAAAAAATATATAAAATAATATCATTTAAAAAGTAAACAGTCCGGTCGATCGAGTTGTTTTATTAGTTTATTCAATGCCTATCCGTTTTCCGTTTGTTTCGCAAAACAAATACAAAAATGAAAAAAATTGCGTAAATGTTTGTCTAAAACATTTTCGCAATTCTTTCATTTTGTTATGTTGTATATAAATAATGTTAAATAACCTTAAAAGAGATATAAGGAGGGTAATTCGAACGTGTATTAAATTATAAAATCGATATTCTGGCTGCTACTTCATGATAAGACGTAACTTACACATAGAACCGGGATAAAATATCTTTTCTTTTCATTAAAACTAGGAGGAGCAGCGAGAGTAAGAGCGGACACGAAAGTGTAAACAGAACTTAAAATGGGAATGAAGACTAGAAAAGAAAGTGATAAGCCATAGAAGGGAACTGAGAGGCAACTACGAGTTGGTTTTATATCGTATGTAATGTAATGCGTCTTACAAAAGCAATTGTCATTGAAGCCAGTAAAAATAGAGAAATTCGACTTGTGTTTAGTTCAAGAACTCAACCCATTGCACGTCTTCATCAATAATACTATTGTCATTGTAAAGATATAATGTAAAGCAAACGAAATTGTTAATAAGAGCTAGTAATTACCAAATTACCATTCCCAA
This sequence comes from Melinaea menophilus ssp. n. AW-2005, assembly GCA_918358695.1. Taxonomy (NCBI): domain Eukaryota; kingdom Metazoa; phylum Arthropoda; class Insecta; order Lepidoptera; family Nymphalidae; genus Melinaea; species Melinaea menophilus. The sequence goes on along the minus strand of OU911054.1, from coordinate 2,816,821 downwards.
TAACTATACGGAACCTATAATACAATAATTACTTATTAACATATTAGATATTAATTACTACAAATTTAAAAAGTTATAACTATCTTTATGAAAACATAATGTACAGATCTGTAATCTGCGTAAAATAGGATGAAATTGAAGTTCATCAGAATACGCCATTAGTCGTTGCAAGTGTTCTTGATGCTGCAGTCCCCAATGATATTCGTAATAAAATACATAGACATATCGCTTTTGATATTGTTATTGTTTAATGTACTTGGTAAGAAATATAGATATACTAAATAAACAGAGATGATTTTTTTTTTATTTATGTATAAGCATTATATTCATTTAAATGTATCCCACATTTATACTACTATATTGACAGACAGTTATTCTTATAGAAAAAATATTAACAATAAATAATTATGTTTTGGTTCTGATAATCTAGTTTATCTGGAATAAATTTATTTTAACTTTTGGTTTTGTATTGTTGAAAAATCTAATGATACATTGTGTATCTTAAGCTCTATGCTCTGAACTGACAGATGGTTGTAAAATTAGATAGACATGTCGGCTATGGTGAAGCGGAGCGATAGCACTGACGCAATGTACGATATAGTCTGTGATATCGTCTGGATTACGTGGTACGTGGTTTGTAGCGCAAAATAATAATAATAAGACAACCAACGATTGTTATTTTGTTGGAAAACGATCACTTACAATAATTATTTAGGAATTCTTATAATTAATAAAAATAAAAAACTTATAACTATTACCTTTACTTTTTTCAACAATGTTATGTTCCACATGTACAGGTATTTCTTAGTATACTTTAAATGCACTGTATAACTATCTCTCTTTATAACTCGTATTTCAAGTTAAATATGAAACTGCGCCTAAAAAAGCTAGGGTTTGATAATTATTCTGTTTGTTTCGATTCTTTGCAGAGCCAGCTTATAATTGAATTCATATTGTCTTTTTAATTTTTATATCAATAGAATTTTTTAAATGAAAACTATATGTACATAAATCATAAATAACCTGTTTAAAGAATTATATTCATAGATTTTCAAATTTAACCTCAACCTCATTTAAAAGCCCAATTCCAAAGGAGGGACGTTGTTACAAAAACATATTTATAAAAGTCACATCGAATGAAGTAGGTTTCCATAACTCACCTCGTGGTATCAAGGATGGTGATGTCATTAATAACTTTAAAAGTTTTGTTCAAAAGCGATTAAAGCAAGTAGTTGTAGAAAGTACCATTCAATTTAAACTTTACTTTCTTCTTCTTGTTGATAACACTGCTTTACAACTCTGTTAATTATTATATGAATTTAGATTATTAGCTTTGTTTTTATTAACACTGCAATACAGTAAAACTTGTATGAATTAATTAACTTAATATATTTCTTTTATAGTTACTTATATTAAAATATTTACCTGCTTATTACAAATATATTAGATCAATTTTAAATCAAAATACAGTAAATGTTAGTTATTGTCATTTCAAATGAAATTACAATTGTACATATCTGTATATATCTCCGATGATTCAAAGAGGCTCGAGGGAGACGTGCTCGCCGCCCGTGGATTGAATAATCTAACCATTACGACAAGAATAAGAAACCATTAGTATTTGTAAAAAAAATACTTATATTTTGAAAAATTAATACTGATGAATAGTATAAAACATGCTAATAAATAAATAAATTACATCACGTATACTTAAAATTATATATTGTAAAAAAAACATTTATTGTAAACCATACAACGCTATCAGATTTCAGCGTTGAAGAAAGCAATAAATTACTTTTATGTGAGGGTTATGTTAAAACACCGCAGTAAAAACAGTTTCCGGAGTCGAGTGAAGTATGAATGAGCGGACTTAGTGAACTCAAAGGTAACCAATGAATAATTGACAAGCATTTAACAAATACTTGCTTGCACACTTTACACTTGCTTTACACTTTACACTTGCTTTAAAATTTTTAGCAGTTTTTTAATTTTAGATCCGACGAATTAATATCGTTATGTATTTTACCGTCAATCACTTAAAACTTTTTTTTGTCATAAATTTTTGCAAGTAAATCGGAGAAATACCACTCACCAATCTTATATTACAGGGAAGTACAAGAACTATAATAGTACAATTTAGAAAAATGTATTTGTTTAGAAAATAAGTAAGTGCCCTAAGGAGGAATTTTAAACAGTTCATCCTTTCATCTTAAAGAGAAGTTATATAATAACGACGGTACGCCATGTTGAAAGAGGAAGATGAAAAATAAAGTTAAGATTTAGAAGAGTATTTCAATTTAATTTTGAAACACTGAACAGAACCTAATTTACAATATCATTTCAACAACCTAAGTCAATTATCAAAGTATTTTTTGTGTTTCATCGTCAAAAATAATATTAGAATAAGAAGAATTAAATTGTGTAATAATTTGAAATCTCCTGTTTTTTGACACCAAACACCTAACTAATACTAACACTGGTTGGTTATTAAACTCTAATTACAGATAAATGTAATTTTCTTTTACTTACTCATGATTCGTTTCTTTCTTGACACACTCGTATCAAAACAAAAACTTCTCAACGAAGTAAATACCGAGTGACGAAAGCGAATCCACTGACAAAACTCCTGATATGAATTTTGCGACGAAAAAAACCACGAACATTTTTATTCACAAACGTAAACAAACAAAAAATGTGAATGTGCTCGAAACGAGGCTTAGCGGGGCAGGCGTCGGTTGTTCGATAGATGGCGTAATGATGAACAATTTTAGTTACGCAGACGATATGGTTCTGTTGAGCCCGTCGGTCAGTGGTCTTCGAAGACTGATAAAAATCTGTGAGGAATATGCAAAGGAGAATGGACTGAGGTATAACGCTAAAAAGAGCGAAATTTAAATTTTTCGAGGAATAAACAAACAGTTAAATTTCATTCCTAAAATACATCTGTGTGGAACTTCTCTGAAACTAGTATCTGAATTTAAATACCTTGGTCATATTGTGAATGAACGCCTGGGTGATGATAGTGATATCGAGCGGGAGCGCAGGGCTCTGTCGGTTAGAGGCAATATGTTGGCCCGTAGGTTTGCACGGTGTTCGACACAGGTAAAATTAATATTATTTAAAGCCTATTGCCAGTCCTTTTACACGTGCAGCCTATGGGAGAACTATACGCGGCGGACATATAGCGCACTGCGTGTTCAGTACAACAATGTGCTGAGGGCTTTGTTGAGGAAGCCTCGATATTGCAGTGCATCGGCAATGTTTGCGGAGGCTCGTGTAGACGACTTCTATGCGATAATACGAAAGCGGACCGCGTCCGCAATGACAAGATTACTAAACAGCTCCAACAGTCTTCTCAGCATATTGGCGTTAAAGCTAGACGCTCCCCTCTGGAGGTCCTGGAATAGTGTACACGTAGCATCGAAGCGTAGCGTATACTGACTGTAGGAGTATAGCGTTGAGTTATTTGTAGAATTAAAAAAAAAAAAATTAGAACGATGATTTCCATGAATTTTATTTTATTTAATTTCTTTATTAGTATTTTATGATTTTAATTATATTTGATTTGAATTTAATTTATTTGAATTGAATTTATATTTAATTTTAATAATTTTATGAATTTTGTGCATTTTATTAATTTTATTTTTCTGTATAATTTGAGATTGTTATGTTGAATACTAACTACGAGTACTATTATAACATTAGTTACTTAAGTTAAAATGTTACTAACACTTATGGATGAATTATCTGAAACAAATTGATTTATTATTATTATTATTATTATTTGGAATAGTTGCCTCTGACAAAATGAGAGTGTTTTGGCTCAGAGGATGAGCGTTGTAATGACAAAGACGTGACCTCGAGTTCGATTCCCACAGGTGCCCGATTTTTTTTTCATTTGATTTTTTCAGTTTCCATTTATTTTTTTAATTCATTGCTTCAAAATAGAATTTCTTCAGTATTCGGATTTTTTTCTGTAAATTTTGTTTTATTGTTACAGACGGCAATGCGTTAGTGAGTTTATTCATTGTTTATTGTTGTTATCATGTGTTTATTACTGTGCAACTAGCATTGAATTTTAACCGTGTTGTGAGTACGATTCTGGCTTTAAAAGTCATTTTTTGGCCATTTTTGGTCATTTTTCATGATTTTTTGAACTTCTCAGGGCCATATCTCAAAATTACGAGTTTTCCCAGATATGTGCTATATACCAAATTTTAGCTCTAATTTGGGGCTACGATTGAGGAAATTTTGGAAAAAATCGTTGGCGCTGTTTTCGAGAAAATGGCCGATATGTCCCCGACCAGTCGGCCATTTTTTGGTTTTTGACCAAAAATGTCACGCCAAAAAATGTTTTTTCCATCAAAAGGGATATTATTCAAAAGATGAGCTTGAGACCTTTCCAATGATGCCCAATTTATCAATGTACGTCAACTGGTTTGGCCACAGTCCCTGTACGAAAAATGGCCATTTTTGGCCTTTTGAGGGCTGGCCACGGCCAACATGGCGGCCAAATCGAAATGTCGTAGAACAAAAAAGTCTTAGTTTTTGATGTACTTCAATCCCTGAAAGTTTGAACAAAATCAGTTGAAACTACGAATATACCCACACACAGACAAAGTAATCATCGATGGAGGCGCCAGTCAAAATTTTCAAAATGTCATATCTCATCAACCGGTGGTCGGATTTTGGCGTTTTTGGGCTTGTTGAAAAGGTATCGACAAGGACCTTTAGGAAAATCTTTTTTAAGGTGGAAATAAGTGATTTTATACTGGTGCGGAGCCAAAAACTAAATTTTAGTCTCATTTTTCAAACGGCCGTAGAGGTGAGGCGGTAGGTATATTGCTAAGTGTAAATGCATTTTCTGGGTCTATGGGCCAAGGGCTTTCTAAAAATACCACACTCATACCAGAAGGTCTCCTGTATAAGAAAATCGATATTGCGCGTATATATACAGAGTTAGACTTTCAGCACTATGGGTGCTTTCGTCACTCTGAGCTAGCTAACGCCCGCTTTGAACAGAGTTAGACTTTCAGCACTATGGGTGCTTTCGTCACTCTGAGCTAGCTAACGCCCGCTTTGATATACGAACCTAATGTACCAAAATAAAGATAAGAGTAACCAACGTAATCATTTACGCTCTTATAGTGCGATACTTGGATATCTAGACACATATAATTTTGCATCTATATCATACTAACTGTTGTCAGTTTATTTTGATGGAGAAATAAACTATTAAGGAATAATAATATTAGTCATCTTGGAGATTATAATATCCAAGAAACATTGTAAGTCTCATGGTAGAAATAATATAATACATTTAAGAGATACGATATATTTTGGAATTATATCAATTGTCCAAGTACAAAATTATGCATTTAATATTGAAAAAAATACCATTGATTGAAATTGTAGAAAATATTTTACTTAAAAAAAAATTCAAAATAGATTTTGTAAGGGTCCAGTCCTTACAAAATCTATTTTGAATTTAATTTTGTAAAGATAATGATATTTGTAATAATTGTATGTGGGTAACAATTATGCTTGAAAAATTCAACCAAATACATAACTGTACAATAGTAACTACTGCCAGAGGTTGCTGTTGAACTCTGTCGCATGTCACATTGGTTCGTTTGTATTACATACAAAACGAATGAGTGTCAAATATAGTACTACAATATTTTTTTCAATTTTAAGAAAATCTTTTTGAAAGTCTTTGAAGGGTAAGAAGCTTGAGATGGAAAATAAGCAATAAGTATTCTAAGACTTTTCTATTACGATATTGCGTTCTAGAAAAGTTTATCAATATTTTTACATTTCCAGCTCCAAAAAGTATTTATTGACAGCTGCATCCCCCTCTGTATAAATCATAATATTAAAGAAACTTAAAAAAAGTTCCCCAATAAGTCCGAAGATTTTATACCAACTTAATGAGTGCCAAATTTATGCCTACTTTGTTTCGTTTGTTCCGATTTTAGTGTTTTCAATTTTTTAAATTAAATTGTTATACTGTACATTGAGCTAACGCACTGTTATACAATATCTATGTTAATATATCCGGTGATCCCTTCAGCTATGTTGTCGCGTAAATAATATATAACATAATGTTGTGTGGTTCTTCTCAAACCAGGGCGCGTTTGGTACCCTCGTAGCCTTATTTTAAGTTGAAGAGTATCTTTACAGAAGGGCTACATTTTTATACATACTATATCAAAATAGGCTCTTCTGTCCCTTCCTTTTGACGTATACAAGTGATAACTGGTACGGAGTGAAAGTGGAAAATATATAGATAAATAAAATAAATAAATAAAAACATATGAGAGACAATAATCTTTCAGTCCCTATTTTATCTCCTTTCTCTTTTTGCTTTATAACAGCACGGTTATTTTATATCCCTAGTAATAAATCTAAAACTAATAATATCTTTAGCTAATATATAAATATAACTTAAAACTTAATGTTTTATTAATATACTAATAATACATTTTCGTGCCTTGTAAGACCTATACAAATGTTTAGAAGACCTATTTCTAATAAAAAAACTGTAACATATTGAATATCTGAAAATTGATTTATAATGTTAATTTTACCCTCGTCTTATCGTCCCTACTGGAGTACTTTAGGGAAAATATCTACGTTTTTCTGCGTTAAACAAACTAGTCTATAGTATGAAAATATATTTACCTTAAGTAAGAAAAGCTATTTCCAATACTTTAAAAATATTGACCAATAAAACAATATACTCTGAAATTATAAGAAAAGTTGAATGGTAAATCTTCATTGTCATTCCACATTAAAACATCTCAAATTGTAATCATATTAAGTTTAATATAGACATACCACAAGTTATCTCGATTAACTATGATTTATATTGTAAATATCTTACGATATTCATGATAGTTATTACCGACACACAAACGACGTAGACCTTACTCGATGGCATGTGCTGTTAATATTTTGTATATAGTAGAGACCTAACTTGGGAGAAGATTATTTTATTTAATCATAATTAATTTAATAACATTGTTGTTCTCAATAACTTGAAATCCCTAAAGATATGATTTGAGATTTAGTCTTGAAATACATAGATTATAATTCTTATGTTTAAATTTATATGTTTTAAAATGTTTTAAAGAATCTTCAAAAAGTAAGTCATGTGAATTCAATAAACATTGAAAGCTATTTGTGAATAGACTTAAGAATTGAAGTAAATCCATATTTATGAATCTCAAGTTCTTTGATTAGCGGTCGTTGATCGGTTGATTCGGTAAAATACCTAAATATATGTGTATTATCAGATATATAGATATATTATTAGATATATGTGTATTATTATCAAATATTAAATATGGTAGATTTTATAAAAATATGGAAGGTTTATTTGCAATTATCATTTAGCCACGATATAAAAATTATATTAAATACATTGCAACTTTGTAATGAGGAATATTTAAAGAGGTATGCTTTTATTATCTGTTACTTCAAAGAAATTAAAATATTATTAATTTGTTTCTCATGAACTTAAGGACATGTTAGGTATGTCCTTCAGTTTCCCAAATACCTCTATGTCAAGTTGTACGTGTTTACAATTTAATTTCTTTGAGCATTTTCGTCGTCATTAAATACATTATTTAAAGTTAAAAAGTTCATTGGCTCAAATTGATTTGAAGAACTATGAGATTGATAAAATATGATTATGGGTAAGATCCATGAATACAAGACGAAAGCGGCGGTTGATAAGGAAGATATGGTTCTTGTGGTCCTTGTGAAAGTTATATCAATAAGAAGTATAAGATGGTAATGCAAAGATCCTAAGCTGCAATATTAAAAGGAATAAATTTTAAAAGGAATAGAAAAAGAAAAATTAAAAGGAGTAAATGAAGGGAAATGGAATAAAGAAGATTATTCAATATAAAGAGAACCTTCATGTACTCCTCATAAAAATATTCAAATATATAACTTCGATTTTAATTTACTTCACTATTATCGATATCGACAATAATATGATAAGACAAATATTAACTTTCTAGCAAAATCTAGAGTAAGAAAGCCGTGGTGGTTCATTATTCACAATAGTAGCATTAATATTTATATTGGCAAATGATGTATTTTTTTGACCTCTGAATCGTTTCACGTACTATTATGACCTAATAGTCACGTACAGGAGGAGGTAAGGAAACTAGTATAATTTAATCTAATGGTTTGGTCATTGTGAATTTATTTATCCGTCTTTCGTTGCTATCTACAGAGTTGCTTAATTTTTTTTTCTATAACAGTGTGTTACTTACAGTTAACATAACATAAATTGTATAACCATAAAATGATATTCTGCATTTTAAACAATGCATAAAACTTACTGGCCATTTTAAGAGGCTGTTATCTACACAGAAGACGGAAATATTTTTAATGCAGTAAAGTAATAAATGATGTAATGTTCTTGGCCTGATTGGACTACCGATTCCTTGAGCGCTTGAACGATGTTCGAAATTTCATTTCCTATTTCTCAATAACGACCTACTCGTATGGAACTTACTTAACTGACGTGGCTTTTTATGTAATACTTAATATGATCTTCGATATAAATATAGTTTGTTAAAATTCGTGGTCGTTTGACGATGTCCTTAAATAAATGCTTTTGCTTCTGTATTTTCTAATTTAATACCTTAAAGTTAAATATAATAATTATGAGGTTTCAAGAATAAGATAACATACAAAGCTGGCTAGGTAAGGTGATAAAATAAAACTTTTTTTTTATCAATACTTTTATTTTTCGGAGCTAGGTCTTAAAATAGTGACCAAAAGTTTTTGATGGTCTATTGATTTAATATATTTACATAGTAATTTTGTAGTAAATATTATTTAGATTCTTAATATTCAATTTATTACAACAATATTAATGTTATAATACCAATTATAGCTTTACTTACATCACTAATTAGCATATCAGCTAACTCCGAAAGCAGTGCATTTGAAAAATAAAACACTATTTTCTACGTTTTATTTAATTTCATTCACATCTTAATGGCTGACATTACTAAACTCTAAGCATACTAGACACAACTGATTTTAATAAAAGCCTTGGAACTGCGACTCTTTTCAAACTAACACTACAGCAATTAGCTTATGATTTTAAAGTTTTTAAAGAGATTGTACATGCATAGGTAATGTGGCAATGTCTCTAAGGATTGCATCAAGCGGTGTCATAGACTAGATGTTTAAAGTAGAAAGCATATCACTTGTTTACTTAAGAAGTCATAATACAAAAGTTAAGGCATGGACACAAAGCTTACGTACTGGATAAACAGTGACTTAATTCCTCACTAAAGAGCCCGGCGGCATTATGAACAATATCTGGACCATTGATGGGATGATAAATAACAATGTACCCGAATATAGGAAAATATGTGAAAATTGTTACTGCGGAGGAATTTCATTGGTTGATCTCCAAGTATCCAGACATTATACCCACTACAGGGTCATTGGCTACTTCAAGTGGTGGTTTACAGGGTTTTCGTCACTAACCATTGCAGGGATTGAAGATCAACATTTGAAAAGGTCTCGGCGTATTGGTCTGAAGAAACAATTTGCTAAGTATGTAACTAACTTCTTGGTATGTGTCTGTGTATATGTATATACGTATAATTCAACACTACGACAATTTACGTTAGGTTAAGTTATAATAATATTAATTAACGGTATATATTAACACTAGTCGTTCTGTGAACAGTAGACCTCAGTACGTTAGGGGTGAGACAATGTTTTAAGTGCCTTTTCCAAAAAGGAATAAGTATACTTATGTATGTATGTAGGTACATAACTACCGAACGCAATTAGGCTCCACCAAATAACAACGGAGTTATTCAACTTTAAAATTGTTGATAATTCGCTATGGCCGTCACTTTGCATTTTGTAGTAACAAAAAAACACCTTAGATTTCGGCAAAGAATACTTAGACGATATTTCAGCCCGCTAGCTGCCGCAAAGTCCATTTTTGTGGTACGAATCAGAAATCCGCCATTTTAAAACTTTTCACCCAAGCAAAAAAACGGATCGACATAAAAATTTAACTAATTAAAAGAACACAGCTACCAATTTTTTTGACGATTGCATAAAAAATACGTCTGCTACAAGGAAGGATGCTTTTAACATTAATTTGTATGTGCTTATTGCAACGTCATCATTCGACAACTCCTATCTCAACTCTCTGTTTTTACATGATACACCAGTACATCAAGTTAAATTAAAGCACCCTCCAACACCGTGGATGATTATTCGGACTGTTATTGTTAAACGGGATCGTTGAGAGATCAATTGTTCTATTTACAAGCATATGATTAAACGGTGCAATCAAGTAAAATGAATAGCTAAACGCCTTTACATTCATAACAATGTCGGAAGTCTACTTATTATCTGTTCAGACCAACACATTCACTGGTTTGCGACAAGGTAGAAATTTGTTTCCCATTATCTTTTGTTTTTTAATTAATATATTAATATCCAACTTCGATTGTTCGTATTAATAGAATGCTGCTGACCCTTAGCTCTATATGTAAAGGGGAGTGAATGATTTTTCAACTACTATTAACATTAATCGCAACGCAAATCAATTGCGTTTATAGTCATCTAAATTTGGTGTTTCTTTTAATCCTGATACATGTAAAGCTATACTCATTGAAAAATATTTAAACAACAGTCCATCATATACAATTGCACCCTATATTACTATCAAAAACATTAAAAAAATTGGGGTCGTAAATTGACTATAAACTGACGTGACTCCAGCAAATAAAAAAAAATGCCGCCAATTCACTGTCGTATTACACAGCCCTTATATTGTACTAAATATTTCCTTCCATTTATGATAAAGATAATGCTAGTTAATTACCTTATTTTAAACTTTATTGATAGAACAAATGTTTGCTACCCAGGCCTGAATATATATATTAATATGGAATTACATTATTATAAAATCAAAATACAATAAAGAGTAAATAAAAAAAAATAGTAAAATTCATTGAGAATATATTTTTATAAGGCAGTAGTTGAAACAGTCCATCTTGTGACAATCAAGTGACCTTTTAAGAAATGACTAAATTTAAATTCAAAATATCGATACTTCAGTCACCGCCCTTCTTTCATTAAAGTTGTATAATTCTAATTCGCTGACTTCCAGCCGAGCGCAAAGTATTAATTTCAATGGCGCTGTTTGCGTTTAAACGGTCGAGGTTATTAAAATAGCAGCATTTTCCAAAAACAAGGAAATATGTTTTACTTATAATGTAAATATAAATTAGTTCCAATATAATGATATGATTTTATTTCCATATTTTTGTCGAAATATGTTACTCCAGTTTATACACATATAGCTTTAGGTATAATCTAGAGAAATATGTTTTATAATAATCGAGTGTAAGTAAAGTCTATCTAATATTTGTCGTCAATCTTAGGCCGTCTTTACTTTTCCTCTGTAAATTTTTATTACATTTTTGAAAAATACAAGGTGATAAATAAAGATTTTATATATAAATAATCCGAAAATAATTAAAGATCATAATCTAGTATTAAGAATCATATAGAATTAATACTTAAATTTCGTTACTTGCTACTGTTATACAATTACATTTATTAATTAAACCATAACTCATCGTAATTAAACTTTGGTATTATCAAATTTTAATTTATTGAGACTAATTACAAAAGGTTCTTAAAATCGCAAGACCGGGCGATCAAAGTGAATGACTTCTTTAATATAGTCCACTTGCTCGAATTTCTAAGATCGTTTGAGTTAAATATTCTTTATTTTAATAAGGAGAATTTTAATTTTGTAAAGAGTTAGTAGATCGAAGTGAAATAAATTTATTTATTTAGAAAATAGCTGAAGTTTAAGTAAATGATACTTTAAAAAAAACTATTTTAAATTAATAAATGATGTCAAAGAAAAGCCTGAAACAATTATCGTCAACGAGGCCTTGATGAATCACTTCGAAGCTATTATAATGGCGGCCCGACTAACAGAGGCCAAGGCAGTCACACTATTTGGAGATATAAACCTTTCCTTCCTTCGACCGACCTTAGATTCCTTATATAGACCGTATAAATCTTATTCAAATGTAATATAATAAATAGCTCATGCCTCGTGCTGTATATCAGTCAAAAGCTCTTAAGAACCTACCGAAGTCCTTCGGAAGTAAGATATGCTCTAAATTAGGTATACAACGGCATATACTCATTGATGCGCCCCCTGAGTACATCCAAGTTTATGGATGCAACCATCGAAGCAGATTTCCGTAAAACTTTGTACCTTATCCACACACAGACTTAAAAAAGTGGACCCCACTATCAAAGAAGCTCAGGGATTAATATAGGAGTTAGTATTGATCATCCAAACCAAAATCGTCCCTGACAAGTGTCTCACACGCAGTGGTGACTATATCTAGACACACAAAAAAATGTATATACTACACGGATATCGCCATTGTGAGATTCATTAGGCGGGCCGGTGATATATCCGATATAAAACTTACAAAGTTCAACCTCAGAATAACAATTTCTCACCGCGACTCCGAGGCTATGTAAAAGCTAGTGAACTAGTGAAAGTGAAAAAACCAAACCAAATCTTACTAATATGACCTATTTTCCACTTTAAGGTATATGGGAAAAACTATTTTTTCATTGATATTTTTATTTAACAAAATAAGGCATAGTACAATTTCAATAATTTGTTTTGAAATATGCACACCAAGCCTTTTCATATGAAACCTCACTTGAATTAGTAGCTTCTATTTGAAGTTTCGATCCTTTCTAAGAATTGTTATAAATGAATTAATTAAAAATATATAGTTTTCCGTTTTTCTTAAGCTTTTACTAAAAAACGATGTGATTTACCAAACCTAATAGTTTTAAGTCAACGAGAAGTACCCAATCAATCTTGGTTTCCTTGAGATTGTCGAAAAATGTGTAGGTCTACATTTTCATAACTTGAAATAATACATTGCATGACCTTTTCTTGCTATGAAAATTATTTTCTACACTTACAAGATTAAATACGTTAAATTCGTTTAAAACCTTTTACCAAAGTTTCAAATACATGATGAAATAGGGTCGGAGTTTGCAAGGTACCTTTTTTCTTTTAAAATTTTCATAATCCTCTTAGTAACTATGTAAACGATAAAAATAACGTATTCATTGCAATAAAAAATAAGTATTTTTTACTATAGTCAATATTAAATATTTATTAATTGTATAATTTTATAATAAAATAATACTAAATTATCGTAACGGTAATATTTAATTAAACATCAATGACTATTTTATAGAGATCAAAATTTGTGGTTTTGGTTTCTATGTTCAAGAAAGTATGGAAAATGATACTGTAAGTACTTAAATATCAGACAATCAAAAATGGCAAGAAGTGTTTAAGTCGGTACAGAGATTGCAGGGTACCGGTAACTTTTCGACTCACCTCTGCGAATTGGTTGCGCCACCTAAGAGTTAAGTCTATGTATAAGCCAAGGTTCTTAACAGTACAGCACATTAAACAGTTAAGATAAAAGTTCCGTTGTGTTGGTATTACCTACAATTGAGGAGAAAAATTGGATTATTAATCATTGCCATCATTTTTTAACTTGAAATTCGTTTTAAATAATTTTAATAAACATTATTATAAGATGAACACGAGTTCATTGTACCACACACGGGTACTGATTTCAAAAATATTATTCATATATATATAGCTGAGCTTAAAAATGTACAGCGTAATGTTTTGCCACAGAAAATCAATTTACATATTGAAACTACGTTTTATATAAAACATGTAAAAAAATAATTTTTACTTATACACTGTAAGGAATATATTATTGTAAAGAACATGGTATTTAAAATTGCTTCAGTGGGTTATAGATTATATATGATTTTGCTTGTTTTTCAATTTATTATATGTACTCGTATCTCAAATCATATTTCATCAAATCTCAAAACAAGAAATTAAATTATAATGGATTCTTTTTGCTTTTAACAAACTATATGATGGATTAATCTATCACACTATGATGGATAAACATACGAGTATCTTAATAAATTTTTCTCATTATATATAATTTTACTATATATATCTTCATATTATTTATACAAAAATGGAAAAGAAATTAAATAATTCGAAGAAATCTTTGTTTATAAAGTTTACAGATCTTTGTTTTTCGTAAATTTCTACTGCCTATATCACACACTCACATATGTAATATTACCAGTAGAAATATATAGTTGATCGCAAGTTCTCAGTCGAGTTTCTACTTAAAACTCAAAATCATCAAATTCCTTGGCTAAAACCAAAGAATCCCGCCAAAAGCTTAGGTGGTAGACAGAAGCTCTGGTCCCTTCTAGCTGAGCTCATTTAACATTTAGAATTACACAAAATAATATATTTAATTGTTGTTTTATGAAATTTTACACTGTACCATTTATAATTGAATCACAACCGGAATTTTTTGTATTAACATCTTTAATAAATCGGTACCTGATTCAAAATCTGAAATCGCAAAGTCGTAATATAAGGACGAGAATGAGACAAACCGAAAAGATGTTTATTAGTTTATGATTTATTGTTGCCTATTAATTTGTAATTACAATTTCATCATAACTTATAATGTCTTAGATATATATGTATTCTGTCTTGTGTTGCAATAATTTTTTTGTGGATCCGTTATCCTCAAAAGCAACGAGATCTCAAATTGAAGACAATTCCATGCGTCACTGTAATGTATTCAATGCGACATATCAATGATGTTTGTCATAACAATTTTAAGAAGCAATGTTCTGTGAAACTCAACATTTTCATAAGTTGGTCGATAATATTAACAGTTCCTCAATAACAATACATGTATGTAAGAAATTAATCCACCCTTCTATGGTTTCAAGTAATCGAATAAACCCATACATTAAGATATACGTTGGGTTTAAGGGACGTTAGTCATAGAGGGCCAGTGCTTTAACATCGGACATCGACAGGCTTTACCCAAACTCATTCAAATTTTCGACATTCAAATGTAATGTAACACACATTGGTAAGCTATCTTTTTCATGACGACAAGATCCCAAATTATTATAGAGAGACATGTCTTGTTCTATTTTGACTATAAGATTATAAATATAATATATAATCATTGCAATATAAGGTTTGTAGTAATATTAGGGTGGCTTAAATTAACTTAAGTATATATAATCAAGCAGAATTGTTACAACGAGTATGTTCTAATAATAGCTATAATAAACCATAAACCACTTACAATATAAATTATATCTTCTCAGCGTAACGCTGGTTGTTATGTCCTCATTATTATTATATCATGCGTTATCCCATTACCGAATGCGTCTAGAGACTTGCAAGATCAAAGAGAAATAACATATAACATATAATAAAATGAACAACCAAGTCATGGTTAAAATATCATCAAAAAGTAATAAAGATTTTTTGCGTATTTTTATACCCATAAAATCTTATTCAGAAATGTAATTAGAATTATTACCAATCGCGGTCTAACATATTGATTACTTTAGCTGGACTTGGCTTGATCTTCTCTCTATCATAACTTATTTTTATACACCTTTTTTAAATGTTTGTTTGATAATGAGAGAATCCGGTATGTAAAATTGATGATTCAGGTAATAAAGTAGCACTACAGGAAATTGGTGTTGTATTTTTGTTATATTATAATTAAGTAAATGTGAAATCAGTTTTTATTTTTCCCGTAAATTTGAAAGTGAACTCAAAAGTGAACTATTCAGGGTTATAACCGGGGAGTCAGATATAACCATATTAAATATCACAGATAGAGAACGCTCTAGTTTCCATCGCTTAAATGTAGATATCTGTTTTTTTTTTTGTAATTTTCCTTAATATGTTCACGTTATTTACTATCAAGAAAGGTCATTGAACCCGTAACGTTTATAAAGACAATCAGGACTTCTTGCTAGGTTAGCTACTTAAAATCTTGGTGTACATATTACAGTGCTAGACAATTTAGATAAATTATAACACTAACAAACAAAAATGCGTGTTTGCTGACTTTTACTTTTTAATATTTTAGTATGTTTTATAAACCCTAACCTTATAGAAATATAAGCAACTAATATAAATTAATAATCTCAATAATGGGTCTCGCTAACATTGGCATCAAATAAGCGTTTCAAGCATTGCTTTCCATGTTTGCTGAAATAAAGTATATTACATTTAAACTGTTCAATTAAATGTTGCTCGGAAAGTCTACCGGGGAATTATAATACCGTGCAATCAAAATAAATGTTGAAACTTTTATTTAAATCTGTTTCTAGACTTCTTTCGTGTGCAAAATAAAGTTTTTATATTTTAAATAAATATAATTCTGTATAAACGTTTTAAATTTAAACTGAGTTGTGTTTTACTTTATAATACATTACGCGGTGGTAATATTATTGTAAGTTCTGTTGACTGCACACGTGAGTAAGACGCGTCATGAAGCAGACTGGACATTGTTTTTAATTAGCACGATATCACATTGTTACTCTTAGGAAGGAAACTGTAGATGTGCATGACTTTTGAATAAAAGTGTATTTTTATTACTGTCTTTTATTTCAAGGTACTAAAATATTTATTAAAATAAAATAATCAATGTTTAGTATTCACGTAAAAAATATATTTTATGTAGAATCTTGCTATAAGAATACAAAACTATCAATTTAAAATAAAATAAAAAGTTTATACTGCCAAAGGAGATATATCATTGTTGGCAAATAGAAATGTAATAGACATACGAGTAGTTCAACCATGACCACTGTGTACAAGTGTTCAAGTCAAATAATGAGACGGTCGATCGGATTTGCAAGGAAACATATAAGGTCTTTATCCATTGAGCTCGTCTTGACGGACGCAATATCTTCGAAAGCAATTCAAGATAGATGTTCTTCAATATTGGAGAGGAATTATATAATAGAATAGACTGATTATTTTAAAAGTAGTCATTTTAACTATAAGAGAGTGACACTGAAAAAGTTACTAACACTATGAGACAATACTTTTATTTTAAAGAAAACGTTTTGGAACATTATGAATAAAGTGTAAACTTTATGTAATTGAAAATTAGTTTCGAAAATAGACCATTAAAATGAACGAATGCTAATGTAATTATTTTCTAACAAATTACATTTCATAGAATCTGCGTTGCCGTAAAAGAATCCAGTCCGTGATGATACAGTTTAATCGCACTAAACTTACCGTCGTTCAAACTAGAGTACGCCAAGAGAAAGAATGGCACGTGAATTACTCTTGTGCCACTTACTTACTGGTCTCAGACCAGTAGCCTTTGTTACAATGGAATTCCAAAGTACTTTAAATGGTCTTATGGAACTTGACTTCAACTAATGTAGTACTCCTGCGTAAGGTCTGACCTATTTTTAATACAATAGATTGTTTTGTGTCCTTCTATTATAGTAATTTAACTGTAACCTCGAATACCAAGATTACACCATGAAAGGGTTAAGTATTTATAATTAATAAAAAAATATTTCAGAAATGTTGGTTGGTTCATTGAAAACTTTTTAAATTATGTAACTGTAAAAATTTTGTTGTATATAATAGTCTGCTAGTTGCAGCCATCGCTATGCTCATGGAGGTTGCAATGTATTTTGAGTATGTGGTTGTAAATTAATACACCAAGGGAGTGTTGGTACGCGGCGCTGTGAGCTATGAGGTACATGCTCGTGGCCGGGAAATATCTTAACGGGTCTCATCATTACTGAATGTCGGTAAATCGAAGTTAATCAATTTAAACCTCTATTATATATAATAGTTAAATCTGTGTATTAATCTACTAGCAGATTGCTATTAAAACACAAAAGTATAAATGAGGTTAAGCATACGAATATAATGTCTATACTTTAGGATCTTGTCTGATATGTTATGATTATAGTTTTTTTATATACTTTATAATAAACAACAGGATCTAGTTCAAAGAAAAAAATTACTTATTTCTTACAAATGTATGTGATGTATTTAGATGTTATGTAACATATTAACCATATAAATATATATAAAGAGACAGCTCTCTCTTTCAAAACGCAAAACAATAATAGTAATTTTAGTTGTTTGATGTTTCGACTCTTTAACAGTTCGTCTCTGCATATTCAATATAACCAGTCAATATATATATTTAGTCCCAATCTTATTTTTACCCAATGCCTAGAAATACTAACTTGGAATATTAAAAAAAACAAAACAATCGGACTATTGGTGCAGTGTTAATTTTTAGTAGAATACAACATATAAGATACTTTTGGCTTAAAAAAATCTTACATTTACAAATGTCAACAATAACTGGTAGGGGAAATAAAAATAAAATGTACCTTAAAAAGGAGAAGAAAGGGAAGCAGATAAGAAATACTAGGTTTATAAGACATATAAGACGTGTTTTACCAATGTACCAATTGTAATTACTGTTTGGTTTTAATAAAACTTTAACTGATCAAACTAACCAATCTTTATTTCCATTGAGCAATTTAGGATCTAACAGTCTTCAGTACATTACCAGTGCCGCCGCATTAGCTGACGACATGTAGACACTCTTTTATCTATAAAATGACGAAGTTACAAATATAAATTAGTTTATCCATATATATAGTAACCCCTTCTTATATATTTAATGTGAGGCATAGCATTTAGCTGTTAACATGTGAATAATATTTTATTAACTCTTTCAAAAATATTATGTTTATTGACTAACTAATACTACTTTTTCAGTTATGAAAATGTAGTTCATAAAGCTATTGTAATACTTTTATTAGAACTGATAGAATTCTTATAACCCAAAGTAAATCATAGGGAGTGAGTAATTTCTGGCAGAGATATTATTATATCTTTGATATTATCTTTAATAAGTTCTCACGGGTCTGTATTAATGCGTGAAGACTACCGAGATATTTTTGTGTTATCTTATAAGAAAGATTGGGCTTTATAAGATATATTAATATTTTTGTTACCAAATAATATTTGATCATATTACTCATTGTAAAGTAAAGTTTTATATCTAACAACACTTTATTTTATATTAAAATCACTTGAGAGCCTTTTTAGAAATGTTTTAGTGATACCATTTAAATAAGCAATATTTAAATAATAAACGATTGTATTCTCTAACAATACGGATCCCTTATTTGTCTCGACGACTGGAATGAACTTAGATCGAAGTAGCGAAATCAAATTGCAAGAATACGCCCGCATCCGCTTTTCCCCAACGAATTGCTTTTATTCTACAGATAATAAACTTACAAATAATGTACTGTTTTTCTATTTTTATATCAACAAATTTTGTGTAATTAGTTACATTTTTAAAGAATTTAACTGTAACGTATGGGATTACTATTTGAAACTGTGTTTTATTCAATCTGCCGAATATATTGTTTCACTTATTTTCAACGAATTTATATTAATTGCGTATAAGATGATTGCTTAGTAAATCGAAATATTTTTTTATTTTTACAAGTACGAAAAATATCGCCAAGCATTTACGTTAAAGTATTTGAAAACCAAAATAGAACAAAATTTTACATTAAAAGTGCTATCTGACCTTTAAAAGGCGAACGAAAGCCAAAAGATATATATATTAGTTATTGTAACAATAAAAAAGATCAATTTCCAGCATTAAAAAGATTTCAGACTTCAGATTTTCAGATTTAGTAAATGAATAATAATTATCAGATATGTTATGCTGTGCAACATTATAATTCCAACATAATTAATAGAACTCTAAACAAATTCATCATTAATAATGTTATTAATGATGTGATGTTTATTTCTCAATAACTTAAAATCGTTAAGTTTGAATCTAAGGATTAATTTACAAGAAAATTTTAAAATCTTTATTCTTTGAGAATGTTGACACAAGTTATTGATTCTAGGATAATTCACAATACAAAAGTTGAAATAAAATTGAATGTATTATAGCCTTAGCTCCTATAATATTAGCTATTTGTGAAATGGAGCAGGATAGAATAGTCAGCGTAGAGTGAGACACTCGAGACGGATTCACGAGGAAACTTCTGGGTATTGTATTGCATTTATTCTTGAGCTTCCCGTTCACTGAAGAAGATTATATTTTGCAACGCGGTTTGAAAAACTATTTAATTAAACTAATAAACTATTTCGTAAAGTATACTTTTTATGATTATATGACCTATTTAAATATTGAAAGGTAACTCTTATTAAAAAATCATTTGTACCTAATAAAGATTGTTTGAGAAATTAGAACATTAACGGTACTACTTTTTTCTAATAATACTACAAAAAATTTGAGATTTGAAATCCAGTAAATACATAACAATATTTAACTAAAACAATTAAAACGATAATTACATTAGGATTTAATTGTATAAGACGGCGACATCCAACTGCGGTATTATTAATGGGTACACTGCAGATTGGGTTGGAAGTCCCTACATGCCATCCGAAGCGTTATTTCTATGAGATTAGAGAAAATTCACATTCAAGTTCCAATTTGCAGGATTCTGGAGAGAATTTCGCGAATATTTAGTGAACGTAACGCAATTACACCCTAGTACGGTTACCTACAACAACAATTACGTTAGTAAATACTTACAAATAATTAAACCTCACAAATCTGAACCTCAATCAATTATAACGCAAAATACAATTGTATTTACGTAAGATTGAACTTGATTTAAACATTAATGTATATCTTAAAACAGACTATCTCTTATAACCGAATTCATCTGTATAATTATTGTTAATTGAAGCCACGTACAAACAGTACAGGCCTGAGCCGAGTTCGGTAACTCGTTTAGATAATAACGCCCAGCTAGTAAATTGCGTTCGTGTATTGTAAGATATTGTAATATAAATAGATACAAGGGAAACTTAAGTGTCATTGTTGAATCTAATCAATAGTTACCTAATTTATCTCAATATTTATTTATATTAAAAAAATAAACAACTTAGTTTATAATTTTTGACTGTACATAAGATAAAAAAGCTGTTTGTTTTTGTTTTATAGATATGATACTTTTAAAGTATTGTCTGCATACTGCTAAGCAGCACAGCGCAGTCACAGACGCCTGTGACTTCTTACTGTATTGTATGTACATTAAACAAACGAAATCGTGATAGTATTATAACAAACAAAACATAACATTGTAATTCTATATGCATCGAGTAAGTTTAAATTATTATTGGAATATATCTCAATTTTTTTAACAATTTAGTGACGATTTAATCAGGGAATTATTTTGAACATATTAATCAGGTTTCGTAAAAAAACACTTATTTTATGATGATCAATCGAAAAGTCGATTAAAATCACTGAATTAATACATATGATTCGGAAGCCTAGATATTTATATGTCAAGATGAAAAAAGATAGCTATTCAAACAAAAAAACAATAAAATTTATCAGAAAAGCCATCCGTGATGTTTTCACGATATGCGATAGACACCTTCAAGTCTCAATTAATTAATGTTAGTTACATAAAATAAAAAAGTTGTTTTTAATTTAAGTGACATTCCAAACCAATATTCAATATCTAAAAAACTAAGAAAAAGGGTTTATATTCCCTTGTGCTTGATAAAATTTAATAAACCAATCTCTGAGATTTTAGTACTGTTTGAAATTTTGAGCTGTATTAATCAAAACATATGTTTGAAAAGGGACGCAAAGAAAAACATCTAAATATATGTTAGATTAATATATATATATTTAAGGATTTCAAACTCTAAAACCTAAATATCCTGGGGGTTACATCTCACCACCGTTTATCTTTAACTACAAGGTGATAAAGTCAATATTCACAATACTGTAATTATATATTAGTGGCAGCAAAGACTGGAACCAAAATTAATATAATTTTATTAACTTACAATTAAACTGATAATTAATTAAAACTAAAGAATTAAAGAAAAGTGATGCACCTATACCTGTAGTGCCAGTAGTTTCTAGCTCTTTTCCCACCGCTCAGGGCAATGCGGGTCGTGTCGTCTTCGTTGAACACGAGGCGCTGCGTCCCCATTTAATAATCTGCACTTTTGACGTGAGAATGGACTTGGGTTCTTATTAATTGGGTTTGGCCTGGCCATGTTTGCGTTCCACAGTTACAATGTATATTTGTAGGATATTTTTTTTAATATACGATTACAAATTAATACAAATATGTATGGTAAATAATAATGTTTATGGATAAAGGATAATGAATTAAATAAAATTTTAAATAAGTCATCCCAATAGACTAAAAGTTGTTCATTTGCATACGTTTAGATCTGTGACGACGCATGGTCACCTCATTGAAATTTCAGTATGGAGAATGGGAGATCGTTACCTTGGGTTAAGTTTTATTACAGCTAATAAAATATTAAATAGCTTTAATATTTTATTAGCTGTAATAAAACTTAACTTTTTGAAACATTAACCAATTTTAAATTATGTTGATATCCCTGATGCTGCAGATAAGTTGAACAAAAGAACTGAAGGTTGAATTATGTACTCACAACGATCGAGCTTAATATTGTATTCCTTGTGAATGTATACACATCTCCGAAAGGAAAATCCTTGCTACAAAAAAATACTAAACCTAGCCATTCACTTTGACACTTTCAATATTTTCCTAAACACGTACTGCAGTCCGCAATTTTTCACCACACTGATAGGAGGTCCATTTCCCACATTTCGCATGTATGCAACGATATGAAGACAATAACTTATCTGGAGATAGCCGCGTCGGCACATAAATCACGTCGCGTTTTTCACGCGCCCAATGGAGGAGTTTAGAGAGATACGGCTGGATTGTTTGGACGGTCTCTTCGGGGGTATTGAGGGTTTATTAATATCTCGCTCCCTATTAAGGAGCCTTCACGGTATTGTACGGATATTATACAAAAGAAAGAGTTCATAAAAACTATTTCTTTTGTTTAATCTTTTTATTGTTTTTTTTTCAAAATATATCCAAAATATACTTTTTCATGCGGAAACTACTATTAACTTATTTTCACCGATTTGTATATATTAATTTTAAGTAAAGAATTCGTTTTCATTTTCTATGTGTATGCGCAACTATTGCTGCTCAACCACGTGGGATACATCGAAAAGGTGTAATAGGGAATTGTATAATGGCATCTGCGTAATGCATCTTAAACTATATGGTAACATACAATTTAATATGTTCAATCGTAGCTATCCAACTGACTGACATGGGATTAAATGTATAAAAACATTCGGTTATATGGATGTTGGTTAAATATATTGTAATAGTTACTAATAGAAAAATAACGCATTTATACATTTTATTTAAGTAAATTAAGATCTAAACAAGTGGGACGAAAAAACAAAGATTGTATTTTTATTTTGTGGTGTGTGGAAAAAATATTTGTTAAATATTTGTTTAGCAAATTACGATGTATTATATAAATGGAGTTGTTAACACTAAAAGTACGTGCTCATATGTTTTGTTACTGTCAATAAAACATTTTACGTTATTTCTAAGCAAAAAGGTAAAGTAGCTTATTACTGTCGCTCTGTACAATAAGGGTCTTCACAAAGATTTTTTTGTAATCGTGTTCGGACACAACATAGAATAACAAGGTGGGAAAATATCAGACGCGTATCTTCAAAGTATTGTTTGATTGTCATGAAATTAGTTTTGAGACAAAATGTTTAACAAAAACAAACTTAATAATAAGTATTAGCATAAATTTTACTCTTCAATAAGAGGGATGCCTTTCATTCCATTCCGACATATGACTTATTTGCATTCTCAACTTACTGAATTATTAAACAACTACATCAAAAAGTTTCATTCAACATTTCAGAAAAATATTTATTCTTAAAATTGTTACACAAAACAGTAAATTTTATATTGTATGAATATAAATACATTGTCTTTCTACATTTTAAATGATAAACACTCAAATCACTCGTACAGTAAACGAATGTAATCAGTAATTACTCGTATCAAGTTATACAATTAAAGCAAAATACTTTTTGAATTCTTTTTTACATACATTTGCTACAGTTTACATTTCTTAAAACTTGCAATAACTTGCACTAAAACTTTACAGTAATAAAACAATATTCACATATGATCTAATAAAAAACACAAACAACAAACGCGTTTTCGTGTTCCAAAAAAAAATATCAGTATATAAAAATATGATTTAAATAATATATACGATTTTAATAAACTAACTCGATAGTATAACTCGATAATCCCGACCTTCCTGTTCCATCAATTGGAATTTCTCTGAAACTAGGGTTCAAGGGTCTTACGTAATATATTCGTTAAAAATATTGATACGACTTGAGACATTAAAAAAATATGACCAATATGTTATATATTTCTATTTTGTATTAGTAAATACAAACAAACTAGAGAGTGAAATGAAATTTTATTAAGTGCTTTTAAAATGTATAAATATTAAGTAAAATATTAAGTAATGGATAGCGTGCGCTTATAAAGTTGTATTTCATAGTAATAGTTCCGATCGCTGGATTTTAAAAGTTCCTTAAGCGTTAACTAGATGTACAAGGCCCCCGAGGCGCATCGCGATAGTAAATTCCACGGACGGCACGCAATTAAGAACTTTAATGTGTTCGGGATCTTCATTCAGAATTTATTATTATTTCTCACATAGGTTTTTGCTACTTTTTATATATAGGTATCGATTTATTACACGTCACGTTACTTGAGTGGATAAAAGTGGAATATATGTGTAAGTTAATATACATTTCTATAAAAGATAAACTAATAATATAAAAATATCTGTATTATTTTTGTAGAAAATAATTTAATTTGCTTTTTTTTATGAATCTCTTTTAGATTTAATAGTTACTTTTAAAATTTATTAAGCAATGTTATTTTCAACAATTTAGTGCAATTTCAACATAGAAAGAAGAACGTAACAATTTTTAACTAAGATTATATTTGAACTACAAACTTCATGAATACATAATGTATTAAAGAAATATTTTTCAAAGTATAATATAAACTCATTCCCTACCATTATTTCATTATTTCAACGCGCGTTTACAAAAATAATTGAAGAATTTACGTTTTGGTCTTACAAGATTTCATAACATTTTAACTACGGTGGTAATTAAATTGGGCGCTGCTGCTTTTTATTATAAAAATATAACGGCCATTAAATACTTTGAAAATTAATTACTTAGTTAACTTAGGCATTTGCAATTGTATGAAGTAAACATGAAATCAATTATTAAAAGTAATTAAAGTACTTTGAACGCTAAATCAAAATTGTATTTTATGACATAAATAGTAATATCAAATCTTAAGGAGTTGAAAGTTTCGTTCCATTTCTCAAATTACTAGAGAAGGACTACATTTGTAATTTATTATTATATGTACGAGTATGCAATAAATAATTAGATATTAATGGTTTAAAGATAAATTGAAACATCATAAGGCACAGCAGTTAATAGTAGTTTTTGATATAAATATATTTTATTGACGATACATATTATACCTATGTTATCTTATAACAACATAATATGAAAAAATATCTTCGTTAAACAAAAACACCGTGTAATTTTTTAAAATATAAAATCTTCTATAATGAGAAAATACAATGTACGTAAAACTGCCAATGAACTAAAAATAAAGATTCGTTCAGTATAAATTATTTCATTAAAATTTATTTAATTTGCAGTTTAAATATTTATTTATATACTTTATTGTGCACCACACGAACAAAATAATTACAAAAGAAACAAAAAGAAAATAAAAATTGGGAACATACAAAAGGCGGTCTTGTCGCCAAACGGCGATTTCTTCCAGACAACCTTAGGGTTAAAAGAATTATAGACAAAAATCGGATGATATAGGTAGATGCAATGCAATATAACAATAGACATACATATACATAGCTACACTCTAATACGTATACCTAATACACATATATTTATATAAAATAAATATGTACTTAATAACAAACTAAACAATATAAAAATAATAAAATATACACAATATATACGTAAATATAAAAAGTTTTACATAATATAAAGTCAGCAAATGCGAAGTTTCAGTTATCATTTGATAAGTAGTGATTCTTTACGGATTTCTTAAATATCTTTAGAGATTTCGATCTTCTTACAGGTAGAGGCAGTGCATTCCATAATTTGGTTGCTTGTACAGTGAAAGAGTATTTATAAAATTTTGTGTTATGTTTAGGCATTCTAATAATAAATTGTTGGGATGTACGCAAGTCGGCTGGTAAACCTAAAAACTGAAACTTCTCCTTTAGTTAATAGTTGTAGCAACAAAATAAAAATATTATTTTTCCACTTGAAGAACGTCTATTTAAGTCATTCTTCTTTCTTTTACTGTTGAAATTATTACTGTCTCAAGTGTTTTTTGTAAAAAGTAAAATATTAGTAGCGACGATAATTCATCATAGTGAATAAGTAACTATTAATTGATGATAAAGTTTCTGAAGGCTAATGAAGTTGCGTTTGATTTGAATGTATTTTTTTAGGATGTAGATGGCTCATGAGTACAAAACTAGAGGTTTTAGTTGCAGGTAATCCAGAATACATTTAACAATTAAGAGGAAGGCAAACGAGCTGGCAGGTCACAGATGGACGTGATCACCGCCGCCCATGAACTCCTGCAACATCCGAGGAATCACAAGAGTGTTGCCGGCCTTGAAGGTAGGAGTAAACGCCTTTTTTGCAGGTACTCATGTCGTACTAATCTGGAAATACCGCCGAAGGGAGTTCGTTCCACAAGTGAGTGGAACGTGGGAAAAAAGTCCTTGAAAACCGCACAGTGGAGCATCGCCACGCATCCAGGTAGTAGGGATGGTAAAGGAGTCGATGGCGAGCTGTGCGGTGATGAAATGATATTGCTATTGACATAAGTTTAATGTATAAATGATTCAAATATTCTCCATTTATATTGATTAGAGAGACGTCGCCGAAATTACAAGATACATGATGGACGGATTTTTTTTTTCTACATGTTTTTTATTTTAGGAAGTGCCTCCTTTTTATTTTAAAAGTGCTTAAAAACAGAGCACTTTCTAATAGTCTTGAAAAGATTGTTTATTATAATAACCATCTTCAATATATTAAAATAAATCTAATATTGAAAATCACGGATCTCCATACAAAATTTTGTTCCTATTTCTACCCCCTTAGGGTTTAAATTTCCGATATGTTTCAAACAAAATTTTCGCTACTTATCAGGAAGCTACTACATAATGTTGTATGTTTTCAAAGCCTTCGAAAATTATTGTTTTCAGCCTAAATTTTATAACTAAATTACGGAACGAAAGTTCTTAATATAATAACATGTTCCATACTTCTCCATACTTCGATATGTTTGTATTTTTAAAAACCCCTAAATTATCTGGAATATATAAATAACATCTGAAATTTTAATTATAATAATAATCTTTTATATTTTAAATAGTTAAATGCAATAGAATGAATAACGTGAACATAAAAAATTGAGGTCTATATAGTAAGAAAAAGTAATGCAGCTGTGTTATTGTTGTTAAGTTCTTCGATTGGGCTTGCTATTAATGTTTATACTAAAATAATAATATATATTTTATTTATCCATCCTCCATCGTTTTTATTTTTATTTTTGCCTTGTGTATCATAAATAATGCAAAGGAAGGTGGTGAAAATCTTGCCAATTAAAAATGACTAAGATACCCACGTCGATAGATTTCTTGCACATTTGTGTTTATTGTGTGCGTATACAAATTAGGGCAAGTCAATGTTAACTTTTGTAAGGGTTCTTAAGACTGAGTTCACTCTTAAACAAACCAAGCCCGTTTACCGATTTACTCTCATCCGTCAGCGACTTGAATTAATTGGGATGATTAATGTCTTGTTCGTGGTCGCCTCCAGACGAGAGCTGACTAATTATAAATAATGAGTTGTGAAGATAGATGAGACCTGATTATTATTTAATTCGAGGCTCATTTGACATAATTCTGAAGTTTTTTCTATTGTTTAACAATGAGTTTAATGTTTAAAGACATTACGACAAACTAAAGTTATATTTTAATCGAACACAATTAAAAGAAAAAAGCTGCAGTTAGTAGAATGTTTGGAGTCACGCACTGAATTGAAAATTAATGAATATAAATACAAGATTTATATTACATTTGTCTTCGATTTTCTTTACAGTTAACTCGTTTTTTTTAAATATTCTAGTTGTGTTATTTGTATATTCGAAAAACTGTATTTTACAATATCTTTTTTACTATATTACTCTTTTATATGTTAGTTATTTATATTATTTTTTTAAGTTATTTGAGTAACCGTGTCTTTTATTAACATTATTTCCTTCATATGATTGCACTTTTAGTCGCAATATTTTTCTGAAAGAAAAAGATAGAGCGATTCCAGTACTAACATGTTTATTTCGGTACTCTTACCTTAAAGGCATAGTCTCAGTCTCGTGGAAGTGTGCCCTTGTCCACCCGATCCCTAAAAAAGGTGATAGCATAGATCTAGCTAAATACAGACCGACACAGAGAAGAAGAGAGTGCTTTTAAGCCAGTAACGTATTCAAATTCCAAATGAGTAAGATTAAATTTTTTAATACTGTATACGTACTGTATAAATGTTAATAAACAAATTAAATATCATCTTGAATAAATGTTATATAAACTAAAATTAAAATCTGTCCAGTAGATTTTGAGTGATGCGTGAAAAAGTTACCGACAAATATACAGTTCAATACATAAATAATTTAAGAACTACTGTTTATTTCATTTATAGTTGTATTGTAACTATTGAGTTCTTTGTCAAGAAATTCAAAAAAGCTGCTTTAGTCTCAGCATCAACTTTCGGAGAAATTATAACAAATATCCATATAAATAATTATAAAAAATATCTTGTTATTGCAGCGGTAATTCTTAAAAATGAATACCACCAAAGGTAAAAATTAATGTATGAAAATTAATTTCAATAATATTCAGCAAGAAGATACAAAACATTCCAAAAATAATTTCCCCTTTTGCGTGTTCGAGCAATAGAATAAACCATTAAGATATCTCTTAGGTCGGGTTCAATGGACGTTAATCAAAGAGGGCTGGCGCTTTGACATCACTATCGATCCACTTCACCTGAACATTTGCAAAAGTATTTAAACTTATTTGGAAATCATTTCTCAAAAGTTATTATTTATTATTATTTAGCTTCACGCCATATCCCTTGCGGGGTAGCCAGAGACGACGGAGCGCCAAACGCTGAGGTCCCTGCATACCTCTTTCGCCTCAGCCACAGACATCAACCTCTTCATACATGTCCTCATGCTTTTTACGTGACCTTCCTCCAGTATCATTGATACTGTGTTTTCGAAGGTCACTCGAGGCCTCTCCCTGTCTCACTTACCACTCACTTTTCCTATATAAATCTTTTTTACCATTCTTTCATCACTCATTCGTTCGACGTGCCCAAACCACCTGAGCATGTTCTTCTTCATTCTCACCGTGACATCTTCGCTAGTACCTGCCATTCTGTGGATCTCTTCATTGCGGATTCGATCAGCTAGACTGACTCCGCATATTCTGCGAAGAGATTGCATCTCCACAGCATTCATCTTTCTTACATTCTTCTTCTGCGTTACCCACGTTTGGCTGCCGTATAACAGCTGCCTCAAAAGTTTTAGGCTCTTTATTTTATTACTTGCCCATTTTAATGTTCCTTAAGAATTTAAATTCTTTGCTGATAACAATAGCAGTTAGACTACTAGAGAGTGTGTTATTATTTATATATTTAATAACATTTATAATGTAATGAGAAATAAAATAACATATAATATTTTTAAACTAATAAATAACAATGTAATGCAACGTTTTACAAACAATTATAATATAACCGTATACGCCGCTATCATGAGACAGATATCTCACATTTTAGGAAAATGGTGATAAAGTGAGAGCAAATTATTGTTATTAATTTAACATATTTACCGCGGCGGTAGTCGTTATAGAGCATTAAATAATTATATAACAAGGTTGAAGTTTATAAGTGATGCGGTTTTTCATCAAAAAATCAACTTATACTAAGAATATATTTTCTCTCTTAATTTGGAATTTTATTACTAAAAATAAAAGTTTTAAAGAATACAAGGAAAAGAATGAATCAAAAGCAATACGGAGGTTGTTATTGAGATCAGGAAATGAAACTTCGAACATCGTTCAAGTGCTTCGAGTTCAAGTCGTGTGCGACTTGAACTCGACTCTTTATATTATATTTCATATTTATTTTTATTTATTCCCAACAGTTATTAAACAAATATATAAATTTCAATTTGCGAACTCTGGCTTTCCAGTTTTGTTGGGATAGAATTCCGCGTGTATTTTAAGTTTAAGTGAGCATATTTATTGGGCTTTGAACACGACCAATCTGATGAATATTTGTGAATTCATTGCTATCCTCATAAGTATAATTTGGAAGATTATGAGATGCACGGAAAGTTTTTTTTTCTAAAAAATTAAAAGAAGTTTTTTGAACTACTTGTTTTGTTATTTTCTGGATCACAGTATAACTAAATACATAGTTTATGTTATATGATGTCCAGTTAATAAAATAACTTAATATACAAAAAGTTAATGACATTTTTAGTAATTTATGAGCCATATATAATAAACTGCTCGTAAAATAGCGTCAACAGAACAGCTGATATCAATTTTTATTTACTTATTGCAATAAAATATATAAAAAAAGAAGATCGTCTTTATATTTAAAATAATAGGGAAGCAAAGCAATAAGAATAATTTACCTCATTATGGTCTAATGTACGTTGTTACTGCATTAGCAATGTCAAAGACAATCTGCTTTTACACTGATGCTTGAATTAAATATCTACTAGGTAACTAAAATTGGGGCTATATCTATTCAATATTCTTTATCTAATTAATAGTCGTTTAGTTCAGGAATGTTAAAATATAAGTATGCGATGAAAAGCGGGTCTTGTTTTAATTTAAGGGTCAAATTAACTGACCTGCAAATTTACTCATCATATTGAGGTTTATTTAGAGATCTATCAACTTCTGTATTCCGTCATTATACACAACTAAATGCTATGCTTAGCTATGATATTTATTATTGCAGAACAAAAAATCATATGGTATGATGTAGTGGTACAAAATTTCGCAAAAGGCAAAACAGTCTGAATACATTTTTCGATATTGAATCATGTGGGACATTTCGTATTTTGTTGTGATCCCGATTTTACACCTATTAGATATACTTAAACTTAAAATACAACTAAAATATGAAGAAAAAAATAAAAATCTTAAAGTCTAATTTTCACTACCAAAATCTTAAAAAATATGAACTAGATGCATAAACAACAGCGCTGTTTGAACCCGCGCCACGAGATTCAAGAGTTGAGGTTGAAGAGATTGAGGTCTAAAAGGAATCAGGTGAATGAACTGAAAATGGAGCGAACCAAAAGCGTACTGTATTCACAAAGAAGCTATATAATTTGATATTTAATTATGATTGTTTTATAGATATTAAATTTCAATGCTCGCAATGACTCCACATCGATTATTGTAAATGAAATTGTAATTTATATTTATATTTGGTTGAAAATAAAAATCTGATTGCATTTTAAAATCTATTATAAATAATGTATTCAATTTAACCGAATTGAATACCTCTTGTGCATATCTTTAACCTCTGAGGATTCAACACAAGTGTTGATATTTGGTGGTATATGGAGTGATCAACTCACTCACTCTCACACTTACTGATAGTATATAATACAGCCGACAAAGCTCCATATACAAGCTTAGGTAAATCTAACATTTAAGTATGACTTACTTTTTGTTAATGCAGCTACTTATTTTTTGGCCTAGTTGGCCTAGTTTTTTGGCCAAAAAACTAGGGCAAGTGTAGGAATCAAAATGATTATTATTATTATTACATTTTATTGAATTTTATGATTAACCTTTCTAGATCAATTTTAATGTTTTTTTTTGTAATTTTAAGCGGGTCTCTATACATTTATGTAATAATTAATGACCATGAATATAATAAAATCTTGAATTCATTATTATATTTATAAATGATTTTGGTTACGATCCCTTTGTGTAACATTGTAGCTCCTAAATAATTCCGCTGAACCTCTTTTATAATTCAAACTGAAGCCGACAAGCTGACTTGTGTCTATTGCATGCCAACTCTTTACAGATAAACTTTTCAATAAACCGAGTTTAAGATAAATAAGTAAATATGCAAGCCGATAACAGCTACGGATATTATTACTTGATTTTACTAACAATCGAATGTCATAATATGTATAGAGATAAGTTTCCGACTATCTACTATGTGTGTATAACTATGTACTACGTCTAAAACATTTCAAAATTGAAGAAGTTAATTATACAAATGATAAACTATAACACTATGGGCGCAATAATTTACTTTTCATTTTTAAATTTACCATGGTATTGATTCATGCAGGGTGATTTGAAATAAGTACATATTTCACTGGTTCCACAATCAAAATCAAATAGAAATATAAAAGAGGTTTACCACTTTATATAAAATAAAACAAATAAATATAATAATAAAAACACGTGTAATTATAGAAAAATACTTTGTTCATTCAGAGTTTACTTATTTATTTATTGGTGTGAAAGGAGGAAGGCTCTTTATCAGAATTATCTTTAATCAACTTACAAAATCTTGTAACGAAGAACGTAACAATCGTATGTTGGACACGATATAAATTATTTATAAAACGCTTCCAAAATTACGGAGAAATTTCTATTTAACTTACTTAAGATAATTATGTATGTCTTACGGAATACCTAGTATTTATCTTATCGTATTAACTTATTATTTCATGAGAAAAATATCAACTTGAAGTGTTTTCTCTGAAGAAATTATAATATTATATTAGTAATGATTAGTTAACATTGAATTATTAGTAAATATCAATATTGTACCTATATCTTATTATCGCTATTGTGAGTCTAATAAATAATAAAATTAATACGCCAAGATTCTATTATCTTATTAAATAAAACATAAGAAGTCAGTAAAAGGAAATACCAATATAATATATGAAGACACAAATTCTTTAACAACAATTTTCAGCTAACTTTAGGGGAGAAGGATAGCTGTAAGCACTTATTTACTCACATGTGTTTATTGCGTATAAATCACTGCAGAAGTGAGCGCAGTTGCGGCAACTAATAGCGAACCTCACTTGAAGTTACACGTTGTATAATTTATAACGGATTAATAAATATTATTATAGTTTTTCATATTCAATAGTTCTCGAAAACATAGAAATTGTGGAAATAAGGTGGTTTCGAAAATTCATCAAACAGAGAATTGTCTCGTATTGACTTATAGCTTTGGCTTTGACTATAGTAAAAATGTCAACCATAAATATATATAATGTTTGCTCTATGATCTTATTCAATATTACTGTATGATATGAAATGTAAGTAGTAAGTCTTACATCAACGTTAAACGCCCTTCAATAGTGATTGATCGCTTCGACTTAAACGCATCGGTCACCGGAATCGATCGTGCCACGGTTATGTAACATACGATACTCATACCAACTACATCAGTTTCATTGTATATCTCTAATCGTACCATCGCATACCAAGTAGTGGTGGTATTAAAAGAAATTGTTTAAAGAAATTTTTAGTGTCTAAAAGTATTATAAGTATGTAACAATTTTCAATTCTTTATTTTTCAGTTCCTTATTTTCTTGGCATTCTACTTAATGACGAGTTAGCTATCGTATGTACATGTATTGTATGTATGTATGTTTACATGTATCGGTATTGTACATTTTAATGCAAAGCTTTATAATCTTATATTAATATAATATTTTAAGGAGAATTATAAATGATTTTGATTGATAAAGTGATAGAGTTGGCTTTTTGGGAATGGAGACTAATTTATGTAAGTTATATTTAAACTGAAATGTAAAACTTAACATGATAACTCAAAGACTTGTAAATCTTATTATGAATATTTTAATGATAGAGATAAATTAAAACCTCGTAAGCATAAAGAAAAGCAAAAACCTCTCTGCAATGTAATCAAATAAAATATCAGTAGCATTTGTAAATTGTTTTTTTTAGGCTAAAATAGTTAGGACTTTTATTTATACTTTGATAAAATTCAATATCTCGTTTTCAATTTACGTATAAATTTTCAAACGAGCAAAACAAACACCAGCAGTTGATGTCAACAACGTGAGTGTGTTACTTAAATGGACCGACCTCGTACGGAGGGAACAATTCAGTTGTACGTGATTGGTGTAATTGAAAAACAATATTTAATTATCATATATTCTCCAGTTCCAACCGACGAAGTTAAATTATAATTAAAATATAATTTCAGATCAAGCCATATCGCTGATTACAGAACATTACAATTTAATTTACTAGTGATCGAACCTGGGATATTATTAAAAATTTATATCTTCATAAAAAACATATTTATGACCAAATCCGTATTTGCTACATTTTGATAAAGGACATTATGATACAACATTTTGATACTCAATGAAAAAAGTTTAATACTTTTGTTGTTTTCAACATCCCGTGATGCTTATATTGATCCACTTCAGGAAATATAAAATAAAAAAATATAGAATTTTTACTATGAGTTGAACTTAAAGGAACTGTACTCGTATATAAAAATATTGCGACAACATTTATCTTACTGGTTATTTACCTACGATTATAATGCAGTGTGTTCGAAACATATCATACTTTAAATTTTTTACATATAATAACATCACAAAACCATAAAGTACAATGTAAGATCATAATAACAAAACACACAATATCAACAACACTGAGAACTATAATTAAATACACCGACCTTGATCTCAAGCGAAGAAACATTGTCTCTCAACTGTATTATGTTTGTTAAGTGAATGTGTTCTATTTTAATGAACTGATTATAGTTATAATTGTATAACGAACATTGATTTGAGGTTAAAAGAAATATCGTACACATTTTTACTTATATTAATCATCTTACGGTTGAAAGAATAGGAATAATAAAATTAATGAAACAATTTTCTTGTGAACATTGTGTTTATAAAAATTTACAAGAAAATTTAACAATCACAAATAAATCTTGCTCAAAACAATTGCAAAATTATAAAAACAATATTCTATTTATGTTACCTGCTAAATATAATACTAGTAATTTTATATACAATTTATTACAATTTACAATTGAACTGATATTAAGTTTCTCTTACACACGGAACACGTCTGAGGAGGGCTGTGAAGACGAGGGCTATATTAACTGATGAGTTGCTTCATATCGAGGCTTCGTTACGAGCGCGGTGACCTAGTTACTACTTTTGTCTTAGTTATATAGTCCAGGCATATTAGGGGTTTCACCTCGGAATGAGAGATAGTCGGCTATAAACTTGTATAAACCTTTATTTCAACACCCTAAAACTTTTTTCAAAACCTACTTATCATGGCAGAAGTCTAGATCACTCCTTGTCAAGTTGAGGACATGCCTCTTAAGGTCAGGTCGTAATTAGTGCAGATAAAAACAGTCAACATTTTTGAACCATTAAAAAGTCTTGGTTAAAAGTGATTTTTATTTTCAATATACGAGGGGAGGTCCAAAAGTTCGTGGAATGAAAGGGATCTAAATAGAATAAAACAACAAAACTATTTTTCCTTTTCAATATAATCACTCTTAAGCTCAATACATTTATTAAATCTACAAATATTTTTTTCTAAACCACTATAAAAAATGTTTTATCTTTTCCGTCAAAATGAGCCGAAATTGCCTCCCTTACCTCATTGTCGTCGGAAAATTTCCTTCCCCTTAAGTCTTTTTTTAAATTGGGGAGTTAAAAAAAGTCACTCGGGGACAGGTCTGGGCTGTAGGGTGGGTGAACTAGGAATTCGAACCCAGGCGTGTGCAGAGCAGCCATTGCAATTCTGCTCTTGTGAACCGGCGCGTTGTCTTGCAACAGCAACACACCCTTTGTTAATTTTCCTCGCCACTTTTCCTTGATGGCATCCTTTAATTTTTCTTATATCGTTGCGCAGTATTCTCCGGTTATAGTCCTTCCCTTTTCTTTGTAATCAATCAAGATTATCCCCTCACAATCCCAAAAAATAGTAGCCATCATCTTTCCAGCCGACTCCGTCACCTTGAATTTCTTCAGCGATTGTGTCCCCTTTTTATGCCATTGCATGGAGTCTTGTTTGGACTCAGGCTCAAAGTGGAGAACCCATGTTTCATCTTCCGTAACATTTTGGTCTAAAATCTGTGCAGGTTTATCTCCACACAACTCCAAATAATGCTTTGACGCATCGACGCGCTGCTCTTTCAGAAACGGCGTGAGCATTCTTGGTACTTATCTTGCACTGACTTTTGTCATACCCAGGTGATCATGTAGGATTCGCAAATCTTGTACTCCAACTAATGCAGATTATTGTTTTTTCTTCAAACGGGCATCTTGTAGTACAATTTTCTCCACTTTTTCGACGATGTCCGATGTGGTGGCCTCAACTGGCCTTCTTGAGCGGGGGTCGTCTTCAATTGACTCTCGACCATGTTTATAAAGACCATGCCAATTGTAAATCATTGATTTACTAGGGCACTGTTCCCTATAAACGACTCCCATTTCATTCAAAATGGTTTGAGCGTTCTTTCCTTGCTTGGTTAGGAATTTTATCACAGCGCGGTGTTCAATTTTCTCCATAGTTTCAGTTTTCTTCCGGATTGACTTGTTTAACAGGCGACTGTTCGTAAACGAATGACGCAATCGGGTTGAAACTCGGTATTTATGCTAATGATGAGTCTCCAATTCGTATGACACCAAGCGAGCGCCCCTACCCCCGCTGCATCCTCTCCATTCCACGAACTTTTGGACCTCCCCTCGTACATATCGACACTAATTCGTAATCGTTTTATTTTTTTTTCAAGAAATTGCTTTTTCACATAAATATCGTAGAAGTCAACAAAATTCATTCATTCAACAGAATTAGTAAATTTTAAATAGTTTAACCTTTTATATAATATATTCTCTTGAATAAACGTGCATTTTATCATTAGTACTTTATAAAATAAGTTGTCAATATCAACTTCACATTTCTAATTAATCATGGCTCTGTTGTTTAATGAATGAAGGTCTAAATAATAATTTATGACATCATAAATATCATTTGAAATTATTAAAAACATACACCATATTATACATCAAATGAAAAATCTTGAATGTTGAATGAAACACAAAATATTGAATAAAAACATATTAATAGCTCAAGGCCATATGTTTCTTTAATATTAATTAATATTTGAACTATAAGACAAAACAAAATTGCTGTATTAAAGTATAAGGACACAGATGGGGGGTTATATGGTTATAACAATCGAATTACTATTGGGAAAAAAGATACCTTTAAATACTGTGTAGTTGTTCTTTTTTAATATTATTTATAATAGGCACTTACGATCTGACACAATAGCTGAGGTATGTTATGAATGATACTTGACCAGTCCTTTTCCAAGACAACAATTACATGTCACGTCTGTAATGGCTGAAAACTCTCCGTAATTTTTTGACATTGTCTTTATTAATGTTATTGTAGTTATTATTATTATTAAATTAAAAATTAATAAAAATTAAAAAAACCACTACGTTAAGACAAAATAAGAATATATGTTATTATTACTAAAAGAGTATTAAAAACCAATGTATTTATTACCATGATTAGTGCAAGTAATCTCACCGGTAGTATACGTGTAGGCAGTGCGATATTTCACTTATGATTGCCATTAGGTCAATCAACTTATTAGTTCGATCGAAAAAAAAAAGTTATACAAAATAAGTATAACTCTTTTTTTTCTTTACAATCACTTAAAACTTACGTTAAAACTTAATGCAGACATTTGATTGATCTTGTTTTTATGTCCGAGGTAATTGTAGTTAGCATCAGTATTAGTTAAGGAATAAATCATTAGTAACATTAGTATGAGTTGATATCATTTTCAGGTTATTTAAGAATACAGATAGAGTACAGATAGACTTCGTAATGTATTTTCAAAACAGATCAAACTTGTTGGAAAATTTTGAACATAAAGTCCTTGAAACTCAATTCTGCCTTAGATTCTGTTTTAGATCTGAATGCAGTCTCAAGATGATTTAATGTGATTATAGAAATTATTACAAGGATCTGGATTTAATTTATTGCTCTAATATCTTTTACGATATATTTTATATGTGTAGATTAAAGTATAAAGCTTTGAAAAATTTGAGTAACAAAGCAAAGAAACCATAAATCTATCTAAATTAATGTCACAAGGAAATGCTTACAACTACGTCTCCAGATTTAAATAATAATTATAGTTTAAATAAAATATCTGTAGTAATAGATTAATGTGTGTTTTATCTAAGTCCATTGGGTAGTTTAACAAGTAATAGTAGCGTCTATTGCTTTTTCACGTATGACGACTACTACGTACTAACCGGTATATAAACACTTTTCAATCTATCCCCACAAACTTACAAGTTGGTTTAACTTCAATAGTAAAGTGAGATCTATATAAATTATATACTTCTGTGTAATTTCAAACAAATCCGTTCAAATAGCTTTGCGTCAAAGAGTAGCAAACATCCATCCACACAAACATACATCCATCTATCTTTACAAACTTCCTCGATGACAAAACACATTAAGCCTCCTCGTATGTCAGATCTGAAGGATGGTTACAAATTTTTTGTGATATTTTCAAATATATTAGTATGTTTTAAATCATATAGGCACGTAAAGACATAGCAACTAACACTTTGTCAAAAAGTATACAATAATATGTTAGAGACTAATATAATAACAAACAAAATTAATATATGTTAGCTCGTATTATAAATAAACTCTGTTAAAGATGGATCAATACAATAATGAAGGATAGATCAATAAATAGAAATAAGTGAACTATATACATATAACAAAATATATTATATACAAAACATCAATAGTCACACCGTCTATCTATAACAACGCGGTTAATTCAGTTAATCTATCTTTGGGAGCAGCTAACTATTATTTGATAGAAATGATTTCTTGTTAGTTTACTAACAACATTTCATGGTAACTACATATTAATGTAATAAATTCGCAAACGCAAGCGGCAAAAGACTAGACTATTAATAATAATACATTCTTGGAAAATAGATCAGAAGGGACTTTTTTAAAAATAATATTACACACAGTTCAACAATCAATTTAATAATAATAATTAACACAAAGAACATCTAACAATTCTACACTTTGAATTAACAAATCCTAAACAATTACTAATTATAACAACCGCTAAACTATATCCGATTTCAAAATATTACGACCGACAAACGTACCGCACTGACACAAAATATTACAACACGAAAAAATATTACGACCGCACAATGTTCCGCACTGACTGACGTAACGCAAAAAAAGCCCTGACTACCGTCGACACGCGCTTAAATATCATTCCTCCCTCCACTAGTCTTATATCTCTCTACACGGCCATTCCTGACATGAGACCGTCCTCGGACTCAGTCATCTTCAACTTTCAAAATCCGTGTCACGAATTGGAAGAGAACTCTCTTCGTTTACAGTGGAGGCGATCAGTTCTGAGTGTCTCTGTATCACAGAGGGGCCTGGTTGCGGCTCAATTTCTTCCAACGGCTGCTCAACATCGGGGGGCAGATCGACATCAGGAAGTAAATACTCTTCTTCAGTATCTGCCTCTGTAACAAGAAAATATAACACCAGATCTCCCTTCGCATTGTGGTACAACGATGGTATCCTCAACTTATCATATCATATTTTCTATGAACGCATCCCTGACTGACAAGTTAGTGTCAGCCTTTATTGATTGAGCTGTCATAACAAACAAATTTAATCTCAATTTTATCTGAGTCACATTTCTCTCGAGCGATGCCGGGTATTCATCCTTTTACCGAAGTCGTAAAAAGGGTCGACATTTCGAGGTATGTATTTATTGTAGTGTAAAAATGTAGACGTACGAACAGATGACTTCAGGGAAGCGATCCTTTGGGTACATTTCACATTTGTTAGATGTGAAACATTTTAACCATAATGTTATAATATTATTTTAAGTTACATCTATTTTATATATTGACACTAACTGTATGCGTTATTATTATTATTATTAATGTTATTTAATAACATTTATGCCTCTTTAAGATATTTACACAATACACATAACAAAAACAAATAGAAAATATAGTTTCAAAATATCTTAGAACCAATTTAATTATAATGCGATCTGTTCCGAGGCACACCGCGCGAATTATATAATAAATAATATCTCATTATCTAAGATCCTAAGCAACGGACTCTCTAAAATAAACGACTACTAATATATTGGAATCTTATTACTACAAAACTGAAAATCAAATTTATAGTACAATAAAAATAGGCAATGCTATATTGCGTATCATTTTACACTACTGCTCATTTAACATAATTTAATACGCAGGTAAAATTGTGCAGTTGTTCAATTTTACGCTTTAATACGTTTGTACAAATTACGATATTGAATTTTAATATGATATCGAGCATCGAATCACCTCACTCTCTTCAGACAAAAACAAAGCACACATTTTATTATGATTGTTAAAATACATAACTTAACAAGTAAGTAAGTAAGTTTGTATCGTCATAACAACGACATATTCTTGCTTATAAAAAAAATAATAAAAATATTTTACATTAATTCAATATATTGTACTTATAACATACATTTTCTATAAAACAAAACAATATAATTATTAATTATTAAGAATTATTTCTTATTTCTCTATAGTACAATGTAGTATAATGTAGTACAATGTAGGAAATTTGTTAAATAGGATATCAAAATAGCAGTCCCGTTGTTACTGCATTCATATACCTTTTATTAGGAAATCAAAACACAATGAACACAATGGTTTAATTGTTAGTATAAAAAAGAAAATAAACACAAAGGCAGTATAAAGTGGCCGCCTCTGGCGTATTTGACTAATAATAAACATAGGAAGTTTTTCAGATTCCCAACGAATAAAATTATAAGTGTACTTGAAAGTAGACTCTGTAACTTTACAAATAAACTCAAATTGGATTGACCATACTGAGATTGTCAAGTGTCAGTATCCTTCTAATGTAAGACCTAATAGTAGTTGATAAAGCAATTCACGAACCATCAGCAGCTTAAACTCTTTAAAGTTTAACAAACAAAAGGAAATATGCTGGGGGAAGGATAAAAACAACGAGCTATCTCATCACTGAAATAATTGGTTTCAAGCTATAGTTATTTGTTTGAGAATTGGACAGGTAAAACAATACAAAATATAATGACAATGCAATATATATATATATATATAAAATTAACATTATATTATAACAACACTATCTTATTTTAACTGCAAGTTCGTTTCTCACATGTATAGTGAAAATATATAATCAATATTTATTATTGTGTGACTTACTCTAAAAAATGGCATAAAAAGTTAATAAAATTCCCGTAATTTGAATATAGATTTATACTTAAAATTAACGACCACCACGATATTAACACTTGAAATAATTATAGCATAATAACTACAAGATTTAGATTCCACGTTCTACCTTTGAGAGCGGTACAGCTACATTAAGTGCAGTATATGTCGATAAAAAAATTACTTTGATTACGACTTTATTTTGACTTTCACTCTCGAAACCTTCCCATTCCATAAGGTTTGCAAAACATCAATTTTATATATCAAAATAATTTTTAAATGCACATGTAAAAAGGTACCACT
This sequence comes from Melinaea menophilus ssp. n. AW-2005, assembly GCA_918358695.1. NCBI lineage: Eukaryota > Metazoa > Arthropoda > Insecta > Lepidoptera > Nymphalidae > Melinaea > Melinaea menophilus. The sequence goes on along the minus strand of OU911054.1, from coordinate 2,775,004 downwards.
TAACGTTTCCCCTTTAACGTTTACCGAAAGCCGAATGAATAAAACTTCAAGGACATTATCCGTTCGTGCGTCGTATAAATTGTCTACCATCATTACATACGTCCTTGGCAGCCTTTCAAATGATCAGGTTTCATTAAGTGCACTTGCATAAAGCTTATTTCGATGTCTTCATCTCGACTACTAATGTATTTTTTCTATTCCACAGTTTAATATTGTTTGTTTGTTTACAATTTAATATTTAAATTAAAAGACATACATTTTTATATTTGATCGATATAGAAGCTGTAATAATTAAATTAACTTCTTAATGTACAATTTATTTTGTACTAGCTTTTGCCCGCGACTTCGTCCGCGTTTCCGTCGTTTTTCGAAAAAAAATTAGCAGATGTCCTCCCTCATAGTTTTGACGTAACAGGCAGATTCACTTTCGTATTTTAGAAGGGCAATAGTAATATAATATGCCAATCCACAAAACTGTTGAAAAATATAAGTAACCGCAGAATATTATAATATACCCACGCTATACCCACGACTCGGTCAGCGTGTAACTCCTTGTTTTTTATTAAGATAATATATTGCTAATATTTTTAGATCAAATTAAAATGTTTCAGCGCAAAGCTTCTGGGTAGACTATGTTAAGAGTCGACCCGTCCGGCACGTGAACGTAAAGATTCCTAGAATTGCTAACCCGGGAAAGAGCGACGTATAATTGACCATGCGAGAAACAGCTAACACCGAGATCTACTCCAGCAACACGAAAAGTCTGCCCTTGAGCTTTATTGATAGTCATGGCATAGCACACCGATACTGGGAATTGCGTTCTTTTAAATTGGAATGGAAAATTATTTGGTATTATGGGAATTCTGGGAATAAAGACAGTTTCTCCTGCACCGCAACCTGTTAAAATTTGAGCCTCGATTACATTTTGTTGCAACTGGGTTACTTTTAGCCGAGTTCCATTGCAAAGTTGAGGTGGTCTTAAATTTCGGAGCAGAATTATCGGTATGCCAATTTTTAAACAAATTATATGAGAAGGTAGTCCAGGCATACTTAAAGAATTTAAAAATTCTATCGGGTAATTAGTGGCTTCTTGTTCATCAACCATTCTATTTATTGAACTATAAACTTTGCTTTCTCCCTGTATATTAGACAGTATTTTATTATTAATTTCAGATGCCTGGTCATTGCGAGGAGTCAAAATGGACCTTTCGCAAAGCCAAGAATTGTCCCTATTTAATATAATTGTTATGTCACCGTAAACCGAAGATATAAGATGTTGTTGGGATTGCACTATACAACATAACTCAGGTGTCAGAATAAGTTTTCCTTGGTGTAGTTGTGGATAGGTACCTTCACCAATCTTCAATAATGTATCAGAAAATTCACGATTATCTGCGTTGTCTCCAGTTCTCACTCGCATATTTATAGTCAAATGCACCGATTGTATATCACGCCACAAATAAGAGCTTTTCAGGCAAGCCCTAATCTCATCAGCTCGGGTTCCCCGTGGTATTACCGGTAAGGTTTGTCGGAAATCACCACAAAATAAAACCGTAATACCGCCCATTGGTCGATCATTTTGTCTTATGTCCCTTAGAGTTCTGTCTACTGCTTCTACTCCTTTTCGATGGGCCATCGTACATTCATCCCATACGATTAAATTACACTCACGCAATACCTTAGCTTTGTCGCTATTTCTTGAAATACTACAGGTTGGACTTTCCGTGCGATCTAAATTAATTGGTATTTTAAACATAGTGTGAGCAGTCTTACCTCCTGGTAGCAATGTTGCAGCTATACCTGATGAAGCCACGGCAAGAGCGATTTTACGCTGATTTCGAACATAAGCTAATATTAATTTAGTCAAAAAAGTTTTCCCAGTTCCTCCAGGTGCATCTAAAAACCATATTGTTCCTAAATTATTCTGCACACTCTCGCACACGCGATCATAGACTAAGCGTTGTTCTGCAGTCATCATTGGGACACCGTTTTCTAATGTTACCAGCAGTTCCATTGGGTTGTAACCAATCTCTGCGGAATATTCCCTATTGGTAACCTCTCCGACTGAGGTTGGCGTTGGCAAACCATATTCACAAAGTGATTTACCGCCTACTGCTGTTAAGTCTTCCTGAAGAGCTAATAAGCACTGATTTATAGCCAGATCTCGAAAATTATCATTAGTTGCGCCTTCATTATTGTGAGATAAATTCCGAAGAAAGTCTTCTGCAAATTTTTCTTTATATTTTTCCCATAATTGGACAGGATCAGATAAATTACAAAATGTGAGTAATGTTACAAATAAATGGCGTAACCGTCGTGGATTATCACTAACACAGGATTCTGCTAAAGCGTCATCCCAATGTTGATCATTTTCAAGCAAATGACGCGCTTGGCAAGCTGCATGATAAGTTGGATAAACAACATCGTCTACTTTTCTCAAACCTATAAATGATGTTGGTCCTCGCACTGTATGTAATAATAATCTCAAATAAAAACACTCTGCGTTGTTAGGATGAACAGTATACACTCTACCAAGAACATGTTCTTTGAAAATACCTGTCTCGCCATCTACAGGCCTGCCTCGGCGTCTACGGTTAAAGACACCTCGTTGTTTATCGTAGGTATAATACGATGGAACTTCTTCATACAAAAGAGACTTTGCGAAATTATCAGTTTGGCAAAGTCGAAAGAATGCCAATAAAGTTGTTTGTCTAGGGTTCTCTAATCGTTCTGTAACATTTTCGGCGTTAAAATATATACGTTGACCGCCTTCCAGATGAACATCCAGATGGGTCACAGGTGGATATCTTTCGTGAATATTAAAACTTAAGATCCGCCACACAGCTTCTGAAGAGCTGATATATCTGCCTGACTGAAATCTAGTAACTTCATCATGTTCATTTCTTAACGCAAACGTAGCTTGGTCACTGCCCTTGTTAATGTACTTACAAATATATTTAATTGACTCTACACTATTACACATTTCTACATTTATGTGAGCTTGAAATGCTCTGGACAATACAGGCGAATACGGAACGACCCACCTATTATCTAAAGTAACCTGTTGTCCAGACATTCGCTTTTCAACAGTAAAACCACCATTGTCTCTTGAACGGCGACGATATAATGGGTATCCATCATGTCCTGTTACAGTTTCATCCACTAAAGCTTTTGGATACCTTTTAGTGCAACGACCGTCTTGCATGCAAGGAGCATTTGCGTTAAATGCACCACATGGACCATGTATCATATGAGTTTTAACAATGTCGTATAACAGGGGATCTGCAGTCGGATCTGGAATTTCAGCACTGATTAATCTGTCTACATCATTAGGTCGAACCTTATCTTTTAACCAAAGCAAGATATGTGCGTGAGGTAAGCCGCGTTTTTGCCACTCAACACTATACATATAACACAATACTTCTCCAAAAATGTTATCTTTGGTAAGAAGATCTATCATTGATTTTAATTTTAAATGAAACACTCTTGCAATAATATCATGGCGGTCATGCGGTGCCTGACCCTCAAGAAGCTCCCGAGTGATTTCATCCCACTTGGGATTGGTAGTTACAGTAACAAATAAGTCGGGACGTCCATATTTTCTTACGTAACAAAAAGCGTCTTGAGTACGTTCATGCATGTAGCGTGGACCACCAGTAAAAGAAGAGGGTAAAATAACTAAACGACCCATATTCACAGTATCGTTATCTTGCTGCATGGCATCGCGAAGGTGCACGTATTCTTCAGCGCGCAGCTGCCTTTGATTAGATCGTATATAAACTAATCTTTCGGTTTCAATTTTTGCGTACATGTCAACAATAAACTGATTAAATAAGCCACGAAAACGTTGAAAGTACCATTACCATACCATACCATATACCAATCTATTCCGTCTCACTTGCAGGTGGTAACAATAAAATTGAAGGCATGACACCTTTTTATTATAATTAGGTGCGCCTGTGCGCGGATCGGTTTGGTATACAGCGAAATTATAACCATCTTCCCCTCGACAGTATATCATAGGATATTGCAAACTGTCGTAAGCCCTGTGGGTTTCGAAAATACGTTGCAAACGATTGTCTCTGGAACGTATAACGATATCACGCCTATCACATTCCTGGTCGACCAGTACTACAGCAACTTCATTCGTGGATGGAACGTTATGACGCCCAGGGTGTTCCTGAGTTGGACGCTTATCGGCATTTATAACAATTTTATAATTGTTATTACCATCTTGAGAAAGGGCTTCTAATGCCGATTTAAAACTGCATACGTACGAATTAACCTGATGTAACATGTTCTGAAGTTGTGAAATGAGTTCAGTATTTAAATTCGGAAAATATTGATTTCTTATATTCGACTGTTCGTTGTAATCGGATACAAAATATATTTGAAGAAATTTAGGTTGTTCTTCAGGCAAAAGGGACCCTATCAAATGGTAAACCTGACCTTGTACCTTAAAAGTAGGCATGAAAGGGCCTTCTGAGATTTGTTTAGCACCAAAGGATGTCATTTGGAATGCACTATTATAAGTGCGAATATTATCTAAAAACTGTTTGGATTGCAAATGTTCCCCTAAAAGTAGTGATTTTAAAGGTTCCGGTGGGTCTTCGAACGAAGGCAAATTTATTTTACTTCCAGAACAACAGAAACCAGCAGACTCCTTCCTCCACTTCGAAGCATTACAAAAGGAACATACTACGTTCATATCGCCTATTTCAGAAGATGATCTGTAATCAATTGTGAGGTTATAAGCAAACCCACTTTTATATTTATCGGACCACGCCACCGAATTTGTAGATTGATCTACCACGTGTATATCTAAGTCATTAAGACCATGTCGAAATCTATCTGCAGTAAGACGGGCCTCTCGCTGTTCTTCTGTTTCAAGCGACCGAATATTTTCAATTCTTAATCTTTCATTAGATAAAGTAATCAATTGTTCTTGTCTCAAAGAATTGTAATAATCGCGTCCCGACTCTAGTCGTTGTTCATGCTCATGTTCATCTTCAAGAGATCGAATCATGTTATGGTGCGCCCTATCATTCGTCAAACGGTCTTGATATTGAGTAAAAGTTTCAGATTCTCGAGACAAAATATGACGTTCGCGATCAGCTGTAAGCCGTAATTCCCTCTCAGTGAAGGTTTCGGACTCGCGAGATAAAATATGACGTTCGTGGTCAGCTGTAAGCCGTAATTCCCTCTCAGTGAAGGTTTCGGACTCGCGAGATAAAATATGACGTTCGCGGTCAGCTGTAAGCCGTAATTCCCTCTCAGTGAAGGTTTCAGACTCGCGAGATAATCTATGCCGTTCGCGGTCAGCTGTGAGTCGCAATTCTCGTTGTAAAGCAGTTTCAGCTTCTCGGGATAACGCATGTTGTTCCCGGTCAATGGAACGCCTTAGCTCTCGTTGAGAAGAGCTTTGAGAAGCCCGTGTTGTAGCTCGTCTCGCTCTTTCAGCTGCTAATCGCATCTCTCTTTCTGGAGAGCTTTCATTAGCTCGAGATGTTGAGGCACTAACTCTCATAGAGTTTAACCGATGTGCTCTTTCCTCTTCCGATTCTTGAGAACGCGTCATTCTCATTCTCCTAGCTTGACTCGAAGTTCGAGATAAAGATGGTCGTTTTTTAGGTGGCATCGTTTATTTTATTTTTTTAGGTAACTTAAATTCTATTTAGTTACCCAACAAAAAACTTACGTCAGAGGTCCTAACTATAGCTAAGTATATAATAAATAGAATATAAATCTAAGTGCCTATTAAAACTAAAATAATATTCTAATCGAATTATAAATATGTACGTAGGTACCTACAAATTACAAAAGAATAAAAAATGAAAATAAAGCTATACTTAATGCGTGTGCAATACTATCTACACTTAGCTACTTCACTTAAAAATGAATAATAAGAAATACCTACAACTACTGTAATTAATCAAAGTACCTATGCTAATACAAAAAAAACCTTAGATGTTCTAAGTACAGCTGCTATATAATAAAAAAATATAAATCTAAGTGCCTATTTAAACTTAAATACCTAATATTCTAATAGAATTAAACTAAGAAATATGTACCTACCTACCTACAACTTAGGTACAAAAAAAAAAGAAATGAAAATAAAGCTAAAACACGTGTGCAGTATAGGTAGATAGTAGGCAATATCTACCTATACCTACTTCACTTAAAAATAAATAAAAAATACCTATGAATACTATAATTAATAAAAGTACCTACCTACGCTTTTATCTACTCAATACAAAAAAAACTAAACATAAAATGCCCAAAACTAACCTATCAGTAACTAAAAATCTAACAATAATCTAATCTATCTATCTATTATCTAATCTAAAAATCGAATCTAAATCTACTTAAAAAGAAATAAAATAGGAACTATTAATAGTTAAGAATTTAAACAAAACTAAAACTAATTTAGAAAATAACAACAAAAGAAATTAAAATAAACTATTTAAAGACAAAAAGTCGCGCTGATAAGCACGGTTTATAAAATAACAATTATTGTCTGTCAATAAAGTTCAACACTCTGAACGCATCAACAGCCAAATATTGAATGACGCTTGCGCTCGCCTCCCGCCCCTTTTATACTCTGCCGCCGCGAGCCCCGTCGAGCGCGGCAACCGTTACGCAAAAATAATCCTTATAGCTTGATTCACTATTCACGCGCGATGTCTTGTTGGCGTATTTCATGTAAGTAAGTATAAGTTTGGTGTTTCTATACCGATTTCAATGATTCTTTTTTTATTGAATTGGTGCTAATGTTTATTTTTTTTTTAATTAGGAATGATGGTGAGCATTATTGGTTTTATAAACGTAAAAGTAAACAAATATAATAAGAAATCTCCGAACTGCTAAGCTATCGAGAGTTATGCGTGTTATTGTGAGTTAACTATAAAAGGTAGATATATGCTGTCTTGGAATATTTTTCGTGTATTTTTATGTAGAATATTTCCGTTATACATAGTTTCTATGTAGCTCTAACCATTAAGGCTGCACACGCGACGGAAGCTTAAAAAATCAAGCAACTTCTCCCATTTTCTCAACATTTCCTTTCACTGCTCTGCTCCTATTCATTGTAGTGTGATGAAAAGTATACTATTACCTGCCCAGGAGTATAAAGAATAATTGTACTAAGTTTCGTTAAAATCCGTCGAGTAGTTTTTTTTTCTATAAATAACATACAAACAGACAGACAGACAGACAGACAGACAAAAATTTTTTTAACTGCATTTTTGGCATCAGTATCGAACACTAATCACCCCCTGCTACTTATTTTGTAAATATATTTCATGTACAGAATTGACCTCTCTACAGATTTATTATAAGTATAGATAACTAAATACATGTCATATAATACATAAATATTAACACATACCCTATACAACAATCTACACATATAAAACATTTCACGACTAAATATCAAATAACATTAACTTGGATGCTTTTGTAATTAAGTATTTCACAAAAAAAATATTTAGATTAATATAAATTTCTAAAATCTATGACGATATTCGACCAATTATAAAACCGTTCAAGACCAATAAAATAAATCCAGATCCTTGTAATAATTTCTATAATCACATTAAGTCATCTTGAGACTGCATTTAGATCTCAAACAGAACCACTTGGCCGAATTGCGTTTCAAGGACTTTATGTTGAAAATTCTGTCACAAGTTTGATCTGTTTTGAAAATATATTGCGAAATCTATCTGTACTTTATAACTCCTAAATAAACTGAAAATTGTAGTTACTATGAATATTTATTTTTATATATTATTAACTAATACTAATATTAATTATGAATAAGTCAGACTTAAAACAAAGTAAATCAAATGTCTTAATGCAGTTCTAATACAAAAAAAAAAACTATAAATTTAAATCCAAAATTTATGTTTTTATCGTATATCGTTTGTACTACGGGGACTACGGAAAATACCATATAAGTTATATTAAATTGTTATTTTTAGAAAAGTAATAATAGTAGAAAATATTACATTTATAGAATAGTTTATTATCCAATAGAAATTAAAACATGTGGAGTCGTTATCAAAAAGTCTGTAGAAGAAAAAAGTGAATAAGAGAATGGTCCTGGTTATGGTCTCCCTGCTATCATCGTCTAAAGTTGCTGCGTTACTTAGGCTTAAAAAGACTACCTTCATAATAGTGTTACTAATCTATATTGGCAGTATATTGACTCGATCATTCATAAATCATATCATTAAGTATACTAATTAAATTAAATTCCAATACAAGCTACCATCGTTATTGGGATCCAATGTATATGTAATGTATTACAACAATATTTACAATTTCGATTAACATTATTGAGGAGCAGTTGTTTACATTGAACATCTTCAATTAACCAATAATCTATTCCATATTTGCTTTTAATCTCAATCCGTAGCCGTGTGAGAGTTTCTCACAGATCGGGAAACACGCACACATACACAAGTAACGGGAACAATCAAAGACTTGCTCGGAACATAAATTGGAACTCAGATAATAATTACCGAAATCGAGTACATCTTGTATTTGAATACTACAAGGAGTTAGATATTAATATATACCATATATATCGCATATTATATTCCTTCTGTGTGAGAAAACACTTTGAATATAAAATATAATATTCGTCATTGTCATCAGTGTGAGAACACTTCAAAAAAATAATTGTGTACATTAATGAATAAACTAAGAAATATTTTAATAACCATTTAACAGTTTAAACTTTTATTTTTAAACCGAATAAACAATATATTACTAATAATGTAAACATTTTCTCATTTTTTTTTACGACAAGCGGTTCATGTTTAGATGGGATATATTTCTTCAAAGTAGCTCTTGTTCGCGGCTACGCTATCAAATATCTGTTTTTATAAGCAGTAACTAAATATTTCACTGCTCAAAAAGTCCTTTTTACTAGAACGACTACATTGCAGTTACATTAATAAAGGGGCATTTTGTTTTCTTTGTAAATTTAATTATTTGCATAATTCAAATAAAATATTGTTGTCTATTTGTCCAACTTCTATTAGTTTTTATATAAAAACTATAATGTATATATTATATAACGTGTGTTCTATTGTAATCCTTTCAGAATTTAATATTAGATTCATGTAATGGTGTTTTTACATGCTGTACAAACAAACGGGTAAGAAGAAAAATATGAATTTAGCTTGTTATTAACCTTAAAGCTTTCTTACAACAATAAATAAACCACCATTAGTGTGAGCATATTGGTATCACCTACTACGGTAATGTGCCTTATTTACGTAAGTACTATTATAACAATACATTATAATTTAAATATTCCTACCTGTTAGTCGTAAAACGTGCAAAAATCTGATGTACTCATTAATAACATATAGTACGTGTGATAATACTCTCTTTATCATTATTTCACATGTATTAAATTTTAATTAATATCCAAATTTGCTATTTCAACTGTTTCTTGTCATTTTCCTTCAAACAATGTTACTGTGTACTAACCACGGGCTTCCTCGTCTCATCCGTCTTATTCACTAACTGTATAATTATACCGCTGTCTCTAGAAGACGGCCGCAAACGAGACTGTAACAGAAAAATAATAGGATGCTTTTACTTTTATTACAATCAAGATATTTTTATACTTGCTACAAAATAATTTATTAAATATCATTTTTGAATTATTAATTATGAATATACAGAATCAGGTTTCAGCTTTCATAATACAACGTGTCGATATTTATTAGTGTCCTTTATTTATCTACAAAATAGAAAATACTTTTCAGCAAAAACTAACGGTTCAAAAGTGTTGACTGTTTTTTATCTGCACTAATTACGACCAGACCTTAATAGGCACGTCCTCAACTTTAGAAGGAGTGATCGAGACTTCTAGCTATAATGGTAATTTTTACGGTTCCTGTGGAAAAACTGGAACAAAATTATCACCAAGGGTAAAACAGATAAGAAGTCTGCAATAACAAATACGTCTATTTTATAATAACAATATATTTAATAAAAAAACATCTTTCAACTCTATAAAATATTTACAGTTCATGACACTTTTTGTAAAGTTATTGCTCAAAATATCATTATTTAATTAAAAGGTAATAAAATAAATAAAATTGATCCGAACAAATTTCCCTACTATATCATTAATATAATAATCTTGTTTAAATGAATATTGTAACAATGATAGGCAAAAACAAAAATACAGGTACTAAAGCACTTCTACTGCAACATCAATATAACTAAGACAAAAGTAGTAACTAAGTCACCGCGCTCGTGACGAAGCCTCGATATGAAGCAACTCATCTGTTAATATAGCCCTCGTCTTCACAGCTCTCCTCAGACGTGTTCCGTGTGTAAGAGAAACTAATATCAGTTTAACATATATATGTTATATATCTGTATATCAAATTAATTAGTATTGTATTAAGCTGGCAACATTAATACAATTTTGTTTTTATAATTTTGCAATTGCTTTGAGTAAGATACGTTATTTATGATTGTTATTAATTATCTTGTAGATCTTTGTAAACACAATGTTGACAAGAAAATTGTTTCAGTAGTTTTGTTATTCTTTTGCTTTCAACCGTAAGATGATTAATGTAAGTAAAAATATGTACCATATTTCTTTTAAATTCCAATCAGTGTTCGGTATACAATTATAATGACAATCAGATCATTAAAAGGGAACACATCCGAAATTATATTTTATAACAGATGGGCAATGTAGCGTTTTCTTTAATATAATAATTAATATTGTTTTTCAATAACACCAATCACCCAAAAAATCACGTACAACTGAATCTGTTCCCTCCGTACGAGATTGCTCCATTTAAGTAAAACACTCACGTTGTTGACATCAACTGCTGCTGTTTGTTTTGTTCGTTTGTAAAGTTCTACCTCCATTGAAAACGAGATATCGAATTTTGTCGATATTTAAATAAAAAGTCTAACTATTGTTACTAAAATCCTAAAATTCTAACTTTATTTTAGCCTAAATATAAATATTTTATAATTCTAATAACCTCATTTCTACATTATACTCTAACAAAATATAAGAATTTGTTAAAACGCCAACTTTATCTAATAAAAGCGTTTATAATTCTCCTTAAAATATTACCTAATATAATATTATAGAGCTTGTCATTACAAATGAATATGTACAATACGTTACTGGTACATGTATAGTGTATAGTAGGTAACCCGTCATTGTGTAGAATTCCTAGAAAATAATACAATAAACGATTGTTGAAAAGTTTACACATTTCTTAAATTAGTTAGAATAATTTATACAGTTCTTATAGTATATATTTTATACGAATTGTATATTGTAATTCCTACATAACTTAAAGTACAATGTGCTAATAACTACTAATGATGTGCTTGTCACTGTTTTAGTCAATGAATAAAAAGAATAAGATAAATTATAAATATCACTTACGTTTGCTTATCATACTTTTAGACACCGAAAACTCTTTTAAATATTTTTTCTTATACCACCACTACTTGGTACGCGATGTTACGAATGGTAGTATACGATGAAACTCATTTAAGTTGGTGTGAGTATCGTATGTAACATATATAACCGTGGCACGATCGAGTCCGGCGACCGATGCGTTTGAGTTGAAGCGATCAATCACTATTGAAGGACGTTGATGTAAGACTTACTATTTATATTTCATATCATATAGTTATATTAAAGAAAATGATAGAGCAAACATTATATATTATTTAATTAAAGATTTTACATAGTACCTCAATCCAAAATAAGTACAAGAAAAAAAAAACTGTTGGCTTCGCAATTTTATCTTATGCTAATGGCTGTTGGTAGTGTTGTTAATAACCGACTTCTTTACCAATCCGTTATAAATTGTAGAATATGTAACTTCAGCACGGCTGATGGTCACCATTAGTTGCCGCAACTGCGCTCACTTTTGCATTGATTTATATGCAATAAATACATACAAGTAAACAAGCGCTTACAGCTATCCTTCTCACCTTAAACATCATTTATACATCTAATATATAATTTGAACGTGTAATGGTATTTACTTTTACTCACTTCTCATCTTTTTATTTAGACAACGAAATTTTCTTATTTATTAGACTCACAATAACGATAATAAGATATAGATACAATATTGATATTTACTAATAATCCAATCTTAACCAATCATTACTAATATAATATTATAGTTTCTTCAAAGAAAACACTTCAAGCTTCAAGATAGTTTTCTCCAGAAATAATAAGTTAATACGATAAGATAAATATTAGGCATTCCGTAAGACATATGTATCTTAAGTACGTTAAATAGCAATATCTCCGTAATTTTGGAAGTGTTTTATAAATAATTTATATCGTGTCTAACATGCGTTTGTTGTGTTCTTCGTTACAAGAGTTTGTAAGTTGATTAGAGATAATTCTGATGAAGATCCTTCCTCCTTTCACACCAATAAATAATTAAGTAAACTCCGAATGAACAAAGTATTTCTCTTAGTTACACGTATTTGTTATATTTTGTATATAGTAGTAGACTTTTCTTTTAACTAAATCCTTTTTCAAAAGCAAAAAGCAAAAAAAAATCAAGTTAAATCTTTTTCAATTCATCAGATTTAATAGGAATAAGTTAAATGTCTTGACTCGTTGCGAATTAAGCAGAATCAAAATAACAAAACTATAAAAAAGAAGAAAAAAATAATTATATAGAAACACCATTTCTAGTTATTATTTGATTCAGACGTCATTAATGCTTCATCTTGCTAATCTTTTTAGATAATATATTAGATAAAAAAAATATAGTTTGAGATACAAGATATGTTAATTTTTAACTTGTATTAATTTCCACCTGGTATATGTTTTAGAAGTTACGTTGTTAGCAATGCTTTCTAGAACATATACAAAATTGATCTGAGATAATATTACGAAGTACACAACATATGCTAATAACAGTCTACACGGAATGGCGTCTGAGATACTGAACACTACACTACATTGTGTTTTACAACGATTGCTGTCCTATTGTTGGTGTACTGTATTAATTAAATATAGAGCACTCGTTATGTATTGTATTAAAAGCATGAGGACCCCCTGGAGGGCATGTATGAAGAGGTTGATGTCTGTGGCCGAGGCGAAAGAGGTATGCAGGGACCGTAGCATTTGGCGCTCCGTCGTCTCTGGCTACCCCGTAAGGGATATGGCGTGAAGCTAAATAAATAAATAAAAAGTAATGTATTGGAATTTACATGTGAACGATAAAGGCCGTCTGAACACAGCAAAAATAAATAAAATTTAATTAGAAAATTATATAGAGATATCTGTACAGAAGGTGATACTTACTGAGGCAAACTCACTTTGTTTACACAACTTATCTGCTCTGATTTTTCTCTACGTTTCTATAATTCGTTATTTAACTAAAACTTTTTGTTACTCGTATTGTGTTTGAATGAAATTTCAAAGTGTATCTCGTTAAAATAAACTATAATTTCAAACAGTATAACGTTGTTTTCTTTTAAAATTTTTGTAACTATGCAGACGCTAAAAATAACGAATACATTCAAATAGAAAATAAGTATTTTTCACTAAAATCAACATTAAATATTTAAAATTGTATAATTTAATAATAAAATAATACTTAATTGTAACAACTGTAATTTTAAACATCAATAAAGTGAGGTTCAATTTCCACGGAAATAAAAAACATTAGAAGAAAGAAGAAAAACGATGGTAAAATATTAAGAGATCTAGAGGACATTTTAACAGTATTTAAAAGTACTGATCCGGAAAAAATTCCAGTTTTCGTGGCTAAAGATCTGCATAAATTACCACCGGTGACCTTCGATCATATAGACGTAACTGCTTTGTTAAAGGATATTACATTATTGAAAGCACAGTTAGATCATATAAAAAACAATTACGTTACAACTGATCAATTAAAATCAAAAATGGAAAATTTTAAATCTGATCCGTTATTTTGTACGCCTTGTCAGTCACCCTCATACATTAATAAAAAAGTGCGGAGGGTAAACATTGCTGATATCGAGTCGCAGTCAATTGAGACGCCTTTAGCCGAACATATGATCGGGAAACAGAGACAAAACGAAGACTCTCGCTCACTCCCAACCGCATCGAATGCGCCGGCATCGAAGTTGAAAACAATGAATCATTGTGTCAATGAACTAGTGACCAACGATAGCGCGATTGCAACTGTTTGTACGAATGGCGCGGATTGTAAACAATATAGGCTAACGAATGATTTATATCAGAATAGTACTTTTGCGGCAATTACAAGAATGGATGTTAATAAATAAAAATATGAAAATGAAAACTGGACAGTAGTGGTTAAGAAAGGTAAAAATAATAATATGAAATTCACTACCTTGAGAGGTAAAGCGCGCATAGAGGAAAATAGCAAATTTAAACCTGCCGATATTAAGATACCTGTGTTTATAACTAATGTTCACAAAGAGGTGTCGGAGGATGATGTTGCTCAGTATATCTTTACCAGAACTGAAGAGAAAGTAGTTCCTATTAAGATTAAAATGAAGCAAGAACGTAATTACAGTGCCTTTAAAATATATGTAAATAAAATTAATTTGCATATATATCTTGATGACGGCATGTGGCCAATGGGCATTTCGTTCCGACGTTTTGTACATATGACGGGTAAAAATGATAGTCATCAAAAACTGACTGTGAGGCATAATACTGACAATATTAATGGATAGAAAAGGAAATGTAAGATTTATTTCATTTAATTGTAAGTCTCTCAAACGATCTTTAGATGGAGTGAGAGATCTACGTATGTGACAAGGCTGACATCATAGCACTACAGGAGACGTGTTATTATTATTCTCTTATTGTTTATTATTTTTTAATTATTTTGACATTGATTTTTTCTATAATAATGTTTGATATTGACATTTATAATTTATATTTAAGTGAAAATAATGATTGAAATTAAATGTTAAACATATGTGATAATGTGTAATTGTAATTGAATTTGTAATAGTAATTTGTAATTATACTAACACTAATTTTTAAGAAATATATTGTAACTAACACTATATGGGCTGGTCCTGAAATAAATGATTATTATTATTATTATAAATAAAATGTTCAATAAAGTGAGGTTTATGACTCTGTAAGTACTTAAGTGTCAGATAATATTAAACTAGTATATTGGTTTAGATAATATTGTTTTGTATTTCAGTTTATCTGTTTAAGTTTTGAAATAAATGTATATCAAAGTTGCATTAGTGTTTGGTTCTAATCACAATACTCGATGAATTGAATAAAAATGGTAGCAGCAAAATGGCGGCTGTAGATAAATATATATTATATCTATTTTTTAAGCTTGATTAATAACATATAATTAAAATTTGATAAGCTTTATTTAGAGTATTTATAAATATTTGAATTCTTTTTCTTACCAAAAGAAAATATTGACATTCAATCGATGTTACTAGCTAGTACTGCAGCTACTGAATAGCGCTAAATATAATTTTCATTATTTATTATATTTTACATTATTATAATTTACGTATTCTGGCATTAATAGGTTATTTAAATAATGGATGCATTGGTTAGTATATTACACGTTGCCGCTTCCGTTTAGCTTCATGTGCGTCTTTTGTGACGAGTAAATCACTACAGCCAAGAACTATTACAGAAACTAATAGGATATTGCCTTGTAGAAATTTTTACGAATTTTGACGTTCCAAATCTTTTTTTAAAACCGCAAGACAACGCTAGAAAACGCCAATGGAATTATTTTTTTGTCATATTTCTCCTTCACTCATTTTTTACAATTATTCTGCTCGCATTTCAAAGTATTAGCAAACGAGAACATAAATCATTGAAGGTTCTTTAACATCCCTTCGGAAAAAAGTGACATCTTGGAATGTGGGTGCCATAAGTAGGTACAAACAAACTGAGCTCGCAAACCGCCGACGTCGCGTCGGCGAGTGACAGTGTGGTTGTGTTAAAATGTATAATAAGAATACTAGAAATATCAAAGTATAATTAACAAGTACTTACTTACCTAATAAAAATATTCTGGTAATTAACCGAACTAATCCTAAACTTTTATACGTAACCTTAATACACAGTGCATATTATTTTCCTATATAGTAGTTATAGTAAAAGTTATTTAGGAAATTGAAAAAAATATTATCATGGTTCACTAATTTTGTCTTTTGCATTTAATGTACTGGATATTTTCTATATCTATGGCTTGCTCATTCTCGAATTGCTTTGAGAATAAGCAATAACGATAAGGTTAATATAGTTTAATTACTTTGTATTAAGAATCATTTTAGATTTTGTTTATCATGTATCATACTTTTAATTGAAGTATACACAAGACAGAACAAAAACATACATAATATTAAGTTTTATAAGTTCTTCACCTTACACTTTGAGTATAAGTTGATAAACAAAAAGAAAATAGAAATTAACTCGCAATTATTCAATTGCGAGTTAGTTTCTATTTTAGATTAATATTCATTAACAACAATAGTAATTATTATATAATAACGTAAGTATTGTAATAAGTGTATACTTATTTTACGAGTAACAATACGTACATTTACATAAACATGACTTGGAAGCTAAATAAGTATAAATATAAAATAAACAGAATTTTCAAGTCGGTTGTCAAATAATCTGTTGAGATAAAAATTAATTATTGTCACTGTTAATGATATTTGTTTGTTTTCCGGAATATTGTTTTCTTTCCTTACGTAAAGTACTGATAATATTTATTTATTTACTCAATTAATTTTAACGATCTAAAAACATAAAAGAGATAGAAATAATTCAGAAAAGCATTTTCTCGAAAAAAGAAAACTAAATGATATATTTGAACAATATTACCCTCAGGCTGATGAATGTTTTATTAAACAAATAATTAAAGTAATAAAATCAATTGTAGGTAAAGATTATGTATATACATATAAATACACACATGTTATGAAATGTGTAAATAACTACATAGATATATATGTATAATCTCATTCTATTTATGGTTGCTCGGTGTTATTACATTGGTAAAGATATAAAATAAAAACTCAATACCTCTTCTATTTTGAGACGGAAGAAACATAATATCAATACGATTGTCCAGTTTTCAACGAGTGTCCAGATAAGTTGAAAAAACTTCTAACAAAGGTTAGTACAAATGTTATAAAAAATAGTACAATTTGCTTCAAAATCCATAACTTACAACATTTTACCGAACGTAATCCAAATCTAATCCTTGAGAGTTTTTATATTAAGTAAGATAATAAATAACAATATGAAACTGATTTAGTCAGTATCGGTTCTGCGTATATAAATCGTCTCTCGACCAGATGCAGTTGAATAGAGGCAATCGATCTCTATTAAAAGATAAACAGCAGTCGGTACGAAACTTACACTTTTCCTATTAAAAAATTCATATATGTTTAATCTATAATCATTCTTCAAATTGATGTTCTGAAATAATATCACGAATATAAACTATGCTATATTGTTGTTATCATACACCTGGCATCTATATTACACTTGCATTCCAACGATATTTTGACAAACTAAGGCGCTGGAAAATAGATAGCGCGAAGGACGTTAATTTCCGTTCCGAGTGTCGAAATTATACTTTTTAATATCATAATTATCATTGACAATTATTAAATACACACACCATAATATATATTGATAAAATTTGAATAGAAAAATTAACAGTAACTGTAAGTGACTAATCCGTGTATGATAATCGAATAGTAATAAGAATACTATATAAATTACCATAATCAAAAAATAAATCTGATATTAAAATATATCAAACTTTTAATGCTAATGTCACGTCTTACATGCGAAAAGTCTCGACACGTTTAATTAAATTCATTTACTCTAAAATATGTTCCCATAATAAATCACACAATGCTACCAGATTTCAGCGTTGAAGAAAGCAATAAATTACTTTTATGTGAGGTTTATGTTAAAACACAGCAGTAAAAACATTTCCTCAGTCAAATTAAGCCTGAATGAGCGGACTCAGTGAACTTAATAGTAACCAATGAATAATTGACGAAGCATTTATTAAATTACACTAATAAAGTTATTTACCTTCTTGTTAAGGGTTTTTTTACTTTTATACACGAAACCTAAACAATGTCCGTGTAAGTGTTTTTATTTCTTAATCCCACAAATAGATAGACTTTTTCATACCGTTGTATAGAGTCTGGAAAGTTGCCAATAATGATATAAGAAAGAAAAAGCACCTACTACGATATCATTAGACTCAAGTTAAATATAATACGTTACTCCGAGTAAATGTAATATAAATGCAAGCCGTAGTAATTATTTTCTTTAATTTCTTCGACAAATAACTTATGTAATTAATTTTGGAATTTGATATTGCTCTTGTGTAAATACTATGGCGAATTATCAAGGTATTATGATATAATACTTCCCAATCGATTGTATATACTAATCCTTCAAATTATTTATAATAAATTTATTGTACAAGAGTGAGATACCACTCACTAAATGATTATTATAAAATTTAGAATAATGTTTCATTTCAGACAATAAGTGAGTTCCCTAAATAAGGATTGTAAAAAATTCATCACGCTCCATCATAAAAGAGTTACCTCCTAAATAGACTTTTGCGCTATATTCATATTAAGAGCCATAATAATTATACTGAGATTTACAAGACTATTTAAGTTTTATTTTTAGCGTTCTATAATTTTTTTTGTTAGGTTTTTGTTTCTTTACAATATCTATTTTTTAATCACAGTAAATATACCTAACGAAGAATGACGAGTGAGTAGGTAATGTGAGCAGAATCTAAATTTGTGTTTAGAAACATTGTCACTAGCTATTATTATAACAAGTTCTAATACAATATTTTATTCATATTGTTGTCTATTCATAAAAATGTATACGCAATTTTCGTTAAAAACTGTTAATTCCTATAAATAGCGAGATTAATACTAGAATAAAGACTTACAAACACCAGAACATCACCGGTTTGAGTATCAATTAAACATTTTAAATGCTAATCAATAGTTGTAGTTTTGTATGTATGTATTTGATTATTACAACCTCCTGCAACAATTTCTCCTCGCCTACATAGTTCCATACAAAAAAAGACAAACCTACTCCTCACGCTTCGGTTCTTATATTATCATAACAGATAAATGTAATTTTCTTTCAATTACTCATGATTCATCTCTTTTTTTTTACCATATGTACTTAATATACCAAAAAACATTATAATTGTAATCAAGGTAAATATTCGGTAAGGTTCGATAGTTGGAGAACCGGACACATGTATCAAAGGTAACGCCCGTATAGGCTCTAGTCTCAACGTTATAATGTTGTATCTATGTATATAATATAATTACTCTTACCGTAGCATTATTATTTTGAACATTTTAATATTGTTATCTTAAAGCTTATTACATTAAAAAAACATTGACAAGTTTATGACAGACCTAACATAATATTTTAAAATAATATGACTTTTATGTAACAATATGTCTACGTCGTTATTTAGAAATTAAAGAATTAAAAATAAATGAAATATTAAAAAAAAACTTAATTGAATTTAATATGATTTCTAATATGTTTCATAAAAATAAACTAAAATTGAGACAGTCTCGTCTTTATATATTTTTTTTTAATGAATGCGGGGTAGCTAGAGACGACGGAGCGCCAAACGCTACGGTCCCTGCATACCTCTCTCGCCTCGGCCACAGACATCAACCTCTTCATACATGCCCTCCGGGGGGTCCTCACGCTTTTAATTCATTCGACATTACAAAAATGCGAAAGTGTGACTATAAATATTTAAATTACAATAGAAATGAAGTTTCTACATGAAGTTTTGAACAGTTTTGAAGATCCTTTACACAAACTCGCAAACTTTACTTCTTTATCATATTAATAATAGACTCATTAATGTTTAAAACAAAGCGTATGAAGATAATATCTCCATTTGATGAAATAGATTAATCTGAAGGCTAACATAAGAAGTGAGTTCAATTTAGATAAACAACGAAATAAGTGTTTTCCCTAAATGAGAAAAAGGATCAAACGACGCTGAATTTTCGACCGACTTCATGCTGGTACAGATTGTGTATCAGACCGAGCTCACTGCGATGAGTGCGGTAATTACGGACGAGGATGATATTTCGTTAAAAATAACATTAACATGATATTGTAACTTTATTGCAGTGTACAAATATTAATGTTTGAGGATCATAAAATAAAAACATAACACATGTTTATATTTTTAAAATCGTAGGCACAAATATACGAGTATAGCCGCCATTTGTGTATACATGTTTATATTTTTAAAACCTGTGACCCATCTGGATGTTCATCTGGAAGGCGGTCAACGTATATATTTTAACGCCGAAAATGTTACAGAACGATTAGAGAACCCTAGACAAACAACTTTATTGGCATTCTTTCGACTTTGCCAAACTGATAATTTCGCAAAGTCTCTTTTGTATGAAGAAGTTCCATCGTATTATACCTACGATAAACAACGAGGTGTCTTTAACCGTAGACGCCGAGGCAGGCCTGTAGATGGCGAGACAGGTATTTTCAAAGAACATGTTCTTGGTAGAGTGTATACTGTTCATCCTAACAACGCAGAGTGTTTTTATTTGAGATTATTATTACATACAGTGCGAGGACCAACATCATTTATAGATTTGAGAAAAGTAGACGATGTTGTTTATCCAACTTATCATGCAGCTTGCCAAGCGCGTCATTTGCTTGAAAATGATCAACATTGGGATGACGCTTTAGCAGAATCCTGTGTTAGTGATAATCCACGACGGTTACGCCATTTATTTGTAACATTACTCACATTTTGTAATTTATCTGATCCTGTCCAATTATGGGAAAAATATAAAGAAAAATTTGCAGAAGACTTTCTTCGGAATTTATCTCACAATAATGAAGGCGCAACTAATGATAATTTTCGAGATCTGGCTATAAATCAGTGCTTATTAGCTCTTCAGGAAGACTTAACAGCAGTAGGCGGTAAATCACTTTGTGAATATGGTTTGCCAACGCCAACCTCAGTCGGAGAGGTTACCAATAGGGAATATTCCGCAGAGATTGGTTACAACCCAATGGAACTGCTGGTAACATTAGAAAACGGTGTCCCAATGATGACTGCAGAACAACGCTTAGTCTATGATCGCGTGTGCGAGAGTGTGCAGAATAATTTAGGAACAATATGGTTTTTAGATGCACCTGGAGGAACTGGGAAAACTTTTTTGACTAAATTAATATTAGCTTATGTTCGAAATCAGCGTAAAATCGCTCTTGCCGTGGCTTCATCAGGTATAGCTGCAACATTGCTACCAGGAGGTAAGACTGCTCACACTATGTTTAAAACACCAATTAATTTAGATCGCACGGAAAGTCCAACCTGTAGTATTTCAAGAAATAGCGACAAAGCTAAGGTATTGCGTGAGTGTAATTTAATCGTATGGGATGAATGTACGATGGCCCATCGAAAAGGAGTAGAAGCAGTAGACAGAACTCTAAGGGACATAAGACAAAATGATCGACCAATGGGCGGTATTACGGTTTTATTTTGTGGTGATTTCCGACAAACCTTAATAATATAATAATAATTATAACATTATCCCTTGCGGGGTAGCCAGAGACGACGGAGCGCCAAACGCTACGGTCCCTGCATACCTCTTTCGCCTCGGCCACAGACATCAACCTCTTCATACATGCCCTCCGAGGGGTCCTCATGCTCTTTACGTGACCTTCCTCCAGTATCGTAGCTACTGTGTCTTCGAAGGTCACTCGAGGCCTCCCCCTTTCTCTCTTACCGCTCACTTTTCCCATATAAATCTTTTTTACCATTCTTTCATCACTCATTCGTTCAACGCTAACGTTGTGAAGCTAAATAAATAAATATATTAGGTCTACAACTTTGCTCCCGCCGTTTTCCAAAAGATGGTGCTAGTAGCCAGTAATAGTTCAAATAAATAAATCACAATTGTTTTCCATCAGTTTTGACATCTATAAATATAACCTTACATCGATATTAGTTAATTTTTGTTTGCGTCATATAGTTACACTTAATTAAATAGTCAACTTATAAACCGAATTCACGTCATTTGCGGGAGATTTTACTTTTTCATTTCAACATGCAAAAATCGGCGGCTGAGGCTCATTGGGTTATTTCAAGTACTTATGGTGATGATACTATTAATGAAAGAACGTGTCGCGAGTGGTTCCAGCGCTTTAAAAGCGGTGATTTTGTTGCTGAAGATCGGCATAGCGGTGGCAGAGAAAAAACCTTTGAAGATGATGAACTGGAGGCTTTACTTAATGAAGACTCGTGCCAAACTCAAGAACAGCTAGCAAAATTATTGGAAGTAACCCAGCAAGAAGTATCAAAACGCCTGGAACAGCTGGGGATAATCCAAAAACAAGAATACTGGGTACCGTATCAGTTGAAACCAAGAGATGTTGTGCGACGTTTATTTGCTTGTGAACAGCTGCTTGAAAGACAAAAACGAAAAGGATTTCTTCATCGTATTGTTACTGGGGACGAAAAATGGGTGCACTACGACAACCCTAAGCGACGCATATCATGGGGATTTCCCGGCCACACTACTACGGCGACACCTCGACAGAATATTCACGGATCCAAGGTCATGTTGTGTATTTGGTGGGATCAGCTTGGCGTAATTTATTATGAGCTGCTAAAACCTTCTGAAAAAATTACTGGTGCACTTTATCGAACGCAATTAATGCGTTTGAGTCGGGCATTAAAAGCAAAACGGCCGCAATACGCTGATAGACACGAAAAAGTAATTTTGCAACACGAGAATGCTCGACCTCACGTGGTGAAAGTAGTCAAGACCTACCTCGAAACACTGAAATGGGAAATTCTACCTCACCCGCCATACTCTCCAGATGTTGCTCCATCTGATTACCATTTATTTAGGTCGATGGCACACGGCCTGGCGGGCCAGTGCTTCGATTCTTTTGAAAAAGTGAAAGAATGGATCGATTCTTGGATCTTATCAAAGGATGAAGAATTTTTCCGACGCGGGATTCGTTTGTTGCCTGAAAGATGAGCCAAAGTAGTGGAAAGTGACGGACAATACTTTGAAACATAAATAAGATACCATTTTTTTATATAATTTTTAAAATAAAAAAAAAAACGGCGGGAGGAAAGTTGTAGACCTAATAAATATAAGATAAAAGTGAAAAACAGAATGGTGCTGGTTATGGTCACGCTACTCTCAATGTCTACCGTTACAGCATTTACAGAACAGAAACAATTGACAGAACAGAATTGAAACAGACTTAAAGAGGCTACCTTCATTATGTTTTCTTATAGGGTGTTACTGTTCTGGTACAGCTAGCATATATTGGCAGTATATTGGTTCCAGTTGGACTCGATCACTCGCAATCATATCACAAAATATACTAATTAAATTAAATTCCAATACAAGCTACCGTCGTTGTCGGGATCTAATGTATATATAATACAATTACAATTACAACAATATTTACAATTTAGATTAACATTATTGAGGAGCAGTTGTTTACATTGAACATCTTCAATTAACCAATAATCTATCCCATATTTGCTTTTAATCTCAATTCGTAGCCGTGCGAGAGTTTCTCACAGATCGGGAAACACGCACACATACACAAGTAACGGCAACAACCAAAGACTTGCTCGAAACATAAATTGGAACTCTGATAATAATTACTGATATGGAGTACATCTTGTATTTGAATAGTACTAAGAGATTCATATTAACAGATACATATATCACATATTACTTGAGAAGGAGACCCATCTAAATGAGAAAACGCTTAAATATAAAATATTCATTATTGTCATCAGTATGAAAAACACTTAATTAAAACAATGGTGTATGTTAATGAATAAGGTAAATAAGGTTTAAAATATTTTAATAACCTTTTAACAGTTCAAAACTTTTATCCCTAAATCTAATTAAACAATATGTTACTAACATTGTAAACATTTTTCTCTTAATTTTTACGACAAGGCGTATTAAATTAAGTTCACGTTTCATGGGATATATTTCTTCAAAGTAGCCTTTACTCTCGGCTTACAGCTAAATAAAATAACTTTGTTTTTAAGCAATTACTATATATTTCATGACACGAAAAATCAGTTTTACTACAAAAAATACTTTACAATAACAATAATGAAAAAGGAATTTTCTATCTTTGTTGTTTAAATTACGCAAATGATATGAAATATTGTCTGTCTATTTGTTCAACTTCTATACGTTTTATATAAATATTGTCACGTTTATATTATATAACGTGTATGCTATTATAATCCGTCTACAATTGAAAATGACATCCGTGTAATAGTATTTTTACATGCTGTACAAACTTACAAGGACAAACAAACGGACAAGAAAAACAATATGAATTTAGCTTGTTATTAAACTTAAAGGTTTCTTACAACAATAAATAAACCACCACCATTCACCCACTACAATAACATACCATCTTTACGTAAGTACTATTATAACAATATATTATAGTTTTAATATTAAAACCATGTAAGTTTGTTACATTAGTAGTAAAATGATAGATATATGCCATATCTGATGTTCTCATTAATAAGATACGTGTGATTATACTCGCTCTATTGTTATTTACATTTATTAAGTTTCAATTATTTAAAAAAATACCGGCGTTCATATTCGAATTTTTTACTTGTATCTTGTTACTTGTTCTCCGATGTTTCATCCATCTTCTGAAACGATACTTACGACAAATATCGGAGAATGTTAGTAACTTAATGCCTCATCTTAATAAAAACAATTATTATTCAATTTATAGCATAATATTGAAAATAATTATTTATTAGTAAACATTGAACTGTTTTTAACATCATAATACTTAATGGTCAACTACGCGAGACAAACGACCGTAAAGAAAACTACCAAGGGATGCGTTCAGGGATCAATCGGTGGACCAACCCTCTGGAACGTGATAATTGACTCGCTATTACACCAACTAACAGAAGAAGGAGTGTACTGGAAGGAGTGTAACCAAGGTTTTGCTGACGACGTGGTACTCGTCTTTTCGAATAAACAAATCGTCATATTGGAACTTGAAGGTATGAAGATTCTGGAACACGTAATGCTATGGGGGAACCAAAATAAGCTCAGTTTTGCGACGCACAAAACCAATCCTACATATGGCAGGAACAAACAAGTCACCGAGTTGAAACTCCTAGGGGTAATAATAGATAAGCAACTGAATTTCAAATCACACGTTGCGGTACAATGTCGGAAAGCTATTTATAAACAACTAGCGCGTTCGGCAAAGGTCACTTGGGGGCTTAACTCGGAGATAATAAGAATCATCTACATTGCGGTCATTGAGCCCATAATAACATACTGCTAAAGCGCATTGCCCCATGCTACAGACCTGAGCATGGTGCAGCGTCAATTATCCATGCTCCAAAGGGGATTCACGCAAAAAATATATAGATCTTACCACACGGCCTCAAATATCTCAGCACTCATCTTATCCAGACTGCTACACTTGGATATCAGGATCCAAGAACAGGCAAATCTTAATAGAACCAAAAAAACACCTACCAAACCTACAGGGATACAAAGGTCGAACCTACAACGCTTTTTGGATAATGGACAACCTAGTACACCACGGCTTCGAACTAAACCAATAGCTGTATACATGAACGACGACCAAGAGAAAATAGATTTCAGTTTCTGCATCGTAGGACCGAAAAACTGGGTATACATCTCACCCGGACTAGCTGCCCTCACTAAAGGAAGTACCGATAGGGCAACAATGAAGAGGTCGGAGTACGACAGCATGCCACATTGGGGGACTGGAATTGCCGAATAGTGCAGAGAAAGAACAAAACCAGCGCACTACTAGACGCTAGTTACCCAGAGTCCCCTTACACAAATGCATGTAAGATGCTCGATCACCTCAGCACACTAGGAGCTGGAAATATTAACACAAGTACAAAAACAATAAGCGTTGACGTTATGCGAGTTGGTTATGACAAAAGAACTGTAGCAAATCTCATAGGATCTATAAATGCTTCAAGGTACCACGACGTGGTTGAATATGAAAACCGCGGAGAAAACCTAACGTTTCTTAAAATAAGAAAAACACGAAATAGGGCTACGACCCCCGAAAATACCTGGGGCGAACCAAGCAACCAGAGCCTACAAAGCAGCGCCGCACGCCTTCAAGAGAAAATTGCCATCGAAACTCAATCCAACAAAATAACACAGGACAAATTAAAAACTAAGAAAGGATTTAATAAGATGATTACAATGCTAAAACCGAAGCAAAAATATCGTAAAAAGAACAGAACTAGAGCCGACATGGGACAAACCAGTGCACCCGATTTACCATCCGCCAGTGGTGCCAACGAACATATGCGAAACGCGTTTCTTGAGTTCGCAGCATCTATAACGGAAACAATCAAAACTAACCTTGCGATCTGTGAAAAGGTCAGGCGGACCTTCGAACTCGAAAACGAAGGTCTTCTTAAAGTATTACTCATGGAAGAAAAAACCGCCATTTTCAACAACACAACATCTGAATATGTACGGGGTAAAACACCTAGAATTCCCCACATGGCGGCTTAAAGCGTTAAAAATGGATTCGTTACAATAATTGAAAACCCCAAAGGAGAAACTGTACCGCCCAAGTATTTAACTACCGCCGAAGACTCAATACTTGTAGTAGCCCGCTGCATAGCGGTCTCGCTGGAAGATAACATCCTCCAAATGGCAACAGCCGTAGAGGATTCAGAAAGACCCTGGAAAGAATGGGAAGCACCAATTTTTCACTGGGTCAACGATGTTCCTGGATGTGGAAAATCGACTTGGGTAGTAAGCAACTTCGTATTTGAAAGTGACTTGATAGCAACGACGACGACTGAGGCAGCATTAGAGCTCAGGAATAAACTCGCCCTCAGTTGTCCAAAAGACGGGAAGACCAAAGTCCGAACGATCGCTTCAATATTATTAATATTATTAATATCAATGGCGTTAAAGGAAAGCCTGAACGACTTTTCGTTGACGAGGCCTTGATGAACCGTTTCGGAGCGATCGTTATGGCGGCTCGACTAACAGAGGCCAAAGCAGTCACACTAATCAGAGACACAAACCAGATTCCTTATATAGATCGGCTAAATCTGTTCAGAATGAAATATAATAGCCCATACCTCGTGACGTCTATCAGTTAAGAGCTCTTAAGAATCTACCGATGTCCCCTGGACGTAAGCTATGCTCTAAACGAGGTATACAACGGCATATACTCAGCCCATTCATTGACTCGCTCTCTGAGAACAGCCAGGTTTACAGATGCTTTCATCCAAGCTGATTTCCCTAATACCTTGTACCTGGTCCACACCCAGACTGAAAAAGCGGACCTTACAAAAATACGGAAAAGGGGAAAACTCGCGCATCCTCACCATTAATGAAGCTCAGGGATTAACATACAAGTCGGTAATAATCATCCAAACCAAATCAAAATCGTACCTGACAAGTGTCCCACACGCAGTTGTGGCTATATCTAGACACACAGGAAGTTCTACATACAACATGGATATCGACGAAGACGCCATTGTGACATTCATTAGGCGGGCCGACGATACCTCCGATAGAAACCTTATAGAGTACATCCTCAAGATGGCAATTTCTCACCGTGTCTCCGAGGCTATGGAAAAGCTAGTGACCTTATTAACCTAGCTTACTACTACTACTACTATTTACTTTATTTATTATTACTATTAACGAGGGAACTTCCCAAAGTTCACGTATGGGGTTGTCACCCACCCTATTTTGTAGCCTGATTCAATAGCTTTTTTTTGATGTATTACACTTTATTGTGTGGTTTGTGGGTGATAAGTGATGCGCGTGCATACAGAGTCTATTAGCTCGTTATTATATAGTAAGGATTACTTAAGTAGCTATCGAAAACTTGTGCAGGTGTACAATTTCCTGCGAAGTTACCAATTAAAATCATGACAAAATTGTTTTAAAATTACAATGAAAGGCATGGACAAATGTCTATAGACATAAACTACGTTATCTATTATACAATATTGAAGTACGTATGTACGTTATCTACAATGCAATAGTAATTGTTTGTAAAATAAAATGAATTAAAGTGACAATGTGTAGTATCTGTAAGTTTAAATTATTTATCTTGAAAATAAAATACACTTTTAATCAAAACATAAGTAACGGTTCAAAAAGTTTTCTGTTTTTATCCGCACTAATTACGACCCGACCTTAAGAGGCAAGTCCTCATCTTGACAAGGAGTGATCTAGACTTCCGGCCATGCCGTTAATATTTAGGATTCCTGTGGAAAAAACTAGAACAAAATTTTCACCAAGAGTAAAACAGATAGCAATATATTTAATAAAAAACATCTCTCAATTCTTTAAAGTATTTACAATTCATGATGCGTTTTGTGAAGTTAATTCGTAAAAAATCATTATATTATTACCAAAGACACCACTGATCCAAATACATTTCTTTATTATATCACTAATATAATAATCTTGTTTAAAAAACTATTGTAACAATTTTAAGCAAAAACAAAAATACAGGTACTAAAACACTTCTACTGCAACATCAATATAACTAAGACAAAAGTAGTAACTAGGTCACCGCGCTCGTGACGAAGCCTCGATATGAAGCAACTTCTCTGTTTTTATAGCCCTCGTCTTTACAACCCTCCTCAGACGTGCTGCATGTGTAAGAGAAACTAATATCAGTTCAATTGTAAATTGTAATAAACTGTATATCAAATTAATTAGTGTTGTACTTAGCAGGTAACATTAATACAAAATTTGTTTTATAATTTTGAAATTATTTGCAGCAAGATACGTTATGATGATATATATTTTTTGCGTGAATCCCCTTTGGAGCATGGATAATTGACGCTGCACCATGCTCAGGTCTGTAGCATGGGGCAATGCGCTTTAGCAGTATGTTATTATGGGCTCAATGACCGCAATGTAGATGATTCTTATTATCTCCGAGTTAAGCCCCCAAGTGACCTTTGCCGAACGCGCTAGTTGTTTATAAATAGCTTTCCGACATTGTACCGCAACGTGTGATTTGAAATTCAGTTGCTTATCTATTATTACCCCTAGGAGTTTCAACTCGGTGACTTGTTTGTTCCTGCCATATGTAGGATTGGTTTTGTGCGTCGCAAAACTGAGCTTATTTTGGTTCCCCCATAGCATTACGTGTTCCAGAATCTTCATACCTTCAAGTTCCAATATGACGATTTGTTTATTCGAAAAGACGAGTACCACGTCGTCAGCAAAACCTTGGTTACACTCCTTCCAGTACACTCCTTCTTCTGTTAGTTGGTGTAATAGCGAGTCAATTATCACGTTCCAGAGGGTTGGTCCACCGATTGATCCCTGAACGCATCCCTTGGTAGTTTTCTTTACGGTCGTTTGTCTCGCGTAGTTGACCATTAAGTATTATGATGTTAAAAACAGTTCAATGTTTACTAATAAATAATTATTTTCAATATTATGCTATAAATTGAATAATAATTGTTTTTATTAAGATGAGGCATTAAGTTACTAACATTCTCCGATATTTGTCGTAAGTATCGTTTCAGAAGATGGATGAAACATCGGAGAACAAGTAACAAGATACAAGTAAAAAATTCGAATATGAACGCCGGTATTTTTTTAAATAATTGAAACTTAATAAATGTAAATAACAATAGAGCGAGTATAATCACACGTATCTTATTAATGAGAACATCAGATATGGCATATATCTATCATTTTACTACTAATGTAACAAACTTACATGGTTTTAATATTAAAACTATAATATATTGTTATAATAGTACTTACGTAAAGATGGTATGTTATTGTAGTGGGTGAATGGTGGTGGTTTATTTATTGTTGTAAGAAACCTTTAAGTTTAATAACAAGCTAAATTCATATTGTTTTTCTTGTCCGTTTGTTTGTCCTTGTAAGTTTGTACAGCATGTAAAAATACTATTACACGGATGTCATTTTCAATTGTAGACGGATTATAATAGCATACACGTTATATAATATAAACGTGACAATATTTATATAAAACGTATAGAAGTTGAACAAATAGACAGACAATATTTCATATCATTTGCGTAATTTAAACAACAAAGATAGAAAATTCCTTTTTCATTATTGTTATTGTAAAGTATTTTTTGTAGTAAAACTGATTTTTCGTGTCATGAAATATATAGTAATTGCTTAAAAACAAAGTTATTTTATTTAGCTGTAAGCCGAGAGTAAAGGCTACTTTGAAGAAATATATCCCATGAAACGTGAACTTAATTTAATACGCCTTGTCGTAAAAATTAAGAGAAAAATGTTTACAATGTTAGTAACATATTGTTTAATTAGATTTAGGGATAAAAGTTTTGAACTGTTAAAAGGTTATTAAAATATTTTAAACCTTATTTACCTTATTCATTAACATACACCATTGTTTTAATTAAGTGTTTTTCATACTGATGACAATAATGAATATTTTATATTTAAGCGTTTTCTCATTTAGATGGGTCTCCTTCTCAAGTAATATGTGATATATGTATCTGTTAATATGAATCTCTTAGTACTATTCAAATACAAGATGTACTCCATATCAGTAATTATTATCAGAGTTCCAATTTATGTTTCGAGCAAGTCTTTGGTTGTTGCCGTTACTTGTGTATGTGTGCGTGTTTCCCGATCTGTGAGAAACTCTCACACGGCTACGGATTGAGATTAAAAGCAAATATGGGATAGATTATTGGTTAATTGAAGATGTTCAATGTAAACAACTGCTCCTCAATAATGTTAATCTAAATTGTAAATATTGTTGTAATTGTAATTGTATTATATATACATTAGATCCCGACAACGACGGTAGCTTGTATTGGAATTTAATTTAATTAGTATATTTTGTGATATGATTGCGAGTGATCGAGTCCAACTGGAACCAATATACTGCCAATATATGCTAGCTGTACCAGAACAGTAACACCCTATAAGAAAACATAATGAAGGTAGCCTCTTTAAGTCTGTTTCAATTCTGTTCTGTCAATTGTTTCTGTTCTGTAAATGCTGTAACGGTAGACATTGAGAGTAGCGTGACCATAACCAGCACCATTCTGTTTTTCACTTTTATCTTATATTTATTAGGTCTACAACTTTCCTCCCGCCGTTTTTTTTTTTATTTTAAAAATTATATAAAAAAATGGTATCTTATTTATGTTTCAAAGTATTGTCCGTCACTTTCCACTACTTTGGCTCATCTTTCAGGCAACAAACGAATCCCGCGTCGGAAAAATTCTTCATCCTTTGATAAGATCCAAGAATCGATCCATTCTTTCACTTTTTCAAAAGAATCGAAGCACTGGCCCGCCAGGCCGTGTGCCATCGACCTAAATAAATGGTAATCAGATGGAGCAACATCTGGAGAGTATGGCGGGTGAGGTAGAATTTCCCATTTCAGTGTTTCGAGGTAGGTCTTGACTACTTTCACCACGTGAGGTCGAGCATTCTCGTGTTGCAAAATTACTTTTTCGTGTCTATCAGCGTATTGCGGCCGTTTTGCTTTTAATGCCCGACTCAAACGCATTAATTGCGTTCGATAAAGTGCACCAGTAATTTTTTCAGAAGGTTTTAGCAGCTCATAATAAATTACGCCAAGCTGATCCCACCAAATACACAACATGACCTTGGATCCGTGAATATTCTGTCGAGGTGTCGCCGTAGTAGTGTGGCCGGGAAATCCCCATGATATGCGTCGCTTAGGGTTGTCGTAGTGCACCCATTTTTCGTCCCCAGTAACAATACGATGAAGAAATCCTTTTCGTTTTTGTCTTTCAAGCAGCTGTTCACAAGCAAATAAACGTCGCACAACATCTCTTGGTTTCAACTGATACGGTACCCAGTATTCTTGTTTTTGGATTATCCCCAGCTGTTCCAGGCGTTTTGATACTTCTTGCTGGGTTACTTCCAATAATTTTGCTAGCTGTTCTTGAGTTTGGCACGAGTCTTCATTAAGTAAAGCCTCCAGTTCATCATCTTCAAAGGTTTTTTCTCTGCCACCGCTATGCCGATCTTCAGCAACAAAATCACCGCTTTTAAAGCGCTGGAACCACTCGCGACACGTTCTTTCATTAATAGTATCATCACCATAAGTACTTGAAATAACCCAATGAGCCTCAGCCGCCGATTTTTGCATGTTGAAATGAAAAAGTAAAATCTCCCGCAAATGACGTGAATTCGGTTTATAAGTTGACTATTTAATTAAGTGTAACTATATGACGCAAACAAAAATTAACTAATATCGATGTAAGGTTATATTTATAGATGTCAAAACTGATGGAAAACAATTGTGATTTATTTATTTGAACTATTACTGGCTACTAGCACCATCTTTTGGAAAACGGCGGGAGCAAAGTTGTAGACCTAATATATTTATTTATTTAGCTTCACAACGTTAGCGTTGAACGAATGAGTGATGAAAGAATGGTAAAAAAGATTTATATGGGAAAAGTGAGCGGTAAGAGAGAAAGGGGGAGGCCTCGAGTGACCTTCGAAGACACAGTAGCTACGATACTGGAGGAAGGTCACGTAAAGAGCATGAGGACCCCTCGGAGGGCATGTATGAAGAGGTTGATGTCTGTGGCCGAGGCGAAAGAGGTATGCAGGGACCGTAGCGTTTGGCGCTCCGTCGTCTCTGGCTACCCCGCAAGGGATATGGCGTGAAGGTAAATAAATAATAAATAAATATATTATTATTATTTTTAAGTTATAAAATAGTCATTGATTTTTTTACTTTTAATTTACTATTATTTTATTATTAAATTTCTTAATTAATAAATATTTTTACTGAGTATAGTGAAAAATAGTTATTTTTATTTTAATGCATTCGTTGTTTTTATCGTCTACATATGACTAAGAATTATTACAATTTTAAAAGAAAACAGCATTATAATGTTTGAAATTAAAGTTTATTTTAACGAAATAAACTTTAAAATTTAGCTCAAGTACAACACGAGTAAAGAAAAGTTTTAGTTAAATAACGA
Source organism: Melinaea menophilus ssp. n. AW-2005 (assembly GCA_918358695.1). NCBI lineage: Eukaryota > Metazoa > Arthropoda > Insecta > Lepidoptera > Nymphalidae > Melinaea > Melinaea menophilus. The sequence continues at coordinate 2,741,873 of OU911054.1, read as the reverse complement.
ATTATAGAAACGTAGAGAAAAATCAGAGCAGCTAAGTTATGTAATCAAAGTGAGTTTGCCTCAGTAACTATCACCTGCATTACAGATATTCTAATTCTAATTAAATTTTATTTATTTATGCTGTGAACAGACGGCCTCATCCTTCACATTATTTTACATACAATACAATACATCAGGAGTGCTATTTATTTAATTAATGAAGCACAACAATACTAACTAACAATAGGACAGCAATCGCCGTAAAACATAATGTAGTGTAGTGTTGAGTTTCTCAGACGCCATTCCGTGTAGACTGTTATTAGCAAATGTTGTCTACTTCGTAATATAATACAATTTTGTATATGTACTGGAAACCATTATTAACAACGTCACTTCTAATACATAAACAAGATGGAAATTAATATAAGTTAAAAATTAACATATCTTGTATCTCAAGCTATATTTTCTAAAAAGAGTAGGAAAATAAAGCATGAATGAGATCTGAATAAAAACAATAACTGGAAAGGATGTTTCGTTATTTTTATTTATTTAGCAACTTTTTCGTTTACATAATGTTAATACTATTTATTTTTTATTCCTTTACATGGTTTTGTTATATTCACTTTGTTTTAAGAAATTTAAGAAATTCAAATTCTTATGAAATTTGATGAATTTAAAAATACTTAACTTTAATCTTAACTTTTTGCTTTAAAAGTAATTATGCATACCAATTTTTTTTTATATTTTACATCTTACAATTAGAAAAATAAAGACTTAAATTTCAACAAAATATTTATTGTGTTTTTTGTTTCTACTGTGTTATTAATTATTCTTTGTATAAATATTTTGATTCAGAGTAGTTTAAAAAAAAACATTTACTCTTTTCTAGAAGCTAGAAAATAAATATTCTGAAAGCAAACATACACCCCAGAGGAAGCGACGGAGTAAACTTGGCGGACATATTTTATAAATCTCCTCTCTGTTACAATGATAAAACATTGTCAAATGTGCCAGAGGAGGACACTTTACACAGCCTTTGTGTGTTTTTTTTTTCATACAACCGATTAAACTATTCTGTTTATTGTATTTTTATTTATTAATAAAACGATTATGAATTTAGAAATAATAGGAATGCTTTTTTGTTATCTTATTGAAACTATTTGTTATATTGTACTCTCTGAGAGTAATTTCCTTTAATTACTAGTATTTTTAGGATTCTGTTTATATAATTTGATAACAAAGTAAAATTATCATTCATAGCAAATACAAATTATATTATAGTAAAAAAACTAAATATTGCTTTGAAATCGCCACTGATTATAATATATTGTAAGTCTCAATCACAACACACAATAATAAATACAATAACACTTGTAATAGCAGCATCACGAGATCAAACGATAACTATTATGTACTGTACACTATTTGTTTACATTAATATATTTTACATGCCATTACGATAATGGATAAATGGTGGTCTCTGCATAATATACATATTAACACGAATTAATTGTCCGTAAGAGAATTCGTAAGCCGTAATATACAAATCATATCATAAAACTATAACCTTCGTTAACTGAAAGACTTCAACACTGACGTACGAAGAATTCCACTTTTCGCAGGCTTTTAAAAACAATCCTAAAAAATAATATTTGGAATCTCGATTTTTATTTTGTTTAATAATTGTCTTTTGAAATACAATAGTTTTTTTCAAGTACAATAATTGTATAATATTATAATCCTAACTATAATTTATGAAACTATATAGAAAATATATGTAGAAAAAATGATCAATAATTTTAATTTTCTAGTAAATTATTCTACTCTACGCTAATTATATTCTCAAGTACAGTAATTGCTAAAAGTTTTCACTTGACTTACCTCCTCTTGCTACTACTTGCATACTTGTGTTTCGTATTCTGTACTACGAATGTCTCGAGGAGCTCCTTAGATATTAACGCACTAGTAAACTGATCTGTTTGAGTAACACCGAAATTGATCTCAACTTTGAATATTGATACTTGATCTCAAAATCAAATAACTTAATTAAATAAATAGCAATCGTCAGAAAGATCATGGGTTGAAGTACTATTAATAAAGGATGAAAAATAAAACTTTAGAAATCTTAAGAGTATTTAATTTACCTATTAGTATAAGTATGAGAAATATTTATGAGATATAATTTTACATTAAATACGGGGGAAGGTATATCTTCCCTTCATAATTTTAGTTCGTTGTGTCGTGGAGGTCTTATAAGTATTGTTAACTCAAAGAAACACCTTTAAAAATATATTTGTGTATATTCAACTTCAAATAATTATAAAGATAATTTTACAAAGTTGGTAAGAAAGCACTGCAGAACACGGGAAGGTCTTAGAAACCACTCTAGCCGACCGCCAAAAGTGAAGTATATCACTCCTTAGCCATCGACAAGTGATAAGAAATCACTTGTCCTTCCGTGTGCTATTTTGGAGTGAAATATGTACGGCCTGACGTTCAGACACTAACTCTACCGAGCGTCATTGGATGACGCTTTATGTTCCCGAAACATCACCAACTTCATATAACTAGAACAAGGTTAGGAATGTGTCATATGTATTTAAAATCGTACCGTTTTCGGACTTTTTTTAAACTTCTGTTTATTTTTATTAAATTTCTTTAATCAAGTTTATTTTTGTTTCAAATTAAGTTTTAGTTCAAGTAATTAAATGATTACACAGGCACACAAAAAAAAAAAAGTCATGAACCAGAGGGGAGACCCCATTATTCTTAGGTTTTTGGGATCGCTGAAACCGAATATAACAATAAAAACTAATTTTAAATGCCAGTTTTCCCGCTAGCACCCCCTTACTACCTCTTAAGGAGTGAAAATTGAAATTTTTGTATAAAATCAAGATAGATGTGTATTTCTACGTTTTTTGGGATGCTGAAACCGAAAATGATAATTAGAAATAAATTTATGACCACTATCACCCCCTACCACCCCTTACAGGGGGTGAAAATTTAAATTTTTCTATAATGTCAAGATAGATGTGTATTTTTACGTTTTTTGGGATGCTGAAACCGAAAATGATAACTAAAAATAAATTCATGACCACTATCACCCCCTACCACCCCTTACAGGGGGTGAAAATTTAAATTTTTCTATAATGTCAAGATAGATGTGTATTTTTACGTTTTTTGGGATGCTGAAACCGAAAATGATAACTAAAAATAAATTCATGACCACTATCTCCCCCTACCATCCCTTACAGGGGGTGAAAATTTAAATTTTTCTATAAAATCAAGATAGATGTGTATTTCTACGTTTTTTAGGATGCTGGAACCGAAAATGACAACCAAAAGTGAATTTGATACCTCTTTTACTCAATACCACCCCCTAACCATCCCTAATGGGGGGTTTCAATTTTGTATAAAATCAAGATGTATGAAGTAATTTTAACGATTTACAGTAAGTGACATGTTTATCAAACTAGTTTGAGGTTACTCTCTCTCTCGCTCTTATATTAGAAATTCAAATGCTTTATCGATCAGATGTATCTGATATATATTCATGATTTAATTCTACTCTAATCCTGATGGAACCTTGCATCTTGCTCCTCACTGTAGTCTCCTAAATTGTCAAGTGAAAAAACTTGTGAAGAATAGGACAAAAATCATGATTCAGTCTTAAGGGTTGGTGAGGGGTGTTAATGGGTGATAGAGGTCTTACATTTTATTTTTAGTAATCATTTTCGGTTCCAGCATCCTAAAAAACGTAGAAATACACATCTATCTTGATTTTATAGAAAAATTTAAATTTTCACCCCCTGTAAGGGGTGGTAAGGGGGTAATAGTGGTCATGAATTTATTTTTAGTTATCATTTTCGGTTCTAGCATCCCAAAAAACGTAGAAATACACATCTATCTTGATTTTATAGAAAAATTGAAATTTTCACCCCCCGTAAGGGGTGGTAGGGGGTGATAGTGGTCATGAATTTTTTTTTAATTATCATTTTCGGTTTCAGCATCCCAAAAAACGTAGAAATACACATCTATCTTGATTTTATACAAAAATTTCAATTTTCACCCCTTAAGAGGTAGTAAGGGGGTGCTAGCGGGAAAACTGGCATTTAAAATTAGTTTTTATTGTCATATTCGGTTTCAGCAATCCCAAAAATCTAAGAATAATGGGGTCTACCCTCTGGTTCATGACTTTTTTTTTTTGTGTGCCTGTGTTATTTATGGTACGCAATTATGGCTCGTAAATAAAGCCGTAATTAAACCGTAATAAAAATGGAATTTGAAATACAGTAATGACATTAACTCCACCATATTCATAAAAAAAACAACAACGTTCATCACATAGTAATAACAATGAGCTACTTATCTAGAAAACCTAATTAAACCTAAAAAGGTGCTCTGCAAGCAGCACTTTCAACTTAAAACGTTTTAAAAAATCTTTTACATAATATTCGCAACTAATGTATCTTGTTTCCAGTAATCCCAGGTTAAATAAGGTTTAACAGGCTTTTAGAGCTGCTCAAAGAGTCTGCGCCGACATCCAAAGCGTGGACCGTTTTGAATGAGGGCGGAGATCTCGTTTGGTTAAAACTTTTGAAATTAAGGATTTGGACGTCTGATATTTATCGTGTCACAATGTGCTTCGGAAGTAATTCCACATTGGAGATATTCACTGGGGCTACTGGTTCATGGACGCCCGTTGCAGAATGCCCCATTGACATAGTAGACTGTTGGTGGGATGAAGTTCGCGCAGGATTAAATTCCCGAAGGAAAGATCCATATTGTGCTTCCGGTGCCAAGAACCCGGGCACAAGCACCCGTGCTGCTATTCTGAGGTTCCGAACTCAACGAGGTTTGTATCCTGTGTGGTGTTCCGAAATCTGACAGGTAAGGGTTTAATAGTGTCACGGTAGGAGTACGTTATAATCATGGCGGAATAAACCACGGTCGCTAGATTCAAGGTGTTTCAGAGGAGGGGTCCAAGTTCGAACGGGAGTGGACGGTGTACTTAAAAGACGTGTGCTAAGTTTTATGGAAATAAATATTACTCATACATGTATACATATTACGCAGTTACACATACATATCAATAAATAATGTTGACTTATTAATATTAATAATAATTAATGTGCTAAATTGTATAAATATCGGCGTAAATTTATGTGAAATGAATCGATAGTGTAAATGATTCTGTAATAAAGCATTGCCTATACATTTTGTAGGTCCTTGATACGAATATGTATAATATTCATTAATAAATTTACTGTCAATTTGTTGCTCAGTTTTAAAATACTAACGTATTTCAGATATTTTAATAGTCATTTATTTTAGAGATTCACTTGCTTAGGATATTAGGTAGTGAAAAATTGCTTGTTATTTAATTAGCGTGGTAAGGAGTCAGTCAGTTTCCCACCTACCTCTAAAGTTGTCTGCACATTGTCATCTGTACGGAACAGTGGTGGTTTTGTCGTCACTTTACCAGTGTTGTTGGCGGTTGCGGAGCGGGACGTCACGTAAATGTGTGCATTAGTATAATGTTGCTTATAGTAAACAAACGAAAGTATTTAATGGAAGTAATGAAAAACGGCTTTTCTTATTAGAATTGGTCTAAAAAAAATAAAGAAATATATATAACAACTAAACTAACCTAAAATTCTTTTTAGCTTAACCTAACTTAGACTTTTTACACATTTATATATTATATAGTAAAAATACTCGTGTCACATATTCTCCCCTCGCACTGCACCAATTCCAATTTGGTTTATAACTTTTCATAATAATTACAACAACAGTAAAAATCACATTTAACAACGTAAATATAGACGTAAAATATTACATTTTTCGTGAGTGTTTTCCAGGTATATTTTTCTATTTTTTATTTTCTTTTAATGGTTTAGTCTAAATATTTTACTTGATCTCTTGTTTACTTTTGCTTTTTTGTTTATTTGGACTTATAGTTTATAATCAATTTCTTTTTACAAAATAATTACTTGTTATAAAATCTATTAAAAATACCTAAAAGTATCAAATCACAAATAATGTGAATGTTTATGTAAACACCATATATTTTACAGTTTGAACTGAAAATTTTATTATAACGTTATTACTAGATAATATAAAAGTTTTCCATTACTTTTATTTTACAAATCTAACAAACCTCTGAGAATTTATCAAAAGGGCAGCTGCCTTGACATCGGCTTTCGATTTACGTCTACATTTTTACCGTAACCGATACCTCTAAAATACCGACCCTTTTTCATCGTGTATTTGAAACTTTGGTAAAAGGCTTTGTAAACGATTTTAACGTATTTAATCTTGCAAGTGTAGAAAATAATTTTCATAGCAAGAAAAGGTCATGCAATGTGTTATTTCAATTTATGAAAAAATACACCTACACGTTTACTGTCACCTTATTTTCGACAATCTCAAGAAATCAAAATTGATTGGGTACTTCTCGTTGACCTAGAACTATGAGGTTTAGTAAATCATATCGCTTTTTAGTGCAAACTTAAGGAAAAAAATCCGTGCCCGCAGGGGCACACGCGAGGGTAGACCTTGTGTGTAACTCGTTTAAAATATAACTCACTATCTAAGAATAACACATGATGCCGTTGTTTACATCAAAAATTTTCAAGCAAAAAGCGGTTTTTATTTTTTTTCTCGGAAAAGCTATATTTTTTTGGAAATACTTTTGATACTTAAATTTAGAGTAAAAAATAACCTTTCTATTAAAAATATTTGCGAGGAGGGAATGTTTACCAGAAAAAGTTGCCGTGGTTTTACCTACCTTAAATTTTCAAGCTCAAAGTGGTTTTTATTTTTTTTCTCGGAAACGGTACCTTTTACGGAAAAACTTTTGGTACCTAAATTTAGAGTAAAAAATTACCTGTAATTATACTTGTGATGTAAGAATGTTTACCAGAAAAAAGTTATGAATTTTTTTCCAAAAATTTTCGGTTTTTTTACCCCCACCCCTAAGTTATTGCAGTTAGGTTTTCGGTTTATATACCTTAGTTATAGGTGTTCATCAAATACATCATATAACATGAACGCGATTGATCTACTTTGTATAGGGAAAAAGTTATGGTCGAAAAACTGAAATCAGAAAAAGTGAGGCCCTAGCGCCCCCTGTGACCGGATATCTCTGGTTAACGAACTTGACCTTCATTTTTGGATGGTTGATTTTTGTGCAAAGTTTGAAAGCGATCTGAGTGAAACTGCGGCCGCTATCGTGCTGACAAAAGTCGAATCTGGACGCACGCACGCATTTATATATATATATATATATATATATAAACATTTTGACCAATGGTCATTTCGGACTCAGGGGGTCATAAGAAGACCTCCTGTGAAGAAATTTTTCCAAAATTCGAAAGTCGGGTACAAATGAATGGGCAGACCGAATTTTTCGAGGTCTACCCAAAAGGAACACCGTATAATTTTAATTAATTCATTTATAAAATTTCTTATACAGGGTTGAAACTTCAAATAGAAGCTACTAATTCAAATGAGCTTTCATATGAAAAGGCTTTGTGAGGATATTTCAGAGCAAAAATTTTAAACTGTACTATGTGCAATTTGTAAAATACAAATATCAATGACAAAATCGTTTCCCCTTATTTACTTTAAAAGGTAAAATACATCCAATTAGTAAGATATAGTTTTACAAGCTGAACTTCAGCTCCTTTATTTAATTTTTTTGTATATATTGTTATATAATACCTGTAGCACCTAACTCATATGCTGTTATCCCGCGTTTCTCCTCCGCCCGACTTTTATAATAAGTTATTTTTTAATCACTTAAACATTATACAAATCAATAACTTTTAGTTTTATTGATATTATTATAGTTCAAAGCAAGTATTGTGCGCGCATGAACATGAGTCGCGGTAAGAAATTGAGGTTGTAGTCTATAAGGTTTTTTATTTTTCAGTCTGTGTGTGGACCAAGTACAAGGTATTAGGGGAATCTGCTACGATGGTTGCATATGTAAACCTGAATGTACTCAGGGAGCGCATCAATGAATGGACTGATTATATTATATGCCGTTGTATACCTCGTTTAGAGCATAACTTACGTCCAGGGGACTTCGGTAAGTTCTTAAGAGCTTTTGACTGATAGACGTCCTGACCGATACACGTCACAAGGCATGGGTTATTATATTTCATTTGGACCAGATTTAGACGGTCTATATAAGGAAACTGGTTTATGTTTAAAAGTTAGACAATTAACGGACATAAATACGGCTCGACTTGTTTATTTTAGTTATTTTCACAGTATTTTATCTTACGGTATTTTATTATGGGGCAGTGCTGTCGAAATTAATTCTATATTTATTTTACAAAAAAGAGCTGTGCGGGCTATTTATAACTTAAAAGCTAGAGATTCTCTGAGAGATGTTTTTAAAGAAATAGGTATTCTTACAGTCGCTTCCCAATACATATTTAATAACATTTTATATATACGTCAAAATTTAAATAGTTATATAAAAAACAGTGACAGACACGCGATAAATACGAGAAATAAAAACAAACTCGTAACGCCAAAGTTTCGGCTTCAAAAAGTTAATAAATCCTTCATGGGTTTGAGTATACGCATATATAATAAAGTTCCACAAGATATCTTAGACCTTCCATTTCTTAGTTTTAAATCTAAAATCAAAAGTTTATTGTTAAATAAAGCTTATTATAACGTTCAAGAGTTTTTAGTGGATCGAAATATGTGGAACTTAAGTTGTTGAATCATTTGCAGGATTTATATTATATTATAATATACATCACCTATTGTTATATTTCTTTTGAAAAGAGCAACTGTTGAGTTTCTGGCCGGCTCTTCTCAACAGAGCAGCATTCCGAGCCGGTGGTAGCTTGCTTACGGACGGACTACACTGACCTTTTTTTGTATTGTAATAATTGACGATTCAAAAGTGCGTGTAAATGCCTACTTGAATAAAGATATTTTGAATTTGAATTTGAATTTGATTAGCGTGACCACCTAGGCCACTGTTAGCCGGGCCGTTATGATCCCATCAAAGCCTCTGTGTCGATAAGTCTTTCAGAATTTTCTTTGACATCATTTATTAATATAATATCGTTATTTTTTGTTAATGCATTTATGTTTTTAAATAAGGCTCGAAGAACTTTGGCAATAAAGTTTCACTTAGCTAAACTTCAGCAGAAATATTTTCCTTATAAATAAATTTATTTCACTTCGATCTACTAACTCTTTAAAAAATGAAAAGTCTCCTTATTAAAATAAAGAATATTTAACTCAAACGATCTTAGAACTTCGAACAAGTGGACTATATTAAAGAAGTCATTCACTTTGATCGCCCGGTCTTGCGATTTTAAGAACCTTTTCTAAGTAGTCTCAATAAATTACAATCTCATAATACCAAAGTTTAATTACGATGAGTTACGGTTTAATTAAATATAATTGTATAATAGTAGCAAGTAACGAAATTTAAGTTTTAATTCTATATGATTCTTAATACTAGATTATGATGTTTAACTATTTTCCGATTGTTTATGTATAAAATCTTTATGTATCACCTTGTATTTCTCGAAAATGTTATAAATACTTATAAAGTAAAGTAAAGATAGGCTAAGATTGACGGAAAATATTAGATAGACTATGTTACACTCGAGGATTATGAACCCTATTACTCTAATATGTATATATACTCTATGTATTACTCTAGGATATATACATATATAACGAAGTTAGATCGGGCCCATCACTATCAGGACGGTCCGACATGACGGTAGTCTTGAAATAATAGTCTCAACGCGTAGTACAATAGTCTGTTTAATCAATTCACAACACAGATTACAGGAATATCACACGATTGAATTGATACACTTCGATTATGATTAAAAATGCGGTGAATGGAACGAACTCCCTTCGGCGGTATTTCCAGATCGGTACGACATGGGTACCTTCAAAAAAGGCGTTTATTCCTACCTACAAGGCCGGCAATACTCTTGTAAATCCTCGGATGTTGCAAGAGTTCATGGGCGGCGGTGATCACGTCCATCCGTGACCCGCCAGCTCGTTTGCCCTCTTCTTACATAAAGAATTCGAAGCAATGTGGCGACTTAAAAAAATCAACCGTCACCTCTCGTGTTCCGTCAAAAACTGGTTCCACCATCCAAGTCACTCATTTTAGTAAAGTCAGCTGTCAGCTGACACTGACAACTGTCCATCGATTGTCATGTCACCACGATGCATCGACTACACCCAAGCATACTGCTTGACATTTCCAAGAAGTTTTGATTACTGCCTCACTGTCCCATCAATAATGTGTGAAACCTTAAATAGTGCCCGAATACTAACGCAACGACATATATATATATATATATGTATATATGTGTATTTATATATATATATATATATATATATATATATATATATATATATATACATATATATATATGTATATATATATGTATATATATATATATAAACTATAGTAATATGTTTTGAAAATAATATTGAAATAAAATCATATGAAGTATATTGGGACTAGTTTTAGTTTACATTATTTTGAAGTAAAACATATATTCCTTCGGTCTTGGAGAATGCTATTACTTTAATAACCTCGACCATTTTAAAGCAAGAAAGCAAGTTGTGCCAATCAAACTAATACTTTGCGCTCGGCTGGAAATCAACATATTAGAATTAGACAACTTTAATCAAAGACGGTCAGTTCCTGAAGAATCGATATATTGAATTAGAAATTGAATTTTATCCTTTCCTAAATGGTCTTGATTGTCACAGGATGGACTGTTTCAGCATTTTATGTAGTTTGATTTTACGATAATGTAATCCCATATTAATAAATATATTCAGGTAGCAAAACATATGTTCCATCTATAAAGTTTAAAACAAGGGAATTAACTAGCATTATCTGTATCGTAAGTGGAAGGAAATGTTAAGTACAATATACTACAATATAAGGGCTGTGTAATGCGGCATTGACTTGGCGGCATATTACTTTCATATGCTGAAGTCTTTCATATTAAGTTCATAGTCAATGTACGACCAAAATTTTTTACTGTCTTAAACAGTAATATAGGGTTGCAATTGAATACTTTCTGAATTTTAATCCGACCAGTAGTCTCTAGCTTCCAATGACTATAGCTTTGTATTTATCAGGATTAACAGAAATATCAAATTTGGATGACCATAAACTCACTTGATTTAGGTTGCGATTAATGTTAATAATAGTATTTCAAAGATCATTCACCTTAGTTTACAAATGCAGCTAAAATTCTTCATCGTATTAGTGAAACGAACAGTGGAATTCGAAAACTTGAATGTTGTAACTAATAAACAAAACATAATGGGAGAAATTATTCCAACTTGTAGCAAAGCAGTAAATGTGTTGGTCTGTTCAGAAAATAAGTAGACCTCCCACATTGGTATGAACGTACCGGCATTTAGCTATTCGTATCACTTGATTGCACTGATTAATTGTGTGCTTGTAAATTAATCAATACTGCGCAATCTTTTTTAATAACTCTAAACGATTTTATTTAATCATAGCAGACTAAAGACTAAAGCCAATAAAATAGGAAAGTAGGAAGGTGTTTTAATTTAACTTGGTGTACTGGTGTGTAAAGGTCAAGTAAAAACAGAGAGTTGCGATAGGAGTCGCGAATTGATGATGCTACAATCATGACATACATACCAATGATATATGCTGCTTTTGCGGTGACTGGTTGTGTAGCAGGCCGATTTAATTTTTTTTTTTTATTTTTAAATTTTTTTCATTTTCGTTGTCTGAAATCTTTGGGCTTGACTTGCGATTTATTGCGCCGGTTCTAGTTGTTCCAAAATAGCTTTTAAGATTGAGGTTTATGAAACAGTGATCACAATATAAAAAAATATATCCGGCTGAGTTTGTTGTGTGGTTCTTCTCAAACCAGGACGCGTTTGGAACCCTCATAGATTTAACATTAAGTTGGAAAGTGCTTTCATAGATTGGCTTATTACGATAAATCATACATATCGAAATAAGCCCTCCTGACACTTTCTTTTTGATGTACACAAGTGATCACTGATAATGATTCAAAGTGGAAAATATATAAATATAAACATCCTTCCTTTAATGATCTAAGTTTATATGTGAAATAATACCAATTTTCTAAACCGTAAGTTTTTTTATGCGATTTCGTGTCGCGAAAGTTGTTCAAAAATTATTTTCTATTTAATTCAGGGGCTCCGGTAATTATGAGATCTATCCATATGTTCTCACAGTCTAAACTGCGATGAGTTGCCGTTAGTGAGAGAATTGAAAAGTTAACTGACTCAATGATAGATCGACGTCTAAGATATGGTAAGACAAATTTTAGGAGATTAGTTTTAAAGTCTAAAATTAGTTTTAAAGTCTAAATATTATCTAGGACTATTTCTTAATCTGTAAAATAATCTGTCAAGGGAGGACTATATATTATCTCCAGGAGTATCGTACCGTAACATCTTTAAACTCTAGCTCTAGGAACAGGTACTTATAGGAGGCAGATTATCGAGAGGGAGGCATAAAAATTATTTTATGAGCTATAGCCACTTTGTTCTTTTATATATCCGATCATTCCTTGTTAGCACGAACCCAGATTGTGGATAAAACGTAAGGTAAATTTGTGGTTTTGGACAGCTTTTGGAGATAAGCAACGCATGAATTGCTGTATAGTATGAAAATTTGTACCTCCAGGTCAGTATTGCCGCTTGATACACTTCGGGAATTTAAATAACAAATAATACAAAAGTTACGGTTATCAGAAAATTTTGTTTCTAATGTTTATTTAATAAAATAATCGTTCGTTTGTCATTACAATTAATAAAGGAGCCTCTGGAGTCGTTCATTGATTAAAATGTGTCATCATTAGCGTGTGAAGAGGCATTATCAGATATAATGTATACAAAGACATTTAGAAAAGTTAAATAGAAATTGGATTGACATTACATTAGTCTATGCTTAAACATAAACGTCACACTTTCAGAAAATATTAATCGTTGTCACAGGCAGGTTGCCAGTTGACAGAATTAAGATGATACTATTAAGTATTGTTAAATTAGATTTATATTTATATAATTATAACCTAAACTAACTTTATTTGTCGTAAAGTGTTGATTTATACGTATATGACACATACCAAGAAGTTATTTACATACTTAGTAAAATTATTTCTTCAGACTCATACGCTGAAAGTTCTCACTGACCTTTAAAAATGTTGATCTTCAATCCCAGCAATGGTTGGTGACAAAGATCCTGCTGGTCACCACATGAAGTAGCCAATGGCGCTGTAGTTGGTATAATGTCTTAATACTTGGAGAGCAACCGATCAAGTTCTTCCGCAGTAGCAATTTTCACATAGTTTCGTTCGGGTACCTTGATATCATCTCATCAATAGTCTAGATATTCTTCATATTGAAATGCCGCTGGGCCTTTTAGTAAAGAATTAAGTCACTTTATATCCAGTGCGTTAGCTTCGCATACATATGTTACCTCAACTCTGGTGTTACGATTCCTGAACTGAACAAGTACTGAACTGATATTCAAACTACTTTGGACATCTTGTATATGAAAATGTTTGATGCAATCCTTAGAGATATGTGAGATGCCTAATTTATCTCAGGATATTCTCATTTCTATTAAGATTAGGGCTTTCAGTTGAACATCTGTATTGTTGTCCTCTTTGATGCCGTTAAGAAGCAGAATCTTCTGCACCTGGTTTATATCTAAAACGTTTACCATTTAAGCACAGACATGAGATTGCTGATGCAGCAAATTGCGAATGCTATGTGAAATCAATATAATATAATAATAAAAATTCTATGTAAAATTGGTAAGAAAAGAGTTGTCGCAATTTCAAGGCTTTTATTAAAATCAGTTGTGTTTCGTATACTTAGAGTTTTATTTTTCAAATGCACTGCTTTCGAATAAGCTGTTGGGGTGATGTAAATAAAGCTATAATTGGTAATTAAATGATTACACAGGCACACAAAAAAAAAAAAGTCATGAACCAGAGGGGAGACCCCATTATTCTTAGGTTTTTGGGATCGCTGAAACCGAATATAACAATAAAAACTAATTTTAAATGCCAGTTTTCCCGCTAGCACCCCCTTACTACCTCTTAAGGAGTGAAAATTGAAATTTGTTTAGAGCTGCTCAAAGAGTCTGCGCCGACATCCAAAGCGTGGACCGTTTTGAATGAGGGCGGAGATCTCGTTTGGTTAAAACTTTTGAAATTAAGGATTTGGACGTCTGATATTTATCGTGTCACAATGTGCTTCGGAAGTAATTCCACATTGGAGATATTCACTGGGGCTACTGGTTCATGGACGCCCGTTGCAGAATGCCCCATTGACATAGTAGACTGTTGGTGGGATGAAGTTCGCGCAGGATTAAATTCCCGAAGGAAAGATCCATATTGTGCTTCCGGTGCCAAGAACCCGGGCACAAGCACCCGTGCTGCTATTCTGAGGTTCCGAACTCAACGAGGTTTGTATCCTGTGTGGTGTTCCGAAATCTGACAGGTAAGGGTTTAATAGTGTCACGGTAGGAGTACGTTATAATCATGGCGGAATAAACCACGGTCGCTAGATTCAAGGTGTTTCAGAGGAGGGGTCCAAGTTCGAACGGGAGTGGACGGTGTACTTAAAAGACGTGTGCTAAGTTTTATGGAAATAAATATTACTCATACATGTATACATATTACGCAGTTACACATACATATCAATAAATAATGTTGACTTATTAATATTAATAATAATTAATGTGCTAAATTGTATAAATATCGGCGTAAATTTATGTGAAATGAATCGATAGTGTAAATGATTCTGTAATAAAGCATTGCCTATACATTTTGTAGGTCCTTGATACGAATATGTATAATATTCATTAATAAATTTACTGTCAATTTGTTGCTCAGTTTTAAAATACTAACGTATTTCAGATATTTTAATAGTCATTTATTTTAGAGATTCACTTGCTTAGGATATTAGGTAGTGAAAAATTGCTTGTTATTTAATTAGCGTGGTAAGGAGTCAGTCAGTTTCCCACCTACCTCTAAAGTTGTCTGCACATTGTCATCTGTACGGAACAGTGGTGGTTTTGTCGTCACTTTACCAGTGTTGTTGGCGGTTGCGGAGCGGGACGTCACGTAAATGTGTGCATTAGTATAATGTTGCTTATAGTAAACAAACGAAAGTATTTAATGGAAGTAATGAAAAACGGCTTTTCTTATTAGAATTGGTCTAAAAAAAATAAAGAAATATATATAACAACTAAACTAACCTAAAATTCTTTTTAGCTTAACCTAACTTAGACTTTTTACACATTTATATATTATATAGTAAAAATACTCGTGTCACATATTCTCCCCTCGCACTGCACCAATTCCAATTTGGTTTATAACTTTTCATAATAATTACAACAACAGTAAAAATCACATTTAACAACGTAAATATAGACGTAAAATATTACATTTTTCGTGAGTGTTTTCCAGGTATATTTTTCTATTTTTTATTTTCTTTTAATGGTTTAGTCTAAATATTTTACTTGATCTCTTGTTTACTTTTGCTTTTTTGTTTATTTGGACTTATAGTTTATAATCAATTTCTTTTTACAAAATAATTACTTGTTATAAAATCTATTAAAAATACCTAAAAGTATCAAATCACAAATAATGTGAATGTTTATGTAAACACCATATATTTTACAGTTTGAACTGAAAATTTTATTATAACGTTATTACTAGATAATATAAAAGTTTTCCATTACTTTTATTTTACAAATCTAACAAACCTCTGAGAATTTATCAAAAGGGCAGCTGCCTTGACATCGGCTTTCGATTTACGTCTACATTTTTACCGTAACCGATACCTCTAAAATACCGACCCTTTTTCATCGTGTATTTGAAACTTTGGTAAAAGGCTTTGTAAACGATTTTAACGTATTTAATCTTGCAAGTGTAGAAAATAATTTTCATAGCAAGAAAAGGTCATGCAATGTGTTATTTCAATTTATGAAAAAATACACCTACACGTTTACTGTCACCTTATTTTCGACAATCTCAAGAAATCAAAATTGATTGGGTACTTCTCGTTGACCTAGAACTATGAGGTTTAGTAAATCATATCGCTTTTTAGTGCAAACTTAAGGAAAAAAATCCGTGCCCGCAGGGGCACACGCGAGGGTAGACCTTGTGTGTAACTCGTTTAAAATATAACTCACTATCTAAGAATAACACATGATGCCGTTGTTTACATCAAAAATTTTCAAGCAAAAAGCGGTTTTTATTTTTTTTCTCGGAAAAGCTATATTTTTTTGGAAATACTTTTGATACTTAAATTTAGAGTAAAAAATAACCTTTCTATTAAAAATATTTGCGAGGAGGGAATGTTTACCAGAAAAAGTTGCCGTGGTTTTACCTACCTTAAATTTTCAAGCTCAAAGTGGTTTTTATTTTTTTTCTCGGAAACGGTACCTTTTACGGAAAAACTTTTGGTACCTAAATTTAGAGTAAAAAATTACCTGTAATTATACTTGTGATGTAAGAATGTTTACCAGAAAAAAGTTATGAATTTTTTTCCAAAAATTTTCGGTTTTTTTACCCCCACCCCTAAGTTATTGCAGTTAGGTTTTCGGTTTATATACCTTAGTTATAGGTGTTCATCAAATACATCATATAACATGAACGCGATTGATCTACTTTGTATAGGGAAAAAGTTATGGTCGAAAAACTGAAATCAGAAAAAGTGAGGCCCTAGCGCCCCCTGTGACCGGATATCTCTGGTTAACGAACTTGACCTTCATTTTTGGATGGTTGATTTTTGTGCAAAGTTTGAAAGCGATCTGAGTGAAACTGCGGCCGCTATCGTGCTGACAAAAGTCGAATCTGGACGCACGCACGCATTTATATATATATATATATATATATATAAACATTTTGACCAATGGTCATTTCGGACTCAGGGGGTCATAAGAAGACCTCCTGTGAAGAAATTTTTCCAAAATTCGAAAGTCGGGTACAAATGAATGGGCAGACCGAATTTTTCGAGGTCTACCCAAAAGGAACACCGTATAATTTTAATTAATTCATTTATAAAATTTCTTATACAGGGTTGAAACTTCAAATAGAAGCTACTAATTCAAATGAGCTTTCATATGAAAAGGCTTTGTGAGGATATTTCAGAGCAAAAATTTTAAACTGTACTATGTGCAATTTGTAAAATACAAATATCAATGACAAAATCGTTTCCCCTTATTTACTTTAAAAGGTAAAATACATCCAATTAGTAAGATATAGTTTTACAAGCTGAACTTCAGCTCCTTTATTTAATTTTTTTGTATATATTGTTATATAATACCTGTAGCACCTAACTCATATGCTGTTATCCCGCGTTTCTCCTCCGCCCGACTTTTATAATAAGTTATTTTTTAATCACTTAAACATTATACAAATCAATAACTTTTAGTTTTATTGATATTATTATAGTTCAAAGCAAGTATTGTGCGCGCATGAACATGAGTCGCGGTAAGAAATTGAGGTTGTAGTCTATAAGGTTTTTTATTTTTCAGTCTGTGTGTGGACCAAGTACAAGGTATTAGGGGAATCTGCTACGATGGTTGCATATGTAAACCTGAATGTACTCAGGGAGCGCATCAATGAATGGACTGATTATATTATATGCCGTTGTATACCTCGTTTAGAGCATAACTTACGTCCAGGGGACTTCGGTAAGTTCTTAAGAGCTTTTGACTGATAGACGTCCTGACCGATACACGTCACAAGGCATGGGTTATTATATTTCATTTGGACCAGATTTAGACGGTCTATATAAGGAAACTGGTTTATGTTTCCGATTAGCGTGACCACCTAGGCCACTGTTAGCCGGGCCGTTATGATCCCATCAAAGCCTCTGTGTCGATAAGTCTTTCAGAATTTTCTTTGACATCATTTATTAATATAATATCGTTATTTTTTGTTAATGCATTTATGTTTTTAAATAAGGCTCGAAGAACTTTGGCAATAAAGTTTCACTTAGCTAAACTTCAGCAGAAATATTTTCCTTATAAATAAATTTATTTCACTTCGATCTACTAACTCTTTAAAAAATGAAAAGTCTCCTTATTAAAATAAAGAATATTTAACTCAAACGATCTTAGAACTTCGAACAAGTGGACTATATTAAAGAAGTCATTCACTTTGATCGCCCGGTCTTGCGATTTTAAGAACCTTTTCTAAGTAGTCTCAATAAATTACAATCTCATAATACCAAAGTTTAATTACGATGAGTTACGGTTTAATTAAATATAATTGTATAATAGTAGCAAGTAACGAAATTTAAGTTTTAATTCTATATGATTCTTAATACTAGATTATGATGTTTAACTATTTTCCGATTGTTTATGTATAAAATCTTTATGTATCACCTTGTATTTCTCGAAAATGTTATAAATACTTATAAAGTAAAGTAAAGATAGGCTAAGATTGACGGAAAATATTAGATAGACTATGTTACACTCGAGGATTATGAACCCTATTACTCTAATATGTATATATACTCTATGTATTACTCTAGGATATATACATATATAACGAAGTTAGATCGGGCCCATCACTATCAGGACGGTCCGACATGACGGTAGTCTTGAAATAATAGTCTCAACGCGTAGTACAATAGTCTGTTTAATCAATTCACAACACAGATTACAGGAATATCACACGATTGAATTGATACACTTCGATTATGATTAAAAATGCGGTGAATGGAACGAACTCCCTTCGGCGGTATTTCCAGATCGGTACGACATGGGTACCTTCAAAAAAGGCGTTTATTCCTACCTACAAGGCCGGCAATACTCTTGTAAATCCTCGGATGTTGCAAGAGTTCATGGGCGGCGGTGATCACGTCCATCCGTGACCCGCCAGCTCGTTTGCCCTCTTCTTACATAAAGAATTCGAAGCAATGTGGCGACTTAAAAAAATCAACCGTCACCTCTCGTGTTCCGTCAAAAACTGGTTCCACCATCCAAGTCACTCATTTTAGTAAAGTCAGCTGTCAGCTGACACTGACAACTGTCCATCGATTGTCATGTCACCACGATGCATCGACTACACCCAAGCATACTGCTTGACATTTCCAAGAAGTTTTGATTACTGCCTCACTGTCCCATCAATAATGCGTGAAACCTTAAATAGTGCCCGAATACTAACGCAACGACATATATATATATATATATGTATATATGTGTATTTATATATATATATATATATATATATATATATATATACATATATATATATGTATATATATATATATAAACTATAGTAATATGTTTTGAAAATAATATTGAAATAAAATCATATGAAGTATATTGGGACTAGTTTTAGTTTACATTATTTTGAAGTAAAACATATATTCCTTCGGTCTTGGAGAATGCTATTACTTTAATAACCTCGACCATTTTAAAGCAAGAAAGCAAGTTGTGCCAATCAAACTAATACTTTGCGCTCGGCTGGAAATCAACATATTAGAATTAGACAACTTTAATCAAAGACGGTCAGTTCCTGAAGAATCGATATATTGAATTAGAAATTGAATTTTATCCTTTCCTAAATGGTCTTGATTGTCACAGGATGGACTGTTTCAGCATTTTATGTAGTTTGATTTTACGATAATGTAATCCCATATTAATAAATATATTCAGGTAGCAAAACATATGTTCCATCTATAAAGTTTAAAACAAGGGAATTAACTAGCATTATCTGTATCGTAAGTGGAAGGAAATGTTAAGTACAATATACTACAATATAAGGGCTGTGTAATGCGGCATTGACTTGGCGGCATATTACTTTCATATGCTGAAGTCTTTCATATTAAGTTCATAGTCAATGTACGACCAAAATTTTTTACTGTCTTAAACAGTAATATAGGGTTGCAATTGAATACTTTCTGAATTTTAATCCGACCAGTAGTCTCTAGCTTCCAATGACTATAGCTTTGTATTTATCAGGATTAACAGAAATATCAAATTTGGATGACCATAAACTCACTTGATTTAGGTTGCGATTAATGTTAATAATAGTATTTCAAAGATCATTCACCTTAGTTTACAAATGCAGCTAAAATTCTTCATCGTATTAGTGAAACGAACAGTGGAATTCGAAAACTTGAATGTTGTAACTAATAAACAAAACATAATGGGAGAAATTATTCCAACTTGTAGCAAAGCAGTAAATGTGTTGGTCTGTTCAGAAAATAAGTAGACCTCCCACATTGGTATGAACGTACCGGCATTTAGCTATTCGTATCACTTGATTGCACTGATTAATTGTGTGCTTGTAAATTAATCAATACTGCGCAATCTTTTTTAATAACTCTAAACGATTTTATTTAATCATAGCAGACTAAAGACTAAAGCCAATAAAATACTGTGTAGGAAGGTGTTTTAATTTAACTTGGTGTACTGGTGTGTAAAGGTCAAGTAAAAACAGAGAGTTGCGATAGGAGTCGCGAATTGATGATGCTACAATCATGACATACATACCAATGATATATGCTGCTTTTGCGGTGACTGGTTGTGTAGCAGGCCGATTTAATTTTTTTTTTTTTATTTTTAAATTTTTTTCATTTTCGTTGTCTGAAATCTTTGGGCTTGACTTGCGATTTATTGCGCCGGTTCTAGTTGTTCCAAAATAGCTTTTAAGATTGAGGTTTATGAAACAGTGATCACAATATAAAAAAATATATCCGGCTGAGTTTGTTGTGTGGTTCTTCTCAAACCAGGACGCGTTTGGAACCCTCATAGATTTAACATTAAGTTGGAAAGTGCTTTCATAGATTGGCTTATTACGATAAATCATACATATCGAAATAAGCCCTCCTGACACTTTCTTTTTGATGTACACAAGTGATCACTGATAATGATTCAAAGTGGAAAATATATAAATATAAACATCCTTCCTTTAATGATCTAAGTTTATATGTGAAATAATACCAATTTTCTAAACCGTAAGTTTTTTTATGCGATTTCGTGTCGCGAAAGTTGTTCAAAAATTATTTTCTATTTAATTCAGGGGCTCCGGTAATTATGAGATCTATCCATATGTTCTCACAGTCTAAACTGCGATGAGTTGCCGTTAGTGAGAGAATTGAAAAGTTAACTGACTCAATGATAGATCGACGTCTAAGATATGGTAAGACAAATTTTAGGAGATTAGTTTTAAAGTCTAAAATTAGTTTTAAAGTCTAAATATTATCTAGGACTATTTCTTAATCTGTAAAATAATCTGTCAAGGGAGGACTATATATTATCTCCAGGAGTATCGTACCGTAACATCTTTAAACTCTAGCTCTAGGAACAGGTACTTATAGGAGGCAGATTATCGAGAGGGAGGCATAAAAATTATTTTATGAGCTATAGCCACTTTGTTCTTTTATATATCCGATCATTCCTTGTTAGCACGAACCCAGATTGTGGATAAAACGTAAGGTAAATTTGTGGTTTTGGACAGCTTTTGGAGATAAGCAACGCATGAATTGCTGTATAGTATGAAAATTTGTACCTCCAGGTCAGTATTGCCGCTTGATACACTTCGGGAATTTAAATAACAAATAATACAAAAGTTACGGTTATCAGAAAATTTTGTTTCTAATGTTTATTTAATAAAATAATCGTTCGTTTGTCATTACAATTAATAAAGGAGCCTCTGGAGTCGTTCATTGATTAAAATGTGTCATCATTAGCGTGTGAAGAGGCATTATCAGATATAATGTATACAAAGACATTTAGAAAAGTTAAATAGAAATTGGATTGACATTACATTAGTCTATGCTTAAACATAAACGTCACACTTTCAGAAAATATTAATCGTTGTCACAGGCAGGTTGCCAGTTGACAGAATTAAGATGATACTTGATGATTAAGTATTGTTAAATTAGATTTATATTTATATAATTATAACCTAACTAACTTTATTTGTCGTAAAGTGTTGATTTATACGTATATGACACATACCAAGAAGTTATTTACATACTTAGTAAAATTATTTCTTCAGACTCATACGCTGAAAGTTCTCACTGACCTTTAAAAATGTTGATCTTCAATCCCAGCAATGGTTGGTGACAAAGATCCTGCTGGTCACCACATGAAGTAGCCAATGGCGCTGTAGTTGGTATAATGTCTTAATACTTGGAGAGCAACCGATCAAGTTCTTCCGCAGTAGCAATTTTCACATAGTTTCGTTCGGGTACCTTGATATCATCTCATCAATAGTCTAGATATTCTTCATATTGAAATGCCGCTGGGCCTTTTAGTAAAGAATTAAGTCACTTTATATCCAGTGCGTTAGCTTCGCATACATATGTTACCTCAACTCTGGTGTTACGATTCCTGAACTGAACAAGTACTGAACTGATATTCAAACTACTTTGGACATCTTGTATATGAAAATGTTTGATGCAATCCTTAGAGATATGTGAGATGCCTAATTTATCTCAGGATATTCTCATTTCTATTAAGATTAGGGCTTTCAGTTGAACATCTGTATTGTTGTCCTCTTTGATGCCGTTAAGAAGCAGAATCTTCTGCACCTGGTTTATATCTAAAACGTTTACCATTTAAGCACAGACATGAGATTGCTGATGCAGCAAATTGCGAATGCTATGTGAAATCAATATAATATAATAATAAAAATTCTATGTAAAATTGGTAAGAAAAGAGTTGTCGCAATTTCAAGGCTTTTATTAAAATCAGTTGTGTTTCGTATACTTAGAGTTTTATTTTTCAAATGCACTGCTTTCGAATAAGCTATTGGGGTGATGTAAATAAAGCTATAATTGGTATTATAACATTAATATTGTGGTAATAAATTGAATATTAAGAATCTAACAAATATTTACGACAAAATTACTATGTTAATATATTAAATCAATAGAGCATCAAAAACATTTGGTCACTATTTTAACACCTAGCCACGAAAAATTTAAGTACTGATGAAAACAAAATAATTTTATTTTATCACTTTACCTAGCCAGCATTTTATGTTATCTTATTCTTGAAACCTAATAATTATTCAATTTAAGTTTAAAGTATTAGATTAGAAAATATAGAACGACACGAAACGACAACGAATTTTAGCAAACTATATTTATATTAAAGATCACTCTAAGTATTACATAAAAGCCACGTCAGTAAGTTCCATACGAGGAGGTCGTTATTGAGAAATAGGAAAGGAATGAAATTTCTAACATCGTTCAAGCGCTCTAGGAATCGGTAGTCCAATCAAGCGAAGAACATTACTTCATTTATTACTCTACTGCACTTAAAATATTTCTGTCTTCTGTGTAGATAACAGCCTCTGAAAATGGCTAGTTTTATGCATTATTTAAAGTTCAGAATATCATTTTATGGCTATAAAATGATATTCACATAATACACTGTAGCTAGCAACAAAATATAGATTTCTTCCTTTCAATATTGCAGCTTAGGATCTTTGCATTACCATCTTATACTTCTTATTGCTATGACTTACCGTTTTTATATGGAAAACTTATTTGAAGTGATGAGGACTTCCCCCCATTGGGGGTGCTCCTTACATTACAGTGCTTCTTACGATCCCTAAATATAGGTGATTATAAAAGTTCCGTATTCTTTCAATATTGGGCATCAATCCAAAAACGGCGGCTGCAGCGTTTTTAAGCTTCAGGATGACATGTGAGAAAGTTGTTTCGGAAATTCATTCCCCGCTATATTAAGACCCAGATATTTTATCACGGTCTAGGATCTCACCACCGTAATCCTTAGCAAGATACGTGCCCTTCGGGGTCACTCTGACCTAATTTATAAAAGAGGACCACCGCCGTTGTTCATATAAAATCTCGATTTGCTCAAAGGATAAAAACGTTTGGACCACTGTGATACAAAACCCGAATAATACATATGTATTTAGGTATTTTGCGGATTCAACTGATCAATGACCTCTACTCAATGAACTCGAGATTCGTAACTATGGAGTTACTTTAATTCAAAAATCAATTTAAAAATAGCTTTCAATGTTTATTGAATTCACATGACTTACTTTTTAAAGACTCTTTAAAACATTTTAAAACATATTACAGAGGAATTATTCATCTATGTATTTCAAGATTAAATCTCAAATCATATCTTTAGGGACTCCAAGTTATTAAGAACAACAATGTTATTAAATTAATTATGATTAAATATAACAACCTTATTCTCCAAAGTTAGGTCTGTACTATATACTTAATATTAACAGTACATGCCATGGAGTAAGGTCTGCGTCGTTTGTGTGTCGGTAATAACTGTCATGAGTATCGTAAGATATTTACAATATAAATCATAGTTTATCGTTACAACTTGTGGTATAGCTATATTAAGCTTAATATGATTACAGTTTGAGATATAATAATGTGGAATGACAATGAAGATTTACCATGGAACTGTTCTTATAATGTCAGAGTATATTGTTTTAGTGGTCAATATTCTTAAAGTATTAGAAATAGCTTTTTTAACTTAAGGTAAATACCAATCCATCCATCAATCAATCATCAATCCATACTATAGACTAATTTGTTTAATGCAAAAAGTAGGTAATTTCTCTAAAGTCCTCGAGGAGGGACGGTTAGACGAGGGTAATATTAACATTATAAATCAATTTTCAGATATTCAATATAGATCATAGAAGTACATTTTCTAAACATTTTTATAGATCTTATAAGGCACAAAAATGTATTATTATTGTATTAATAAAACATTAAGTTTTAATTAAAATTATATTTAATTATTAGTTCTCTCCCTCTCATTTTTTTTTTATTTATTTATATATTTTCCACTATAAATCCATACCATAAATACACACACCAACTAAAAATAAGGCTACGAGGGTTCCAAATGCTCCCTGGTCTGAGAAGAACCACACAACAAACCACACAACATTATATGATATATTATTTACGATATAACATAGCTGAAAAGATCTATGTATCTTAACGTTAGATATGGTATAACAGAGCGTTAGCTCAATGTACAGTATAACAATTTATTAAAAAAAAATGAAAATACTAAACTCGGAACAAATAAAACGAAATTGGCATAAAGTTGCCTCTCACAATCTAGGCATAAAATTTTCGGACTTATTGGGTAACTTTTTATTAAACATTTTTAATATTATGATTTATATTAAGAAGGATTTGGAGCTGTCAATAAATACTTTATGGGCCTAAAAATGTAAAATGTTTAAATACTTTTAAATTTTTTGAGGACATAATAAGAGCAAAGGAACTTATGGCTTCATATTGAATAGATTTTTCTCGAAGCAATTCGGGCCATTTTCAAACCACTGTAACTTCTTTGTAGAAAAACTAGCAAGTACAAAAAAATGCAGTACTTTAACACTGATTAACTAATACATCGATCATAAAAATAGAAATTTGATATATTTGATGAAAGAACGCAGTCGACGAAATAACTTCAAAACGAAATAAGCAGCAAATGTTTTTCTATTGATTTATTTCATTTGAACAGACAGTGCCTGATCTAAATAGTAATCAATCCATAATCTTAGGTAGCTCACGTAAATTATGTAAAATAGATCTAGACTCTGTTCCTCCTGTCATGCTCGGTACTTTGATCATACAGTTCTCACCAACGGTAAAGAACCTCGGTATCTATATGGACTCAACATTTGCCTGGTCTACACAAGTTAACGAAGTAAGTCGTTCGGTCTTTGAAGTTTTGCGTTCCCTGTACCGTTTTAAGAATTTCTTACCTACCACTTCAAAAAAGTATCTTATGGAAACCCCTGTTCTTCCCATTATTGATTATGCGAATGTGTGTTACTCAGACTTAACTGAAAATCTTCTCAATAAGCTAGATCTTCTCATCAACTACTCAATACGTTTCATTTTCTGTTTACGCAAAGAACAATGGCAGCTTTCCATACATCATTTTACCTGACATTTTTTGGAAGCGTCTAAATATAAAAAAATATTTAAACGATAGGGGTAACATTGCACAAGCTCAATCAGAAACAAATATTTTTTTAGAAAGCCACAAAAAAAAGATATTTCAGTTTTTGTTTAACAATAATTTGAGGTTACCTGTCAATATTAGTTGTCACTGATTGCAGGTACAATCTATACAAATATTAAAAAATGCGTAAGAGATTTCTCAAATGATGTTTTTAATATTAGTTATTAGTTTAGTAAAGGGTTAGAATAAGTCTTGACTTTTTCGCGATTGATTGATTTTATCGCGTTTATTAACGCGAATATATATTTGCAATGAATAATATTTGGCTAAATATAAGAAAACCGATCTTTCTTCTTTGCAAATGTGTCAGATAGCTATCTCTATTTACTAAGCTTCAACCACTAACATTCCAATACTGGGCATAGGCCTCTTTCACCAGATAGGAAAAGAATCGCAGCTTAATCAGCCGATGGTCCAATGCGTGCTAGCAAATTACCTACTATCGAACCCTCGAACACCATCGTGTAGGCAGCGCCAATCGACAAGCGCATCGCTATTCTATAGCGATCATATAGTATAGTATACAGAAGAAAAAAAATATTTTGTTTAGAAAAATGTAGTTGCACATTTATTTAGATAAGGATAATATAGGACAGACATGTATAAAAGTATAAATAAAGAAAAATAAAAAATGAATACAGGTATTTATGGTAAAAATAAAACAAGATGGTATTTTAATTACATAATATTTTAAACACTGCATATTAATATTATTGCAGCCAGGAAAGAGGCAATGGTTACAAGTATTGGCGGCTCTCCTGTAATCTGGTAATGCTATAGTTCCATACTCTGTATTCTGAATGCCTGATAGCCTGACAATTTCTTGCTCATGCGGATCTTCATGAGATTGGTGGTCCTCCAAAGATATGCCAACTTTGGCATTGAGATATACTCCACAACAGTAGGCTCGTTAGGTGGCTCAGTATGTGAGGCATCATCATCCCCATGTTGAATGGCTTCTTCAACTCTTAATTCATTACGGCGATTCATATATAGGACCTCTCTTTTGATTCGCAACCAAGAGGCATAGCATACATTGTCTGAAGTTGTTACCTGGCAGAAATATAAGAAATCTTTCTGATTTTAGCATATAAAACACAAATATCTAGGATTAATGTTAGTCAGGGTAATTTAAACTTATAATATAAATGTATTTATGTAAGTTTCACAATCTAAATAATTGTAAAAAGATTAGATATTAAAATAAATAAAATCAAACAAACATTTTAAAAGAATAAAACCTATAAGTTCAATGTGTGTAGAATACATAAAAATAATAGCATAAAACAGAACTTAAACTAAGATGTACACACCTGTCGTGGTTCCTTACGGCATTTAATTATTTCTATCATCTGCCGTTGTAGTTCAGAGGGATTATCTGTTAATATTTTCTCATTTTGCCTTTGTATGAGGGAACATCCGCATAAAATACAAACATTGGTATGACCACGCTGACTTGGTGTCGGTCCAGCTTGTGGTTCATTACCAGTATTCTGTTGGAGATTCTGATTTACTGCATCTATTAAGTTTCCAACATGCTTCGCAAACATAATCCTCATCAGTTATCTGAAAGTAATTTGTAATAAGAATTAACGCATTATAACAAACTATGTTTGAAAGTATAGATAACGAGTTAATTTAATATAATTTAGAGATAAACACGGGCAATAGCGTTTTTAAGAACTTACGATTTGTGGATAAATCCAGTTGCAGAGCATCGTACACACTTATGTTTTGTTCTAAAATCCGATATCGGCGAGGAGTATTCACGGAAATATTAAAATTCACGCACAATATGTGCTTGCGCTTGCTATCCATGATAAAAGAACACACAGAACAGAAAGACACAATCGAAATCCGTTAAGGCGTCCGAGAATTAATAGTTACACAGAAGTCGCGATGACAGCTTAAACGGTAAAACTAAATAGACCACGCAAAGCTAGTTAAAATGGCTTTCAATAGTGTCAAAGTCAGTCAAACTATTAGTCAGTTGTCAGTCATTTAAATTGCCCTGTAATAATATATTTGATTAATCTTATAGTTAAATACATACAACAAACGCAATTATTGAGTTTCTTTATTATGTAGCAATTACAACAAAGAAAAATTAATATTGCTATTTATCATTTTAAATAGTTTTTATTTTTTAATTGTATTAAACCGGAAATACACAAGAAACAGCTTATTAAATAAAAGTTTTTTTCGTGGCTTTCCCACGTAAATCTAAGACCGTGTAAAAAACGACTAAATAATACAATTAAGTTTCGCCTTTGTCTTGTTTTTAGACGCTTCATAAAAGGTTCAGGTAAAAAATTGCCATTGTTCTTTGACCATATCTCCTCTTATCGTCGCCTGCTTAAATGGCTCCCTATTCGTGAACGTAGACAGTTTCATATGCTTAATTCACTTTACTCTATATTAGTCAATCCTCTCTCCCCTGATGACTTAAAAAACAATTTTCATTATCTCTGTGATTCATACGAGGGGTGCCTATGTTCTCCTAATTCTCTTCGTTCAGCTTTTCCTCTTCACCGTTCTGGTTTTGTATCCCATTCTTTCACACTTCAATGTGTTACACTTTGGAATTTTATACCCAATGATGTCAAGAAATCTAGCACAAAGCTTATGTTTAAAAGAAGAGTCTACAGACACTTTAGTGAGAAACTTTTATATTAGTGTTTGATACTAATATTTTTTTATTTTATTTTACTTTTTTCTTATTAATAGTGCTGTCCTTTATATTATCTATATTTATTTTTGTATCTCTCAATAATTGTTATGTATTAATGTGTATAGTCTTTTCCTCAAATTTATATAATAATAATTAATACTCTAGAATATATTATTGTACCGTCTTTTAAGGTCTCTGCACATTCCCAAGGTTGACTGATATAGAATGCTATTTAGCATTAAGTCCGCCCATTGTAAAAATTTTGTTTTTTTTAGCAATAAAGAGTAAATAAATAAATAATCTAAATAATTTAGCAGATGCAGCAGCAGTACGGTATAATAATGCCATTAAATTTTATACATGGTAAGATTCACCACTCCACTCTTGATACCATACCGGTACTCCCAATAACAATAACTAGCGATTTCATAGAGTTTCCTTTGAGACCAACCTACTTACTCCATTTGCTAATTGACCCAAGTCATTGTTAATACCGGTAATAAAAGTAAAAAGATTTTCAAGACGTGAATGGTGATAAATTTGAATATCATCTGCATATATGTGATAAAGAGAGGAGATATATTGAGTGATGTAATTAATGAAAATGCTAAATAGTGTGACATCACACCAGGATGAAAACAATTTATCAGTTTATTATATTTATAAATATTATAAATATAAATAGCCTGACCTGTTATTACATGACTTGTCAAAACAAAGGAGCAGAAACGGTGGTACAGATATATATAAGAAAGAATCTATCTTAATATCTTCGCAGTTATGTGACAGTAAGTTCTTCAGTAACAATTAAAATTATTTGTAATGAAGAATTTTTATTCAACAAAAATTTTGACTTTGTTTATAATTGCGAAAATAAAATAAAATTGCATGATAATGTAAACAAATGAAGAAATATAGACGGTAGCATCATTAGCTTTTCTTTGATATAATTCACGCTCGAGTAAGCACGTGTAGACGACGATGTGTTGCTTCTCACAGGTTTTCAAGAAACACGCTCACCTCGTTTAACTTTTGTTATTGTTATTTTTTGTGATTTTTCATGTTTATATAAAAAAAAAATATGTGTTATAAAGTGAATTTTAATTATTTATTTAAGATAAACTAAGATTACATGAAATTACTATACTTACTATTTAATATTACTTAAGAAATAGCACGACCATTAGCACTTTTGATTATGATTTTGACTTGTTTAAAGTTTTATACAGCTGTTATCGATATGATTTTAACCGTGTCGGCGGGTGAAATAAATATATTTTAGTAATGTAAATGCAAAATATTTTACTATCATGGGATGGTATGTTGACAGCTCTTATTTGAGATTATACCCATATAATGCACATACAACTGTTACAGTTAATAGTGCTATAATTACGTTTATCGGACTACAATATAGTTATCTCACTCCGCGTGCAGGGTTGTGATAGACGTATAAGTTAAAGAATATTAAATTAAATATCAATAACATGTCTTAAGTTTATTATTAATCATAAAAGATCTTTATAGAATAATATATCAATACATAAACCTAAATTAATATGTATGTATGTATAACCTCTTAGATTAACTGACGGCGACATTCCGCTTACAACATGTTAGCTAATTGCGTCTACCGCGGTGTACCCACCACATTGTAATATCACAATAATTTGATTATTAATAAAGTAGCCTCCAAATCGATAGTACATATTTCACATAATTCTTCGGACAAAATTCCAATAGTAAGTCAGTTTATTTTAATTAAAGTGGGTCATTTCATTTAAATTAAACAATTGAGTTTATTACTCTCGAAATCCAAAGATATAGAGTACTATAACGTATTAAATTCATTGCACTTCTGCAAAAAAAATATTGTTAAACTTTTCTAAAACGCAATATCGAAATAGAAATGTCGACGATAACTTATTGCTTATTGTCCATCTCAAGCTTCTTATCCTTCAAAGACTTTCAAAAAGATTTTCTTAAAATTGAAAAAAAATATTGTAGTACTATATTTGACACTCATTCGTTTTGCATGTTATTAAATAAGTGGTACACGTGATCACAAGTAAATTATGATAACCAACATCAAATATTTATCCATATTAACATTTAAAGACAAACAAGACAATTTATTTTATATTTAATGTAGTTATGGAAAAAAAAAATATTGTATTTTAACTTTAACTTTTAAATGCGATAAATAATGAAAAAAAATTGACAATAAGTGATTAAAAACGTTTTTTTTTAAACTAATCAAGTTATTCTGAACACGCCGTGATTGACTGCTCGTTTGTGACGTCATAGTATTAAATGTTTTCTAGGTAATATTTACTATCTATAGCTTCTGCACTTATTTTAGGTAAAAACTTTAGAAATAAAATGCTGAAAATGTTAGCGTTTGAGGAAAAAAATGTAGTGTGGATATATTTATGATATATTATTACGGCTACCTTTTGATTTATCGCAAGATACTTTTTTAATTCTTTTCTATTTCAAGTTAAAGGATTCTTAGTAAAGACCAGTTTTGTTCAAAACGAACGAACAAAGACATGCGACAAGGTTCAACAGCAACCACGGGCAATAGTTACTATTGTATAGTTATGTATTTGGTTGATTTTTTCAAGCATAATTGTTACGCACTTATAATTATTATAAATATTATTATCTTTAAAAAATGAAATTCAATATAGATTTTGTAACGATTAGACAGGGTCTAATATTGTTTTAAGTAAATTTTTTTCTACAATTTCAATCAATGGTATTTTTTTAAATATTAGATGCATAATTTTGTACTTGGACACTTGATATAATTCTAAAATATATCGTATCTCTTAAATGTATTATATTATTTCCACCATGAAACTTACATTGTTTCCTTCTTCTTATTATAATCTTCAAGATAAATAATATTATTATTCCTTAATAGTTTATTTCTCCATCAAAATAAACAGGCAACAGTAATTACATATATAGATACAAAATTATATGTGTCTAGATATCCAAGTATCGAACTATAAGAGCGTAAATGATTCCGTTGGTTACTCTTATCTTTATTTTGGTACATTAGGTTCGTATACACGAGTGTGTCAAGAAAGAAACGAATCATGAGTAAGTAAAAGAAAATTACATTTATCTATACTTATAATAAATCTGTAGAGAGGTCAATTCTGTACATGAAATATATTTACAAAATAAGTAGCAGGGGGTGATTAGTGTTCGATACTGATGCCAAAAATGCAGTTAAAAAAATTTTTGTCTGTCTGTCTGTCTGTCTGTCTGTTTGTATGTTATTTATAGAAAAAAAAAACTACTCGACGGATTTTAACGAAACTTAGTACAATTATTCTTTATACTCCTGGGCAGGTAATAGTATACTTTTCATCACACTACAATGAATAGGAGCAGAGCAGTGAAAGGAAATGTTGAGAAAATGGGAGAAGTTGCTTGATTTTTTAAGCTTCCGTCGCGTGTGCAGCCTTAATGGTTAGAGCTACATAGAAACTATGTATAACGGAAATATTCTACATAAAAATACACGAAAAATATTCCAAGACAGCATATATCTACCTTTTATAGTTAACTCACAATAACACGCATAACTCTCGATAGCTTAGCAGTTCGGAGATTTCTTATTATATTTGTTTACTTTTACGTTTATAAAACCAATAATGCTCACCATCATTCCTAATTAAAAAAAAAATAAACATTAGCACCAATTCAATAAAAAAAGAATCATTGAAATCGGTATAGAAACACCAAACTTATACTTACTTACATGAAATACGCCAACAAGACATCGCGCGTGAATAGTGAATCAAGCTATAAGGATTATTTTTGCGTAACGGTTGCCGCGCTCGACGGGGCTCGCGGCGGCAGAGTATAAAAGGGGCGGGAGGCGAGCGCAAGCGTCATTCAATATTTGGCTGTTGATGCGTTCAGAGTGTTGAACTTTATTGACAGACAATAATTGTTATTTTATAAACCGTGCTTATCAGCGCGACTTTTTGTCTTTAAATAGTTTATTTTAATTTCTTTTGTTGTTATTTTCTAAATTAGTTTTAGTTTTGTTTAAATTCTTAACTATTAATAGTTCCTATTTTATTTCTTTTTAAGTAGATTTAGATTCGATTTTTAGATTAGATAATAGATAGATAGATTAGATTATTGTTAGATTTTTAGTTACTGATAGGTTAGTTTTGGGCATTTTATGTTTAGTTTTTTTTGTATTGAGTAGATAAAAGCGTAGGTAGGTACTTTTATTAATTATAGTATTCATAGGTATTTTTTATTTATTTTTAAGTGAAGTAGGTATAGGTAGATATTGCCTACTATCTACCTATACTGCACACGTGTTTTAGCTTTATTTTCATTTCTTTTTTTTTTGTACCTAAGTTGTAGGTAGGTAGGTACATATTTCTTAGTTTAATTCTATTAGAATATTAGGTATTTAAGTTTAAATAGGCACTTAGATTTATATTTTTTTATTATATAGCAGCTGTACTTAGAACATCTAAGGTTTTTTTTGTATTAGCATAGGTACTTTGATTAATTACAGTAGTTGTAGGTATTTCTTATTATTCATTTTTAAGTGAAGTAGGTAAGTGTAGATAGTATTGCACACGCATTAAGTATAGCTTTATTTTCATTTTTTATTCTTTTGTAATTTGTAGGTACCTACGTACATATTTATAATTCGATTAGAATATTATTTTAGTTTTAATAGGCACTTAGATTTATATTCTATTTATTATATACTTAGCTATAGTTAGGACCTCTGACGTAAGTTTTTTGTTGGGTAACTAAATAGAATTTAAGTTACCGTCGATTAAAAATAAAATAAACGATGCCACCTAAAAAACGACCATCTTTATCTCGAACTTCGAGTCAAGCTAGGAGAATGAGAATGACGCGTTCTCAAGAATCGGAAGAGGAAAGAGCACATCGGTTAAACTCTATGAGAGTTAGTGCCTCAACATCTCGAGCTAATGAAAGCTCTCCAGAAAGAGAGATGCGATTAGCAGCTGAAAGAGCGAGACGAGCTACAACACGGGCTTCTCAAAGCTCTTCTCAACGAGAGCTAAGGCGTTCCATTGACCGGGAACAACATGCGTTATCCCGAGAAGCTGAAACTGCTTTACAACGAGAATTGCGACTCACAGCTGACCGCGAACGGCATACATTATCTCGCGAGTCTGAAACCTTCACTGAGAGGGAATTACGGCTTACAGCTGACCGCGAACGTCATATTTTATCTCGCGAGTCCGAAACCTTCACTGAGAGGGAATTACGGCTTACAGCTGACCACGAACGTCATATTTTATCTCGCGAGTCCGAAACCTTCACTGAGAGGGAATTACGGCTTACAGCTGATCGCGAACGTCATATTTTGTCTCGAGAATCTGAAACTTTTACTCAATATCAAGACCGTTTGACAAATGATAGGGCGCACCATAACATGATTCGATCTCTTGAAGATGAACATGAGCATGAACAACGACTAGAGTCGGGACGCGATTATTACAATTCTTTGAGACAAGAACAATTGATTACTTTATCTAATGAAAGATTAAGAATTGAAAATATTCGGTCGCTTGAAACAGAAGAACAGCGAGAGGCCCGTCTTACTGCAGATAGATTTCGACATGGTCTTAATGACTTAGATATACACGTGGTAGATCAATCTACAAATTCGGTGGCGTGGTCCGATAAATATAAAAGTGGGTTTGCTTATAACCTCACAATTGATTACAGATCATCTTCTGAAATAGGCGATATGAACGTAGTATGTTCCTTTTGTAATGCTTCGAAGTGGAGGAAGGAGTCTGCTGGTTTCTGTTGTTCTGGAGGTAAAATAAATTTGCCTTCGTTCGAAGACCCACCGGAACCTTTAAAATCACTACTTTTAGGGGAACATTTGCAATCCAAACAGTTTTTAGATAATATTCGCACTTATAATAGTGCATTCCAAATGACATCCTTTGGTGCTAAACAAATCTCAGAAGGCCCTTTCATGCCTACTTTTAAGGTACAAGGTCAGGTTTACCATTTGATAGGGTCCCTTTTGCCTGAAGAACAACCTAAATTTCTTCAAATATATTTTGTATCCGATTACAACGAACAGTCGAATATAAGAAATCAATATTTTCCGAATTTAAATACTGAACTCATTTCACAACTTCAGAACATGTTACATCAGGTTAATTCGTACGTATGCAGTTTTAAATCGGCATTAGAAGCCCTTTCTCAAGATGGTAATAACAATTATAAAATTGTTATAAATGCCAATAAGCGTCCAAATCAGGAACACCCTGGGCGTCATAACGTTCCATCCACGAATGAAGTTGCTGTAGTACTGGTCGACCAGGAATGTGATAGGCGTGATATCGTTATACGTTCCAGAGACAATCGTTTGCAACGTATTTTCGAAACCCACAGGGCTTACGACAGTTTGCAATATCCTATGATATACTGTCGAGGGGAAGATGGTTATAATTTCGCTGTATACCAAACCGATCCGCGCACAGGCGCACCTAATTATAATAAAAAGGTGTCATGCCTTCAATTTTATTGTTACCACCTGCAAGTGAGACGGAATAGATTGGTATACTTTCAACGTTTTCGTGGCTTGTTTAATCAGTTTATTGTTGACATGTACGCAAAAATTGAAACCGAAAGATTAGTTTATATACGATCTAATCAAAGGCAGCTGCGCGCTGAAGAATACGTGCACCTTCGCGATGCCATGCAGCAAGATAACGATACTGTGAATATGGGTCGTTTAGTTATTTTACCCTCTTCTTTTACTGGTGGTCCACGCTACATGCATGAACGTACTCAAGACGCTTTTTGTTACGTAAGAAAATATGGACGTCCCGACTTATTTGTTACTGTAACTACCAATCCCAAGTGGGATGAAATCACTCGGGAGCTTCTTGAGGGTCAGGCACCGCATGACCGCCATGATATTATTGCAAGAGTGTTTCATTTAAAATTAAAATCAATGATAGATCTTCTTACCAAAGATAACATTTTTGGAGAAGTATTGTGTTATATGTATAGTGTTGAGTGGCAAAAACGCGGCTTACCTCACGCACATATCTTGCTTTGGTTAAAAGATAAGGTTCGACCTAATGATGTAGACAGATTAATCAGTGCTGAAATTCCAGATCCGACTGCAGATCCCCTGTTATACGACATTGTTAAAACTCATATGATACATGGTCCATGTGGTGCATTTAACGCAAATGCTCCTTGCATGCAAGACGGTCGTTGCATTAAAAGGTATCCAAAAGCTTTAGTGGATGAAACTGTAACAGGACATGATGGATACCCATTATATCGTCGCCGTTCAAGAGACAATGGTGGTTTTACTGTTGAAAAGCGAATGTCTGGACAACAGGTTACTTTAGATAGTAGGTGGGTCGTTCCGTATTCGCCTGTATTGTCCAGAGCATTTCAAGCTCACATAAATGTAGAAATGTGTAATAGTGTAGAGTCAATTAAATATATTTGTAAGTACATTAACAAGGGCAGTGACCAAGCTACGTTTGCGTTAAGAAATGAACATGATGAAGTTACTAGATTTCAGTCAGGCAGATATATCAGCTCTTCAGAAGCTGTGTGGCGGATCTTAAGTTTTAATATTCACGAAAGATATCCACCTGTGACCCATCTGGATGTTCATCTGGAAGGCGGTCAACGTATATATTTTAACGCCGAAAATGTTACAGAACGATTAGAGAACCCTAGACAAACAACTTTATTGGCATTCTTTCGACTTTGCCAAACTGATAATTTCGCAAAGTCTCTTTTGTATGAAGAAGTTCCATCGTATTATACCTACGATAAACAACGAGGTGTCTTTAACCGTAGACGCCGAGGCAGGCCTGTAGATGGCGAGACAGGTATTTTCAAAGAACATGTTCTTGGTAGAGTGTATACTGTTCATCCTAACAACGCAGAGTGTTTTTATTTGAGATTATTATTACATACAGTGCGAGGACCAACATCATTTATAGATTTGAGAAAAGTAGACGATGTTGTTTATCCAACTTATCATGCAGCTTGCCAAGCGCGTCATTTGCTTGAAAATGATCAACATTGGGATGACGCTTTAGCAGAATCCTGTGTTAGTGATAATCCACGACGGTTACGCCATTTATTTGTAACATTACTCACATTTTGTAATTTATCTGATCCTGTCCAATTATGGGAAAAATATAAAGAAAAATTTGCAGAAGACTTTCTTCGGAATTTATCTCACAATAATGAAGGCGCAACTAATGATAATTTTCGAGATCTGGCTATAAATCAGTGCTTATTAGCTCTTCAGGAAGACTTAACAGCAGTAGGCGGTAAATCACTTTGTGAATATGGTTTGCCAACGCCAACCTCAGTCGGAGAGGTTACCAATAGGGAATATTCCGCAGAGATTGGTTACAACCCAATGGAACTGCTGGTAACATTAGAAAACGGTGTCCCAATGATGACTGCAGAACAACGCTTAGTCTATGATCGCGTGTGCGAGAGTGTGCAGAATAATTTAGGAACAATATGGTTTTTAGATGCACCTGGAGGAACTGGGAAAACTTTTTTGACTAAATTAATATTAGCTTATGTTCGAAATCAGCGTAAAATCGCTCTTGCCGTGGCTTCATCAGGTATAGCTGCAACATTGCTACCAGGAGGTAAGACTGCTCACACTATGTTTAAAATACCAATTAATTTAGATCGCACGGAAAGTCCAACCTGTAGTATTTCAAGAAATAGCGACAAAGCTAAGGTATTGCGTGAGTGTAATTTAATCGTATGGGATGAATGTACGATGGCCCATCGAAAAGGAGTAGAAGCAGTAGACAGAACTCTAAGGGACATAAGACAAAATGATCGACCAATGGGCGGTATTACGGTTTTATTTTGTGGTGATTTCCGACAAACCTTACCGGTAATACCACGGGGAACCCGAGCTGATGAGATTAGGGCTTGCCTGAAAAGCTCTTATTTGTGGCGTGATATACAATCGGTGCATTTGACTATAAATATGCGAGTGAGAACTGGAGACAACGCAGATAATCGTGAATTTTCTGATACATTATTGAAGATTGGTGAAGGTACCTATCCACAACTACACCAAGGAAAACTTATTCTGACACCTGAGTTATGTTGTATAGTGCAATCCCAACAACATCTTATATCTTCGGTTTACGGTGACATAACAATTATATTAAATAGGGACAATTCTTGGCTTTGCGAAAGGTCCATTTTGACTCCTCGCAATGACCAGGCATCTGAAATTAATAATAAAATACTGTCTAATATACAGGGAGAAAGCAAAGTTTATAGTTCAATAAATAGAATGGTTGATGAACAAGAAGCCACTAATTACCCGATAGAATTTTTAAATTCTTTAAGTATGCCTGGACTACCTTCTCATATAATTTGTTTAAAAATTGGCATACCGATAATTCTGCTCCGAAATTTAAGACCACCTCAACTTTGCAATGGAACTCGGCTAAAAGTAACCCAGTTGCAACAAAATGTAATCGAGGCTCAAATTTTAACAGGTTGCGGTGCAGGAGAAACTGTCTTTATTCCCAGAATTCCCATAATACCAAATAATTTTCCATTCCAATTTAAAAGAACGCAATTCCCAGTATCGGTGTGCTATGCCATGACTATCAATAAAGCTCAAGGGCAGACTTTTCGTGTTGCTGGAGTAGATCTCGGTGTTAGCTGTTTCTCGCATGGTCAATTATACGTCGCTCTTTCCCGGGTTAGCAATTCTAGGAATCTTTACGTTCACGTGCCGGACGGGTCGACTCTTAACATAGTCTACCCAGAAGCTTTGCGCTGAAACATTTTAATTTGATCTAAAAATATTAGCAATATATTATCTTAATAAAAAACAAGGAGTTACACGCTGACCGAGTCGTGGGTATAGCGTGGGTATATTATAATATTCTGCGGTTACTTATATTTTTCAACAGTTTTGTGGATTGGCATATTATATTACTATTGCCCTTCTAAAATACGAAAGTGAATCTGCCTGTTACGTCAAAACTATGAGGGAGGACATCTGCTAATTTTTTTTCGAAAAACGACGGAAACGCGGACGAAGTCGCGGGCAAAAGCTAGTCTGTAATAAGAGTTTAACAACCAACCAGTGTTAGGATTAGGTGTTTGGTGTCAAAATACGGGATATCTCAAATTATTATACAATTTAATTATTCTTATTCTAATATTATTTTTGACAATGAAACACAAAAGATAGGTCAATAAAATTGTCTTAGGTTGTTGAAATGACATTGTAATTTAGGTTTTGTTCAGTGTTTCAAAATTAAATTGAAATACTCTTTCTAAATATTAACTTTATTTTTCATCTTCATCTTTCAACATGGCGTTCCATCCTTATTATATAACTTCTCTTAAAGATGAAAGGATGAACTTTTTAAAATTACGCCTCAGAGTAGTTACTTATTTTCTAAACAGACACATTTTTCTAAATTGTACTATTATAGTTCTTGTACTTCCCTAGATCATAAGATTAGTGAGTGGTATTTCTCTGAATTACTTGCAAAAAGTTTATGACAAAAATAATAAAGTTTTAAGTAATTGCCGGTAAAATACATAACGGTATTAATTTGTCGGATTTAAAATTAAAAACTATTATGTTGAAAAAGTTTAAATTTCTTGAGAAAAATACAAAAACTCTTAACAAGCAGGTAAGTCATTTTATTATTTAATAAATGCTTGTCAATTATTCGTTGCTTACTTTTGAGTTCACTGAGTCCATCATTCAGACTTCATTCGACTCAGAAAACTGTTTTTTACTGCGGTGTCTTAACATAAACCTCACATAAAAGTAATTTATTGCTTTCTTCCACGCTGAATTCTGGTAGCGTTGTGTGGTTTATAATAAATGTTTTTTTATAATAAATAATTTTAATTATACTTGACCTAATTTATTTATTTATTAGCATTTTTTATATTATTTATAAGTATTAATTTTTACAAATAAAAGTATTTTTTTTTAACAAATACTATTGGTTTCTTATTCTTGTCGTAATGGTTAGATTATTCAATCCACGGTCGGCGAGCACGTCTCCCTCGAGCCTCTTTGAATCATCGGAGATATATACAGATATGTACAATTGTAATTTCATTTGAAATGACAATACCTAACATTTACTGTATTTTGCTTTAAAATTGATCTAGCATATTTTTAATAAACACGTAAATATTTTAATATAAGTAACTATAAAAGAAATATATTAAGTTAATTCATTCATATAAGCTTTGTTGTATTGCAGTGTTTATAAAAACAAAACAAAGCCAATAATCTTAATTCATATAATAATTAACAGAGTTGTAAAGCAATATTATTAACAAGGAGACGAACCTTAAGGTTAAATTGAATAGAAATTTCTACAAATACTTGCATTTATCGCTTTTGAACAAAACTTTTAAAGTTATTAATGACATCATCATCCTTGATACCACGAGGTGAGTTATGGAAACCTACTTCATTCGATGTGATGTGCCTTTTGTAAATGTTTTTGTAACAACTACTTTGGAAGTGGACTTTTAAGTGAGGTTGAGGTTAAATTTGCAAATCTATGAATAAATTTATTAAAACAAGATATTTATGAATTATGTACATATATTCTTTATTTTCAAAAGAAGAAAAGAACATGAATTCAATTATAACCGGGCAGTTCAAAGAATTGAAACAAATAAAATAATTTTCAAACCCCTCTCGCTTTTTCCGGCGCCTTTCATTTTTAAGTTGAAATAAGAGTTAATATATTAAAGTATAATATTTATAATATATACAAATATAATAAAAATAATAATATTATAAATACTAAAAGGCAATCACTATAATGTGAGCTTTGCAATAAGCTGATTAATTGTAAGTGTCATTATCATTAATCTCAAAGTATTTCTAAATAATTATTTCAAAATTATAACAAAATAACACTCGTTGGGTTTCTAAAAGATTGCGTTTTTAGTGATTTCTTATTATTATTATTTTGCCACAACTGCTACAACCCACGTACCACGTAACCCAGACGATATCACAGACTATATCGTACATTGCGTCAGTGCTATCGCTCCGCTTCACCATAGCCGACATGTCTATCTAATTTTACAACCATCTGTGAGTTCAGAGCATAGAGCTAGAGATACACAATGCACAATGTATCATTAGATTTTTCAACAATAGAAAACAAATATTCCTTTATAAATTTGAACCACATAAACCAGATTATCAGAACCAGAACATAATTATTTATTGTTAATATTTTTCTATAACAATAACTTTCGGTCAATTAGTGGTAAATAAGTTAAATAGTAACGATATCAAAAGCGATATGTCTATGTATTTTATTACGAATATCATTGGGGATCGTAATTAATATCTAATATGTTAATAAATAATTACCATATTGTATTATAGATCCCGCGTATAGTTACTGGGAATAGTAAGGGGGAAACAATTGATAGTTACTATTTTCAATTTGTTCTTTACATACATATATAGGGATGCGAAAAATAGGAAAACAGGTGTTTGGTTTCATAATTATCTCAGTTACGATTATAACATTATAATAAATATATTTGTTACAATCTTAATTACCCACTATCGTGGGTAATTAAGATTTCATTAAAATAAAAACGTTATTATAATGAGAGGTTTCTGAGAATAATTAACATAGATACTAAAAGTTAATACAAGCGTTTTGTATAATAACAGCTTAATATAAATCACCCAGAGATCATTCATACGTTCCCGTTATGTGCTTTTTTGAACTCTTTCCTTAATTATTTTTAATACTTTTCAAATAAATATTCAGCAGGTTCGTAGATATTCATAACACGCTTCTACATTATTGATTTATTTATTACTAGTTCTTATTAACGACTTCGTTCGCTTTATATTATACCTATACATTGACAATAGTATTATTGGTGATGACGTGCAATGGGTTGAGTTCCTGAACTAAACACTACTCCGATTTCTCTATTTTTACATGCATCAACGATAACTGCTTTTGTAAGACTGTCCGCATTACCCGGTTACATATAAAGTCAACTCGTCGTTGACTCTGAGTTCTCTTCTGTATCCTATCACCCATCATATACCACCATACCACATTACCGTGTCCGCTCTCCCTCTCGCTGCTCCTCCTCATCTTAACGAAAAGAAAAGTAGTCTTTATTTAACACCGGATCTACGTGTAAGTTATGTCTAATCCCTATGTTTAAGTCGTGAAGTAACAGCAAGAATTTCGATTTTATAATTTAATACACATTCAAATTACCCTTAATTTATTCATTAACATTATTTATATACAAAATTACGAAACGAAACAAAATGCGTATTTGTTTGTATACGTTTTTGTATTTGTTTTGCAAAACAAATAACGGAAAACGGATAGGCATTGAATAAACTAATAAAACAATTCCATCGACCGGACTGTTTACTTTTTAAAGGATAATATTTTATCTATTTTTTTCCTCCTAAGCTTTTAATTTGGGGCCATGGAAATGTTCCGCTATGTTTAGCTCAAAGGCACAGCTTTACTTTCCTGTTTTCGAAGGGATTCGGATCATTTATAAGCCTCTGGAAGTTTTTGTAAAAAAATCTAGAAGGTTCAAACTTTTATTGACCAAGAGGGTATTATACTTTTAAGTGTGAAGGCTTAATAGACTTATAGAATCATCATATAATATTGTTAATAGTCTGGTATCTTGCCGCTTGCGTTTGCAAAGTAATTAAATTAATAGATAGTGACAATAAAATGCTGGTAGTAAACTAACAAGAAATCACTTTTAACAAAGAATAGTTAGCTGTTCCCATAGAGAGGTAAACTGAATTATTATTGTTATAGATTGTTATAGATTGGATTTGGTATCTTTTGACGATGTTGCGAGACTTGTGATTTTTTGCACGTTATAATTTTGATGGGATATATATTAGCAATTATATGATTGCTGACATTTAAATTTAGCAGCGCACTTATGACTGAGACTTGGACGGTGTGACTGTTGAAGTTTTGTATATATATTTGTTATATGTATATAGTTCACCTAATACAATTTAATGATATATGGTATACAATAGAGTATATTAGTACTACAAGACAACATAAATGTTTTTTATTATAATAATAGTCTCTAAAATATTACTGTATACTTTTAATAAAGTGTTGGATATTATGTCTTTACGCGCCTATATTATTAAAAAATCTGGAATATTTGAAAATATTACAAAACATTTGTAACCATCACTCAGATCTCAAATATGAGGAGGCTTAATGTGTTTCCTCATCGAGGAAGTTTGTAAAGATAGATGGATGTATGTTTGTGTGGATGGATGTTTGTTACTCTTTGACGCAAAGCTATTTGAACGAATTTGTTTGCAATTACACAGAATTATATAATTTATATAGATCTCACTTTACTATTGAAGTTAAACCAACTTGTAAGTTTGTGGGTATGGATTGAAGTGTGTTTATATACCGGTTAGTACGTAGTAGTTGTCATTCGTGAAAAAGCAATAGACGCTACTATTTCTTGTTAAACTACCTAATGGTCTTAGATAAAACTTTACATGAAACTATTACTTCGTACGTATTATTTAAACTATAATAAAACATTATTTAAATCTGGAGACGTTTTTGTAAGCACTTCCTTCTGACATTGATTTATAGATTTATAATACCTTTGTTTTGTTACTCAAATTTAAATAATAATAATAAATAATAAAAGCTTTATATTTTAATCTTCACATATAAAATATATCGTAAAAGATATAAGAGCAATAAATTAAATCCAATCCCTTGTAATAATTTCTTTAATCGCATTAAGTCATCTTGAGACTGCATTCAGATCTAAAACAGAACCACTTGGCAGAATTGAGTTTCAAGGACTTGTGTTCAAAATTCTCTCACAGGTTTGATCTGTTTTAAAAATCCATTACGAAGTCTATCTGTTTACTATCATTCTTAAATAACCTGAAAATTATATTAACTAGGAATATTTATTTCTTAACCACTACTTATGTTAAATAAAATAAGTCAGGCTTTAAATCAAATGTCTTAATTAAATTCTAACCTATGTGGTTGTAAAGATAAAAAGATAAAGCTTTTTACACTTAATAAAAAATATATACCTATTTGTAATTATTGAACTAAAATTAGTTGATTGACCTAATGGAAATTATAAGTGAAATAGGGCACTGCCTACACGTACACTAACGGTGACATTTCTTGCATTAATTAGGGTAATAAATACATTGATTATATTATTCTTTTAGTATTTATTACATAACTCCTAACGTAGTGGTTTTTTTCCTTATTATTATTTTTTATTTATTAATAATAACAACGACATATTAATACAGACAAAGTCGAAAAGTAACGCTG
This sequence comes from Melinaea menophilus ssp. n. AW-2005, assembly GCA_918358695.1. Classification (NCBI taxonomy): domain Eukaryota; kingdom Metazoa; phylum Arthropoda; class Insecta; order Lepidoptera; family Nymphalidae; genus Melinaea; species Melinaea menophilus. Next base: position 2,697,721 of record OU911054.1, on the reverse strand, counting down.
ATTTTTAGCCATTTTAGACGGGACATGTAATTGTTGTCATGAAAACGGACTGGTCAAGCATCGAGTCAAGTCGAGAAATGTGTCTCAACATCCAACCTCATGGCTATAGTTCAAATATTAATTAAAATTAAATAAATATACGGCCTTGAGCTATTTGCAATGATTAATTGTAAATGTGAACTAAACTAGACAAACTACATTACAATTACATTAATGAAAGCAGCATTTTGTTTTTTTTTTTTTGTGATTTTGATTACGCAAATGAAATGAAATATTTTTTGTCCACTTGTTCAAATTCTATTCGTTTTATATAAAAACTATAACCTATATACTATATAACGTGTGTACTATTGTAATACTTCCAGAATTGAATATTATGAATATTAATTGAATTTAGCTTGTTATTAATCTTAAAGCTTTCTTACAACAATAAATAAACCACCACTTGTGTGAGCACATTCGATTGGTGATACGTAAAGAAGGCATGTTACTGTAGTAGATGTACTACAGTAACATGCTTTCTTTACGTAAGTACTATTATAAAAATATCAAATAGTTTTAATATTAAAACCATTTAAGTTTGTTACATTAGTAAAATGATAGATATATGACATATCTGATGTTTCCATTACTAAGATACATGTGATTATATTCGCTCTATTACTATTTACATGTATTAAGTTTTAATTATTAAAAAAGTCATAAAAGTCAAGTTAAATCATAATAATACTTTATCTATTATATTTAAGTACTTATGTACGTTATCTACAACGAAATAGTAATTATTTGTAAAAAAATTAAACTAATGAAAGTGGCGATGTGTAGTATCTGTAAGTTTGAATTATTTATCTTGAAAATAAAATACACTTTTAATCAAAACTTAAGTAACGGTTCAAAACGTTGTCTGTTTTTATCCGCACTAATTACGACCCGACCTTAAGAGGCAAGTCCTCAACCTCACAAGGAGTGATCTAGACTTCTAGCCACGCCGCCGGTAATATTTAAGGTTCCTGTGGAAAAAAACTGGAACAAAATTACGACCATGGGTAAAACAGATAACAATATAGTTAAAAACATCTTTCAGTTCTATAAAGTATTTATAATTCATGATGCGTTTTGCTAAGTTATTTTAAAAAAAAATCATTTTTTATTACCAAAGATACCATTAAATCAAATACATTTCTTTATTATATCACTAATATAATAATCTTGTTTAAAAAACCATTGTAACAATGATAGGCAAAAACAAAAATACAGGTACTAAAGCACTTCTACTGCAACATCAATATAACTAATACAAAAGTAGTAACTAGGTCACCGCGCTCGTGACGAAGCCTCGATATGAAGCAACTCTTCTGAGGCGCCCTTCTCTGTTAATATAGCTCTCGTCTTTACAATAGTCCTCAGACATGTGCCGTGTATAAGAGAAACTAATATCAGTTCCACATATATATAAACACTTCTATTATATTATATTCTACATATATCAAATTAATTAGTATTGTACTTAGCTGGTAACATTAATAGAATATTGTTTTTATAATTTTGCAATTGCTTTGAGTAAGATACGTTATTTATGAATGTTATAAATTATATTCAACATTTTTGTAAACACAATATTGACAAGAAAATTGTTTCAGTAATTTTATTATTCAGTTTCAGTAATTCTTTACACCGTAAGATGATTAATATACATTAAAATGTGTGCGATTTTTCTTTTAAATTCAAATCAGTGTTCGTTATACAATTATAACTACAACAAGTTCATTAAAAGGGAACACATTCACTTTATAATTAAAACCTTACATTTGAGATAAAATGTTTCTCCGCTCGAGATCAAGGTCGGTGTATTTAAGTATGTATTGTTCTAAGTGTTGTTGATATTGTGTGTTTTGTTATTATGTTGTTACATTGTACTTTATGGTTTTGTGATGTTATTACATGTTATTATTTTAAAGTGTGATATAAACTGGTGAGATGTGTCGAACACATTGCATTATAAACGTGGGTAAATAACCAGAAAGATAAATGTTGTCCGAATATATATATATATTTACATATATTTCGTTTATGTTCAACTAATAGTAAAAATTTAATAATTTTTTAGTTTATATTTACTGAAGTCGATTAACAACCACTGTTCACATAACCATCACGGGATGTTGAAAACAACAAAAAATTTATAATTCTAATAACCTCATTAGAGGTAGCTGTCTGTCATGGTATGGGCATGTTATGAGGAGGGATGAAAGGCACGTGACTAAAAGAGTGCTAGGTATGGTAGTGGAGGGATGGACAGGTAGAGGAAGGCCGAAGAAAAGATGGATGGATTGCGTGAAAGTCTATATGGAGAAGAAGAGAGTGTGTACAGAGATGACGAGTAACAGGAGAGTATGGAAGGAAAAAACATACTGTGCCGACCCCAAAATGGGATAAGGGCAGTAAGATGATGAATTCTAATAACCTCATCTTTACATTATAGTCTAACAAAATATAAAAATTTGTTTGATTATAATATACAGTTTTTTTTTCTACGTTTACGAGTTTTAAAGTTAAATGTAATCAAAATAGGATTTATAATAATGTGTCATTCAGTTATCTTATTTAGTTTCAATATAAGTAACATAATTTAGTTAAAACGCCAACTTTATATACCAAAAGCGTTTATAATTCCCCTAAAATATTACGTCATGTTAACATGTACAATACGTTACTGGTACATGTATAGTGTATAGTAGGTAACCGTCATTGTGTAGAATTCCTAGAAAATAATACAAAAAAAGATTGTTGAAAAGTTTACATATTTCTTAAATTAGTTGGAATAATTTATACAGTTCTTATAGTATATATTTTATACAAATAGTATATTATAATCCCTATATAGTTTAAAGTACAATGTGCTAATAACTACTAATGATGTGCTTGTCACTGTTTTAGTCAATGAATTAAAAGAATAAGATAAATTATAAATATCACTTACGTCTGATTATCATACTTTTAGACACCGAACACTTCTTTAAATATTTTTTGCTATACCACCACTTGTTAGTATACGATAGTGCAATTGGTAGTATACAATGCAACTGATTTAGTTGTTATAAGTACCGCAGATGTTATATAACAGTGGCACGATCGAGTCCGACGACCGATGCGTTTGAGTTGAAGCGATCAATCACTATTGAAGGACGTTTAACGTTGATGTAAGACTTACTACTTATATTTCATGTTATATAGTAATATTAAATACAACGATAGAGCAAACATTATATAAATTCTTATATTAAAATTTTTACATAGTACCTGGATCCAAAAGAAGTACAAAAACTGTTGCCTTTAAAATTTCATCTTATGCTGATGGCTGTTGGTAGTGTTGTTAATAACCGACTTCTTTATCAATCCGTTATAAATTGTACAATGTGTAACTTCAGCATGGCTGATGGTCGCCATTAGTTGCCGCAACTGCGCTTACTTCTGTAGTGATTTATACGCAATAAATACATACAAGTAAACGAGGGCTTACAGCTATCTTAATCCCCTACAGTTAGCTGAGAATTGTTGTTAAACGGTGGATGTCTTCATATATTCCATTTGGATATATAAATTGAACGTTGTAATGGTATTTTCTTTTACTCACTTCTCATATTTTTATTTTGTTACACAACAAATGCTGGGCTATTATTTTTCTTATTTGTTAAACTCATAATAAGATATAGAAACAATATTGATATTTACTAGTAATCCAATCTTAAGTAATCATTACTAATATAATATTATAATTTTTTCAAAGAAAACATTTCAAGTTGTCATTTTTCTCATGAAATAATAAATTAATACTATAAGATAAATATTAGGCATTCCGTAAGACATACATAGGTATCTCAAGTAAGTTAATAGCAATTTCTCCGTAATTTTGGGAGCATTTTATAAATAATTTATATCATGTGTAACATACGATTATTGTGTTCTTCGATACAAGAGTTTGTAAGTTGATTAGAGATAATTCTAATGAAGATCCTTCCTCCTTTCACACCAATAAATAATTAAGTAAACTCCAACTGAACAAAGTACTTCTCTCTAGTTACACGTGTTTTTATCGTTATATATATTTGTTATATTATGTATATAGTATTTTATATTTCTATTTGGTTTTAATTGTGAAACCAGTGAGATATGTACTTAAATCAAATCACCCTACATGAACTAGTGCCATGAGAAATTTAAAGATGTTAAGTAAATGATTGCGCCCATATTGTAATATTTTATCGTTTAGATAAGTCACTTCTTTAACTGAAATGTTTAAAAAGTAGTAGATTATTTTTAAATCGTCGGTCAAAAATCTCCATACATAATATGATATTTACATTTTAGTAAAATCAAATGTATAATATCGTAGCCATTACCGGGTTGGGTATTTTACTTATTTAGCTTAAATTTAATCTATTGAAAAGTATATCTGTAAAGAGTTGGCATGCAATAGACACATCGGTTGTCCACTTCAGTTTGAATTATAAAAGAGGTTGGGCGGAATTATTTAGGAGACACAATGTTACACAAAGGCATCGTAACCGAAATCATTTCATCATTACAATATTTTTAATTAAATAGCTGAATAAACAAACAATATTCATTGTTTGTTAATTTATCTTATTATGATTTCATAATTAAAAGTTTCAAAATTACCTAAGCTTGTATATGGAGCTTTTTCAGCTGTATTATATACCGTCAGTGAGTGTGAGAGTGAGTGAGTTGATCACTTCATAACACTAAATATCAATACTTGTGTTGAATCCTCAGAAGTTAAATGTATGTAATCTAGTTAAATTTAATAAATTATTTATAATAAATATCAAAACGCAGTCTGATTTATCACAATTACAAGAAAATTAAATTCTTTAAAATTTAATTTACAATAATTGATGTGGAGTCATCGCGAGCATTGAAATTTAATATCTATAAAAAAATCTCTTTAATAATATCGAGTTTTATAACTTCTTTTGTGAATACAGTACGCTTTCGGTTCGCTCCACTTTCAGTCCATTCACCTGATTCCTTTTAGGCCTCAATCTTGACTCATGAATCTCATGACGCCGGTTGAAACAGCGCTGTTGTTTTTTAATCTAGTTCATGTTTTCTAAGATTTTCGCAGTGAAAATTAGACATTAAAATAAAATTTTCATTGCTATTCGTAACTTTTTAGTTTTATTGTTAGTTTAAGAAACTTTAATTGGTGTAAAATCGGTATCACAAAAAATACGAAATGTCCCACATGATTATATATCGAAAAATGTATTCAGATGGACTTGTTCTTGGAGAAATTTTGTACTACTTCATACCGTTGCTTTTTTTTCTGCAATACTAAATATGACAGCTAAGCATAACATTTAGCTGGGTATAATGACGGAATACAGGAATGGAAAAATGTCTAAATAAACCTTAATATGATGAGGAAATTTGGAATTCAGTTCGATGTTAATTTGACCCTTATCCTTACAATTACAACAAGACATGAATTCCAACCCATGTTTCCAACTTATGTTTTTAGCATTCATGAACTAAACGACTACTGAGTAGATAAAGTGGATAAAGTAAAATTTTTTTTTACTTAGGAGCTATGTCATTCAAGTATAAGTGTAAAAATAGACTGTATTTAGCATTGCTTATGCCCTAGAACGTACATTATGCCATAATAACATATATTATTACTGTGACATTGCTTTCCTATTATTTTTAATAAAAAAGGACCTATTTTTTAATATATTTAATGGAATAAGTAAATAAATATTGATACTGTTCTCTTGACGCTATTTTACGAGTAGTTTATTAGTTATCGCTCATAAATTACTGGGAATGTCAGTAACTCTTTGTTTAAAAGTAAAATAACGTATTATGTTATTTTATGAAGTGTACATCATCTAACACAAATTATTTAGTTATAGTGAGATCCAGTGAATAAGTAAACAAGGTGCTCAGAAAACTTATATTTTTTTCGTATATCACATTGTCGTCCATCCTATATTTTCCAGAATAGCAATGAATTCACAAATATTAATTTTGCATTTTACCACCAGATGGATCGTGTTAAAAGCCCAATAAATATGTTCACTTAAAATTAAAATACACGTGGAATTTCATTTCGAAGAAACTGGAATGCCAGAGGTCGCAAATTGAAATTTATATATTTGTTTAATAACTGTTGGAAATAAATAAATACAAATACAGAATATGAAAGAGTGTTTCAAAAATGCAATAAGCTTTCCCTCAAGCTTGATGAGACAGACGCTTCCTTGAACTCGAAGCACTTGAACGATATTCTAAATTTCATTTCCTGATCTCAATAACGACCTTCGTATTGCTTTTGATCCATTTTCTTTACCTTGAATTATTTGCTTAAAAGTTATAAATCTGTAGCTCTGGTCTGATGTAGTTAGTTGCATCCTTACCAAACAAACACAGAAGAAAGAACACACGGATATTATTGCATTTTTGTGTAATAAAATAACGTTCAGTTAAAAAAAAATGCCCGGAGGGAAAAGTTTTATTTTAAGTATTAAAATCCTAAATTAAGAAAGAAAATATATTCTTAGTACTACAATAAGTTTCATTTTACGAGGATACATCACTTAGAAACCTCAAATTTATTATACAAATATTAACTGCTCTATAACGACTACCACCGCGCTAAATAGGTTAAATTAATAACAATAATTTGTTTTCACTTTATCACCATTTTCCTAAAATGTAAGATATCTGTCTCATTATAACGGTGTATACGGTTATATTATAATTGTTTATTGTTAAAACGTTACATTACTTTGTTATTTATTCGTTTAAAATATAATATATTATTTTATTGCATATTTAAATCTGTCTTTAAATGTGTTAATAATAACATACTTTCTAGTTGTATTACTGTTATTGTTAAAACCAAAGTATTTAAATTCTTAAAGAATTTTAACATTGGAGAAGTAATAAGATAAAAAGAATACAACTTTTGTAAAATTATTTCCAAACAAGTTTAAATACTTTTGCAAATGTTCGGGTGAAGTGGATCGATAGTGATGTCAAAGCGCCAGCCCTCTTTGATTAACGTCCCTTGAACCCGACCTGAGAGATATCTTAATGGTTTATTCGATTGCTCGAACACGCAAAAAGCGGAATTTATTTTTGGAATGTTTTGTCATTTTAACTGAACAATATTGGTTTCATACACCTGATTTTTACCTTCCATCCGTTTGTGCTTATGGCTTTCACCTTTGCACTTGTGCTCAAACAGAAAAAAGTTTTAAAAGGCTTATGATTTTTTAAAGAATACTTTATATTTCTTATTACTTTCTTTACATTCCTATTGTCGATGATTTATACTACAGTATAGAATAAATACTTCAATGCAATCCGATTGTATCCAAAGTGGTATAAACTAGATCATATTTTAACCATTTTATTATAACGTAACAAATTTAGAAAGTAAATGTATTATAATATTTCTTATACCAGCATCAAAAGGGTGACGAATGTCGAGAAGGCACCGTAACCTTTAATTAAATTTCGACAGGTTCAATTATAAACTTGTTTAAAATACATCGGAGTACAGAACTGCCCTTAACGCCACTTGCGATGTCGGCAATCCCTTATTACTGTAAGGGCTAAACTTGTACACTTAGCTTCCGGAATTATAACATTCAACAAATGTTAACAATAATTGTAAAATAAAACAGAAGTAGAAGTAACTTCTGAGAGGTCGTGTTGGTATTCATCTGTAACGTAAACAAGTAGAGATATAGTTATTGCCTGTTATAAAGGTTAAGCAAAATACGATTTCTAGTCCAAAGTCAATAATTTGTTTGTTGTCACTTAATTTTCATTTAGATTATTTTAAATAGTAAAATATACATTTTTGCAATGGTTTTAAAAAATAATGTTTTATTACATTAATATTACATATACAATTTATTTTCATATAAAATGGAATTCATCTGTTTAAACGTATTAAAATGATATTTAATTTCATTAATTTACCATTTTTATGTATTGTTTGTATGTATTGTTGGATTTACCTAAACATGTGGTTCACGAGAATTTAAGTTATAAGGGTTTATATTGATTTCTTATTTCGCATTATTTTTATAAGAAAAGGTCATTCCGTGGGATTGTGCTGTAGTTTGTTGTAACTTTGCCTTAGATATTTCACGTTTTTTATAAGAAAAGTCCTTGTCAAGTTTTTTTTAAAATAAAGAGAAGTCATCATATGTCAGATTTTCATTTGTTTTACCACAATAGAGTTACAGTTTCTCAAAGTTGAAAGACTATGAGACTGTTTGCCGTCGTAAATCCTGATCGACTGGTCTCTGGTAAAAATGAAACCTTTGACTCAAATAATAAATAACAATCGTGCACATCATCTAAAGAATTTATTTGTCGGGATCATTTGAAAATAGTGTGTCTTAATCCTGCATAGAAAATATTATAAGTCATTAACTTTTAGTAAAAAAGTTAAGTGATCTCAATTAGAGAGAAATCTTTATATCAGAATTATATCTTTACGCCGCAATTGTGTCTAAGCAACGTACAGCGCCATCTAGTGATGCATGGTTTAGTTAGTACCTCAACGTCAGTTTGCACATACATAACTTTATAATACCGAAAAGAGTGAAATTACTTCACAGTTGGCGGTCGGCTTGTGTGGTCGCTAAAACTTTCCGCAGTGCTTTCTTACTGACTTTGTATCTTTATAATTATTTGAAATTGATTATATTCACATACATTTATAAGAGTGTTTCCTTGAGTCAACAAGACCTATTAGACGTTCACTATACAACGAACTGAAATAATGAGGGATGAAGATTTACCTTCCCTACTTATACTAATAGGTAAATTAAAGACTCTACATTTCTGAAGTTTTATTTTTCATCCTTTATTAACAGTACTTCAACCCATGATTCTTCTGACGAGTGCTATTTATTTAATTAAGTTATTTGATTTTGAGATTGAGTATCAATATTCGAAATTGAGATCAAGTTCGGTACTAGTCAATCAGATCAGTTAACTAGTGGGTTAATATCTAAGGAGGTAAGTCAAGCGAAAAATTTTAGGAATTACTGTACATGAGAATGCTACGAGTATTAGCGTAGAGTTAAATTATTTACTACAAAATTATTAATCATTTTTTCTACATACATATATGTTATAAATATAGTTACATAAATTATAGTTTTGAACATATTTATACAAGTTTAAAAAAAAAACAATTTTATTTCTGAAGACAATAACAAAATAAGAGTGAAAAAAAAAAATTATAAAATCGAGATTCAAAATAGTATTTTTTAGGTTTGTTTTTAAAAGTAAAATTCTTCGAACGTCAGTGTTGAAGTCTTTCAGTTTACAAAGTTTATAATTTTAAATGATATGATTTCTATATATAATTTTTGTATTTATTTCTGCTTACGGCTTCTCTTACAGACAATTAATTCATGTTAATATGTATATTATGCAGAGACCACCATTCACCCATTATGGACGTAGCATGTAAAACATATTAATGTATACAAATTGTGTTCAGTACATAATAGTTATCGTTTGATCTCGTGATGCTGCTATTACAACTGTTATTGTATTTAGTACTGTGTGTTGTGATTGAGACTTACAATATATTATAATCAGTGGCGTTATCAAAACAATATTTAGATTTCATAATATAATATAATTTCTATTTGCTATGAATGATAATTTTACTTTGTTATCACGTTTTATAAACAGAATCCTAAAAAAACTAGTACTTCCCTTTTTTTCAGTTGGTAAAATATAACAAATAGTTTCAAAAAGATAATAGCTGTCTTGTTATTACTGCTTTCATATTCCTTTTATTAATAAATAAAAATACAGTAAATACAATAGTTTAATCGCTTGTATAAAATTTATGAAAAACACAAAGGCAGTACAAAGTGGCCGCCTCTGGCGCATTTCAAAATGTTGTATCATTGTAGCAGAGCGGCGATTTAAAAGATATGTCCGCCAAGTTTATTCCGTCGGCTCCTCTGGGTTGTTTTATTTCTTTCAGACTATTTATTTTCTAGTTTCTAGTAATAAATATTTTTGTTCTTAATGTTCTCTGAATCTCAATATTTATACAAAGAATAACAAATACACATAATTTTTAACTTGTATTAAATTCTATTTTGTATGTAGATGTATTAGAAGTGGCGTTGGATAACAATGGTTTCCGTTACATACACAAAATTGAACTTGGATAATATTACGAAGTAGACAACATTTGCTAATAACAGTCTACACGGAATGTCGTCTGAGATACTCAACACTACACTACATTGTGTTTTACGGCGATTGCTGTCCTATTGTTAGTGTGCTGCATTAATTAAATGAACAGCACTCCTGACGTATTGAAATTTAAAGCAATGTGATGGATGAAGGTCGTCTGACCACAGCAAAAGTATATAAAATTTTATAGAGATATCTGTAATGAAGGTCATACTTACTTAAGCAAACTCTCGTTGTTTACATAACTTAGTTGCTCTTATTTCTCTACCTTTCTATAATTCATTATTAAACTACAACTTTTTGTACTCGTGTTTTGTTTGAGCTAAAATTTTAAAGTGTATATCGTTAAAATAAACTAGAATATCAAACAGTATAAAGTTGTTTTCTTTTAAAATTTTATTAATTCTCTTAGTAACTATGAAGACGACAAAAATAACGAATGCATTCAAATAAAAATAAGTATTTTTCACTATACTCAATAATAAATATTTATAATTTATACTATTTAATAATAAAGTAACACTAAATTATAATAATAAAAATATTACTATTGACTATTTTTAGAATTCAAAATTTGTGGTTTTGGATTCTTTGTTCTATTATACAGTTCAGAACAGGTTCAAAAGAGTGGGTCAAATGATACTATAAGGACTTAGGTGTCAGATAATATTAAACTAGTGTTGTTTTATAATATTTTTTTTGTATTTAAGTGAATAACTGTTTAACTTTTGAGACAACATTTTATCGAAGTCGCATTAATGTTTGGTTCTTATAACAATACCCGATGAAATGGATAAAAATAAAATATGGCAGCACAGCAAGATGGCGGCTGTAGAGAAACTGCTTACGATATCTGAAATCAAATATACGTATTCAAAAAGCAAATTCACTCTGCATGCCTTGGTTGAAAATTAAAATACTGGATACTACGAAAGGATAGACAAATCCTTTTAAAGTAAAACTTAAAAAAAAAACTTTTACCAAATTTAAATAATTCTGTGGTTCTTTGAAGCCGATGAAGAAATCAGTTTGGAAGAAGTAGACAGCGCGATTCTAAGTCTGAAAGGTGGTGGTTAAGGCCAGACTGCCGAGATGATCAAATATGATGGGCCACGCGTCTTGGACTTTTTTAAAAAAGATTTTCCATAATAAGCCACACAACGTTATCAGAATTCAACGTTGAAGAAAACAATAAACTACTTTTATGTGAGGTTTATGTTAAAACACAGCAGTAAAAATATTTGCTCAGTCAAATGAAGCCTGACTGAGCGGACTCAGTGAACTCAAAAGTAACCAATGAATAATTGACGAAGCATTTATTAAATAACACTAATCATATTATTTAACAAGTTTGAAGAATTTTTATACTTTTTTATATTTTTATACACGAAACCTAAACATTAAAAATCTATTTTTAATTGTAGTGTCGAGAAAAAGATAGTCTTTTTCATACCGTAGTATAGAATCTGGAAAGGTGCCAATAACGATATAAGAAAGAAAAGGCACATATTTCGATATCTTTGGAATCAAGTTAAATACACGTTTATATAATATAAATGCAAGTCGTAATAATTATTTTCTTTAATCTCTGCGACAAATAAATTTTGTGATTAATTTTAGATTTTGATATTGTTATTGTTTAAACACTATGGCGAATTATCAAGGTATTATGATATAATCCTTCCCAATCTATTGCATATATATACCAATACTTCTCATTATTTGTGATAAACTTATTGTACAAGAGTGAGATACCACTCACTAAATTAATATTATAAAATTAAGAACATGTTCATTTCATACAATAAGTGAGTTCGCTAAAACAATATTATAAAAAATTCATCACCCTCCATCATAAAAGAGATACCTCCTATAAAGACGTTGGCTCTATATTCATATTAAGAGCCCTGATATATTATACTTAGATTTAGAAGACTATTTCAACACGTTGTGGGATAAATATTTTTCACGTTTAGTTTCTCATGCATTAGTTTTAAAATATCTCAAATATAATTGAAATGAAAGTAAGACACATTCTCTATTTGAAGTTAAATATTTGAAAATAATATTTTACAAAAGTTAGTTTACTTTGCAGAGCAATTAACATTTTTTATTTATTTTTAGTGTCCTATAATTTTCTTTTTTCTTTGTTTTTAAGTTAGCAAATATAATGGCAAGCTTCTCATTCAGTTAAAATAGATACAGTTACAGTTACAGATCCATCCAAAATGTATCCAAAGTTACACGTACACCCGCGAGCATAACGCGAGGGTCAGTCATCCCCCGCTCCGCAATATTTGAGGGACTGGAGCCACCCGGCCTCCACCGTTACCGCAAGTAATTACTACCGAGATAGTAATTCCCTGAGAGATGTGATAGCAGATCTAACAACAATAACAAATAATTGCATGGACTATAAGTTATCGCTAAAATACAGCTCATTGTCATACCATACCGTCGTAAATTAAACTACGCCCTCTAGATTAATACAGTACAGTAGTGTACAGTGTACTTTTTTGTATGAAATTGTATAATTTGAATTATAATGACAGATTTAAGTTCACTGGGGAGTTTACTGTAAAAAGGTATACAATTAACCCTCAATACATTACCTATTTTATAGAGACTAGCCATGGGCATAGTTTATTTTTATTTTCGGTGTTATTTTGTCTATATCACATTTTTTATTGAATTTATTAATACTATTTTATTCATAAGTTAAATATATTGTTTGGATAAAGTTATAACATTTAATTCTTTTAATTTATTATTTTACTCGTAGCCTCGTGTTAGAGAGTGCTCGTACAGCCCTCCGCCGGTGTACTTTTGTAGAATCATTGTCCCACTTGCCCCTGTATAGTTTCTTTTCAAAGGAAGTGTAGTGAATGTGGAAGAAATTAGATTGGACAAAGTGAAATATACGGCCTTTTCATTAAAACACAGTGAAGTGATCGAAAGTATTTTTAACCAAAGAAAATACAGTGAAAATTTATGATAACTTTAGGTTTAGTTATTTAAAAGTTGCCGCAATGTTTATTAATTAAGAAAAAATATTCTAAAATTAAAACTGCCGATAATTTTTCTCTTAACGTCGGAGGAGATATGATTAGTCTATAAACCCTAATTTAGGCTAATAGCCTAAATTAATATATATATATATATATATATATATATATATATATATAGAGGTTATATATATATATAACCTCTTAGATTAACTGATGGCTACATTTCGGTTATAACGTGTTAACAAACTGCGTCCATCGCAGTGAGCTTACCACATTGTGTTATCACAATCATTTTTAATAGTAAAAAACTATCCTGACATGACACATATAAAATATATTGTTTTGGAGATAACATACCACGTGATTCTGAACGAGCCGTGATTGATTGTCCTAGTTTCGTTTTACAAAAAAAAAACTAAATTACATTAATTAAACTACATTAATGAAAGAGGCATTTTGTTTTCCTTGTTATTTTAAACATGCAAAGGAAATAAAATATTATTTGTCTATTTGTTCAAAATTATTCGCTTTATTTAAAAAATACATATTATATAACGTGTGTTCTATCGTCATCCTTCCAGAATTTATAACTACATCCTCGTAATAGTATTTTTACATACTGTACAAACATACAAGGACAAACAAACGGGTAAGAAAAAAAAAATGATTTTACCTTGTAATTAATCTTGAAGCTTTCTTATAATAACCAATAAACCAATTCATAAGTGAGCATATTCGTATCACCTACTATAACAATATGCCTTCTTTACTTACTTACTTACTTAGCTTCACGCCATATCCCTTGCGGGGTAGCCAGAGACGACGGAGCGGCAAACGCTACGGTCCCTGCATACCTCTTTCGCCTCGGCCACAGATATCCACCTCTTCATACATGCCCTCCGGAGGGTCCTTATGCTTTTTACGTGACCTTTCTCCAGTATTATAGATACTGTGTTTTCGAATTTCACTCGAGACGTCCCCCGTTCTCTCTTAACGTTCACTTTTCCTTTATAAATCTTTTTTACCATTCTTTCATCACTCATTCGTTCGACGTGCCCAAATCACCTGAGCACGTTCTTCTTCATTCTTACCGTGACTTCTTCGCTAGTACCTGCCATTATGTGAATCTCTTCTTTGCGGATTCGGTCAGCTAGACTGACTCCGCATATTCAGCGAAAAGATCGAATCTCCGCAGTATTCATCTTTCGTACATTCTTTTTCTGTGTTACCCACGTTTGGCTGCCGCATAACAGCGTTGTTAGCAAAACCGCATTATGTTCAGCCAAACGTGCAGCTTTGCTGACGTTTCGCAATCTCAACAAAGCAGCCAAATCACCGTTGACTCTGTTACCGGCAGCAATACGCCTTTCCACATCCATTTTGTATCTTCCGTCTCTACTAAACATACTTCCCAAATATTCATCACTTCATGCACTTGTTCTATTACTTTACCATTCACGTTGATCTTACATTCTGTTCTTTCTTAATTTCTGTCAAACATCAAAACCTTCGTCTTATCTGCATTAAACTAACCAAATACAAATTGAACAACCAAGCTGACATAGCGCAACCTTGCTTATCACGCGATTGGATGTCAAACCAGGGCGACATGTCAGCTCCTACTCGCACACAGGCTGAGTGATATCGGTAAAGAAACTTTACAACTTTGCCTGTAGCAAGGGTCCGCTCACATTGTATCGGGGCAGTATCTTCCATATTTTTTTTCTCACAACCAGGTCAAACGTCTTTTCCAAATCCACAAAAGCACAGAAAACCTTTTGGTTTAGGGCCAAAACCTTTTCCGTGATCATGCGGAGGGAAAAAATCTGATCTGTATACCCTCTCCCAGGTCTAAAACCTCTTTGGTCCCCCCACAACAGCCTTTCTGATCTCTCTTGCATTCTTCTCGCTGATATTTTAGCATAAACTTTACCACCCAAGCTAATCAAACTGATAGCCATATAGCTTGCAAAGTCTATTTGTGAACCTTTTTCTTTATACAAAGGAAAAGCTTTCTTTACGTAGTTACTATTATAACAATATATTATAAAGGGTGTTCAAAAATGAAAGGTCCTATGTTAAATGTGAACCACACCTAAATGTCACGATTTTTTCTGCATTTCATTGGATATTTCACAATTTCAGACTAACTCAATTTAAACCATGAAAAAATACACAATCGAGCAACAGATTAAAGTTATTCAGGCTTATTATGAAAATGGGCGTTAAAAAAAGATGATAACCAACTTTTTATGGCCTGAATTCAAAGATATGGATGTGGACAATATGTAGTTTTAACAGGACGGTGCCACTTACCACACAGGTAAACAATGGCTCTTTCAATTCAATGATCGTGTTATCTCACGTGATTATGTGATTTGACACCGTTGGAATTCTTTTCTTGGGGTTATTTGAAAGGAAAGTTGTACGTCGATAAGCCAACAAAAATTCAAGAGGTAAAGGATATGATAATTTGTCGAATTAACGGCTTAGAACCTCAAACATGTCCCAGCGTCATCGATAATTTGGACCATCGGATGGAGGTGTGCCGCAGAGGTCGCGGCGGCTATTTAGCCGAAATTTTGTTCCATACATAATTGAATCATACCATTTTTTTGTAATAAAAATAAATAACTATAATTTCCAATATATTTTGTGTTTTATTCAAAATCAACATTGGCGCTTGAAATTTAACCACCTTTTAGTTTACATATTTGTTATTCGTAAATTCCTGTTATTCGTAAAATGTGCACAAAACTGATGAACTTATTAATATGTTACGTGTGATAATATTCTGTCTATTATTATTTTACTTGTATTGTTTTAATTAATATAACACATTGCTATTCCAAATGTTTCTCGACATGTTTCTTCAAATAATGTTACAGTGTACTAACCACGGGCTTCTTCATCTATTAAAATTAAGATTGTGTTATTTTCGTCACAAAATAAATTATTAAATATTATGAATTTGATCAAATTAATTATTGTACAATTATTAATCATGGGTTTACAGAATCAGGTATCAACTTTCATAATATAACTATTAATTTACAATCTGTTGTTTCCTGAACCTTCTGAAATGATACCTAAGACAAGTCTTGAAGAAAGTAAGTAACTTAACGCCTCAGATGAAGAAAAACAATTATTATTCAATTTACAGCATAATATATGAAAATAATTTATTTAATATATGAAATACCACGAATTAACGTGTCGATATAAATTTCTTTTATTAATTTGGAAAATAAAATACACTTTTCACCAAGACTTAAGTAACGGTTTAAAATGTTGACTATTTTTATCCGCACTAATTACGACCTTACCTTAAGAGGCAAGTACCTCAACTTGACAATATTTAGTGTTGACAACTTGGTAATATTTAGGATTCCTGTAGCGAAAACCAGAACAAAATTATTACCAAGGGTAAAACAGATGAGTAGTCTGCAATGACATATACATTTACTGTTAATAACAATATATTTAATAAAAAAAATATATTTCAACTCTATAATATATTTATACTCCATGATACTTTTTGTAAATTTTTTCATAAAAAATCAATAGTTTTTACCAAAGATACCATTGATCCAAACAGATTTCTTTATTTTATTACTAATATAATAATCTTGTCTGAAAAACTATTATATTATAATGAAAAAGACAAAAACACAGGTACCGAAGCACTTCTACTGTAACATCAATATAACTAAGACAAAAGTAGTAACTAGGTCACCGCGCTCGTGACGAAGCCTCGATATGAAGCAACTCATCTGAGGCGCTCTTCTCTGTTAATGTAGCCCTCGTCTTCACAGCCCTCCTCAGACGTGTTCCGTGTGTAAGAGAAACAAATATCAGTTCAACATATACGAGAATATGTATATATATATGTATATCAAATTAATTAGTATTGTACTTAGCTGGTAATATTAATTGAATATTGTTTTTATAATTTTGCAATTATTTTGAGCAAGATACGTTATTTATGATTGTTATAAATTATCTTGTTAATTGTTGTAAACAGAATGTTGACAAGAAACATGTTTCAGTTATTTTATTATTTTTTTGCTTTACACCGTAAGATTATAATTATAAATTAAAATATGTACGATATTTCTTTTAAATTCAAATCAGTATTCTTTATATAATTATAACTAGAATCAGTTCATTAAAATATAACACATTCACTTAATAAACATAACACAGTTGATAGACAATGTTTCTACGTTCGAGATCAAGGTCGATAAATGTAATTATATTTGCAGTGTTGACGATATTGTGTGTTTTGTTATTGTGTTGATACATTGTACTTTATGCTTGTATGATTTTATTTTAAAGTATGATATGAACTGGTGAGATGTGTCCAACACATTGCATTATAATCGTAGGTTATTAAACAGTAACCTGTATGTTGTCTGAATATTTATATTCATGTATATTCATATATATATATATACATACATGTACTTGCTTTGTGTTATCAAATTCAATATTTTTTTAGTTTATATTTCCTGAAGTGGATATATATAAGTATCACGAGATGTTGAAAACAACAAAAGTATTAAACTCTTTTTCTTTGAGTATCAAAAGTTTGTATCATAATTGCCTTTATCAAAATATTCGGATTCGGTCATAAATATGTTTTTTATGAAGATAGAAATTTCTAATTATATCCCCAGTTTGATCAATAGTAAATTAAATTGTAATTTTCTGTAATCAGCGATATGGATTGATCCAAAATTATATTTTATAATAGATATGCAATTTAACTTCGTTAGTTCAAACTGGACGAGTTGTTAACAGAATGTATAATAACCTAATTATTGTTTTTCAATCACACCAATCACCCAAAACATCATGTACAACTGAATTGTTCAAGTTATATGAGATTGTTCCATTAAAGTAAAACACTCACGTTGTTGACATCAACTGCTGCTGTTTGTTTTGCCGTTTTTAAATTTCTACCTCAATTGAAAAAAAGATATCGAATTTTATCGTAGTTTAAATAAAAGTCCTAACTATTTTAGTCTAAAAAGAAATAATTTGCTACTGTTTGATATTTTATTTGAATACATTGCAGAGAGCAGTTTTTCCTTATGTTAGTTTATGTTTAGTTTTTAATTTATCACTATCATTTAAATATACTCATAATAAGATTAACAAGTCTTTGAGTTATCATGTTTAGTTTTACATTTCAGTTTAAATATAACTTACATAAATTAGTATCCATTCCCAAAACGCCAACTCTATCACTTTATCAATTAAAACTGTTTATAATTCTCCTTAAAATATTATATTAATTATTTATTATTATATATTATATTATTATTAATATTATATTAATATTATAAGACTTTGCTTTCAGATGTATGTATAATACGCTACCGATACATGTCTTATACATACATACAATATATATACGAGTACATACTCTAGGTAACCCGTCATTGGAATTCCTAGATTGCGCTCAACGCTCTGGTTCTAGGCCGGCAACGCTCTGGTAAATCTTTGGATGTTGCTAGAGTTCATGGGCGGCGGTGATCACAAATCATCTGTGGTCCGCCAGCTCGTTTGCCGTCCTCTTCCATAGAAAAAATAGATAATAATGTTATAAGGAACTGAAAAAAAAGAATTATTTTTTTTATTTTTCTTTAATGTTTTTAGTCACCGAAAACTTCTTGAAGCATTTTTTTTAATACCAGCACTACGATACGATGTAAGTGACTTAGTTGGTATGAGTATCGCATATGTTTTATAACCGTAACACGATCGAGTCTGGCGACCGATGCGTTTGAGTTGAAGCGATCAATCACTATTGAAGGACGTTTAACGTTGATGTAAGACTTACTACTTATATTTCATATCATATAGTAATATTAAATAAAACGATAGAGCAAACATTATATAAATTCTTAAATTAAAATTTTTACATAATACCTGGATCTAAAAGAAGTACAAAAACTGTTGCCTTTAAAATTTCATCTTATGCTGATGGCAGTTGGTAGTGCTGTTAAAAACCGAATGAGTAAAACCTATGAGCACAATTCAATTCTCTGTTTGATAAATTTTCGAAGCCACCTTATTTCTATCAATTCCATGTTTGTAAGAACTATAATAATATTTATCAATCTGTTATAAATTATAAAATGTATATTTTCAGCCCGGCTGATGTTCGCCAATAGTTGCCGCCACTATGCTCACTTCTGCAGAGATTTATACGCAACAAATAACTACAAGTATGCGAGCGCTTACAGCTATCCTTCTCCCCTACAGTTAGCTGAAAATTGTTGTTAAATAATTGATTTCATATATTACATTTGAATATATATTGAACGTTTTATTGGTATTTAGTTTTAATCACTTCTATTTTTTTAAATTTAATTAGACAACAAAATTTTGGCGTATTAATTTTCTTATTTATAACACTAACAATTACAACAATAAGATTTAGAAACAATATTGATATTTACTAATAATCCAAACTTAATTAATCATTACTAATATAATATTAGAGTTTCTTCAAAGAAAACTCTTCCAGTTGATATTTTTTTCCAGAAATAATAAGTTAATACGATAAGTTATTATTAGGCATTCCGTAAGATCTTAAGTATCTTAAGTAAATTTAGTAGCAATTTCTTACTCGTCTAATATACGATTGTTGTGTTCTTCGTTACAAGAGTTTGTAAGTTGCTTAAAGATAAATCTAATGAAGATCTTTCCTCCTTTCACACCAATAAATAATTAAGGAAACTGAATGAACAAATTATTTCTCTTTAATTACTTGTTTTTATCATTATATGTGTTTATTATATTGTGTATACTTCTTATAGTAGACTTATTTTGTATTTCTATTTGGTTTTAATTATAAAACCAATGAGATATATACTCATTTCTAATCACCTTGCATGAACTAAGTCAATTATTGTGCCCAAATTGTGATATTTTATCGTTTAGATAAGTCACTTCTTTAACTGAAATGTTTAAAGAGTAGTAGATCATTTTTAAATCGTCGGTCAAAAATCTCTATATATATGTAATGATAAAATTAAATTTCGATTAAATTTAGTGTATTGAAAAGTTTATTTGTAAAGAGTTGCCATGCAATAGACACATGTCAGCTTGTCGACTTCAGTTTGAATTATAAAAGAGGTTCGGCGGAATTATTTAGGAGCTACAATGTTACACAAAGGGATCGTAACCAAAATCATTTATATATATAATAATGAATCCAAGATTTTATTATATTCATGACAAATAATTATCACATAATTAGATAGGGAGCAATAAATAATTACAAAAAAAATCATTAAAATTGATCCAGAAAGGTTAATCATAAAATTAAATTACATGTAATAAAACATATCGTTTTCTATGCGTGCCCTAGTTTTTTGGCCCAAATAAGTAAAAGCCCATATAAGTATATAGTAATAATAAGATAGAATACAGAAGTTGAAAGATCTCTAAATAAACATCAATATGATGAGGAAATTTCGAAGTCAGTTCGATGTTAATTTGACCCTGATCCATACATTACAACAAGACATGAATTCCAACCCATACTTATGTTTTTAGCATTCATGAACTAAACGACTACTGCGTAGATAAAGTAGATATAGTAAAATTTTTAATTACTTCGGAGCTATTGATTACAATCTTAAATGTAAAAATAGACTGTCTTTGACATTGTTTATGCAGTAACAACGTACATAATATCATAACTTAACTTGGTCAAATGGCCGAATTAAGGAAAAATTCTTGCACCATCGTGATTAGCGTCCAAAACTGTATCACTGCCAAAATTTTGGTCAATTTTGCTCTAACACGACGTTCTCCACTACGACCGCAATAAGCAATTTATCAATACATTACTCACTTAAGAAGAAGAAAGAAGGCAAGAAGTAGCTGTAAGTAACATTGTTTTGTTTGAGTCTTGCATGTTAAGTAGTTTCTTTTTGTGTATTTTTATGTTTATTTTGTCTTCTTTCTTATAAGGTGTTACAAAATTGATAGATGAATTGAATAGATGTATTATAAGTTGTCAACTTTCCAACTGTCACTCTTTTACTTGCTTTGTAACACTTTTTGTATGTTGATATTAATAATTATAATTCAACATAAATATAATTACTTAACTTGGTAGCAGGTACACTGTTTATTTTGTTAATTGCTATCGCTTACTGTCAGATGTCAGTTATCAGCTGTCAACGTTCGGTGTCCAGGAGTGGCACACGTTCAGTTGTACGTATTCTACTTAATCTAATATTTAAATACTTTAACACCTTTGTAAAACAGAAAATGTTTAATTTAAAAGGGTTCTATTTTGTTTAGTTGTACATTTTATTTAGCTTTTACTTTCACTTTTATTATTATTATTATTTTTTTATTATTATTATTATTTTTTATTATTATTATTATTTTTACTTTTTTCTTTTTTTGTTTTGTTAACAATTATTGTTATTTTTTATTTGAAACAATATTAATAGCTTTTATTTTGTTTTTTTTTTATCTTAATTATGAGTGTGTATACGTTTTTTTTTATTATTATTTTAAATTTTTTTTTTCTTGTTTTCATTATGATTATGTTTTATTTTTAGAGAGTAATAACTATTACTTTATATTCTTTACACAGTAAAATGGCACTAGCTATAAAAGTAAATAGTAAGATATTATTTCAATAATGTATTGTTTTGTAGTTTCTGTCTTGATACTGGTGGGTGAAAGGATAAACTAGTAATTTTATTATATTTCATTTTATTTACACTTTATTATTGTTATTATTATTATTATAATTTTTTAGTTATTTTTTTTTATTATTATTATTATTTTAATTTATTTATTTATATTGCTTTATTTATTTATTCTAAAAATTAAAATATATATTAACTATGAGTTTAAATGGTGTCACTAAGTGTATTATTAATTCCGATGACGACACTGGTAATTATTTTACCGCCTCGTCTTCTGACGACAGTTTTCAAAGTTCTTATTCTTCTCTTTCTTCTTTACTTCACTCCACTTTCACGCCATTTCCTAAAAACTTTAATGTAGTACATATAAATGCACAGAGTATCCCTGCACACTATCACGATCTCTTATCCTCTTTTGACATTAATAACATCCATGCTATACTTCTTTGAGACTTTCCTTAAGCCCTCCTTGCCTTCATCTGCATTTTGTTTACCTAATTTTCATCTCATTCGAAATGATCGCTTGGGGAAGGGCGCTGGCGGAGTTACTATTTATATTCGTAACCATATTCCCTTCACTATCCTCAGTAAGTTCGATGCACATTATTCAGAATCTTCAGAGCATATTCTTATTGAAGTCTTATTTGGCCGTCTGAAACTATTGTTAGGAGTTTTCTATAGTCCCTCGCTTCACATAGACTATTTTGATAAGTTTGAAAGTTTACTTGAACTTCATTCATCTAATTTTCATCATACAATTATAATGGGTGACTTTAATACGTGCCTCCTTAAAAATGATGCCCGTTCCAAGCGCCTTTTAAATATCGTTAATTCCTCTAATCTCTATCCCATCCCGTCCAAAGCAACTCATTTTTTTCCAAATTGTCTGCCATCTCTACTCGACATTTGCTTTGTTTCCTCTTTACAGCACGCTGAATGCTACGGTCAACTACCAGCTGAAGCTTTCTCATATCACGACCTAATTTTCCTATCCTATAAAGTTCGTCCACCTAAGGTTAGACCTACCGTAGTCATGCGTCGTAGCTTTAAAAGTTTTAATAATGATGCATTCATGCAAGATCTTAATGACATCGAATGGGATACGATATTCCTTGCTAAGACGGTCGATGAGAAGGTAGATATTTTTAACTCTTTCTTAACTGATATTTTTGATAAACACGCTCTGTTCCGACCCATTAAACTTAAGCATCTACCTGCACCATGGCTAACTCAGGACATTAAAAATCTAATGGCGAAACGCAATAGAGCAAAATCTAGGTACAAATTAAAACCCACAGACGATAATCTCTATAAGTATAAACAGATCCGTAACCATTGCAATAAGGTATGTAGAGATGCTCAACGGCAGTACTTACATAGTACTATCGAGAACAATAATTCTGCTAGAACATGGAGATTTTTGAATTCACTTGGAATTGAGCGTCAAACATCTAACATTTCCAATAATCTAGACCTCGAAGCTCTGAATAGATTTTTCACTACTGCACTACCAATGAACAGTAAGTTTAAAAAAACTACTCTCGATCAACTTAGCTCTCTTTCCATCCCCTTTATTCCCCACTTTTCCTTTACTCCGGTTGTTAATAGTGACGTCAGGTCACACGTTCATGCAATTAAGTCTGATGCCACAGGCTGTGATGGAATCAACCGCAAAATGATTATTTTAATGATAGACTCCATTTTACCATCGCTAACACATATTTTAAACTTCTCACTCTCGTCTTGTCAATTCCCAAGTGCTTGGCGTAAAGCTCTTATTATTCCTCTACCTAAAACAAATAATCCCGTATCTATGTCTCACTTTCGTCCTATTTCAATCCTTCCTTTCTTGTCCAAAGTATTAGAACGTATTGTCCACGTCCAACTAAATAAGTATGTCTGCAAACATAATATTCTTTCTCAATTTCAGTCTGGTTTTCAAAGGGGACATAGCACTACTACAGCACTTATAAAAGTTTGTGATGACTTACGGCATAACATGGACAATAAACAACTTAGTATCTTGGCTTTGCTCGACTTCAGCAATGCTTTTAACGCGGTTGATTTTAAATTACTGTTGGCTGTTCTTGGGTCTATCAATGTCTCTGAGAGCGTTATTAAGTGGTTTCATAGCTATTTGTATGATCGTACTCAAAGTATTCACGTTAATAATAATTCCTCTTCCTTTCAATCACTTACTTCTGGTGTACCTCAAGGTAGTGTCCTATCACCACTTTTATTTTCCATCTTAATTAATACTGTTACTCAATTTCTAACATCTTCTTTCCACCTGTACGCTGATGACCTACAGATATATGTCACTGCTCTTGCTCATGATATGGATAGTGCCATTGACAAATTGAATAGCAATTGCAGATTTGATTTGAATTGCAGCAGATTGCGGAAGTAAGTAGAAAAATATTTGCTACTGTTGCTTCATTAAATCGTTGGAAGCATCTTCTGCCAATTAAAACGAAAATCTCTTTAGTACAAACCCTTTTACTACCACTTTTGGACTACGCCGATTGTTGTTCTCCAGATGTAACTGAAGAACAACTCAACAAACTAGAACGGCTTCAAAATTTGTGTATAAAGTTTATCTTCAGCCTACGCAAATTTGATCATGTATCAGAATGTCGTACTCAACTAAAATGGCTAACCATTAGAAAACGCCGAAACATGCATATCCTTTCATTTCTTTACTCTAATTAGTTAAATGTTTATAAGCCATATGTGGAAATAATTAATGCTTTTTTTATGCATCTATTTTAAGTAATATTTCTCGTATTAGCACTATCTCGTATTGTCTGTCAGAGACTGCTTTTAGCAATAAGACCGCCTTTGCATATTTTGTTTTTTTTTTTTATATACTATTTTTGTTTCATTGTATTAATTTTGTGTGCAATAAAGAGCTTATCTATCTATCTATCTATCTTTTATTTAAATTGGTAATGTATTTTATATTGCTATTAAGTGATAAAAAATTGATATCAGCTGTTCTCGTTTAACACCCAATCTCTTATAAAAGCCAATTAAATTACTCACTTAAATTTAAAATACACATGGAATTCCATCCCAACGAAACTGGAATGCCAGAGGTCTCAAATTGAAATTTATTTATTTGTTCTATAACTCTTGGGAATAATAAAATATAAATATAACATGAAAGAGCGTTTCAAAAATGCAATAAGCTTTCCCTCAAGCTTGATGAGACAGACGCTTCCTTGAACTCGAAGCACTTGAACGATGTTCGAAATTTCATTTCCTGATCTCAATAAAGACCTTCATATTGCATTTCATTCAATTTTTTGCTTTGAATTCTTTATTTAAAAGTTATAGATCGATATCTCTGATCTGTTATAGTTATAGATACATACTCTTCATATACTTTAGTATAACATTGTTCTCCGTTGTTCGGATTCTCACCAAACAAATACAGAACAAAAACTACACGTATATTTTTGTATGTCTATGCAATGAGTCTAGCTTCAGTTATAAAAACAGCCTCGAGGAAAAAATATTTTTTTTTGTTTTAACGTTACATTACTTTGTTATTTATTCGTTTAAAATATAATATGTTATTTTATTGCATATTTAAATATGTCTTTAAATATGCTAATAATAACATACTTTCTAGTTGTATTATTGTTATTGTTAAAAGCAAAAGTATTTAAATTCTAAACGAATATTAACATTGGCCGAGTAATGAAACAAAAAGCCTCCAAACTTTTGAGAAATTATTTCCAAACAAGTTTTAATACTTTTGCAAATGTTCGGGTGAAGTGGATCGATAGTGATGTCAAAGCGCCAGCCCTCTTTGATTAACGTCCCTTGAACCCGACCTATGAGATATCATAATGGTTTATTCGATTGTTCGAACACGCAAAAAACTGAATTTACTTTTGGAATGTTTTTAAATTTTTACGGAATAATATTAAATTCCAAAAAGGTTTGATACACTTCTTATTAATACATTTATTTTCAGCTCCAGTAGTGTTTATTTTTTATATAAAATTAAATCAAGCGGCCGGGTGAAAATAATAAATACCGCAATAACAAGATTGCGAAGGGAGAGGGTCTGGCAGTTGGTTTGGATGAGGAAAAAGCCTTCGATCGTGTATGGAACAAGGGGCTTCTTTCGAAGCTACGTTCCTATGGGCTTCCCGAGAGTTTATGCAAGTGGATTACCAGCTTTCTCACTGGGAGGAGCGTACAGGTCGTTCTGGACAGTTTTTGCTCGGACTCCAAGCCCGTGAACGCTTGTGTACCCCAAGGCAGCCTTGAGGTACACAAGCGTTCACGCGCTTGTGCTATCTCCAACTCTGTTCCTCCTGCACATCAATCATATGTTGGATATTTCCAATATACGTTGTTATGCAGATGACAGCACTGGGGATGCGGTATATTCCGGCCGTGCTGGTCTCACTCGGGAAAACGTCGACGAGCGCCGAAAGAAACTTGTGTCTTCTACAGAGACTTCCTTGGGGATAGTCTCTGAGTGGGGTGATCTAAACCACGTTCAGTTCAATGCCCTAAAGACACAGGTTTGAGCGTTTACCACTAAGAAAACCCCATTTGTCCTATCACCGCTCTTTGAGAGCACTCTCCCTATTGCCTCGCCAAGTATCAGAATACTGGGTATCGACATTTTGAGCAATTTTCAGTTGCGTGGTCATCTGCAGAGCAAGGCGAAGTAGGCCACGATAAAATTGGGAGTGATCAATAGAGCGAGGCAGTATTTCAAGCCTGGCCAAAGACTTGCGCTCTACAAAACCCGGTCAAGCCACACATGGAGTGCTGTTCTCATCTCTGGTCCGGATCACCCCAATATCAGCTTCTAACATTTGACCGCGTACAAAGGAGGGCCGTTCGGATTGTCGGGAACCCAGTACTCTTCAAACGGCTGGACTCTTTGGCATTGCGTCGAGACGTTGCTTCTTCGTGCGTCTTCTACCGCATTTACCACGGGGAGTGTTCCAATGAGCTGTTTGATCTGATGCCTACTGCCGAATTTCATCATCATCTCCAATCACCTCATCGCGCCATCGCCTCCAATACTATCCTTACCACCTGGATGCGTGGCGATCCTCCACTGTGCGGTTCTCAGGGACCTTTTTTCCACGTACCGCTCGCTTGTGGAACGAATTCCCTTCGGTGGTATTTTCAGATTGGTACGACATGGGTACCTTCAACAAAGGCGTTTATTCCTACCTTCAAGATCGGCAACGCTCTTGTGAGTCATTGGACGATACAAGAGTCTATGGATGGCGGTGATCACGTACCATCTGTGACCTGTCAGCTCATTTGCCCTCCTCTTATATAAAAAAAATAATCTTGTTTTTGTTATTTACTAAGGACCTTTTCCATCTAGACATTGGCCAAATGATTATTAAATATTTAATGCTACTGATTATTATAAAAGAATATTTGATAAATTTCTTTAAAAGCTGTTGTAAAATTCTATGAAAAGGGTATAGGCATTTCTTATGAAATTCTAAAATATTCTAAGGCTTACTGATTTTATTTCTTTTTTGGTATTTATTTGTCTTCACGCTACTTTTTACCTTTCATCCGTTTATGTTTTAGACTTTCACTTTTGCACTTGGGCTCCAAAGGACCGATTGATTTTCTTGATGTGCTATAATATTTCTTATACGAGCCTCGACAAAAGTGATGAATGTCGAGAAGGCACCGTAATCATGATTTCAATACATTTAATCAACCTTCAACAGGTTTAAAGTGCATCGGAGTACAGAACTGCGCTTAAAACTACTTATACCTACGTTATAACCTTATTATTTATTATAAGAGCTAAACTTATACACCTAAAGTACACATAATACCGGAATTATAACAGTCACCAAAAACTTTAACAGAATATGGTAAGATAAAACAGAAATAGAGGTAACTTAACGTATCATTAATGTAAAATACGATTTCTAGTCGTAAAATTATAATTTAGTAAGAAATTATGTGATTATTTAAAATTTGAATATTAAAGGCGGAATAAACATTCAACAACTAAGTTTTAAAACAACTTTCCTAAAATACGAATCACATATGCATTATCTTAATATATGGTATAAAAATATTGTGTTATTACGTAGATACTAACATAATTGTTCTCAAGTTAAATAAAACGCACCTATTCAAACATATTGAAATGATACGTTGTTTAATGAGAGTACCGTTGTACTTCAGGTTTGGGTTGACTAAGTTTATATTATACGAATTAATATTTATAATAAAAGGTATAAGGATTCCGACGCGTACAAGTGCACTCATTTATGTAGAAAGTAATGTTAATAAACGACACGGTAACTCAAATGAGTTACAACTTTAGATTTAAGTTAATCTTATATTTATAACTTCACATTTTCAGTAAACTGCGTGACTGCAGAAATTCTATTAACTGTGTCTATTTTCTTTTACGTTTGATTGAATTGAAACTTTACAGTCTAGGATTCCTTTGCAAAATCACTACATTCATAACGTAGTTCATCAAACTTCCATTATTACGTACGTTTATGTTTAAAAAAATACTTTGATAACAGGGTGCCAATCAAAAAGTGGCTGCAGTTAAAGAAATAAAAAAAATCTTTTATTTGTTAATAAAATATCATCCACGTCATAGCACTGTATCTAACAAAATTGAAAATCCATGGGTGCTGTGCCATTCCGCTGAAACTATTTCGCAGCCAGGTGTAAATTACCTGTTTTGGTAAATTCATACGTTCATTACACATGTGTTTTATATCAAATTGAAATTTATTAGGTATAATTTTATGTAACATAACCGCAATTCTTCTTTTCATGTATTGTATATTTAACTTTGTTTTAAATTTATCAATAGACACATTCCTTTATTTTATTATTATTGTTTTTTTAGAATATAAATTTCTTAATTATAATTTTGAAGCATCTGTAAAGTCGTTGCAAATACTGTTACTACGCTGAGTTTAATTAGTGGCGTTGCGGTCTAGTCCATTGTAACTTTATTTCAGATATCCTCCCTCATAGTTTTGACGTAACAGGCAGATTCACTTTCGTATTTTAGAAGGGCAATAGTAATATAATATGCCAATCCACAAAACTGTTGAAAAATATAAGTAACCGCAGAATATTATAATATACCCACGCTATACCCACGACTCGGTCAGCGTGTAACTCCTTGTTTTTTATTAAGATAATATATTGCTAATATTTTTAGATCAAATTAAAATGTTTCAGCGCAAAGCTTCTGGGTAGACTATGTTAAGAGTCGACCCGTCCGGCACGTGAACGTAAAGATTCCTAGAATTGCTAACCCGGGAAAGAGCGACGTATAATTGACCATGCGAGAAACAGCTAACACCGAGATCTACTCCAGCAACACGAAAAGTCTGCCCTTGAGCTTTATTGATAGTCATGGCATAGCACACCGATACTGGGAATTGCGTTCTTTTAAATTGGAATGGAAAATTATTTGGTATTATGGGAATTCTGGGAATAAAGACAGTTTCTCCTGCACCGCAACCTGTTAAAATTTGAGCCTCGATTACATTTTGTTGCAACTGGGTTACTTTTAGCCGAGTTCCATTGCAAAGTTGAGGTGGTCTTAAATTTCGGAGCAGAATTATCGGTATGCCAATTTTTAAACAAATTATATGAGAAGGTAGTCCAGGCATACTTAAAGAATTTAAAAATTCTATCGGGTAATTAGTGGCTTCTTGTTCATCAACCATTCTATTTATTGAACTATAAACTTTGCTTTCTCCCTGTATATTAGACAGTATTTTATTATTAATTTCAGATGCCTGGTCATTGCGAGGAGTCAAAATGGACCTTTCGCAAAGCCAAGAATTGTCCCTATTTAATATAATTGTTATGTCACCGTAAACCGAAGATATAAGATGTTGTTGGGATTGCACTATACAACATAACTCAGGTGTCAGAATAAGTTTTCCTTGGTGTAGTTGTGGATAGGTACCTTCACCAATCTTCAATAATGTATCAGAAAATTCACGATTATCTGCGTTGTCTCCAGTTCTCACTCGCATATTTATAGTCAAATGCACCGATTGTATATCACGCCACAAATAAGAGCTTTTCAGGCAAGCCCTAATCTCATCAGCTCGGGTTCCCCGTGGTATTACCGGTAAGGTTTGTCGGAAATCACCACAAAATAAAACCGTAATACCGCCCATTGGTCGATCATTTTGTCTTATGTCCCTTAGAGTTCTGTCTACTGCTTCTACTCCTTTTCGATGGGCCATCGTACATTCATCCCATACGATTAAATTACACTCACGCAATACCTTAGCTTTGTCGCTATTTCTTGAAATACTACAGGTTGGACTTTCCGTGCGATCTAAATTAATTGGTATTTTAAACATAGTGTGAGCAGTCTTACCTCCTGGTAGCAATGTTGCAGCTATACCTGATGAAGCCACGGCAAGAGCGATTTTACGCTGATTTCGAACATAAGCTAATATTAATTTAGTCAAAAAAGTTTTCCCAGTTCCTCCAGGTGCATCTAAAAACCATATTGTTCCTAAATTATTCTGCACACTCTCGCACACGCGATCATAGACTAAATGTTGTTCTGCAGTCATCATTGGGACACCGTTTTCTAATGTTACCAGCAGTTCCATTGGGTTGTAACCAATCTCTGCGGAATATTCCCTATTGGTAACCTCTCCGACTGAGGTTGGCGTTGGCAAACCATATTCACAAAGTGATTTACCGCCTACTGCTGTTAAGTCTTCCTGAAGAGCTAATAAGCACTGATTTATAGCCAGATCTCAAAAATTATCATTAGTTGCGCCTTCATTATTGTGAGATAAATTCCGAAGAAAGTCTTCTGCAAATTTTTCTTTATATTTTTCCCATAATTGGACAGGATCAGATAAATTACAAAATGTGAGTAATGTTACAAATAAATGGCGTAACCGTCGTGGATTATCACTAACACAGGATTCTGCTAAAGCGTCATCCCAATGTTGATCATTTTCAAGCAAATGACGCGCTTGGCAAGCTGCATGATAAGTTGGATAAACAACATCGTCTACTTTTCTCAAATCTATAAATGATGTTGGTCCTCGCACTGTATGTAATAATAATCTCAAATAAAAACACTCTGCGTTGTTAGGATGAACAGTATACACTCTACCAAGAACATGTTCTTTGAAAATACCTGTCTCGCCATCTAAAGGCCTGCCTCGGCGTCTACGGTTAAAGACACCTCGTTGTTTATCGTAGGTATAATACGATGGAACTTCTTCATACAAAAGAGACTTTGCGAAATTATCAGTTTGGCAAAGTCGAAAGAATGCCAATAAAGTTGTTTGTCTAGGGTTCTCTAATCGTTCTGTAACATTTTCGGCGTTAAAATATATACGTTGACCGCCTTCCAGATGAACATCCAGATGGGTCACAGGTGGATATCTTTCGTGAATATTAAAACTTAAGATCCGCCACACAGCTTCTGAAGAGCTGATATATCTGCCTGACTGAAATCTAGTAACTTCATCATGTTCATTTCTTAACGCAAACGTAGCTTGGTCACTGCCCTTGTTAATGTACTTACAAATATATTTAATTGACTCTACACTATTACACATTTCTACATTTATGTGAGCTTGAAATGCTCTGGACAATACAGGCGAATACGGAACGACCCACCTATTATCTAAAGTAACCTGTTGTCCAGACATTCGCTTTTCAACAGTAAAACCACCATTGTCTCTTGAACGGCGACGATATAATGGGTATCCATCATGTCCTGTTACAGTTTCATCCACTAATACTTTTGGATACCTTTTAGTGCAACGACCGTCTTGCATGCAAGGAGCATTTGCGTTAAATGCACCACATGGACCATGTATCATATGAGTTTTAACAATGTCGTATAACAGGGGATCTGCAGTCGGATCTGGAATTTCAGCACTGATTAATCTGTCTACATCATTAGGTCGAACCTTATCTTTTAACCAAAGCAAGATATGTGCGTGAGGTAAGCCGCATTTTTGCCACTCAACACTATACATATAACACAATACTTCTCCAAAAATGTTATCTTTGGTAAGAAGATCTATCATTGATTTTAATTTTAAATGAAACACTCTTGCAATAATATCATGGCGGTCATGCGGTGCCTGACCCTCAAGAAGCTCCCGAGTGATTTCATCCCACTTGGGATTGGTAGTTACAGTAACAAATAAGTCGGGACGTCCATATTTTCTTACGTAACAAAAAGCGTCTTGAGTACGTTCATGCATGTAGCGTGGACCACCAGTAAAAGAAGAGGGTAAAATAACTAAACGACCCATATTCACAGTATCGTTATCTTGCTGCATGGCATCGCGAAGGTGCACGTATTCTTCAGCGCGCAGCTGCCTTTGATTAGATCGTATATAAACTAATCTTTCGGTTTCAATTTTTGCGTACATGTCAACAATAAACTGATTAAATAAGCCACGAAAACGTTGAAAGTATACCAATCTATTCCGTCTCACTTGTAACAATAAAATTGAAGGCATGACACCTTTTTATTATAATTAGGTGCGCCTGTGCGCGGATCGGTTTGGTATACAGCGAAATTATAACCATCTTCCCCTCGACAGTATATCATAGGATATTGCAAACTGTCGTAAGCCCTGTGGGTTTCGAAAATACGTTGCAAACGATTGTCTCTGGAACGTATAACGATATCACGCCTATCACATTCCTGGTCGACCAGTACTACAGCAACTTCATTCGTGGATGGAACGTTATGACGCCCAGGGTGTTCCTGAGTTGGACGCTTATCGGCATTTATAACAATTTTATAATTGTTATTACCATCTTGAGAAAGGGCTTCTAATGCCGATTTAAAACTGCATACGTACGAATTAACCTGATGTAACATGTTCTGAAGTTGTGAAATGAGTTCAGTATTTAAATTCGGAAAATATTGATTTCTTATATTCGACTGTTCGTTGTAATCGGATACAAAATATATTTGAAGAAATTTAGGTTGTTCTTCAGGTAAAAGGGACCCTATCAAATGGTAAACCTGACCTTGTACCTTAAAAGTAGGCATGAAAGGGCCTTCTGAGATTTGTTTAGCACCAAAGGATGTCATTTGGAATGCACTATTATAAGTGCGAATATTATCTAAAAACTGTTTGGATTGCAAATGTTCCCCTAAAAGTAGTGATTTTAAAGGTTCCGGTGGGTCTTCGAACGAAGGCAAATTTATTGTACCTCCAGAACAACAGAAACCAGCAGACTCCTTCCTCCACTTCGAAGCATTACAAAAGGAACATACTACGTTCATATCGCCTATTTCAGAAGATGATCTGTAATCAATTGTGAGGTTATAAGCAAACCCACTTTTATATTTATCGGACCACGCCACCGAATTTGTAGATTGATCTACCACGTGTATATCTAAGTCATTAAGACCATGTCGAAATCTATCTGCAGTAAGACGGGCCTCTCGCTGTTCTTCTGTTTCAAGCGACCGAATATTTTCAATTCTTAATCTTTCATTAGATAAAGTAATCAATTGTTCTTGTCTCAAAGAATTGTAATAATCGCTTCCCGACTCTAGTCGTTGTTCATGCTCATGTTCATCTTCAAGAGATCGAATCATGTTATGGTGCGCCCTATCATTTGTCAAACGGTCTTGATATTGAGTAAAAGTTTCAGATTCTCGAGACAAAATATGACGTTCGCGATCAGCTGTAAGCCGTAATTCCCTCTCAGTGAAGGTTTCGGATTCGCGAGATAAAATATGACGTTCGTGGTCAGCTGTAAGCCGTAATTCCCTCTCAGTGAAGGTTTCGGACTCGCGAGATAAAATATGACGTTCGCGGTCAGCTGTAAGCCGTAATTCCCTCTCAGTGAAGGTTTCAGACTCGCGAGATAATGTATGCCGTTCGCGGTCAGCTGTGAGTCGCAATTCTCGTTGTAAAGCAGTTTCAGCTTCTCGGGATAACGCATGTTGTTCCCGGTCAATGAAACGCCTTAGCTCTCGTTGAGAAGAGCTTTGAGAAGCCCGTGTTGTAGCTCGTCTCGCTCTTTCAGCTGCTAATCGCATCTCTCTTTCTGGAGAGCTTTCATTAGCTCGAGATGTTGAGGCACTAACTCTCATAGAGTTTAACCGATGTGCTCTTTCCTCTTCCGATTCTTGAGAACGCGTCATTCTCATTCTCCTAGCTTGACTCGAAGTTCGAGATAAAGATGGTCGTTTTTTAGGTGGCATCGTTTATTTTATTTTTAATCGACGGTAACTTAAATTCTATTTAGTTACCCAACAAAAAACTTACGTCAGAGGTCCTAACTATAGCTAAGTATATAATAAATAGAATATAAATCTAAGTGCCTATTAAAACTAAAATAATATTCTAATCGAATTATAAATATGTACGTAGGTACCTACAAATTACAAAAGAATAAAAAATGAAAATAAAGCTATACTTAATGCGTGTGCAATACTATCTACACTTACCTACTTCACTTAAAAATGAATAATAAGAAATACCTACAACTACTGTAATTAATCAAAGTACCTATGCTAATACAAAAAAAACCTTAGATGTTCTAAGTACAGCTGCTATATAATAAAAAAATATAAATCTAAGTGCCTATTTAAACTTAAATACCTAATATTCTAATAGAATTAAACTAAGAAATATGTACCTACCTACCTACAACTTAGGTACAAAAAAAAAAGAAATGAAAATAAAGCTAAAACACGTGTGCAGTATAGGTAGATAGTAAGCAATATCTACCTATACCTACTTCACTTAAAAATAAATAAAAAATACCTATGAATACTATAATTAATAAAAGTACCTACCTACGCTTTTATCTACTCAATACAAAAAAAACTAAACATAAAATGCCCAAAACTAACCTATCAGTAACTAAAAATCTAACAATAATCTAATCTATCTATCTATTATCTAATCTAAAAATCGAATCTAAATCTACTTAAAAAGAAATAAAATAGGAACTATTAATAGTTAAGAATTTAAACAAAACTAAAACTAATTTAGAAAATAACAACAAAAGAAATTAAAATAAACTATTTAAAGACAAAAAGTCGCGCTGATAAGCACGGTTTATAAAATAACAATTATTGTCTGTCAATAAAGTTCAACACTCTGAACGCATCAACAGCCAAATATTGAATGACGCTTGCGCTCGCCTCCCGCCCCTTTTATACTCTGCCGCCGCGAGCCCCGTCGAGCGCGGCAACCGTTACGCAAAAATAATCCTTATAGCTTGATTCACTATTCACGCGCGATGTCTTGTTGGCGTATTTCATGTAAGTAAGTATAAGTTTGGTGTTTCTAAACCGATTTCAATGATTCTTTTTTTATTGAATTGGTGCTAATGTTTATTTTTTTTTTAATTAGGAATGATGGTGAGCATTATTGGTTTTATAAACGTAAAAGTAAACAAATATAATAAGAAATCTCCGAACTGCTAAGCTATCGAGAGTTATGCGTGTTATTGTGAGTTAACTATAAAAGGTAGATATATGCTGTCTTGGAATATTTTTCGTGTATTTTTATGTAGAATATTTCCGTTATACATAGTTTCTATGTAGCTCTAACCATTAAGGCTGCACACGCGACGGAAGCTTAAAAAATCAAGCAACTTCTCCCATTTTCTCAACATTTCCTTTCACTGCTCTGCTCCTATTCATTGTAATGTGATGAAAAGTATACTATTACCTGCCCAGGAGTATAAAGAATAATTGTACTAAGTTTCGTTAAAATCCGTCGAGTAGTTTTTTTTTCTATAAATAACATACAAACAGACAGACAGACAGACAGACAGACAAAAATTTTTTTAACTGCATTTTTGGCATCAGTATCGAACACTAATCACCCCCTGCTACTTATTTTGTAAATATATTTCATGTACAGAATTGACCTCTCTACAGATTTATTATAAGTATAGATAACCGCAATTCTTCTTTTCATGTATTGTATATTTAACTTTGTTTTAAATTTATCAATAGACACATTCCTTTATTTTATTATTATTGTTTTTTTAGAATATAAATTTCTTAATTATAATTTTGAAGCATCTGTAAAGTCGTTGCAAATACTGTTACTACGCTGAGTTTAATTAGTGGCGTTGCGGTCTAGTCCATTGTAACTTTATTTCAGATATCTTGCGTTTTTGATAAGAAATATCCTTGTCAATTTTTTTAAAAAATAAAGACGAGTCTTCATATGTCACATTTTTATCTGCCTTAGTACAATTGAGTTATAGTTGTTTTTTATGGGAACATCTAAATAAATGAATTTAATTACAAGAGACGTAACATTTAGTCTGTTAACAGTTTGTTTTGTATTCATCAGTGTTGTTTTCTAAGTAAAAGTTTATATTTTTTTATATATTATAGTATTGGTTTCTTATTCTTGTCCTAATGTTTATATTTCAATTCACGGGCTGCGAGCACGTTTCCCTCGAGCCTCTTTGAATCGTGACTTTTCAAATTTCAAACGGAGATGCAGTTGTTATTTTATTTTAACTGACAATATCATTCTGCTTCAAAATTGGTCTTATTATTTTTATAAATACATACTTAATTATTATCATTAAAAATATTATTTAAGTTAAAAGTTTATATATTTTATATATTATAGTCTACGCTGACAATAATTGCAATATTTCTTAAATGGACTATAATATATAAATATATATAATATATATATATATATATATTTTAGTCCATTTAAGAAATATTGCAATTATTATCAGCGTAGTCAATAAAAAATATGAATTATGAATTCCATGATATTAGGGTATTTCTTTTACTCTTTCGGAGGTTAGTCATGGAAATATCATATGTTTAAACGTAAAGCGTAATCTCGATTTAGCATTTACATATTGCATAAATTAACTTTTAATTCTAAGCGATACTTAATTTACTAGAGTAAGTATATTATTAGCAGTACTCGCATACACACACTCTCTCTCTCACACACACACACATATACACACACACAACACATGAAAAAAGCTGGTTAATCTAAATTCCGACAATAATTAACAGAGTTGTAGAGTAAGGGTAAGTTCAAATTGAATGGTAAATTCTAGAACTGCTTGCATTAATCACTTTCAATAAAACTTTTAAAGTTAATAATGACATCATCATCTTTGATACCACGAGGTGAGTTATAGAAACCTACTTCATTCGATGAGACCTTTGTAAATACGAGTATGTTTTTGTAACAAGGCTTCTACTTTGGAAGTGGACTTTTAAATGAGGTTAAAGTTAAATTTGCAAATCTATAATTATAATAATTTAAACAAGATATTTATGACTTATCTACATATGTTTCATTTTAAAAAGACAAAAATGAAAGTTAACATATTAATATATAAGGCACATAATATAACAGACAATTAGACATGACTGATTAACTATAAGTATCCTATTATCATTCATCTTAAAGTATTTCTAAATAATTATTGTAAAGTCGTATCGTTGTCCAACAAAATAATATTCTTTCATTTTCTTAAAGGACGTGTTTTTAGTGTTTTCTTATTATTATTATTTTGCGCTACAAACCATGTACCACGTTATCCAGACGATATCCCAGACTATATCGTACACTGCGTCAGTGATAACGCTTCGCTTCACCATAGCCCACATGTCTATCTAATTTTATAACCATCTGTCAGTTTCAATATATGTAAGTTTGATTTAGTAATCTGGAAAATAAAATAAATTTGTAACCTAAACCTAAATAAGAATTTAAAAATGTGGTCTGTTTTTTATCCGCACTGATTACGACCCGACCTTAAGAGGCAAGTCCTCAAATTTATAAGGAGTAATCTAGACTTCTAGCCATGTCGGTAATATTTAGGGTGTCCTGTGGAAAAATTTGGAACAAAATTATTACCGAGGGTAAAACAAAAGAGTAAAAAAAAATTTGCAATAAAATATAAATCTATATTTAATAACTATAGCAGTATATTTAATAAAAAACATCTTCCAGCTCTATAAAATATTAACAAATCATGATATTTTTTTTAAAGGTATTTCTTAAAAAAATATATTTTATTACCAAAGATGCCATTGATCCGAACCGAATTCTTTATTATATTAATAATACAATAAACTTGTTTAAAAAACTATTGTAACAATGATAGTTAAAAACAAAAATACAGGTACTAAAGCACTTCTACTGCAACATCAATATAACTAATACAAAAGTAGTAACTAGGTCACCGCGCTCGTGACGAAGCCTCGATATGAAGCAACTCATCTGTTAATATAGCCCTTGTCTTCACAGCCCTCCTCAAACATGTGCCGTGTGAAAACTGCTATCAGTTAAAATATAAAATAAATTGTATAATATAATAATAAATGTAATAATAATAATTGTATAATTGTCAACTAATAATCAAAGTTTAATTATTTTCTATTTTATGTTATGTTGACAACAAAACAAAATATAGCAAATTAGGTCAATTGGTTTAAATTGGTCATAAATATGTTTTTGATTAAGACAGGAAATTTTTTAATAAAATCCCAGAGTCGATCACCAGTTTATTACATTGCAATGTTCTGTAATCAGCGATATGGCGTGATCCGAAATTATATTTTATAAAAAATATACAATTTAACTTCGTTGGTTCAAACTGGACGAGTTGTTAACAGAATGTATAATAATTAATTATTGTTTTTCAATCACACCAATCACCCAAAAACTCATGTATCTGAATCTCATCTATCTGAACTCATGTAACTGAATCTGTTCCCTCCGAATGAGATTGATCCATTTAAGTAAAACACTCACGTTGTTGACATCAACTGCCGCTGTTTATTTTGCTCGTTTGTAAATTTCTGCCTCAATTGAAAACGAGATATCGAATTTTGTCTAATGTTGTTTAAATAAAAAGTCCAACTATTGTTATAAAAATTGTAAAATTCTAACTATATTCTAGAATATATATAAATATTTTATAATTCTAGTAACAAAATCTCTACATTATAGTCTATATATAATATAAGAATTTGTTTGATTATAATGTAGAGATTTTTTTTATAGGTTTACGAGTTTTAAATTTATATTTATCATTTAAATGTAATCAAAATAAGATAAATAATAATGTGTTATTCTATTATCTTATTTAGTTAAAATGTAAGTAACATAATTTAGTTAAAACGATAACTTTGTCAACCAAAAGTGTTTATAATTCTCCTTAAAATATTACATAATATAATATTATAGAGCTTTGCATTACAAATTAAAATGTACAATACCTTACTGGTACGTGTATAATGTGTGTGTGTGTGTGTTATGCGCATAGTAAAGGGGCCCCTTAAACCTACATCTGGGTCGCAAGTCCCAGGCATTGTTTGCGCTCCTCTTCTTGCAACGCGATGGGCCTGGCACCCGCACGATGAATCCATGGAATGCTAAGAAGCTTCGTCTCTCTCTAGTACACACCCGTCATTGTAAAGAATTCCTAGATAATAATACAATAAAAGATAGTTGAAAATTTTACACATTTCGTAAATTAATTTGAATAATTTATACAGTTCATATAGTATATATTTTATAAATATCGTATATTGTAAATCATATATAACTTCAAGTACAATGTGCTAATACCTACTAATGATGTGCTTGTCACTATTTTAGTC
This sequence comes from Melinaea menophilus ssp. n. AW-2005, assembly GCA_918358695.1. Taxonomy (NCBI): domain Eukaryota; kingdom Metazoa; phylum Arthropoda; class Insecta; order Lepidoptera; family Nymphalidae; genus Melinaea; species Melinaea menophilus. Next base: position 2,658,107 of record OU911054.1, on the reverse strand, counting down.
AATGATTTGAATGAATAAGATAAATTATAAATACCACTTACGTCTGCTTATCATACTTTTAGACAACGAAAGCTTTTTTAACTATTTTTTGTTATACCACCATAGGTTTGGATACGAATGGTACGATTGGGAGTACACGATGAAATTAATTTAGTTGGTGTGAGTATCGCAGATGTTATATAACAGTAACACGATCGAGTCCAGCGACCGATGCGTTTGAGTTGAAGCGATCAATCACTATTGAAGGCCGTTTAACAATTGATGTGAGACTTACAACTTATATTTCCTAATTATATTAAATAAGATCATAGCGCAAATATTATATATATTTATGGAATTTTTACATAGTACCTGGAAAACTGTTATCTTGGCCATTTTATCTTACGTTGATGGTTGTTGGTAGTGTTGTTGAAAACCGATTGATTCAAAGCAATAAGCCAATACGAGACAATTCTCTGTTTAATGAATTTTCGAAGTAACCTTATTTCCACCATTTCCATGTTTGTGAGAACTATTTATTATGAAAATACTATAACAATATTTATCAATCCGTTATAAATTGTACAATGTGTAACTTCAGCATGGCTGATGTTCGTCATTAGTTGCCGCAACTGCGCTCTCTTCTGCAGTGATTTATACGCTATAAATACATACAAATAAACGAGGCGCTTACAGCTATCCTTCTCCTCTAATATAATTATATATAATTTGAACATCATTTATACATCTAATATATAATTTTAACGTTGTGACGGTATTTTCTTTTACTCACTTCTCGTATTTTTATTTTATTAGACAATGAAAATTTAGCGAACTAATTTTCTTATTTATTAGAATCACAATAACGATAATAAGATATAGAAACAATATTGATATTTACTAATCCAATCTTAAGTAAGCATTACTATTATAATATTATAGTTTCTTCAAAGAAAACACTTCAAGTTGATATTTTTCTCCAGAAATAATAAGTTGATACGATAAGATAAATACTAGATATTCCGTAAGATATACATAAGTATCTTAAGTAAGTTAAATAGCAATTTCTTCGTAATTTTGGAAGCGTTTTATAAATAATTTATACCGTGTCTAACATACGATTGTTGTGTTCTTCGTTACAAGAGTTTATAAGTTGATTAGAAATAATTCTAATGAAGATCCTTCCTCCTTTCACACCAATAAATAATTAAGGAAACTCTGAATGAACAAAGTATTTCTCTCTAATTACACGTGTTTTTATCAATATATGTATTTGTTACATTATGTATATTTCTTATGGTAGACTTGTTTTTTATTTCTATTTCGTTTCGATTGTGGAACCAGTGAGATATGTTCACATTTCAAAGCACCCTATATAAACTAATACCATGAGAAAAGAGAAAATGTTAAACAAAAATATTACATCTATTTATTGATATATTTTATCGTTTAGATAAGTCACTTCTTCAAAATTGAAATGTTTGAGATAGTTTTCCAATTATCGGTCACAGATCTCCATACATATTATGACTTTTGACTGTTAGTAAATTCAAATGTATAATACCCGTAGCCGTTACCGGGTATGCGTATTTTACTTATTTAGCTTAAACTCGGTACATTGAAAAGTTAATCTGTAAAGAGTTGGCACGCAATAGACACATGTCAGCTTGTCGGCTCTAGTTTGAATTATAAAAGAGGTTCAGTGGTATTATTTAGGAGCTACAATGTTACACAAAGAAATCGTAACCAGAATCATTTATATAGATAATAATGAATTCAAGATTTTATTATACTCCTGAAAATTTATAATTACATAAATATATAGGGAACAGCCAAAAGTTATTAAAAAAAAATAAAATTGATCCACAAAGGTTAAACATAAAATAAAATTAAATAAAATGTAATAAAACATTTTGCTTCCTACGCGTGTCCTAGGCTTTTTACATTAAATATTTGTAATGTTTTTTAAATAAATAGCTGAATTAACAAATAATACTTATTGTTTGTTAATTCAGCTTATTATGATTTCATAATTAAACGTTTCACAATTCCCCAAATTTGTGTATTGCTTTTTGTATTGTATATGAGAGTGAGTGAGTTGATCACTCCATACCACTAAATGTAAACACTTTTGTTGAATCCTCAGAAGTTAAAGATATAATCTGGTTACATTTAATACATTATTTATAATAGATTTCAATATGCAATGACATTTATCATATTTACAACAAAATACAAACATAAACAAATATATTACATTTTATTTACAATAACTAATATGGAGCCGTCGCGAGCATTGAACTTTAATATCTATAAAACAATCTATAGGTATTATCGTAGGATAATATTGAATTTTATAGCTTCTTTTGCAAATACAGTACGGTTTTGGTTCGCTCCACTTTCAGGTTATTCACCTGATTCCTTTTAGGCCTCAATCTTTACTCTTGAATCTTGTGGCGCGGGTTCAAACAGCGCTGTTGTTTTTGCATTTAGTTCATATTTTTTTAAGAATTTTGCACTGAAAATTAGACTTTAACATAAAACATTGTTTCTTGTTATTCTCCAATTTATTAGTTCTATTTTTAGTTTAAGTAACTATATACTCTATATTGGTGTAAAATTTGAATCACAACAAAATACGAAATGTCCCACATGATTAAATATAAAAAAAAATATTTAGATTGTCTTGCTCTTGGGGAAATTTTGTACTACTACTTCTTACCACTGATTGTTTGTTCTGCAATACTAAATATCATAGCTAAGTATAACATTTAATTGGTATAGTGACGGAATACAGAAGTTAAAAAATGTCTAAATATACCTGCATATGATGAGGAAATTTGGAAGTCAGTTCGATGTTAGTTTGACCCCGATCCTTACATTACAACACATGACACAAGACATGAACTCTAACTCATACCTTTATTTTTAGCATTCGTGAACTAAACGACTACTGAGTAGATAAAGTAGACATAGTCCCAATTTTAGTTACTTAGTAGCTATTTAATTCAAGCATAAGTGTAAAAACAGACTGTCTTTGACATTGCTTTTGCAGTAACAACTTTATGTCGCAATAATGTAAATTATTCTTCTCGCTCTGCGTCACTATTATTTTTAATATAAAAACGACCTACTTTTTTTTTTATATATTTTATTGCAATAAGTAAATAAAAATTTATATCAGCTATTCTGTTGACAGTATTTTACGAGTAGTTTATTTTTTATCGCTCAAAAATTGCTAAGAGTGTCATTAACTTGTTGTTTAAAAGTATAATCAAATTTTATATTATGTGATTTTATTAATTGCACGTCACCTAAGACGAATTATTTCGTTATATTGAGACTGAATAAATAAACAAGGTACTCAAAAAGCATTTTTCTTTCAGATTTTTTATTATGATTATATTATCATCCATCCTATACTTTCCAATGCTGATAGCAATGTATTTACAAATATTTTGCATCTTACTACCAGATGGATCACATTCTCGTTTCAGATCCAATGTTTATAAAAACCTATTGAATATACTCACTTAAAATTAAAATACACATGGAATTTCATCCCGATGAAACGGGAATGCCAGAGGTCGCAAATTGAAATTTATATATTTTTTTAATAACTGTAGGGAATAAATAAATATAAGTACAGAATATGAAAGAGCGTTTCAAAAATGCAGTAAGCTTTCCCTCGAGCTTGATTAGACAGACACTTCCTTGAACTCGAAGCACTTGAACGATGTTCGAAATTTCATTTCATGATCTCAATAGCGACCTTCATATTGCTTTTGCATCATTCTTTTCTTTGAATTCTCTGTTTCAAACTTACAGAACTATAGCTATACCTCTGCTCTGTTGTTGCTATTGATACATGTATATCATATACTATTGTTCTTCGTCGTTCACATCCTTATCAAACAAACACAGAAGAAAGAACACACAGAAATTATTGCAGTGTTGTGTAATGAATTTCCCTTCAGTTATAAAAAACTGCCCCGAGGGAAAAGTTTTTTTTTCTAGTAATAAAATCCTTAAGTAAGAAAAAAATATATATTCTTAGTACTAAAAAAAGATAATTTTACGAGAAAAAGTCACATCACTTATAAATGTCAACCTTATTAGACAATTATTAACTGCTCTATAACTACTACCGCTGCGCTAAATATGTTAAATTAATAACAATAATTTGTTCCCACTTTATCACGATTTTCCTAAAATGTGAGATATCTTATGAGTGTATAACAAGGGTCATTTTTTAATTATTTTCCATCTCGACATTGGATATTAAATTGATTATTAATTTTTTAATGCTACTAATTATTTATAAGAATATTTGTTAAATTACTTCGGAAGCTGATTCTAAGACTATCTATACTTAAAAAAAAATATGTCGAGAAAAATAAAATATTTTACGTATAAAATATGTTATAGGATACGTGTTAAGAATGTTATACTCGCATTATATCGCATTTATGAAACAAAAGCGAATCATATGTATTAAAATACTATGTAAAATAAATATAGTCTGGGATACATAGTATAAAATTTATTTTTATAAATAATTGTCTATTAGACCTCTGCGAAATCACTACGTTCACAACGTATTTAATCAAACTCCATTTTTACATACATTTATGATTATAAGAATACGCTGATAACATAGAGCCAGTCAAAACATGGCTAATATTAATTAAATTAATTTTAATCTAATAAAAAGAATCCTTTATTTTTTAATATAATATCATGCATATCATAGCACTGTATCTACAAATTCGAAAAGCCGTCGGTGCCGTTGCACATTCGGCCGCAACTATTCCGCAGCTAGGTGTAAACAGGTAATATTTGGGCATAGATATACCTTCACGATGTACATACATGTGTTTTATATCACTTTGAAATTTATTAGGTATTTTTTTTTTGTAACATAACCGAAATTTTCTCTTTATATATATATATATATATATATATATATATATATATTACTTTTCGTTAAATTTATAAATAGACAGATTCCTTTATTTTATTATTATTATTTTTTTTGAATATAAATTTCTTAATTATAAATTTGAAGTCGTTCCAACTACTGTTACTTATAAAAATTATTAACTTATTATAAGTCATTAACGTTTAGTAAATAGGTTTGTTATAATTTCAGTGAGATATTTATTATGCCATTTTGAGAAGTTTTATAAATTTTTATTTCATTTATATATTTAAATTATATAATACAAGGAATTTGATAAAAAAGTTATTATAATGTAAAGGATTATATTAACGACGGTATGGCCTGGGAATTTTATTTTAACAATTAAATAGTGGCACACATTTTTTCTGACGCTGTTTGTTATTCTTGTCAAATCTACTAGCTGCATCACACACAGTTCCCTTAGAAGTAATTACAAGTAATTAACTACCTCAAAAGGTAGCAGCGGTGGCCAGGAGGCTCCACTCCCTCAAATATGGTGTAGCGGGTGATGGCTGACCCTTGCGTTATGCTCGTGAATGGGAGCGGCTTGCGGTGACTAGTTGTCTTGCTAGCCACGATCTTTTTTTAATTATTAACTTCATTAGGCCGGTTAAGGGATTGATTATTACTACTTTATTATAAAAATTAAAGTTTGTGTAACAGTAAACACAATAAAGAAATACCAGGCTGAGTTTATTGTGTGTTTCTTCTCGGACAAAAGGAGCGAGTTAGAAACTCTCGTAGACTTAATTGTTTGTTGGAGAGTGTCTTGACAGGAGGGACTATTTTGGTAAGTATGGTATTAAAATAGGTGATACTCCCATTTGATGTAAACAAGTAATCACTGGCATTGGTAGAAAGTGGAAAACATAAAAATAAATAAATACAGAAATAGTGATTAGTTTTTTTTATTTAAATTTAGAAATAGACTACATATGTAGTCCATGCAACTACTGCCATTACATTTTGATGCGTGACTCCTGCAATATTAAATACACTTATAGCGCAATCAATAAAACGATTTCGGTTTGTAAAACTCTCTTGTTCATTATATGCTTGAGTACCTTAGTTAGTAAGCATTGAAGATAAACAATTCTTATATCTGAACTTACCTGTATACAGCAGCTTATAAGATGCGATAAAAATCATTTAACTTTGTGAACAGTGACAAATTTAAATCCACGAGGACATGGCTCAGGAGGTCAAAGTAGCCAACGAGCTCCTGTGTTGTAGATTAACAACAATTCTTATTTGACACTTACCTGCTAACTATGGATGAGTCTTGTAAATTCATGGAATTCACCTCCGTCGTCTACTTTCTTAGAATCGAAAGTTGTAGATTTTTTTTTAATTGCTCCACTTACACATGTATACTCTTCAAATTAAGAATAGTGAATATGAAAATAAATTAAATTATTTCATTAAAGTGACGGTGAAGTGATCGAAAGTATTTTTAATCAAAGAAAGTGATAGATAGTGATAATTTAGGATAAGTACCTTAAAGTATAGTTATTTAAATTTATCTTACATTTAAATATCGAAACCTTAATAATGTTTATTTCTTAAGAAAAATCATCGGAATAATTCTTAAATTAAATCTGCCGATAATTCTTCTCTTAACGTTGGAGGAGTTATGAAGCAGTGTATCCATTAAAGTATATTAATATTCAAATGTATATATTACCTGATGACTACATTTCAGATATAACAGTCATCAATTTGAGCCCACTACATTATAATATAATATTTTTATTTCTAATAAACCAGTCACCAAATCGACAATATATATTTTATTTAATTCTTCGGTGAAAATTACAATAGTCTGTTATTTCATTTAAATAAAAGTTAACAATAGAATTTATTACTAAGCATTAAATTTACAACATTTCTGCAAAAAAAAAAATTAAACTTTTCTAGAACGTAATATTATAATAGAAAAGTCCTAATTAATGATGCGCTTATTGTCCATCTCAAGACTCTTTTCCTTCATAGACCTTCAAACATCTTTTCTTCAAATTAAACAACTTTATACTGATATTATATTTTACACTCACTAGTTTGTTGCGGAATAAAATCAGTGGTATAAGTGAGTTCAAGTAAATAATACAATTATACATTATTCAATTGTGCAACGAAATACAAAATAAAAATGTGAAATAAAATTTGTCATTGTTTAATAACGTTATTAAATACGTATGTATGATGACTTCCACATACAAAATGTATTAACTTAAAGGTATGTCTTAAGTAATATTATAAAACGGAAAGATTTTTGTTTGTTTCCTTGTTTGTATCGAATAGGCACCAAAACAACCGATTTTAACCATTTTTCCACTAATAGAAAGCTACTATCAGGGAGTGACATAAGCTATAATTAAAAAAAAAAAATAAACATGTGTTAAAAACAGTAACTTGTATTAAATAAGCTGTAATAAAAAGCACAAAGAATATAATCCTGATTGACACAGGCTATTTTTTGCGGCCTAAAATACCTTATCACCAGGAAAACCTAATAAGTCAATATTTAGTATCTAGATGGCGCCATCTATACTGTTAGGTGTTATACAAATTATATATTATAATATCACATATTATAATATTATGTAGCGTTACGATAGTTATATTAACAGTAGTAAAAGAAAATTATTATAACGACTTAAAAAAATTTAATAATTGAATACAAATATAAAAATAAACCAAAAGATATTTCCCTCAATTACTTACAATAAGTTTTTGGCTAAAAAATAAAAAAAATATTACTATTAGTAGCAACTAAAATTAAAAACTGCTACACTGAAAATGTTTTTTTAATTATTTATTGATTTCATTGGAGTCTGCTCCTTCAGACTTCACTCGACTCAGGAAACTGTTTTTACTGCTGTGTTTTAACATAAACCTCACATAAAAGTAATTTATTGCTTTCTTCAACGCTGAATTCTGGTAGCGTTGTGTAGTTTGTTATGGGAACATCTTTTGGAATAAATTGATTTAATTACATGTGACGTAACATTTAGTCTGTTAACAGTTTGTTACATATTGATCAGTATTTTTTTCTAAGTAAAAGGGTTTTTTTTATATATCTTAGTATTGGTTTCTTATTCTTGCCGTAATGTTTAGACTATTCAATCCACGGTCGGTGAGCACGTTTCCCTTGAGCCTCTTTGAATCGTGGCTTTTCAAAAGACGGAGATGCAGTTGTTACTTTATGTTAACTGACAATATCATCGTTTTTGTTAAATTCTGCTTTAAAATTGGTGTAACATATTTTTAATAAGCACGTAAATATTTTAAAACAAGCATGAAAAATTAAGATAATTAATTCAAATGTATATTGATATAAGGTGTGTGGTGGATTGCAATCGTTGTTTACCATTAAAAATATTAATGAAGTGAATAGAAAACAGTTATATATTTATAGTCTGTGTAACAAGTATTGCAATGAGTGGCAGCTCAAAGTATAAAAAACTGTTATGAATTCGATAATATTCGGGTGTTTCTTTTACTCCTTCGACAGTTAGTCGTGGAGATATCATATGTTTAAACGTAAGGGTAATCTCGATTCAACATTTACCTATTGACTAAATTAGATTTTCATTATAAGTAGAACTTAATTTACTCGAGTGAGTATATTTAATTAGCAGTACTCGCACACATACACAGACACACACACACACACACACACACACACACACACACACACACACAACATACAAATAAACAAAAGCTAGTTCATCTAAATTCAGACAATAATTAACAGAGTTGTAAAGTAGTGTTATATACAAGGAGACTAAACTGAAGTTTAAATTGAATAGTACTTTTTACAACTACTTGCATTAATCACTTTCAATAAAACTTTTAAAGTTATTAATGACATCCTCTTTCTTGATACCACGAGGTGAGTTATGGAAACCTGCTTCTTTCGATGTGACTTTTAAATATGTTTTTGTAACAACGTTCCTACTTTGGAAGTTGAGTTTTAAATAAGAATAAGATTAAATTTGCAAATCCATGAATATAAATTATTTAAACAAGATATTTATGATTTATGTGCATATAATTTTCATTTTAAAAAGACAAAATTAATTTAATTATAAGCTGGCTGATCAAAGAATCAAAACAAACAGAATAATAAGTCAAACCCCTCTAGCTTTCTGGCGCAGTTTAATTTTTAAGTTGAAATCAGAGTATATATTAATATATACTTCATAAAATATAATAGACAATTAGACATGACTGATAAATTATTAGTATCCTATTATCATTAATCTCAAAGTGTTTCTTAGTAGTTATTGCAAAGTCGTATCGTTGTCCGATTTCTTCTGATTTCTTATTATTTTTATTTTGCGCTACAACCCACGTATCACGTAACCCAGACGATATTACAGACTATATCGTACATTGCGTCAGTGCTATCGCTCCGCTTCACCATAGCCGACATGTCATTCTAATTTAACAACCATCTGTGAGTTCAGAGCATAGAGCTAGAGATACACAATGCACAATGTATCATTAGATTTTTCAACAATACAAAACCAATATTCCTTTAAAAAAATTCGAAATAAATTTGAGCCAAACAAACCAGAATACCAGAACCAGGTAATCAATAAAACAATCACTTACTATCAATATAGTAGTATAAATGTTTGATATATTTAAAGGAATGTAATGTTTATACAATAAATAAAGAAAGACTTTCCCCACTGTTTATTTAGTATATCTATATTTTTATATACTGCAGCACTAAGAACACTTGCAACAACTAATGGTCTATTTAGATATACTTACAGATTACAGACCTACATTACGTTTTTAGTTGTACCTTTTTAAGGTCGTAATTAATATCTAACATGTTAATAAATAATTATTGTATTATAGGTCTATAGTTAGTTATGTGGAATGGTAAGGGAGAAACAATTGATAGTTACTAGTTTCAATTTGTTCTTTACATACATATATAAGATTTCGAAAAACAGGTGTTTGGTTAGATAATTAACTCCTTTACGATTATAATATTATGATTATATATTTGTTACAATCTTAATTACCGACTATCATGAATATTTCATGTTAAAACTACCAATCGGACTTAGATAAAACTCTCATGAAACGATTACTGCAGATGTATTATTAAAACTATAATAAAGTATTATAAAAATCTGAAGACGTAATTGTAAACATTTCCTTCTGACGTTAATTTATAGATTTATGATTTCTTTGTCTTGTTAGTAAAATTTTTCAAAGCTTTATATTTTAATCTTCACATATAAAATATATCGTAAAAGATATTAGAGTAATAAATTAAATCCAGACCCTTGTAATACGTTCTATAATCGCATTAAGTCATCTTGAGACTGCATTCAAATCTAAAACAGAACCACTTGGCATAATTGAGTTTCAAGGACTTCCTTCATGTTCAAAATTCTCTCACAAGTTTGATCTGTTTTGAAAATCGACTACGAAGTCTATCTGTATTCTTATTATATATTAACTACGAATTTTTATTCCTTAACTAATACCAATGCTAACTTCAATTAACTTAGATATAAGATATAAGTGATTGTAAAAAAAACTTTTAAAATTTAATAAAACCTATATACTTATTATGTAATGATCGAACTAATAATAAGTTGATTGACCTAATGACAATTATAAGTGAAATACGGCACTGATTACACATAAACTAACGATACGAAAAATGCACTAATTATGGAAATAAATTCATTGATTTTTAATACTCTTTTAGTAATAATTACGTTTATTCTTATTTTGTCTTTACGTAGAGGTTTTTTCTTTTTTATTAATTTTATATTTAATAATAACAACAATAACTTTAATAGAGACAATGTCAAAAAATGACGAAGAGTTTTCAGCCATTACAGACGTGACATGTAATTGTTGTCTTGAAAACGGACATGTCAAGCATCATTCATAACATACGAGTACCTTAGTAATTGTTGTGTCAGATCGTAAGTGGGTATAATAAATAATTTTAAAACAGAATACCCACACAGTATTTAAAGGTTTTATCCCAATATTAATTCGATAGACATACCCATATAACCCCATCATCTGTGTGCTTATACTTTAACACAGCAGTTTTGTTTGTCTTCAGTGCATCAAAATAGCACCCTTCGCGCTCACAAGGATATTTTTCGTAACCTTAATTGCGCGTCAAGAAATGTCTTACATCCAAACTCATGGCTTTAGTTTAAATATTAAATAAATATAGATAAATATTATTAATATGTTTTTCATTTAATATTTTTATAAAAACGTGTAATATGGTGTATTTATTTAATAATTTTATATTTATGATATTTAAAAATATTATTAGACCTTTCATTAAACAGCAGAGCAATGATTAATTATAAATCTGAAGTTGATATTGACAACTTAATAATTATAGAATGGCAATGATAAAGTGGACCTTTATTCGAGAGGAAATATAATAGACAATTAAAAAATTTAAATTTACTAATAATTTTTCATTATAAATGCAACTTAACGCCTTTTTCTAAGAATTTATAAATTTTAGAACATAGCTTAGTATAAAAGTAGATATTTTGCATAACGGAGAGAAAAAGGCGTTAAATTTAAAAATAGGTGTAGAGAGTCATTCTAATTTTCATGAATCTTCTGAAACGATACTTACAAGTTTCGGAGAATGTTAGTAGTTAGTAACTTAACTCCTCAAATTAAGAAAAATAATAATTATTAAACTTATAGGATAATATTGAAAATATTTTATAAATCATAAACTCTTTTATATATCATAATAATTCGTTATCTACAACATTTATGTGAAAAAGTTATTTCTTGAAAAAAAAAAAAAACGAATTAGTGTCGATATGTACTCGTAACAGTATATGTAAATTTGTTTTATAGATATTGAAAATAAAAATCACTTTTAACCAAGACCTAAGTAATGGTTCAAAAATGTTGACTGTTTTTATCCGCACTAATTACGACCCGACCTTAAGAGGCAAGTCCTCAACTTGACATGGAGTGATCTAGACTTCTAGACATGTCGGTAATATTTAGGGTTCCTGTGGAAAAAACTAGAACAAAATTATCACCAAGGGTAAAAAAGATGAGTAGTCTGCAATAACAAACACATCTATTGTTAAAAACTATAACAATATATTTAATACAAAACATCTTCCAGCTCTATAAAATAATTACAATTCATGATAATTTTTCTAAAGTTTTTTCTTAAAAAAATATTATTTTATTGCCAAAGATGCCATTGATCCGAACAGATTTTTTTATTATATTACTAATACAATAATCTTGTTTAAAAAACTATTGTAATCATGATAGGCAAAAACAAAAATACAGGTACTAAAGCACTTCTACTGCAACATCAATATAACTAAGACAAAAGTAGTAACTAGGTCACCGCGCTCGTGACGAAGCCTCGATATGAAGCAACTGATCTGAGGCGCTCTTCTATGTTAATATAGCCCTCGTCTTCACAGCCCTCCTCAGACGTGTTCCGTGTGTAAGAGAAACTAATATCAGTTCAATTGTAAATTGTAATAAATTGTATATCAAATTAACTAGTATTATATTTAGCAGGTAACATAAATAGAATATTGTTTCTATAATTTTGCAATTGTTTTGAGCAAGATTTATTTGTGATTGTTAAAAGTTTCTTGTAAATTTTTGTAACACAATGTTCACCAGAAAATTGTTTCAGTAATTTTATTATTCCTATTCTTTCAACCGTAAGATGATTAATATAAGTAAAAATGTGTACGATATTTTCTTAAAACTCAAATCAATGTTCGTTATACAACTATAACAAAAACCAGTTCATTAAAATATAAAACATTCACTTTGAATTTAATTATTATTCTCAGTGTTGTTGATATTGTGTGTTTTTTGTTATTTTGTTGTTACATTGTACTTTATGGTTTTGTGATATTATTACATGTAATTATTTTAAAGTATGATATAAACTGGTGAGATGTGTCGAACAAATCTCATTATAATCGTAGGTAAATAACCAGTAAGATAATTGTTGTCCCAATATATATATATTTAGATATATTTCCTTTAAGTTCAACTCATAGTCAAAGTTCAATATTTTTTTATTTTATATTTCCTGAAGTAGATCAATATAAGCATCACGGGATGTTGAAAACAACAAAAGTATTAACTTTTTCCATTGAGTATCAAAATGTTGAATCATAATTGCCTTTATCAAAATGTAGCAAATACGGATTCAGTCATAAATATGTTTTTTATGAAGATAGAAATTTTTAATAATATCCCAGGTTCGTTCACTAGTAAATTAAATTGTAATGTTTTGTAATCAGCGATATGGCTTGATCCGAAATTATATTTTAATTGCAATTTAACTTCGTTGTTTCAAACTAGACGAGTTGTTAACAGAATGTATAATAATTAAATATTGTTTTTTAATCACACCGATCACCCAAAAAATCATGTACAACTGAATTGTTCCCTCCGCACGATATCGGTCCATTTAAGTAAAACACTCACGTTGTTGACATCAACTGCCGCTGTGTGTTTTGCTCGTTTGTAAATTTCGACCTCCATTCAAAAGGAGATATTGAATTTTATCAAAGTATAAATAAAAGTCCTAACTATTTTAGCCTAAAAAATAATTTTCAAATGCTACTATTTGATATTTTATTTGATTATAATGCAGAGAGGTTTTTGTTTTTCTCTATGATTACGAGGTTTTAATTTATCTCTATCATTAAAATATATACTCATAATAAGATTTACAAGTCTTTGAGTTATCATGTTTGGTTTTACATTTCAGTTTAAACATAACTTACATAAATTAATCTCCATTCCCAAAACGCCAACTCTATCACTTTATCAATTAAAAGTGTTTATGATTCTCCTTAAACTATTATATTTATTTAATATTATAAAGTTTTGCATTAAGATGTATGTATAATACGCTACCGATACATTTATAAGTACATACATACAATACATATTAATACGCTAGGTTACCCGTCATTAGAATTCCTAGATAATTATGTTACAAGGAACTAAAAAAAAACAGAATTAAAAATATATTTTTTTTATGTTTTTAGACATCGAAAACTTCTTTAAACATTTTTTTTAATACCACCACTACGATGCGATGTAACTGATTTAGTTGGTGTGAGTATCGCACACGTTACATAACCGTAACACGATCGAGTCCGGCGACCGATGCGTTTGAGTCGAAGCGTCAATCACCCTTGAAGGGCGTTTAACGTTAATATAAGACTTACTACTTATATTTCATATCATACAGTAATATTAAACAAGATTATAGAGTAAACATTATATAAATTTATAATTGAAATTTTTACATAGTATCTGGATCCAAAAGAAGTACAAGAAGCAAAGACTGTTGTTTTGTTCATTTTATCTAATGTTGATGTCTGTTGGTAGCGCTGTTAAAAACTGAATGAGTCAAACCTATAAGCCAATACGGGACAATTCTTTGTTTGATAAATTTTCGAATCCACCTTATTTCTATCATTGCCATGTTTGTAAGAACTATTGAATATGAAAAAACAATAATAATATTTATCAACCTGTAATAAATTATAAAATGTGTATTTTCAGCCCGGCTGATGTTCCCCATTAGTTGCCGCCACTACGCTCACTTCTGCAGTGATTTATACGCAATAAATAAATACAAGTATGCGAGCGCTTACAGCTATCCTTCTACCCTACAGTTAGCTAAGAAATATTGTTAAATAATAGATGTTTTCATATATTACATTTGAATATATATTGAACGTTTTATTGGTATTTACTTTTACTCACTTCTATTTTTTTTTATTTAATTAGACAACGAAATTTCTGCGTATTAATTTTCTTATTTATTACACTAACAATTACAACAATAAGATTTAGAAATAATATTGATATTTACTAATAATCCAACCTTAACTAATCATTACTAATATAATATTATAGTTTCTTCAAAGAAAACACTTGCACTTAATATTTTTCTCCAGAAATAATAAGTTAATACGAAAAGTTAATATTAGGCATTCCGTAAGATATAAGTATCTTAAGTAAATTTAGAAGCAATTTCTTCGTAATTTTGGGAGCGTTTTATAATAATTTATATCGTGTGTAACATACGATTGTTGTGTTCTTCGTTACAAGAGTTTGTAAGTTGATTAGAAATAATTCTAATGAAGATCCTTCCTCCTTTCACACCAATAAATTATTTAGTAAACTCCAACTGAACAAAGTATTTCTCTTAGTTACACTTGTTTTTATCGTTATATGTATTTGTTATATTATGTATATAGTAGTAGACTTATTTTATATTTCTATTTGGTTTTGATTGTGATACCAGTGAGATATGTACTTATTTCAAACCACCCTGCATGAACTAATGCCATGGTAAAGTGAAAAATGTTAAGTAAATTATTCCGCCCATATTGTAATATTTTATGGTTTAGGTAAGTCACTTCTTTAACTTTGAAATGTTTGAAAAGTAGTAGATAGTTTTAAATAATCTTTTTCAGATTTCCATACATATTATGATATTTAACTGTTAGTACAATCAAATGATAATATCCGTAGCCGTTACCAGATTGCGTATTTTACTTATTTTGCTTAAACTCGGTCCATTGAAAAGTTTATTTGTAAAGAGTTGGCATGCCATAGACACATGTCAGCTTGGCGGCTTCAGTTTGAATTATAAAAGAGGTTCAGCGGAATTATTTAGGAGCAACAATGTTACACAAAGGGATCGTAACCAAAATCATTTATAAATATAATAATGAATTCAAGATTTTATTATATTCATGACCATTAATTATTACATAATTATATAGGGAGCAGTAAATAATTTTAAAATAAATAGCTGAAATAACAAACAATAAGTCATACATAAACGTTAAAATTAAACAAGTTTATATATGACACTTTCTCAGTTGCATTAAACACTGTGAGTGAGTGTGAGAATAAGTGAGTTGATCACTCCATATACCACTAAATATTAAAAATTGTGTTGAATCCTCAGAAGTTAAAGGTCTACATACATAAGTGGTTTTCAATTTGGTTAAATTTAATACATTATTTATAATAGATTTTAAAATGCAATCCGATTGATGTTTGCAACAAAATATAAATATAAATTACAATTTAATGGACAATAATTGATGTGGAGTAATTGCGAGCATTGAAATTTAATATCTATAAAACAATCATAACTTAATATCAAATTATATAGCTTCTTTGTGAATACAGTACGCTTTTGGTTCACTCCATTTTCAGTTCATTCACCTGATCCCTTTTAGACCTCAATCTTGACTCTTGAATCTCGTGGCGCGGGTTCAAACAACGTTGTTGTTTTTGCATCTAGTTCATATTTTTTAAGTTTTTCGCAGTGAAAATTAGACTTTAAGATTTTCATTTTTAATCCTTCATATTTTAGTTGTATTTTAAGTTTAAGTATATCTAATAAATGTAAAATCGGGATCATAACAAAATACGAAATGGCCCATATGATTCAATAACGAAAAATGTATTCAGATGGTCTTGCCCTTGGGGAAACATTGTACCACTACTTCATACCGTTGATTTATTGTTCTGCAATAATAAATATCATAGCTAAGTGCTTGAACTCGAAGCACTTGAACGATGTTCGAAATTTCATTTCCTTATCTCAGTGGCAACCTCCGTATTGCTTTTGATTCATTCTTTTCCTTGTATTCTCTGCTTAACAGTTATAGATATATACCTCTGCTCTGATGTGGTTATTGATACATGTACGTCATATATTTTGGTACACTATTGTACTCCGTTAGTCGCATCCTTATCAAACAAACACAGAAGAAAGAACACACGGATATTATTGTTCTTTTGTGTAATGATACTACTTTCATTTATAAACAACTGCCTAGACGGAAAACTTTTAGTAGTAAAATCACAAATTAAGAGAGAAAACATATTCTTACTACTAAAAGAAGATGATTTTATGAGTAAAAATCACATCACTTATAAACTTCAACCTTATTATACAATTATTAACTGCTCTATAACGACTACCGCCGCGCTAAATAGGTTAAAATAAATACAAAAATTTGTTCCCACTTTATCACCGTTTTCCTAAAATGTGAGATATCTGACTCATTATAACGGTGTATACGGTTATATTATAATTGTTTATAAAACGTCACATTACATTGTTATTTATTGCGTACATTACATAATAAATGTCATTAAATATATAAATAATAACACACTCTCTAGCTGTCTAACTGCTATAGTTATCAGCAAAAAAAATAAATTATTAAAGAATATTAACATTGGACAAGTAATAAAATTAAAAACCTTCAAACTTTTATGAAATTACTTCCAAATAACTTTAAATACTTTTGCAAATGTTCGGTTAAAGTGGATCGATAGTGGATGTCAAAGCGCCAGCCCTCTTTGATTAACGTCCCTTGAACCCGACCTACGAGATATCTTAATGGTTTATTCGATTGCTCGAACACGCAAAGGGGGAATTTATTTTTGGAATGTTTTGAATCTTCTTGCTGAATACTATTGAAATTCAAAAAGGTTTCATACATTTATTTTGTACCTTTAGTGGTATTAATTTTTAAGTATTACCGCTGCAATAACAATAATATATATCTTTATTTTATTTTATTTATTTTTATTTAAAAGCTTTATTGTACAAGAAAAATTATACAAATGGCGGACTTAATGCTACAGCATTCTCTACCAGTCAACCGAAATATAAAATACAGAAAAACAAACAAGGGGTACAATAGAAAACAAACAAACGAATACACACAACTTATGTAGATAACAATCAGTATATATATGGATACATATATATATATACTTGTACTACATATAAATATATTACATGAATACGTATAAACATATTAAATACATAAAAAGGATACATACATATACATACATACATACATGCATAGGGCGATAGTAAGACGATAATGTATATATAAAAATAAAAATAATGTTATGCCAATATTGGTATAAATATCACTACGCAATAATAATTATAAAAAAGTTACAATAATGGTTATGTCATTTTCTGGTGTAGATATCTACGGATACGCTTTTTAAATACAGGTTTATTCGGGGCACGTCGAAGCACATCAGGGAGGCCGTTCCAGAGTTTAATAACTTTATAATTAAAAAAATATATTTATAGCCTTTTACACTTTGTTTTATCGTCTGTACGTATTATCAAAAACTATTAGATGAAAATAACTTAAATTGTGTTTATACTGCCCATAATATTGGTACTAACCTTTATTGCATCGCTAACGTCGTGTCAACATCGTTTCCGATCCAAAATCTCTACAATATACGGCTCTTAATAATTTCCTATCCGCCATAGACAATTATAATGTTAGTATTCTACTATATTGCCGATGCAAGTTTCATTTAAAAATATGCTTGGTGCATATAATATCTAGTTTAATTTATTGTTTATTTTATCAACAAAGAATATTATATTTAACATATCTGATCAGTTAAAAACTATTGTATCATTGTTACCTTCTGATATGATAACCTAAATAAATGTTTGTTATAGAAAGTTTTATATCTGGAAAAATTACCAGTTTTTGTAAAACAGCTCTCTTTTTTTATTGTCTGAATATAATGCTCAGGTTTTGTAAGAAATATTTAATACACATACATTAAAAATTGTATTAAAGATGTATGTATAAAATAACATAATTAATTAAATCCGCTATACAAAAGCTTTGCACTAAAGCCTGTCGCAGTGGCGGGTGGGTTGAATCTTCATCTTCTTGGTGAATCTTCAGGCAACGTATAAATCGACATTTCCTTATAATTTTATTACTGGGAATAAAAGGAACACATTAATTGATTAAAGATACAGTTCGTTAGTAATAAATGTTAAAATGTTCTTACTTTTTACCATACACATATAATTTAATGAACAACAAAAGAAGAAGTTAAATGTATTCTGGCTTACTTGCAACTAAAACTTCTAGTTTTGTACTCATGAGCCATCTACATCCTAAAAAAATACATTCCAATCAAAAGCAACTTCATTAGCCTTCAGAAACTTTATCATCATATATGTATATATATATACATATATATATATCAATTAATAGTTACTTTTTCACTATGATGAATTATCGTCGCTACTAATATTTTACTGTTTACAAAAAACACTTGAGACAGTAATAACTTCAACAGTAAAAGACAGAACAAAGACTTAGATAGACGTTCTTAAAGTGGAAAAATAATATTTATATTTTATTGCTGAAATTGCTTAAGCTACAAATTAAATACATTTTAATGAAATAATTTATACTGAAAGAATTTTTATTTTTAGTTCATTGGCTGTTTTCATTTTATATGTTAGAAGATAACATATAATATGTATCGTCAATAAAATATATTTAAATAAAAAACTATTATTAAGTGCTGTGCCTTATGATGCTTCAATTTCGCTTTAAACTATTAATATCTAATTACACAGGCACACAAAAAAAAAACATCATGAACCAGAGGAAAGCCCCCATTATTCTTAGGGTTTTGGGATCGCTGAAACCGAATATGACAATAAAAACTAATTTTAAATGCCCGTTTTCCCGCTAGCACCCCCTTACTACGTCTTAAGGGGTGAAAATTTAAATTTTTTGTATAAAATCAAGATAGATGTGTATTTCTACGTTTTTTGGGATGCTGAAACCAAAAATGATAACTAAAAATAAATTCATGACCACTATCACCCCCTTAACACCCCTTACAGGGGGTGAAATTTCAATTTTTCTATAAAATCAAGATAGCTGTGTATTTCTACGTTTTTTGGGCTGCTGGAACTGAAAATGATAACTAAAAATAAATTTATGACCACTATCACCCCCTTACCACCCCTTACAGGGGGTGAAAATTTCAATTTTTCTATAAAATCAAGATGGATGTGAATTTCTATGTTTTTCAAGATGCTGAGACACTCCTTAAGATTTGATATTATTATTTATGTCATAAAATATATTTTTGATTTAGCGTTCAAAGTACTTTAATTACTTTAATAATTGATTTAATGTTTACTTCATACAATTGCAAAAGCCTAAGTTAACTAAGTAATTAATTTTCAAAGTATTTAACGGCCGTTATATTTTTATAATGAAAAAGCAGCATGGCGTCCAATTTAATTACCACCGTAGTTAAAATGTTATGAAATCTTGTAAGACCAAAACGTAAACTCTTTAATTATTTTTGTAAACCCGCTTTGAAATAATGAAATAATGATAGGGAATGAGAAAATATATTATACTTTGAAAAATATTTCTTTAATACATTATGTATTCATGAAGTTTGTAGTTCAAATATAATGTTACTTAAAAATTGTTACGTTCTTCTTTCTATGTTGAAATTTCACTAAATTGTTAAAAATAACATTGTTTAATAAATTTTAAAAGTAACTATTAAATCTAAAAGAGATTCATAAAAAAAGCAAATTAAATTATTTTCTACAAAAATAATAAAGATATTTTCATGTTATCAGTTTATCTTTAGAAATGTATATTAACTGACACACATATTCCACTTTTATCCACTCAAGTAACGTGACGGTGAATAAATCGATTCCTATAAATAAAAATAAATAATAAATAGAAAATAAATAATAGCATAAACCAATGTGAAAAATAATAATAAATTCTCAATGAAGATCCCGAACACATTTCAAGTTATAAATTGTGTGCCGTCCGTGGAATTTACTATCGCGATGCGCCTCGGGGGCCTTGTACATCTAGTTAACGCTTAAGGAACTTTTACTATCCAGCGATCGGAGCTATTACTAAGAAATACAACTTTATAAGCGCACGCTATCCGTTACTTAATACTTTGCTTAATATTTATACATTTTAAAGGACTTTATAAAATTTCTTTTCATTACATTTCACACTCTACTCTGTTCGTATTTACTAATACAAAATAGAAATATATATAATATGTACCTATCGGTATTATATTTTAAATATCTCAAGCCGTATCAATATTTTTAATTAATATATTTACGTAAGAAATCCTAGTTTCAGAGAAATTCCAATTGGATGGAATAGGAAGGTCGGGATTATCGAGTTATATTATTAAGTTAGTTTATGAAATATTTAAATCATATTTTTATATTTATTTATTTCTTTTTGGAACACGGAAACGCATTTGTTGTTTGTGTGTCATACGTGAATATTATTTTATTAATGCAATAAGTTTAAAAATGGAATCTGTAGAAAATGTGTGTAAAAAAAGATTTAGGAATTTAAGTTGCTAAAACTGTATGACTTGATGCGAGTATTTATTGTTTACATTCGTTAATTATACGCATGATTTGAGTGTTTACTATTTATTTTACTATTTAAATTACAGGGAGACAATGTATTTATGTTCATCATCATCTTCCTGCTATTATCCCATTTTGGGTTCGGCACGGTATGTTTTTTTCTTCCATACTATTACTTGTCATCTCTGTACACACTCCCTTCTTCTCCATATCGTCTTACCATACCATGACAGACGGCTACCTCTATTTTTTCTGTCACTGGCGCTACTCATAAGCTTCCCCTAATTTACTCATTTCTTATGCTATCCCTTTTGGTCACCCCACACATCCATCTTAACATTCGCATCTCCGTTACATGCAAACGCTTTTTATCCATCACCTTCATCGCCCAGCACTCAGATCTATACGTAACGACAGGTCTAATGATGTTTTTATAAATTTTCCCCTTTAGTTTAAGGGGAATTCGGGCATCACATGTCATCCCAGTGTATTGTCGCTATTTCATCTATCCCGTGTTGATTCTGTGCTTTACGTCCCGGTCAATATTGCCATCGCTTTGAATCAGAGAACCAAGATAGCGAAACTCCGAGCTGACTGGTAACGGAACTCCGTCGAACTAAAATAGGGACAAAACCGGAGACACCGCCGAAATCGCAGAACATGTGCTTTGTTTTGATTCTGCTCACTTTCAGGCCGACACTCTCCAGCTTTTGTTGCCATTTTACCAGTCTACTCTCCATCTCAATTCCATCCTCGCCGACAAGAACAATATCATCAGCAAATAGCATGCCTCTTTCTGTATGTCCAATGTCAGAGCATCCATTATCAACAAGAAGAGGTAGGGACTCAGAGCCGACCCTTGATGCAAACCTACATTGAACATGTCGGTGTTTCCAGCGGCCGACCAGACTTGTGTACTATTTCGACTGTACATTGCACGAACCAACTCCACATACTTCCCAGGTATACCCTTCTCTTTCAAAGCCCACCATATCATATTACGGGGAACCCGGTCGTATGCCTTCTCGAGATCAACGAACACTATGTGCAGGTTCTTATGGGCTCGTCTTTATTTCTCACTCAACTGACGAAGAGCGAACAGCATCCGTCGTACCCCGACCAGGCATAAAACCGAACTAGTTCTCCGAAACATCACTCTCGTCTCGCATTTTTTTCTCTATCACTTTCTCCCACAATTTCATAGTATGTGACATGAGCTTTATACCCCGATAATGTTGCAGTCTTGTATAACACCTTTATTTTGATAAATAGGCACTAGGTCACTATTGCACCATTAATCAGGGATCATTTCTTCCTGCAACAATTTATTGAAAAATAAAGCCAGCCACTTATACCCATATTCATTTAAAACCTTCCATACTCTACTGGTATCGCATCCGGCCTTCGCAACTCTAGCCACGTATATAACTCCTCTTGCACCTCAGCTTTAGCAATGGCTGCAGCTACTTTCGCTTTCTTCTTATATATTTTATATAACATTTTCATCTCTTCTTTCATACTTTCATTATCATCCGGTACTTCCTGCCATTGCTTAAACGTATCATTCTTCTCTTTCAGAACCTTTTGCATATCTCCATTCCACCACCACGTTTCCTTATTTATCACACCTTTTCCTTTCATTTCGCCTAATACATCCTTTGCCACAGTTTTTATCCATCCCGCCCATTTTAATGTTGTGCCAAAACACATTGCCAAAAAATTCTTTGTAAGGACCTTTATTCTACGGACAGACGACACGACGGACGACAGTTATAAGGTACTTTACCTTTTTGCGTAGAAATAACATAAAATGTTTTATTGACAGTAACAAAACATATGAGCACATACTTTTAGTGTTAACAACTTGATTTATATAATACATTGTAATTTGCTAAACAAATATTTAACAATTTTTTTTCCACACACCACAAAATAAAAATACAATGTATCTTTTTTCTTTCCACTTGTTTAGTTCTTAATATACTTAAATAAACTGTATAAATGCGTTATTTTTCTATTAGTAACTATTACAATATATTTAACCAACATCCATATAACCCAATACTTTATACATTTAAGCACATGTCAGTCAGTTGGATAGCTACGGTTGAATATACACGACTAGAAATTTTATTTATAATTGCAGAATATTCAGACCACTTTATATTATAAGTTATTATATAAAGTATTAATGACGTGCCATTGATATTATTTTCGATGCTTTAAAAAGGTTATTACATTATCTTACTGTCAATAGTCATGACAAGGTAATAATCAATGTTGTTTTTCGACGTACATCATACGTCACGGTACAACTGCGTTGAGTCACAGAAAATTGCTTGTATAAATGAAATATATTTTGTGGAAATTATTAATTTATTTATGTTTGATTTATTAATTATAATTGATTAGGTAATAGATAAACTATCTTCCAAGTCCGTCGAGTATTTTTCTTATCTTGTAATTATACCCTAAAACAGTTTTTCCTTCTTCCTATGAAAACTAGAAAATAAACCAGAGTGTGAAATATGGGATATGTTGACTAAAGCGTAAACGCGTAACGCACGAACAAAGAAACACACAAACGCGTAAAAAGATATGAATTATAAAAACTAGTTCTGTCCCTTCACTTAGATACGACCATATCACTCTCCTACTATCGCTCTAATATTCAACGGCCCTCTATTAGAAACGTATATATTGTATACTAATTCTGTATACTCCTTATCCATCTTCAAGATCCATGCGCTTATAAAACATTTAATATCTCCTCCGTTCTCATAGTGGTATGCTTAGTCATAAAGTTTTGCACAGTTAAAAACATAATTCTTTTGAGCTTTCTAAGTCTGTCTCTGTGTAAAATTTGTTGTTTTTGTTCTTGTTCTTCTGAATGTGTTGGGTAAAAAAAGTCATGTATATGTAGGTTTTAGTAATTTATGATTTTTTTGAATATTCATAATTCATTATAAACATATAAATAATAATCTAAATATTTTGGTAACGTTTTCTTTGTTCAACGGTATCTATTAAAATTTACCAAATAATCTTAAATGCATTGGATAGATGCCATTGCGTAAATTGCTGTAGATTTTAAATTTCTACAATTCCCTATTACATCATTTTGATCTATCCCACGAGGTTTAAGTGAACAGTTGTGCATAAATAAAAAAATTTAAGACAAAGTCTTTATTTAGAGCATTAAAGTTGGTGAAAAATAATTAATTGCAGTTTCCGCAGCAAAAAGCATATATTTTTTTAACAAGACAAATAATTTTTATAAACTGTTTTTTTTATTTAATATCTGTACAATACTGTGAAGGGTCCTTATTAGGGAGCGAGATATTAATAAACCCTCAATACCCCCGACGAGACCGTCCAAACAATCCAGCCATATTTCTCTAAACTCCCCCATTGGGCGCGTGAAAAACGCGACGTGATTTATGTGCCGACGCGGCTATCTCCAGATAAATTATTGTCTTCACATCGTTGCATACATGTGAAATGTGAGAAATGGACCTATTCGTACTCCCCGCTCTCTCGCTATCAGTGTGGTGAAAAATTGCGGATTGTAGTACGTGTTTAGGAGAATATTGAAAGTGTTAAAGTGGATGGCACAGTATTCTTTTGTAGCAAGGATTTTCCTTTCGAAGATGTGTATACATTCACAAGTAATACAATATTAAGCTCGATCGTAGTGAGCACATAATTCAACCTTCCGTTCTTTTGTTCAACTTATCTGCAGCATCAGGGATATCAAGATAATTTAAAATTGGTTAATGCTTCAAAAAGTTAAGTTTTTATTAAAGCTAATAAAATATTAAATAGCCAATGGCAACGATCTCCCACTCTCATAGTGAACTTTTAATGAGGTGACCATGCATCGTCACAGATCTAAACGTATGCAAATGTTCAACTTTTAGTCTATTGGGATGACTGATTTAAAACTTTATTTAATTCATTATCCTTTATCCATAAACATTATTATTTACCATACATATTTGTATTATTTTGTTATCTTATATTTAAAAAAATATCGTATAAATATACATTGTAACTGTGGAACGCAAGCATGGCCAGGCCAAAACCATATAATAAGAACCCAAGTCCATTCCCACGTCAAATTGCAAAATATTAAATAGTGACGCATCGACTCGTATAAAACGAAGACAACACGGCCCGCATTGCCGTGGTCGGTGGGAAATGAGCTAAAAACTACTGGCACTACAGGTATAGGTGCATCACTTTTCTTTAATTCTTTAGTGTTAATTAATTATAAGTTTAATTGTAAGTTATTAAAATTATATTAATTTTGTTTCCAGTCTTCGCTGCCACTAAAATATAATTACAGTATTGTGAATATTGACTTTATCACCTTGTAGTTAAATATAAACGCTGGTGTACTGTAACCCCCAGGATATTTAGGTTTTAGAGTTTGAAATCCTTAAATATATATATATTAATCTAACATATATTTAGATGTTTTTCTTTGCTTCCCTTTTCAAATATATGTTTACGAGTAGATTAACACAGCGCTAAATTTCAAACAGTACTCCTAAAATCTCAGAGAATGGTTTATTAAATTTTATCAAGCACAAGGGAATATAAACCCTTTTTCTTAGTTTTTTAGATATTGAATATTGGTTTGGAATGTCACTTAAATTAAAAACAATTTTTTTATTTTATGTTACTAACATTAATTGATTTAGACTGAAAGGTGTCTATCGCATATCGTCGAATGAAAACCGCACGGATTGTTTTTCTGATAAATTTTACTGTTTTTTTTTTTTTAAATAGCCATCCTTTTTGATCTCGACATATAAATATCTAGGCTTACGAATCATATGTATTAATTCAATGATCTTAATCGACTTTTCGATTGTTCTTCATAAAAAAAGTGTTTTTTTACGAAACCTGATTAATATGTTCAAAATAATTCCCTGATTATAACGTCACTAAAAAAATTTAGATATATTCCAATAATAATTTAAACTTACTCGATGCATATAGAATTACATTGTTTTGTTTTGTTTGTTATAATACTATCACGATTTTGTTTGTTCAATATACATAAAATACAAAAAGAAGTCACAGGCTTCTGTGACTGCGCTGTACTGCTTAGCAGTATGCAGATAATTTTTTAAGTATCATATCTATAAGACAAAAACAGACAGCTTTTTTATCTTATGTATAGTCTAATATTATAAACTAAGTTGTATATTTTTTTAATATAAATAAATATTGAGATAAATTAGGTTACTAACTATTGATTAGACTCAACAATGACACTTAAGTTCCCCTTGTATCTATTTAGGTTACAATATCTTACAATACAAGAACACAATTTACTAGCTGGGCGTTATTATCTAAACGAGTTACCGAACTCGGCTCCGGCCTGTACTGTTTGTACGTGGCTTCAATTAACAATAATTGTACAGATGAATTCGGTTATAAGAGATAGTCTGTTTTAAGATATACATTAATGTTTAAATCAAGTTCAATCTTACGTAAATACAATTGTATTTTGCGTAATAATTGATTGAGGTTAAGATTTGTGAGGCTTAATTATATTTGTAAGTATTAACTGACATAATTGTTGTTGTAGGTAACCGTACTAGGGTGTAATTGCGGTACGTTCACTAAATATTCGTGAAATTCTCTTCAGAATCCAGCAAATTGGAACCTCAATGTGGATTCTCTCTAATCTCATAGAAATAACGCTTTGGATGGCATATAGGGTCTTCCAAGCCAGTCTGCAGTGTACCCATTAATAATCCCATAATGGGATGTCACCGTCTTATAGAATTAAATCCTAATGTAATACTAATAATTTCTCAAACACCCGACTTTCGAATATTGGAAAAATTTCTTCACAGGAGGTCTTCTTATGACCCCCTGAGTCCGAAATGACCATTGGTCAAAAAGTTTATATATATATATATATATATATATATGCGTGCGTGCTTCCAGATTCGACTTTTGTCAGCACGATAGCGGCCGCAGTTTCGCTCGGATCACTTTCAAACTTTGCACAAAAATCAACCATCCAAAAATGAAGGTCAAGTTCGTTAACCAGAGAAATTCGGCCACAGGGGGCGCTAGGGCCTTACTTTTTCTGATTTCAGTTTTTCGACCATAACTTTTTCCCTATACAAAGAAGATCAATCGCGTTCATATTATATGATGTCTTTGATGAATACCTATAACTAATGTACATAAACCGATAACCTAACTTCAATAATTTAGGGGTAGGGGTAAAAAAACCGAAAATTTTTGGAAAAAAATTCATAACTTTTTTCTGGTAAACATTCTTAAATCACAAGTATTTTTAATAGAAAGGTTATTTTTTACTCTAAATTTAAGTACCAAAAGTATTTGCAAAAAAAATACCTTTTCCGAGAAAAAAATAAAAACCGCTTTTTGCTTGAAAATTTTTGATGTAAACAACGGCATCATGTCTTATTCTTAGGTAGTGAGTTATATTTTAAACGAGTTACACACGAGGTCTACCCACGCATGTCCCCCTGCGGGCACGGATTTTTTTAATTAGAGTTACCTTTCAATATTCAAATAGTTCATATAATCATAAAAAGTATACTTTACGAAATAGTTTATTAGTTTAATTAAATAGTTTTTCAAACCGCGTTGCAAAATATAATCTTCTTTAGTGAACGGGAAGCTCAAGAATAAATGCAATACAATACCCAGAAATTTCCTCGTGAATCCGTCTCGAGTGTCTTACTTTACGGTGACTATTCTATTCTGCTCCATTTCACAAATAACTATTATTATAGGAGCTAAGGCTATAATACTTTCAATTTGATTTCAACTTTTGTATTGTGAATTATCCCAGAATCAATAACTTGTCTCAACATTCTCAAAGAATAAAGATTTTAAAATATGTTTTCTTGTGAATTTATCCTTAAATTCAAACTTAACGACTTTAAGTTAATGGGAAATGAATATCACATCATTAATAATATGAATATTTATGAATTCATGTAGATTTTTTTTGTTAAAATCTTAGTTTGTATAAATTTTATTCGATCTAAGTTCATTCCAGTAGTGCAGACAAATAATGGATCCATATTGTTAGAGAATAAAGTCCTTTATTATTCAAATATTGCTTTTTTATATGATACTACTAGAATATGACAGTTTTAAAAAGGCTTTCAAGTGGCTTTAATAAAAAAAAATCCGTGCCCGCAGGGGGACACGCGTGGGTAGACCTCGTGTGTAACTCGTTTATATCAAAAATGTTCAAGCAAAAAGCGGTTTTTATTTTTTTTCTCAGTAAAGATATCTTTTTTGGAAATACTTTTGGTACTTAAATTTAGAGTAAAAACTAACCTTTCTACTAAAAATATTTGCGAGGAGGTTATAAGTTTACCAGAAAAAAGTTGCCGTGGTTTTACCTATCTTAAATTTTCAAGCTAAAAGTGGTTTTTATTTTTTTTTCTCAAAAACGGTACCTTTTACGGAAAAACCTTTGGTACCTAAATTTAGAGTAAAAAATAACCTTTCTATTAAAAATACTTGTGATGTAAGAATGCTTACCAGAAAAAAGTTATGAATTTTTTTCCAAAAATTTTAGGTTTTTTTTACCCCCACCCCTAAGTTATTGAAGTAAGGTTTTCGGTTTCTCTACATTAATTATAGGTATTCATTAAAGACATCATATAATATGAACGCGATTGATCTTCTTTGTATAGGAAAAAAGTAATGGTCGAAAAACTGAAATCAGAAAAAGTAAGGCCCTAGCGCCCCCTGTGGCCGAATTTCTCTGGTTAACGAACTTGACCTTCATTTTTGGATGGTTGATTTTTGTGCAAAGTTTAAAAGCGATCCGAGCGAAACTGCGGCCGCTATCGTGCTGACAAAAGTCGAATCTGGAAGCACGCACGCATATATATATATATATATATATATATATATATAAACTTTTTGACCAATGGTCATTTCGGACTCAGGGGGTCATAAGAAGACCTCACGTGAAGAAATTTTTCCAAAATTCGAAAGTCGGGTACAAATGAATGGGCAGACCGAATTCTTCGAGGTCTACCCAATAAAACGTTGTTAGATATCAAATGAGTAATGTGATCAAATATTATTTGGTAACAAAAATATTAATATACCTCATACAGCCCAATCTTTCTTATAAGATAACACAAAAATATCTCGGTAGTCTTCACGCATTAATACAGACCCGTGAGAACTTATTAAAGATAATATCAAAGATATAATAATATCTCTGCCAGAAATTACTCACTCCTTATGATTTACTTTCGATTATAAGGATTCTAACAGTTCTAATAAAATTGTTACAATAGATTTATGTATTACATTTTTATAACTGAAAAAGTAGTATTAGTAAGTCATAAAACATAATATTTTTGAAGCAGTTAATAAAATATTATTCACACGTTAACAGCTAAAGTATGCCTCACATTAAATATATAAGAAGGGGTTACTATATATATATAGATAAATCAATTTATACTTGTAACTTCGTATTTTGATAGATGAAAGAGTGTCTGCACATGGTCAGCTAATGGCGGCACTGGTAATGGACTGAAGACTGTTGGATTCTAAATTGCTCAATGGAAATAAAGATTGGTTAGTTTGATCAGTGAAAGTTTTATCAAAACCAAAACAGTAATTACAATTGGTACATTGGTAAAACACGTCTTATATGTCTTATAAACCTAGTATTTCTTATCTGCTTCCCTTTCTTCTCCTCTTTAAGGTACATTTTATTTTTATCGCCCCTACAAGTTATTGTTTGACATCTGTGAATGTAAGATTTTTTTAAGCCAAAAGTATCTTATATATTGTCTTCTACTAAAAACTAACATTGCACCAATAGTCCGATAGTTATGTTTTATTTAATATTTCAAGTTAGTATTTCTAGGCTTTGGGTAAAAATAAGATTTTTGGGATTAAATAGTACTCTATTGTATATATTGACTGGCTATATTGAATATGCAGAGACAAACTGTTAAAGCGCCGAAACATCAAACAACTAAAATTACATTCTATTGTTTCTCGACTTTTTCTAATATCCGTTAGTATTATACTATTGTGTTTTGATAGCAATCTGCTAGCAGATTAATACACAGAATTCACTTTTATATATAATAGAGCTTTAAATTGATTACCTTCGATCTACCGACATTCAGCAATGATGAGAGCCGCTAAGATATTTCCCGGGCACGAGCATGTAGCTCATAGCTCACAGCGCCGCGTATCAACACTGCCTTGGTATATTAATATACAACCACATACTCAAAATACATTGTTAACTCCATGTGCATAGCGATGGCTGCAACTAGCAGACTATTTTATACAACAAAATTTATACAATTACATAATTTACAAAGTTTTCAATGAACAAACTAACATTTTTGAAATATTTTTAAATTAATTATAAATACTTAGCCCTATCATGATGTAATCTCGGTATTCGAGGTAACATTTTAATGACTCAAATCAAATCAATCAAATCAAAATCAAATCAAAAATCTTTATTTAAAATAAGTTTCATACAAAACATTTTTTCATTGTCAAAGCTACCACCAGCTCGGAAAATTATTTCCACAGACCTGAGAAGAGCTGGCGACAGAAACTCAGCGGGATTGTCATTTGTTTTTTTTTTTTTTTTTTCCTTAAATTCAAAATAACATAAATACATTACACAATATTAAATAAATAATCTTGAAGCAGCCTGGCAGCGATCGCTTCATACCTACGGTGCATTATCCTCTAAGTATTCAGATACATTGTAATATCCTTTTGCACACAAACGTTCCTTAGCTATTCTCTTAAATTTGTTAAATGGTAATACTTGAACGTTTGCTGGGACTTTGTTGTAAAACTGTATACATTGCCCCATGAAAGATTTACTCACTTTTTTAAGTCGAGTAACAGGTAGCGCGAGCTTGTGTTTGTTCCTGGTATTCATAGTGTGTATATCACTATGCTTAATAAAATTGTCAGTATTTTTATGTACATATTTAAGATTTTCAAAAATATACTGACTGGCGACCGTAAGTACATTAATTTGCTTAAACTTATTTCTTAAAGAATCTCTAGAGATTCTTACATTATTACATTACATTCTCTACTTCTTCTTCTTCTTCTTATTCTTACAATCTGGGCCCTAGGGCCCAGATTGTAAATTGCACGGACAGCTCTTTTTTGTATAACGAAAATGGTATTTATATCAGTAGCACTACCCCACAGTAGGATACCATAAGACATTATGCTATGAAAATAACTATAATACACTAACTTAGCAGTAGTCTCGTCAGTTAGGGATCTAATTTTTGTAACAGCGTACGCGGCAGAGCTAAGTTTACTAGCCAATCCAGCTATATGAGGGCCCCATTGTAGCTTAGCATCAACAGTGATTCCTAGAAAAACTGTGGATTCCACCACTTCCATCGCTTCCTCATTTAAAAGTACATTAGTTTGCACCTGTTTAATATTAGAAGTTGAAAATCTAAGAAGTTTAGTCTTCTTATTATTAAGCAACAGGTTGTTAACACTAAACCAATGCACTATTCGAGAGAGAGCCTTGTTTACATCGTCATACATTACCTGATGCCGTTTTACTTTAAATATTAAAGAAGTGTCATCAGCAAACAATACTATCTCATTATGTTTGTCTACAAAAGTAGGCAGGTCATTTATATAAACCAGGAAGAGAAATGGACCTAAAATTGAACCTTGAGGGACCCCCATATCAATCGGAGCCCCAGCCGATCTTTTTCCATTCACCTCTACCCTCTGAATTCTATTAGACAAGTAAGAAATCAAGAGTTTGAGATCAATGTTCTTAATGCCATAGTGGTACAATTTCCTGACCAATGTTTCATGCTGAACACAATCGAAAGCCTTAGATAAATCACAGAATACTCCAAGAGCATCCTGTGACTGATCCCAGGCCTCATATATATGTTTTATAAGAAAGACGCCGGCGTCCGTAGTAGAGCGACCTCTAGTAAAACCGAACTGTTTATGGTGAAGCAATTTATATTTATTAAAATGGTCTATCAGCTGATTAAGCATGATTTTTTCAAATATTTTACTAAACGAAGGCAATACTGATATTGGTCTGTAATTAGACGGATCTGAATTATTGCCTGATTTTAAGAGTGGTATTACTTTGCTGTGTTTCATTAGGTCAGGAAATACTCCACAAGAAATACAGTCATTAAAAATGGTCGCTAAGTAAGGCGCAACGAGGTCCACTATTGAGCCAATCACCTTAACAGATATTCCCCATAAGTCAGGAGTATTCTTAATATTTAAGGTCCTAAAACATTTAATTATATCATTGGATTCAATTTTCTTAAATTTAAAAGGAATGTTACATTTTTTTACATTTTTTTGTAGTAATGACTCGGCGACTACAGGAGAAGAAATTAAAGAAGAAGTGGTAGAAGCTGGAATTTTTTAAAATAATTTTCAAAAGCAGAGGCAACTTCCTTATCTGATTTTATTACTTGATTATCCATTTGAAGAGAAAATTTGGAGTTGCGAGCTTTGCTTTTACCAGCTTCGCACTTTATAATATTCCAGGTCATTTTAATTTTATTTAAAGAATTACTAATTAAGTTTCTAATATGTAATGACCTGGCTTGTGAACAAACTTTATTAAATAATTTAGAATAATTTCTAATATGTTGAGCAAACGAGTCACTGCGATTGAGCTCCCTCTCATTGTAGAGTTCAAACAGTTTTTGTCTACTCTTATAAATTCCTGGGGTCGCCCACTCATTAAAAGAAAGGTGATTTCTCAAAGTGCAAGTTTTAGAGGAGAATGTCGATTTGAATTCATTATTAATAATTTTGAAAAATTTATCAAACAGTTGTGAAGGATTTTTATTATATTCCAGATATGAACATTTGGCCAAAATATTATTTTTAAACTTATCCATGCGCCTTACAGTTATAGGAACAAACACAATTTTTTGTTTTTCTTTGCTGAATTTGTAATTAAAAGATATTAATTGCCCACAGTGATCAGAATTTAATCTATCAATTATTTTCTTATTCTTCGGTATAAGGTCTGTGAAAATATTATCAATACAAGTGGAAGTAGACTCAGTTATTCTAGTGGGCTCTAAGAATAAGTTAATAAGGTTATATGATTTTAACAATGATCTGAATCTAATAGTGGTAGCGGAGTTATCTAATAAGTTTATGTTAAAATCACCACATACAATAATATTTTTATTAGACGCAGACAGCTTTAATAAAACATTTTCAAAAACAGGTTCAAAAGAATCATATAACGAACTTGGGGGTCTGTAAACACTAACAACAATGAAACGTTCAAGCTCTGCACAGGCTATTTCAATAGTCCGCTCTACAGAGAGGCTCACAATATCTTTACGTTCCTTAAATTTTAAATAATTGTTTACAAGAACTAAAGAGCCACCGCGTATGGCATTCACCCTGCAGAA
Organism: Melinaea menophilus ssp. n. AW-2005; assembly: GCA_918358695.1. Taxonomy (NCBI): domain Eukaryota; kingdom Metazoa; phylum Arthropoda; class Insecta; order Lepidoptera; family Nymphalidae; genus Melinaea; species Melinaea menophilus. The sequence continues at coordinate 2,624,392 of OU911054.1, read as the reverse complement.
CGAACTAGCCACCTGGTGATCCTCAAAGTTAAACAACATTTCATGGCTTTTAAGCCAATGCTCTGTAAAACACATTATATTAATTTCATTACTTTTCAAGAATAGCTCAATTTCAATTTCCTTATTCATAATTCCTTGAATATTCTGATGCACCAGGTGTATTAGATTACTAACATTATTATGGGCAATGCACTGATTAAAAGATTTAATGTTTTTCTGTAAAACATTTTTTTTTATTGCCAGAGAGTATCTCCTTTGTCTTATCTTCTAATTTAAATTATTTGATTCCAAATTTAATGTCAAATTATTAAATGTCAAATTATTAGATGTCATATTATTATTCTGCTCAATAAAAGCAGTAGTTTTATTAGCCAAATATTTGGCTGAATTAAAATGTAAATAATAAGATAGCGCATTAGCTACCAGTTTAAAATTATAATATGATAAGTAAAACCTATCAGATGTCATAATACAAAAGTTATTGTATCTATTTTTTGTTATACAATTAATATCTATTACATGACTTTTCATAGAAAATTGATTACTAATATAATTGTCATGTGTCAATGTGTATAACAATTCATTTAATGAAAATCTTATGTTATTTTCATGAGGCAAACCCTTTATATAAGGAAATGTAAAGAAAATAACTTCTTTAATGTTTAGTTGTGCTATTCTATTGAATAATTTAAGTAAGTTATTTCTATTAACACTTCCCCTTCTCCCAATAATAAAAACTAAGGTTGTGTTGGGACTATGTTCAATATTTATGGCTTTACTTACAATTTGAAGAAATGAAGCTCCGGGCATGCAATAGTTAGTTATTGACTGTCCATAACACTCCCTGTAAAGTACAGTGCCCATATCCTTGCCTATTTCATCACTAAATACAGTTACATTTGCAGTCAAGGATGAAGGCAAAGTATTATTTTTATTTGTGCTACTGACATGGATATTCTTATTTAAACTATATAGGTCCTTGGGCACAGAATTACTTGGTAAGGAATTATTAAAAGAATATGTATTATAATTTCTGGTTAGTGAGTCAAAGCGCTCTGAGTTCTCATTACAAATTTTTACCAAGTCATTCATGGCTAGGATATGTTCGGAGATTTCCTTTTGGGCTAATTGATATTTATTACTTATGTAATTTAATGATTTGCCTAAATTTAATATTTCAGATTGAAGAGTATCAATGTCAGCTTTATATTTTATTTCCATGTTTTGAGCTTCAGCACACATAATATTATATTGGTTGTTCAGCTCATGTTTCTCTGTAGACAATTTGGAATACTTTAAATTAAGGTTATTTATCTTTTTAAGGTGTTGTGTTTTTCTTATGAATTTATTTAATTTAACATAATTCTTGAGCTTTCTCTTAGATAGAATTGGCTGGGAGGTCACATAATCATCACCAGTCAAGTCAATAGTGCTAATATTTGTTTTACTGGTGGTACATGGTGAAACTAATGTAGAATCATTCCCAACCAATTCGTCAAATAGGCTCTGGGTTTGATTTGTAGTTAGGTCTGATATAGTACTTTGAAGGCTGGCAATTTGATCTTGGGCCTCTTGGAGGTTTAGCTTCAGTACATCAGTAACCCTAAGTGCTTCTTCATATTCAGCACTACATTGATCAAACCCGTTGACTACAGATTGAAGCTCACAATTCTTTTCATAAACAATATTATATTCTGAAATGAAGCTCCGGAATGTACCCATTTCATTTTTTAATTGAGTATTTTTATTAATTAATTCTATGAGTTCCTTTTCATTGTCATCCCTTTCTTTTAAAAGTTGATCACACTGTTGTTTGGAGGCCTTAAGTTCCAGAAGAGCCATTTGGAGTTGGTTCTCCGCCTGGCGCGACTTAGTACCACGGGTCATCATATTTATAGATTAAATTTATTAAATTAAAGAAAAGTCTCGAATATGTGACAGAGTTGTATTATTATATTTATTGTTATAAAGGAATAACAATGAAAATAATTCAAATATGAGTTCGTTACCTGGTCTGACAGTTGGCGAAAACAAATTTCATACACAACACCCGTTACTCACTGAATTTAGAACTATATTACAAATTTTATATTACTATTGCGTAATAAATTATATCACTATTGTAAAATAGATTAGTATTCTAAATAATATAATTAAATAAAATTGGGAGAAGGTTTAAGACGTCTAGTCGATGGGGTTGCCACACAAAAAAAAAAAACTATAATATATATATATAGACTATAATAGAATGACATGAAATGATATATTCTGTATTAAAAATAGGTCAGACCTTACACAGGAGTACTACATTAGTTGAAGTCGAGTTCCATAAGACCATTTAAAGTACTTTGATATTCCATTGTGACAAAGGCTACTTACTGGTCTCAGGCACAAGAGTAATTCACGTGCCATTCTTTCTCTTGGCGTACTCTAGTTTGAACGACGGTAAGTTTAGTACGATTAAACTGTAACATCACGGACTGGATTCTTTTACAACAACGCAGATTCTATGAAATGTAATTTGTTAGAAAATAATTACATTATGTTCCAAAACCTTTTCTTTGAAATAAAAATATTGTCTCATAGTGTTAGTAACTTTTTCAGTGTCACTCTCCTATAGTTAAAATGACTAATATTAAAATTATCAGTCTATTCTATTATATAAATCCTCACCAATATTGAAGAAAATCTATCTTGAATTGGTTTCAAAGATATTGCGTCCGTCAAGACGAGCTCAATGGATAAAGACCTTATATATTTCCTTGCAAATCGATCGACCGTCTCACTATTTGACTTGAACACTTGTACAAAGTGGTCATGGTTAAACAATGTCTATTACATTTCTATTTGCCAACAATGATATATCTCCTTTGGCAGTATAAACTTTTTTTGTTATTTTATATTGATAGTTTTGTATTCTTATAGCAAGATTTTACATAAAATATATTTTTTACGTGAATTCTAAATTACCTAAATATTGATTATCTTATTTTAATAAATATTTTAGTACCTTGAAATAAAAGACAGTAATAAAAATACACTTTTATTCAAAAGTCATGACCATCTAGATTTTCCTTTCTAAGAGTAACAATGTGATATCGTGCTAATTAAAAAAAGTTCAGTCTGCTTCATGACGTACTCACGTGTGCGGTCAACAGAACTTACAATAATATTACCACCGCGTAATATTTTATAAAGTAAAACACAACTTAGTTTAAATTTAAATCATTCAATACAGAATTTCAATTTATTTAAAATATAAAAACTTTATTTTTTATAAGAAAGAAGTCCAGAAACAGGGATTTAAATAAAAGTTTCGTCGTTTATTTTTATTGCACGGTATTATAATTTCCCGGTAGACTTTCCGAGCGACATTTAACTCGAAATGAACAGTTTAAATGTAATATACTTTATTTCAGCAAATATGGAAAGCAATGCCGGAAACGCTTATTTGATGCCAATGTTAGCGAGACTCATTATTGAGATAATTAGACCCATATTAATTGATATTAGCACTTATTTAGTTGCTTATTCTTTTATAAGGTTAGGATTTATAAAACATACTAAAATATTAAAAAGTAAAAGTCAGCAAACACGTGTTTTTGTTTGTTAATGTTATAATTTATCTAAATTGTCTAGTACTGTAATATGTATACCAAGATTTTAAGTATCTAACCTAGCAAGAAGTCCTTATTGTCTTTATAAACGTTACGGGTTCAATGACCTTTCTTGATAGTAAATAACGTGAACATGATATTCAGGAAAATTACAAAAAAAAACAGAAATATACATTTAAGCGATGGAAGATAGAGCTTATTCTTTATCTATGTCTATCTATTTAATATGGTTATATTTAACTCCCCGGTTATAACCCTGCATATAAAAAGAACAGAGTTCACTTTCAAATTTACGGCAAAAACAAATCTGATTTCACATTTGCTTAATTAGAATATAACAAAAATACAACACCAATTTTGTGTAGTGTTAGTTTATCAGCTGAATCAACAATTTTACATAACGGATTCTCTCATTATCAAACAAACATTTGAAAAAGTGTATAATAAGCGTTATAAAAATAAGTTATGATGGAGAGAAGATCAAGCCAAGTCCAGCAAAAGTAGTCAATAGATCGCGATTGGTAATAATGCTAATTACATTTCTGAATAAGATTTAATGGGTATAAAAATACGAAAAAAATCTTTATTACTTTTTGATGATATTTTAACCATGACTTGGTTCTTCATTTCTATTAAATGTTATTTCTCTTTGATCTTGCAAGTCTCTCGACGCATTCGGTAATGGGTTAACGAATAATATAATAATAATGAGAAAATAACAACTAGCGTTACGCTGCGAAGTTATAATTTATATTGTAAGTGGTTTATGGTTTATTATAGCTATTATTAGAACATATTCGATGTAAAAATTCTACTTGATTATATATACTTAAGTTAATCTAAGCCACCTTAATATTACTACAAACCTTATATTGCAATGATTATATGTTATACTTATAATCTTATATTCAAAATGCAACAAGACATTGCTGTAATAAATGACTTTGTTTTAGTTCGTATTAAATTTATATCATAGTGATAAGAACATGAAATAAATATCTAAGTTTGAACAAATTAAGTATAAATAGTATTATTAAAATTTTATAAGATTCTTCTTTGTAAAATAATGATAAATATATACAATATATGTTTTAATGTTACTCTATAATAATTTGGGATCTTGTCGTCGTGAAATAGATAGCTTACCAATGTATGTTACAATACATTTGAATGTAGAAAAGGTTGAAATCCTGTTTGAAATGTTTGATAATGAGTTCGGGTAAAGCCGATCGATAGCCGATGTCAATGCACGGGCCCTCTATTTTTAACGTCCCTTAACCCCCTACGGGTATATCTTAATGGTTTGCGACTTTGCTGTTTCAGGTTTAGGAATCAGGTACTTACTACAAATGTTTTTACACAATATTCAGCTTGTGATTCAATTACAACTGGTACAGTGTTAAATTTCATAAAACAACAAATAAATATGTTATTTTGTGTAACTCTAGTCGTTAAAAAGTGGAGGTCAAATCTGAATGATCTGTAAAGAATATAAACAAAGATTTCTTAGAATTATTTATTTTCTTTTCCATTTTTATGAAAATAATAAGAATATGAATATAAAGTAAAACTAAATATAGTGAGACAAATTTATTAAGATATGTTTATTCATCATAGTGTCACAGATTAATCTGTCATATACTCGTAGTTTGTAAAAAGCAAAAAAAACATTATAAATTAATTTCATGTTTTGTGATTTTATGAAATATTATTCGAGATACATATAATGAATTGAAAAACAAAATCATATAGAATCTATAACCGACTGAAGCAATTTTAAAACAATGTGCTTTGCAATAATATATTCCATACAGCGTATAAAATAAAACTATTTTCTTACATGTTTTATATAAAATGTAGTTTTAATATGTAAATAGGTTTTCTTTGGCAAAACTTCTATCTTAGAGGTCGTACATTTTTAAGCTCAGCTATAAACATGGATAATATTTGTGAAATCAGTAACCCGTGTGTGGCGCAATGAACTCGTATACATCTTATTTTAAATTTTAAAACAAAAGTGTTTAAACATTTTATAACAAGATATTTTTAACACAATAAAAGCTTAGTAGAGCTTTAAAAAAGAAGAAAAGGAATTGAGATTTTTTATATTGGACGAAAAAAAAGAATAGTAAAAAGCCAAAATGACTGAGCCCAAGGTTCGAACGACACAAAAGTTACAAATGTTACTATCAAAGGAAACAAGAAAAATGTTTAACTCAATACCCCAATTAGACTTTTTAATCCATTCAATCGCAATTTAAGCCTAAATAAGCAGCTATCCCAAGTATTATATATTATTAATTACAGGATCGAGGCCGTGTGTATAGTGTCGTCAGGTAATGGTGCTAGCACACAATGGGTGGGCGCCAGGCGAATAGTTTTTGCTATAAAAGTGTTATTCTATGTTATTTGAATCTATTCTTTGTTCACAGATAGTTCTATTTATATTATATTAAATGGCAGGTCAATACCGTTTTTTTATTAATATGCGTCTGTTCCAACTGAAAAATTAGTTATGTTATAGCAATGGCAATAAATCCGGATATTACATACGCTGTCCAACCATTATTAATAACGTGTACTAAACCTACACAAAGTTGTAATTGTTATCGCCAATAATTTTATGAGATATATTGAATATTGTCAACAACTTGTGTGAGGTTTGCTTGGAATAAATATGGTGGCACTGCTGTAATTAATTGTCCCTCGTAATTGTTTACAAGCCGGCGGCTAGTCACCGGTCATTACATCGTTGGCACTGTTCATATAAAATAGAAAAGCTACCAGTGATTATTAAAGCTTAAGTGAATCTTGTAGAGATATGTGTTAGTGTAAAAGTGATTACAGTATTTAAATTACTCAATTGTGGTCAGTGTTCTTAAATAAATGAAATAAAATCACATTAAATAGCAATTTTATTTAAATTTATACACTCCTTGTCTTGTGAGAAATTATAGCAGCTTTAGCGAGTATATCATCAACTATGGCGCAGTCTGGAGAAATCTGTAACCCATGGAGTTATTCCACTGAATAAGAAGTTAAAATTTTATCTTCTTGCTTTTCATTTATTCTCAAATTGACTTTCTGATATCTCTACTACCTTTTCCCTTTCATCAAGAGTTTTTATTTCTCCCCATTTCTGGAAATACTCGCTGGATGTGCAGTATTTCCATAAACTGTATTTATTACTTTGACCTGTTATTATAACATGTAATGTCAGTATGAATATGTAAAATGTACCTATATATAATATATAATAACTAATCACTATATATAATAACTATAAATTACTATGAATGTGTCGTATACTTTACAGATACAAATATCCAAAGATAAGAAGACTTTTCAGATACAAATTTAGAGACTTTATTTAACATTTAAATATATATTTAATATCTTAGTTCAAGGTTTTGAGCTTAAAATTATATTTTTGATACACCAGCGATGATGACAAACTTTGTCAGCTTACACACGAACATTGCGATGTAGTATTGGAATACCTAAGATAATTTCGGGTAAGTACAAAATATGAAACTATTTTAACTGTGCATAATATTTGATTATAATATATATATTTTTTTACTCATAGAACATTGACAGACAAGCTGATGTCATCCAATTTGAATAAATTAAAATGTTCATTCTTAAAGAACTACGTATTGAAAACTTATAGAACTTACAACTTGAAAATAAGTTCTATTGAAATCGGTTCAGTGGTATCTGTGATTAGCGCAAAGGAACTTCGTGACACTGAGTTTTAATATGTAATATGTTGATATCTTAGTACAAAAATTAGATTATTTTTTAATTTAATTTAATTTATTTTCAAGATCAACAATAATAGAATAATAATAAGTAAACATGTGTTAGGTTTAGGTTGTTTCACTGATGGTAAGTTTTACTTTACCCTCCTGGGTATATATGTACTATGTACATATCCTCAGTAAAATAACTGGATCAGTTCTAGATTTTTATTTTATTAGTTCTTTTATTTATATTTATAGATTACAAAATTAAGTAATTTTGTAATCTATAAATATAAATAAATTATTAAGTAATATTAACCTATACGAACAATAATAAGATAATCGCAAGTACAAAGAATAATGTTTGCAATGCATGCTGTTTTTATTTTAATAAATAATCTGCAAAACCAGTCAGGGATGAATGATGATGATGTGATGCAGGTCCTACATAGATATAAATAATAGAATATTTATCATTTTTTATTAATAGTCAGTTGTTTTCGGTTCCGATGTGCGAATAACGAGATTTGCTTTGCTAAAGCGATCGTCTGCATTATTACCTGAAGTAAAATTTGTCAAATAACGTGCCATGATTGTTGATTTATACTTTCATATGGTTTGTCTGATCGCAAGTCATTTTTATTTTACAATTTAAATCTGTATGTCTGAAATATTGCGTACTGTAATTACATCTACTGTTGTAGAGCCGAGTCAGTCACATGTTGTTACGGTTTAAGTACTGAGATTGTTTTGCGTTTGTATTTCAATTACAAGGATTATTCATAAAACATAATTATATTCTGTTAATTAAAATAATATATATATTTGGTTTATAAATATGACTTAAACTTCCCTTAAATTTTATTATTGTTACAAAAATATATATATATATTATTTTTTAAAACTTTATTTAGACATAGCAGTCACGATCGAGTACAAACGCTATCGTGTGATATCCCTCGATGAGAAAGCGATGAGAGTTACTGTTTCCTTTTAGTGGGTGGGTAGTCTTAATAAGCGCAGGCTGTATTGCACCGCGTACTGCCACATAATAGTTCCAGCCATCACCTTCTTGATCGAGAATATCTTCCAGAAGAGATTTTCCAATTAAAACAAAAAATTATTTAATTAGATACATATTACAAATTATGTATGATTCTAAAACCAAAAACATAACACTATTTTATCATCGGCATACATTAATATTTATATATTTTTTTAAACTGTAATAAAGTTACAATATCATGTTAATGTTATTTTTAACAAAATATCACCCTCGTCCTTAATTACCGCACTCATCGCAGTGAGCTCGATCTGATACACAATCTGTACCAGCATGAAGTCGGTCGAAAATTCAGCGCCATTTGTTTCTTTACTCATTTAGGGAAAACACTTATTTCTTTGTTTATCGCAATTGAACTCACTTCTTATGTGAGCATTGAGATTAATCTATTTTATCAAATGGAGATATTATCTTTATACGCTTTGTTACAAGTATTCATGAGTCTTTTATTAATATTATAAAAAAGTAAAGTTTGTGAGTTTGGTTTAAGGAGGTAATCTTCAAAACTGTTCAAAACTTCATGTAGAAACTTCATTTCTATTATAATTTAAATATTTATAGTCACACTTTCGCATTTTTGTAATGTCGAATGAATTAAAAGCATGAGGACCCCCCGGAGGGCATGTATGAAGAGGTTGATGTCTGTGGCCGAGGCGAGAGAGGTATACAGGGACCGTAGCGTTTGGCGCTCCGTCGTCTCTGGCTACCCCGCATTCATTAAAAAAATATACATAAAGACGAGACTATGTCTCAATTTTAGTTTTTTTTATGTAACTTATTAGAAATCATATTAAATTCAATGAAGTTTTTTTAAATATTTCTTTCATTTTTAATTCTCCAATTTCTAAATAACGACGTAGACATCTTGTCACTTGAAAGTCATATTATTTTAAAATATTATGTTGGGTCTGTCATAAACTTCTCAATGTTTTTTTAATGTTACAAGCTTTGAGAAAACAATATTAAAAGGTTCAAAATAATAAGGCTACAGTAAGAGTTATTATATTATATACATGGATACAACATTATAACGTGGAGATTACAGCCTGTACGGGCGTTACCTTTGATACATGTGTCCTGTTCTCCAACTATCGAACCTTACCGAATATTTACCTTGATTACAATTATAATGTTTTTTGGTATATTAAGTACATATGGTAAAAAAAAGAGACGAATCATGAGTAATTGAAAGAAAATTACATTTATCTATTATTATAATATAAGAACCGAAGCGTGAGGATTAGGTTTGTCTTTTGGGTAGACCTCGAAGAATTCGGTCTGCCCATTCATTTGTACCCGACTTTCGAATTTTGGAAAAATTTCTTCACAGGAGATCTTCTTATGACCCCCTGAGTCCGAAATGACCATTGGTCAAAAAGTTTGTATATATATATATTATTGTTTATATATATATATATATATATATGCGAGCGTGCGTCCAGATTCGACTTTTGTCAGCACGATAGCGGCCGCAGTTTCGCTCGGATCGCTTTCAAACTTTGCACAAAAATCAACCATCCAAAAATGAAGGTCAAGTTTGTTAACCAGAGAAATCCGGCCACAGGGGGCGCTAGGGCCTCACTTTTTCTGATTTCAGATTTTCAACCATAACTTTTTCCCTATACAAAGAAGATCAATCGCGTTCATATTATATGATGTCTTTGATGAATACCTATAACTAATGTAGATAAACCGAAAACCTAACTTCAATAACTTAGGAGTGGGGGTAAACAAACCGAAAATTTTTGAAAAAAAAAATCGTAACTTTTTTCTGGTAAACATTGTTACATCACAAGTATTTTTAATAGAAAGGTTATTTTTTACTCTAAATTTTGGTACCAAAAGTTTTTTCGTAAAATGTACCGTTGCCGAGAAAAAAAATAAAAACCACTTTTAGCTTGAAAATTTAAGGTAGGTAAAACCACGGCAACTTTTTTCTGGTATACATTCCCTCCTCGCAAATATTTTTAATAGACAGGTTATTTTTTACTCTAAATTTAAGTACCAAAAGTATTTCCAAAAAAGATACCTTTTCCGAGAAAAAAAATAAAAACCGCTTTTTGCTTGAAAATTTTTGATGTAAACAATGGCATCATGTGTTATTCTTAGGTAGTAAGTTATATTTTAAACGGGTTACACACGAGGTCTACCCACGCGTGTCCCCCTGCGGGTACGGATTTTTTTGTATGGGACTGTGAAGTCGAGGAGAACTAGTTGCAGGTTGTAATAATCAAATACATACAAAACTACAAATATACATTAGCATTTAAAATGTTTCATTGATACTCGAGCTGGAGATGTTCTGGTATTTGTAAGTCTTTATTCTAGTATTAATCTCGCTATTTATAGGAATTAATTAACAGTTTTTAACGAAAATTGCGTATGTGTTTTTAAGGATAGACAAAAATATGAATAAAATATTGTATTAGAATTTGTTATATTAATAATACCTAGTGACAATGTTTCTGAAAATAAATTTAGATTCTGCTTTACTGTGATTAAAAAATAGATATTGTAAAGAAACCAAACACTGAAAAAAAATATTATAGAACGCTAAAAATAAAATTGAAATACTCTTCTCAATCTCAGTATAATATATTATGGCTCTTAATAGGAATATAGTGCAACGTCTTTATAGGAGGTATCTCTGTTATGATGGACGGTGATGATTTTTTTATAATCCTTATTTAGGGAACTCACCTATTGTCTAAAATGAAACATTATTCTAAATTTAATAATATTAATTTATGTGGTATGTATTATATCATAATACCTTGATTATTGGCCATAGTGTTTAAACAATAGCAATATCAAATTTCAAAATTAATTACATAAGTTATTTGTCGTACAGATTAAAGAAAAATATTATTACGACTTGCGTATGTATTACATTTACTCGAAGTAACGTATTATATTTAACTTGAGTCTAATTATCTCGATATAGGTGCCTTTTCTTTCTTATATCGTTATTGGCACCTTTACAGATTGTATACAACGTTATGAAAAGGACTGTCTATTGGTGGGATTTAGAAATAAAAACACTTACACGGAAATTGTTTAGGTTTCGTGTCAAAAATACAAAAACACTCAATAAAAAGGGAAATAATGTGATTAGTATAATTTAATAAATGCTTCGTCAGTTATTCATTGGTTACTATTAAGTTCACTGAGTCCGCTCATTCACACTTCACTCGACACAGGAAACTGTTTTTACTGCAGTGTTTTAACATAAACCTCACATAAAAATAATTTATGCTTTCTTCAACGCTAAATTCTGATAGCGTTGTTGTGGTTTATTATGGAAACATCTTTTGGAATTAATTAATTTAATCAAATGTGTCGTGACTCTTAGTATGTTAACAGTTTGTTATACTTTTGCCATAATTTTTTTTCAAAATATTAACATTTTTAAAACAAAGGTAAAATTTTTACATAATGTACTATTGGTTTGTTATTCTTGCCGTTGTGTTTATATTATTCAATCCTCGGTCGCAGCACGTTCACGTCGGAGATGCAGTCGTTATTATATTTTAAAATACAACACCAATATATTTATTGGGTTCTGATTGGTTTTTTTCTGTTATATTGGTAATAAGCACGTACATATTCCATTTTAAGAGACAATTAATTAAATCAAGTTAAGTTAAATAAGGCACAGTCATAATAGATAAGGCTATTCTCTTATTCAGATCTAACACAGATCTATTTGAAGAAATTGAGCGTCAAGTGTGTGTGTCGACAGTGTGATTCTCAAGGAACTTTTTGCCACGTACCACAAACGTGTGTAACAACCTTCCTTCAGCAATATTTCTAGATCAATACGATATAAGAGGTATCACAAAAAGTTTTCGTACTGCCTCCTCAAAGACTGGGAACGCTTTTGTGGATCCTCATATATTGCAGGAGAGCGTGGACAGTGGAGCTCACTTTCCACCAGATGACTTGTTTGACCTCCTTTTATTAAATATAAAAAGTAAATGTTTTTAAAACTTTTTAAATAAAAGTAATTTGTTACTAATATCACATTATTGAAGGTCTGAAAGTGGTCCTTAATCACATTTTTCATTCTTTTGATGGTTTTTTCTTTTATTTAGGCTTCCACTACTTTCTTCTAAAGCGGCTATCCTTGGTATAACTGAATGTAACAGCTAAGTTTAAGAAGCTGTTATTTATAAATTATTTTTAAATGACTAAAGAAGCAGCAGCTGAGACAGGATGTTTGGAAAGTAACAACCATACAGATAATTATATATAGACGTGTAATTTTTAAGGGATGTGTTTAACGTATCTTATATATTTATCTTCTCTCTTAAGTAATGTACATTTACCATGTACATTTACATTTATCCTTCAATTAACGTGATAATTGACCCATAAATTAAAAATTTATAATATGTTCTTCTGAATTATTAGAAATTCAATAAGGTTCAGAAGGTCGGTAGTTCGGACCACAGATTATAATATACACAAACTTTTAGAATTACAATTATATAAAAGTTTCTTCAACTCTTTATACAAAAATAAAATCCTGTTTCTTATTTTCTAACATTAAATTTGTAAATGAGGAAAATAAAAAGACAAATTTACTAAACTTTCATAAGCTGGTTTTACTGGGAAATTAACGTACTTCGCGCTATCTATTTTCTAGCGCCTTAGTTTGTTAAAATATAATTGGAATGCAAGTGTTATATAGATAGATGCCTGGTGTATGATAAAAACAATATAGCAAAATTTGTATTCGTGATATTATTTCAGAACATCAATTTGAAGAATGATTATAGATTAAACATATATGAAAAAAGTCGGATTTTTTAATAGGAAAAGTGTACGTTTCGTATCGACTGCTGTTTATCTTTTAATAGAGATCGATTGCCTCTATTCAACTGCATCTGGTCGAGAGACGATTTATCAATATACGCAAAACCGATACTGACTAGATCAGTTTCATATTGTTATTTATTATCTTACTTAATATAAAAACTCTCAAGGATTAGATTTGGATTACGTTCGGTAAAATGTTGTAAATCATGGATTTAGAAGTTTATAACATTTGTACTAACTTTTGTTAAAAGTTTTTTCAACTTGCCCTGGACACTCGTTGAAAAATGGACAATCGTATTGAAATTATGTTTTTTCCGTCCAAAAATAGAAGAGGTACTTAGGTTTAATTTTATTTTATTACGAATGTAATAACACCGAGTAACCATAACTACACTGAGATTATATATATGTATCTATGTAGTTTTTTTACATTTCATGACATGTGTGTATTTCTATGTATATATTCAATCTTTACCTACAATTTATTTTATTATTTTAATTATTTTAGCCCTTTTTTGTTAAATAAAACGTTCATCAGCCTGAGGGCATTATTGTTAAAATATATCATTTAGTTTTCTTTTTTTTAAATAATGTTTTTCTGAATTATTTCTATCTTTTTTATGTTTTTGGGCCGTTAAAATTTATTGAGTAACAAATAAATATTATCAGTACTTTACGTAAGGAAAGAAGATAATATTCAGGAAAACAAACAATTATAATAATTAATTTTTATCTCAACAGATTATTTGCCACCCGCCTCAAAGATTTTAGTCATTTTATATTTATACTTACCTAACTTCAGGGTCATGTCTATATAAATGTAAGTATTGTTAAATAAGTATACACTTATGACAATACTAACGCTATTATATAATAATTACTATTTTTGTTAATATTAAATTGCGTGTTAAGAGTTTCCATCTTTTTATTTATGTTGATAATCACAATGTTTAAGATGAAAAACTTATAAAACTTAATATTATGTATGTATTTATTGGAGCTTAAGTGTACTTTAACTTTAGAATATCATTTAAACAACACCTAAATTACTTCTTAATACAAAGTAATTAAACTGTACCCTATCGTATCTTATCTATTCTCAAAGCAATTTGAGAATGAGCAAGCCAAATAGATAGAGAAAATATCTGGTATAGTAAAAAGTAAAAGAAAAAATTAGTAAACCATAATAATACTTTTTGGTTTTCCTGATTCACTTTTACTATATAGTATATTGGAAAATAATAGGTATGGTGTGTAAAGGTCACGCATAAAGGTTTAATTAACAGCATATTTGTTTTATACTTTGATATTTACTACTAGCTCTTCTTATTATACATTACATCACAGCTGGTCTCTCACTTGCCGACGTCGGCGGTCTGCGAGCTCCGCTTATTCTTAACTACTTATAGCACCCACTTTCCAAGATGTCACTTTTTTCCGAAGTGGTCTTAAATAACCTTCAATGATTTATGTTCTCGTTTGCTACCACTTTGAAACGCGAGTAGAATAATTATAAAAAACGAGTGAAGGAGAAAGATGTGGGAAAATCTTAATTTCATTCGCGTTTTCTTGCGTAGTCTAACGGGTATGAAAAAAAGATTTGGAATTCAAAAATTATATGAATTTCTGTAAGGATAAATGCTATTACTTTTTGTAATAGTTCTCTGCTGTAGTGACTTACCCGTAAGAAAACACGCACATGAAGATGAAAGCAAGAGGCATCGCGTAATACACTAACCAATATTTATATTAAATAAAATAATCTATTTAGGCTCACTTTATGTAAATTATAATAATGAAAATTACATTTAACGCTATTCAGTAGTTGCAGGAGTAGGAAGAAATATCGATTGAATGTAAATATTTTCTTTTAGCAAGGATACAGAATACAGGATACAGAATAAGAATACAGGTATAAGAGTACATTGAAATTAAGTTAAAGCGAATCTTTTAAATGTAATTTACTTTCCATTTGAACTATTTAAAACATGGGCAATAATTAAATTGAAAATTTCAGAGTCGAGTTGATATTTAAAAGATATATCTAAACGTAAAAATTTATTAATTTAACTAACGTTATGTTCATAAAAGATTCATCCGAAGAATGTCATTTACCTTTGTGAATAAAGAACCACACAATCAACGAGTCACATAATAAAATATATTTGGTGAAAGCAATTTTTTTTAATTTTACTGTATAAGAATATGTCTGTAATTTCGTAGTGGCTAACATTTTATTTTTCAACCGAGGCATGCAGAGTGAGTGTGCTTTTTGAATCCGTATATTTGATTTCAGTTATCGTAAACAGTTTCTCTACAGCCGTCATCTTGATGTTCTGCCACTTTTTATTTTTATTCATTTCGTCGGGTATTGTGATTAGAACCAAACATTATTGCAACTTTGATAAACATTCATTTCAAAACTTAAACAAAAATACACTTAAATACAAATATTGTTATCAGATAATACCAGTTTAATATTGTCTGATATTTAAGTACTTACAGTATCATTTTCCATACTTTTTTGAACAAAGAAACCAAAACCACAAATTTTGAACTCTATAAAATAGTCATTGATGTTTAATTAAATATTAACGTTACGATAATTTAGTATTATTTTATTATTAAATTATACAATTAATAAATATTTAATATTAACTATACTAAAAAATACAATTTTTTTATTACAATGAATTCGTTATTTTTATCGTCTACATAGTTACTAAGAGGATTATGAAAATTTTAAAAGAAAACAACGTTATAATGTTTGAAATTATAGTTTATACACTTTGAAATTTTAGCTCAAACACAACACGAGTAAAAAAGTTTTAATTAAATAACGAATTATAGAAACGTAGAGAGAAATCAGAGCAGCTAAGCTATGCAAACAACGTGAGTTTGCCTCAGTAACTATCACCTTCATTCAGTACAGATATCTCTATACAAATTTCTAATTCAATTTTATTTATTTATGCTGTAATCAGACGGCCTTCATGCTCCACATAGGACAGCAAAATCAATTTTGATTTAACTTAAGTCGTAACGAGTCAAAAAATTTAACTTCTTCTTCTGAAATCTGGTGCATTAAAAAGATTTAATTTGATTTTTTTTTTTTAGAAATAAAACATTATTTGTCATACTTTGTATGAACATTTTGATTCAAAGAAAATTAAAAACAAAAATAATTGTTACTAGAAGCTAGAAAATAATTACTCTGACAGAAATAAATCACCCCAGAGGAACCGGCGGAATAAACTTGGCGGACATATCTTTTAAATCGTCACTCTGTTGCAATGATATAACATTTACAATATGTCGGAGGCGACCACTTTATACTCCCTTTGTGTATTTTTTATTTAAAACAACCGATTAAAGAACCGTGTTTTTTGTATTTTTATTTATTAATAAAACGAATATGGAAGCAGAAATAACAGGACTGCTATTTTAATATCTTATTGAAACTATTTGTATTAATGTACCAACTGAAAGATTTTTTTTTTGGATTTTGTTTATATAGCAAAGTAAATTATCATTCATAGCAACTAGAGTTTATATTTCATTAAAAAAAATCTTAATATTGTTTTGATATCGCCACTGATTATAATACATTGTAAGTCTCAATCACAACACACAGTACTAAATACAATAACAGTTGTAAGCAGCATCACGAGATCAAACGATAACTATTATGTACTGTACACTATTTGTATACATTAATATGTTTTACATGCCATGTCGTAAATAGATGAGTGTGGGGCAAAAGTTACTAAATGTATTCTGATGAACCTCAGAATAGCAGGATAGGATTTAGTGCAAGGATTCCTGGCAACGGAAGCACAATATGCACCCTCCTTTCGGGAGCTTAATCCTGCGCGAGCTTCATCCCATCAAAAGTGCATCTAGCAATGAAGACGCCCTAGTGAATGTCTACAACATGGAGTTACTTACTGGAGCACTTTGTGATACAACAAATATCGGACGCGTCCGGAAGGATGTCCAAGAGGGATCTTAGTGGCAGAGTCGTACAAATCCTTTATTTTAAAAATGTTAACCAAACGAGATCGGTGCCCCCATCTAAAACGGTCCACACTTTGGATGTCGGCCCGGCCGCTTTGAGCAGTCTAAAAACCTGGGAAACCGTGTTTGCTAATATATCTTAATTAATCGTACTCCTAGGTATTACTAGAAACAAGATATATTAGTCGCCGATATTATGAAAAGATTTTTTAAAATGTTTAAAGTTAAAAGTGCTGTTTGATCACCCACAACTTAGGTTGTCTATATAAGTAGCTCTTTGTTCTTGATATGTGATGAAAGTTGTTTTGGTTGTTATACCACTATACAATCAGTTGTATATAATAATATGGGACGAAGATTTACCTTCCCCCATATATACATATGTGTAAAATTCTATCTGATAAATATTTTTCATACTTATACTAATAGGTAAATTAAATACTTTTCAGATTTCTAAAGTTGTATATTATTAAGAGTACTTCAACCAATGATTCTTCTGACGAATACTAATTATTTAATTAAGTTATTTGATTTTCAGATCGAGTATCCATATTCAAAGTTGAGATCAAGTTCAGTGCTACTCAAACAGATCAGTTAACTAGTAGGTTAATATCCAAGGAGCTCCTTGAGACATACGTCGAACAGAATACGAAACACAAGTATGAAAGTAGTAGCAAGAGGAGGTAAGTCAAGCGAAAACTTTTAGCAATAACAGTACATGAGAATGCAATTATCTTAGAGTTGAATTTAAATTACAAAAATTATTATCAATTTTTTACATATGTTAAATAAAGTGCTAAGAAAACTAAATGCATATAGTTTACAGTTCCTAATGTAAAATGTAAAAATTTCAACTTGCTCCTTAACAATGAAGTGTTAGAATTGATTGACTCAACAAAATTCTTAGGTATAACATTAGATAAAAAGCTCCAGTGGAACCCCCATCTCTCAACACTCGCAGCCAGACTCAGCTCCGCCGTCTTTGCAATCACAAAAGTAAGACAATTAACGGACATTAATACGGCTCGACTTGTTTATTTTAGTTATTTTCACAGTATTTTATCTTACGGTATTTTATTATGGGGCAGTGCTCTCGAAATTAATTCTATATATATTTTACAAAAAAAGAGCTGTGCGAGCTATTTATAACTTAAAAGCTAGAGATTCTCTGAGAGATGTTTTTAAAGAAATAGGTATTTTTACAGTTGCTTCGCAATTCATATTTAATAACATATTATATATACGTCAAAATTTAAATAGTTATATAAAAAACAGTGACAGACACGCGATAAATACGAGAAATAAAAACAAACTCGTAAAGCCAAAGTTTCGGCTTCAAAAAGTTAATAAATCCTTCATGGGTTTGAGTATACGCAAATATAATAAAGTTCCACAAAATATCTTAGACCTTCCATTACTTAGTTTTAAATCTAAAATCAAAAGTTTATTGTTAAATAAAGCCTATTATAACGTTCGAGAGTTTTTAGTGGATCGAAATCACGAGGATCTTTCATTTGTCGGCACAATTATTTAGGGAACTACTGGAGTCGTACATTGATTAAAATCTGTCATCATTAGTGTGTGAACAGATGCATTATTAGATATAATGTATACAAAATATAAGGTAAATAGAAAATGGATTGACATCGCGTTGGTTTATGCGTAAAAGTACACGTCACACTGGCGGAAAATATAAATCGTTGTCACAGGCAGGTTGCAAGTTGACAGAATTAAGATATTAATATTAAGTATTGTTAATATACACCGTTAATTTATATTATTATAACCTAACCTAATGTAAATTGTTCAATTATACGTATATACACAAAGACAGACACATACCAAGAAGTACTTAGCAAATTATTTCTTCAGACCCATACGCCGAGATCTTTTAAAATGTTGATCTTCAGTCCCTGCAATAGTTAGTGACGAAGATCCTGTTGGCCACCACTTGAAGTAGCGGGTATCTGTAGTGGGTATAATGTCTGGATACTTGGAGATCAACCGATCAAATTCCTCCGCAGTACCAATTTTCACATATTTTCCTATATTCGGGTACTTTCGTATGTATCATCCCATCAATGGTCCAGATATTCTGCATAATGCTGCCGGTCTCTATAGTGAGGAATTAAGTCACTGCATAACCTTTGCTCCATACCTTATTATAACATTAATAT
This sequence comes from Melinaea menophilus ssp. n. AW-2005, assembly GCA_918358695.1. NCBI lineage: Eukaryota > Metazoa > Arthropoda > Insecta > Lepidoptera > Nymphalidae > Melinaea > Melinaea menophilus. The sequence continues at coordinate 2,604,951 of OU911054.1, read as the reverse complement.
TGATGCAAGAAATTGAATATTAAGAATCTTAACAATATATACTATTAAAATTATTATGTAAATATATTAAATCAATACAGCATCTAAAAGTTTTGATCTCTATTTTAACACCTAGCCCCGAAAAATTTAAGTAGAGATTAAAAAAAAAAAGTTTCATTTTATCATCTTACCTAGCCAGCATTGTATGTTATCTTATTCTTAAAACCTCAGAATTATTCTATTTAACTTTAAGGTATTAATTTAGAAAATACAGAAGCAAAAGCATTTATTTAAGGACATCGTCAAACGACCACGAATTTTGACAAACTATATTTATATTGAAGATCACTTTAAGTATTACACAAAAAGCCACGTCAGTAAAGTAAGTTCCGTACGAGGAGGTCGTTATTGAGAAATAGAAAATGAAATTTGGAACATCGTTCAAGCGCTTAAGGAATCGGTAGTCCAATCAGGCCAAGACCATTACTTTATTTATTACTTTACTGCATTTAAAATATTTCTGTGTTCTGTGTCTCTTGAAATAGCCAGTTAGTTTTATGCATTGCTTAAACTGAAAAATATCATTTTATGGCTATAAAATTTATGTTACGTTATCTGTAAGTAACACACTGTAACAGAAAAAAATAAACAACACACTGCAACAAAACAAAACAAAGCAACAAAAGATAGATAAATAAGTTCACAATGGCCAAATCATTAGATTAAATTATACTAGTTATCTTACTTCCTCCTGTACGTGACTTTTATGTCGTAATAGTACGTGAAACGATTCAGAAGTCAAAAAGATACATCAATCGCCAATATGAATGTAATTGTTATTATCAAAAATGAAACATTACGGCTATCTTACTCTAGATTTTGCTAGAAAGTTAATATTTGTCTTATTATATTATTGTCGATATAAATATTAGTGAAATAAATAAAATCGAAATTATATATTGGAATATTTTTTTCAGGAATACCTGAAAGTTCTGTTTATATTGAATAAACTTCTTTATTCCATTTTCCTTCTTTTACCCTTGTAATTTTCCTTCTTCTATTGCTTTTAAAATTTCTTACTTCCAATATTGCAGCTTAGGATTTTTGCACTACCATCTTATACTTCTTATTGCTATAAGTTTCACAAGGACCACAGTAAACATATCTTCCCTATCAACCACCACTTTCGTCGTGTATTCATGGATCTTACCCATATACATATTTTATCAACCTCATAGTTCTCTAAATCAATTTGAGCCAATGAACTTTATAATATATAAATAAAACAACCTTCTCCAAAGTTAGGTCTGTACTATACACATAATATTAACAGTACATGCCATGGAGTAAGGTCTGCGTCGTTTGTGTGTCGGTAATAACTATCATGAATATCATAAGATATTTACAATATAAATCATAGTTTATGGTTATAACTTGTGGTATATCTATTAAGCTTAATATGATTACAGTTTGAGATATAATAATATGAAATGACAATGAAGATTTATCATTGAATTGTTCTTATAATTTCAAAGTTTATTGTTTCAGTGATCAATATTTTTAAAGTATTAGTAATAGCTTTTTTTACTTAAGTTAAATATATCTTCATACTCTTGTCTAGTCTGTTAAATGCAACATAACGTAGGTAATTTCTCTGAAGTAGTCGAGTAGGGTCGGTGAGACGAGGGTAAAATTAACATTATAAATAAATTTACAGATATTCAATATAGATAATATTATATATTTTTTAATATAAGTACATTTTCTAAACATTTTTATATATCTTACAAGGCATAAAAATGTATTATTAGTATCTTAGTAAAACATTAAGTTTAATTTAAATTAAATTTAATTATTAGCTAAAGATATTAATAATTGTAGAAATAGGAATTGAATGATTATTGTCTCTCATTTATTTATTTTTATTTATTTATATATTTTCCACTATAAATCCATACTAATGATCACTTGTGCACATCAAATGGAAGTGACAGGAGTTTTGATATCGTACGTATCAAAATTAGCCCTTCTGTAAATACACACTCCTACTTAAAATAAGGCTACGAGGGTTTCAAATGCTCCCTGGTCGGAGAAGAACCACGCATCAAACCACATAACATTATGTTATATATTATTTACGCTACAACATAGCTGAAAGGATTACCGAAAATCATGACGTTAGATATGGTATAACAGGGCGTTAGCTCAATGTAAAGTATAACAATTTATTAAAAAAAATGAAAATACTAAAATCGGAACAAATAAAACGAAATTGGCATAAAGTTGGCACTCACAAACTTGGCATAAAGTCTTCGGACTTATTGGGGAACTTTTTTTTAAAACTTTTTTAATATTATTATTATATTTATTAGAGGGGGATGTAGCTATCAATAAATACTTTATAGGGCTAGGGATGTAAAATGTTTAAATACTTTTAAATTGTGTTTTTTGAGGATATTATAAGAGAAAAGGAACTTATGGCTTCATATTGAATAGATTTTTCTCGAAGCGATTCGGGCCATTTTCAAACCTCTGTAACTTCTTTGTAGAAAAGCTAGAAAGTATAAAAAATGTTTTATTTTAACATTGATGTTCTACTACATCGATCATAAAAATAGAAACTTGATGTATTTGATGAAGGAACGCAGTCGACGAAATAACCTCAAAACGAAATAAGCAGCAAACGTTTTTCTATTGCTTTATTTCATTTGAACAGTCAGTGCCTGATTTAAATAGTAATCTTAATAATTTAGCAGATGTAAAGTACGGTATAATAATGCTATCAATTTTTATAGTTGGTAGGATTCGCCACTTCACCCTTGATACCATACCGGTACTCCCAATAACAATAATCCCTAGCGATTTCAAGGAGTTTCATATGAAACCAAACTTTTTACTCCACTTACTAATTGAACTAAAGTAATTGTTAATGGCGATAACTGAAGTACAAAAATTTTCAAGACATGAATGGTGGTAAATTTAATATCATTTGCATACATATGATAGACAGAAGAGATATAATGAGGGATGGAATTAATGAAAACGCCCAATAGTAAGGGAGATAACACGCTGCCGATACATACCGTATTTCTATAATTCCAAAAAGATGATCAGGGCAAGAAACCTTATATAAAGTTATTGACCTGACCTGTTACGAATCTAACGGAATATCTTCTCAGTTATATGACAATAAGTTTTTCAGTAACAATGAAAACTATTTCAAATGAGAGACGACGAGACGAAGCTTCTTAGCATTCCATGGATTCACCGTGCGCGTGCCGGGCCCATCGCGTTGCAGGAAAAGGAGCGCAAACAATGCCTGGGACTTGCGACCCAGGTGTAGGTTTAAGGGGCCCCTTTAGTATGCGCATACACGCTCACCTTCACTGTTCACGCTCCTCTCCCTACCTAACCAAATATCGTAAGAACCTACTAAAGCTGCCTTTGAAATACGTTCCAGAAATGAACTGATGATCGTTCTAGAAAGGCCGAGATCCTTAAATAAATTGTAGAGAGATTTTGCTGTTATGCCTCTCGCTCCTACTTCTACAGCGTACAAATTAACTATAAATTTATTCCTGACCAGTTCGTTACACAGTTCGTAATACTTGTTAAGCTTAAATGTATGATCTTTGGGTATGTTTGTTTCCCAGAGTACAGTAAGCTCCACAAGTATAACGCGCCTTAGTTGTTTTGAATACAGGAATAAGTCCGGCCTAGATGACGAAACACAAACATCCCCGGGGATTTTGTATTGTCTTTCATACGTGTCCATCATGAGAGTCCAATCAGGAGACGTGTCCAAGATGGAATAAGGTTTTAATTCAGATTTTTTGGACGAACCCGCCTTTACGAACTCTACTGATTTTTTGGTGGTTGTTATACCCCTCTGCGCTCTTGGTACAGAAAGACTAACCGCTTCTCGTATGATTTCTAATACTTTATCGTGGCGACGCGAGTATTTACCTCTATTTAATAGTACCCTACTAGCAAGTGTTTCGCGGTTCCTACTGCCTCCCCGCAGATGTTGCAAGATTTTTCGGTGGCTTTGCCCCATCTTACTAAGTTACTTTGATCTGTGAGAGTCATTTGGAATGCATTAAGATAAAATTTTAATAATGCTGGGGACCAATCATGAAGCAGGGTGCGCCATCTCAAAGCTAGCGGAATACAAAAATCTCTTATGGTCACCCATTCATTTTGCAATTCTAGGCTCATCGCGTGCAACCGGTAATTATCGTTTTCATCTTGCCGAATAAAGGATTTTGTTATTTCTAAGTCTTGTTGTTTCCTACTTGATCCTAACCCTGCTTTATTTGTTTGAGCACCTATCATAAATTGTTTATAGAATTGAAGTCGTGACTCTAGTTCTGGGGCAATTTTATCTTTTGGGAGAGACGTTATAGTATCATCATTCGATTTTGAGATGATATGTCTTTTGGTCACTCTTAGGTGTTTATAGATTTCCGATAGTTTCTTTAATTTTAACCCAAAATTGTGTCGGTCTCTAAATACGGTAGAAGAGTCCGCTGGATGCGCTAACCCGAGCCATGACTTCAATGTCCTTATGACGCTTGCATCTAACTTCAACAAAAGGATCTTATTGATATTGTAAACGAGGAAAGGCCAATTTAGACGTGATGTTAAGTAATTATCGTATATCCAAGTCTTTTTGATGTTACTTATTTGTTGATTGTCTACCTTTTTTAGATCATTCAAAAAGCTATCGACTATTATATCTAGCGATGGAGTGCGCCCTTGGTAATCGATTTTTTTGCCTAAGAATTTGAACGGAGCTGCGTCGGTAATTGTAGTAACGCACTTACCGCCTATTATAAGACCCGGATCGCAAGATGTATATCTGGTGTTCCGCCTACCCAGACATAGACTGTAGCATTTATTTGGTTTTGTCCTCAATCCGTCCGTCCAAACACAGAAATCCTCCACAACATTTAAAAGTAGCTGACATTGTTTTGGATTACGTGTCAGTATCGCGACATCGTCTGCAAATGCTAGTATGGATTCTGTATATTTATTGTTAAACTTGAACCGATAACCCCATTTCTTTTCGTTTTTAATTAATTTATCTATTAAAATATTGATTACTATGTTAAATATTATTGGAGAAATACAACAGCCTTGAAATAAACCAATGTTGTAATTTAAGGGTTTGGAATGATTTTCATTTGTGATTATGGAAAATTTTAATTTTGAATAATATGATGCAATCATGTTACTAACTAACGTTGGAAAGTTATACCACCTTAGCGCGAACATCATCAGTTCATGTCGTACCGACCGGAAAGCGTTTTCTAAGTCTATCCAACATACCGTTATTTGTCTTTCACCAGTTCTGGCATCTTTAAGGCTTTCTGAAAGTAACGTGTTATGTTCGAGGCATCCAGAAATGCCAGGCAAAAACCCTTTCTGGTGATTAGGCCCGAAATATTTGTTATTTATCATGAATTGCGTCATTGCGTTTTATTCAATAAAAAATTTTGACTTTGATTATAATTACAAGAATAAAACACAATTGTGTTATATTAACGAACACAGACATATAGACGGTAGCATCATTAGCTTTTTTTTGATATATTCACGCTCGAGTAAGCACGTGTAGACGACGATGTGTTGCTTCTCACATGTTTTCAAAAAATACGCTCACCTCGTTTTACTTTTGTTATTCTTTACTTCTTGTGATTTTACTCCTGTTTATATAAAAATTAAATGTATTATAAAATTTATTTTAATTATTCTTTTAATATCTTACATTGTTTAGGAGATGAACCTTATTTGTTTTTGAAGGTTAGATATTGGAATTTTAGATTTTATTGTATTTCTGGGATATTTACTGTGTTTTTTTTTGTATAAAACATATATAAGCGTGAAAATAAGATAAACTGAGATTATATGAGATTACTATTATTACGAATAATATGAAAATTAGCAGTTTTGATTATGATTTTGACTTGTTTAAAGTTTTATACAGCTGTTAGCCGAATGACTGTGACCGTGTCTGCAGGTGAAAAAAAATATATTTTAGTAATGTAAATCCAAAATATTATATTATCAAAGGATGTTATGTTGACAGTCCTTATTTGAGATTATACGCATATTATAATACACATACACATACAAGTACTATAGTTAATATTGTTATAATTACATTTTTTCGGAATGCAATATAGTTATCTCACTCCGCGTGCAGGATTGTGATAGATGTATGAGTTAAAGAAAATTTTATCAAATATTAAGGGTATGTCTTAAATTATTAATTATAAAAGATAGTTATGGAATACTATATTAATCCATAAACCTATATTAATATGTATGTATTTATAACCTCTTAGATTAACTGACGGTGACATTTTGGTTATAACATGTTAGCAAATTGCGTCCACTTCGGTGAGCTCGACACATAGTAATATCTCAATAATTTTTATTATTAATAAACTAGGCTCCAAATCGATAAAACATATAATTCTTCGGTCAAAATTCGTCAGTAGTTAGTTTATTTACATTAAACAATTGAGTTTATTACGCTCGATATCCAAAGAAAATATAGAGTACAATAACGTATTAAATTCATAGCTCTTCTGCAAAAAAATATTGTTAAACTTTTCTAGAACGCAATATTGTAATAGAAATGTCGATGATAACTTATTGCTTATTTTCCATCCAAAGCCTCTTATCCTTCAAAGACATTCAAAAAGATTTTATTAAAATTTAAAAAATATTGTAGTACTATATTTGACACTCATACGTGTTGTATGTTATTAAATAAGTGGTACACGTGATCACAAATAAATTATGATTTCCAACATCAAATATTTATCCATATTAACATTTAAAGACAAACAAGACAAGCTATTTTATATTTAATGGGGTTATTGAAAAAAAATATTTTTTTTATTGTATTTTAACTTTAACTTTTAAATGCAATAAACAATGAAAAATATTAACAATAAGTGATTAAAACCGTATTTTTTTTTTTAAACTTATCAAGTGATTCTGAACACACCATCATTGATTGCTCGTTTGTGACGTCATAGTATCAAATGTTTTCACGATAGTATTTACTATCTATATCTTCTGCATTTATTTTAGGTAAAAGCTTTAGAAATAAGGTGCTGAAAATGTTAGCGTTTGAGGAAAAAAATGTAGTTTGGATATATTTATGATATATTATTACGGCTACCTTTTGATTTATCGCAAGATACTTTTTGCTTTCTTTTCTATTTCAAGTTAAAGGATTAACTTAGTAAAGACCAGTTCTGTTCAATACGAACAAACAAAAACATGCAACAGAGTTCAACACCAACCGCAGGCAATAGTTATAGTTATAGTACAGTTATATATTTGGTTGAATTTTTCAAGCATAATTGTTACGCACATATAATTATTATAAATATTATTATCTTAAAAAAATTAAATTCAATATAGATTTTGTAAGGATTAGACCCTGTCTGTTTTAATATTATTTTTAAGTAAAATATTTTCTACAATTTCAATCAATGGTATTTTTTTCAATATGAAATGCATAATTTTGTACTTGCACACTTGCACTTGCACACTTTCTTGGATATTATAATCTTCAAGATAAATAATATTATTATTCCTTAATAGTTTATTTCTCCATCAAAATAAACAGGCAACAGTAAGTACATATATATATACAAAATTATATGTGTCTAGATATCCAAGTATCGAACTATAAGAGCGTAAATGATTACTTTGGTTACTTTTCGAATTCGTTCGAATAAACGAGTATGTCAAGAAAGAAATGAATCATGAGTAAGTAAAAGAAAATTACATTTATCTGTAATTAGAGTTTAACAACTAACCATACGAGGTGTCATATGAGGATTAGGTGTTTGGTGTCAAAATATGGGAGATCTCAAATTATTATACAATTTAATTCTCCTTATTCTAATATTATTTTTGACAATGAAACACAAAAGATACGTCGCTAAAATTGTCTCAGGTTGAAATGACATTGTAATTTAGGTTCTGTTCAGAATTTCAAAATTAAATTGAAATGCTCTTCTAACTCTAAACTTTATTTTTCATCTGTAATTTGAACACGGCGTACCATCCTTATGATATAACTTTTCTTTATGATGGTGGGATGAACTGTTTAAAATTCCGTCTTAGCGTACTTTCTTATTTTCTAAACAGATACATTTTTCTAAATTGTACTATTATAGTTCTTGTGTTTCTCTAGAATATAAGATTAGTGAATTAGTGATTAGTAATTCCCAGATGTACTTGCAAAAAAATTGTGACAAAAAAAAAAAGTTTTAAATGATTCACGGTAAAACACATACCGGTATTAATTTTTCAGACCCAAAATAGCACTGCTACGTTAAGTTTCGTGCGAAAAATATAAAAAATATTAAGAGGCAGGTAGATTATGTGATTTTTATTATTTAATAAATGCTTGCTTGTATAATAATTACTCTTTGGTTAGTTTTGAGTTCACTGAGTCCGCTCATTCAGACTTCACTCCACTCAGGAAACTGTTTTACTACAGCGTTTTAACATAAACCTCACATAAAAGTAATTTATTGCTTTCTTCAACGCTGAATTCTGGTAGCGTTGTGTGCCTTACAATAAATGTTTTTTTACAATAAATAATTTACGTATTTATTAGCAAGTTATATACTCGTATTATTCGACAGTATTATTTTTCAAAATAAAAGTATTTTTCTTACAAATACTATTGGTTTCTTATTCTTGTCGTAATGGTTAGATTATTAAATCCACGGTCTGCGAGTATATTTCCCTCGAGCCTCTTTGAATCGTGGCTTTTGAAACGACGGAGATATATTTGTAATCTCACTTAAATTGACAATACCATAATATTTACTGAATGTTACTTTAAAATTGATCTAATATATTTTTAATAAGCACGTAAATATTTTATTATGAGTGACTATTAATATGATAAAAGAAATAAATTAAGTTATTTAATTCAAAGGTGTATTCATATAAGCTTTGGTATATTGCAGTGTTTGTACAAACAATACAAAGCTGGTTAATCTAAATTCATATAATAATTAACAGAGTTATAAAGTAGTATTATAACAAGGAGACGAAACTAAAGTTTAAATTGAATAGTACTTTTACTACGTTAATCGCTTTTCAACAAAACTTTTAAATTTATTAATGACATCATCATCCTTGATACACGAGGTGAGTTATGTAAACCTACTTCATTCGATGTGACCTTTGTAAATGTTTTTGTAATAACTAGTTTGGAAGTGACCCTTAAAATCATTTTAAGTACTTACTTTACTTCATAGTAAAGGTTACATTTGCAAATCTGTGAATATAATTATTTAAACGACATATTTATGATTTGTGTGCGTATATTTGTCATTTTATAAAAAAAACTATTGAAATAAAAATTTAAAAGACAACATGAATTCAATTATAAGCGGGCAGTTCAAAGAATCGAAACAAATAGAATAATTAACAAACCCCTCTCGCTTGTTCCGGCGCATTTCATTTTTAAGTTGAAATAAGAGTTAATATATTAAAATATAATATTTATAATATATACAAATATGATAAATATAATAATATTATAAATACTAAAAGCAAACACTATAATGTGAGCTTTGCAATAAGCTAATTAATTGTAAGTGTCCTGTTATCATTAATCTCAAAGTATTTCTAAATAATTATTTCAAAGTTATAACGTTGTCCAACAAAATAGCAGTCTTTGGTTTTCATAAAGATTGTGTTTTTAGTGATTTCTGATTTCTTATTATTTTTTTTTGCGCTACCAACCACGTACCACGTAACCCAGACGATATCACAGACTATATCGTACATTGCGTCAGTGCTATCGCTCCGCTTCACCATAGCCGACATGTCTATCTAATTATACAACCATCTATCAGTTCAAGACACAGAGCTAGAGATACACAATGCACAATGTGTCTTTAGATTTTTCAACAATACAAAACTAGTATTCCTCTACAAAAGTTCGAATTAAAATTGCTCTAGATAAACAAGATTATCAGAACCAGAATCCAATAATAAATAGAACAATCACTTACTATGTTGTAGTATAAATATTTGAGACATTTAAATTAATATACAATAAATAAAGGAAGATTTTCGTCACTGTTTATTTAGTATGTCTATATTTCACACTAAGTACATTAAATAATAACGATACCAAAAGAGAAATGTCTATATATTTTATTATGAATAAATCATTGCAGACTGCAGCATCAAGAACACTTGCAACGACTAATGGCCTATTTTGATGAACTTGAATTTTATCCAATTTCATGCAGATTGCAGATCTGTACCTACATTATGTTTTCTTGAAAATAGTGATATCTTTCCAAGTTTTGTCGTAATTATTATCTAATATATTATGTCCCGTATAGTTATGTGAAATGGTAAGGGGGAAACAGTTGATCATTACTATTTTTAATTTGTTCTTTATATACATATATAAGGTTGCTAAATATAGAAGAACATAATTCGGTTACATAATTGTGCCAGTAACGATTATAAAATTATTATAAATATATTTGTTACAACCTTAATTACAAACTATCATGAATATTATAAAGTGTAATTTAAATAAAAAACAAAATATATTAAAAAACAAAGGAGATTAATACAATGAGGTTTCTAAAAATAAATAACATAGATACTAAAAGTAAATACAAGCGTTTTCCGAAAATGACGGATTAATATAAATCACCCAGAGGTCATACGTTCTAGTTATTATTATTATTATTACTTTTTTTTAAATGCTTAACAACCCAGAAATATTATTGGTTCCTAATTATTTTTAAAACTGTTAAATAAATATTCAACAGGTTCGTAAATACTCATAACACGCTTCTATATTGTTGATTTATTTATTACTAGGTCTTATTACCAACTTTGTCGGCTTTTTATTATACTTTACAATGACGATAGTATTATTGATGATGAGGCGCAATAAGTTGAGTTTCTGAACTGAACAAAACTCGTATTTCTATATTTTTACACACATCAATGACAACTGCTTTTGTAAGACTGTCCGCATTACCCGGTTACATATAAAGTCAACTCGTCGTTGACTCTCAGTTCCCTTCCATGCCCTATCACTTTCATTCTAGTCTTCATTCCCATTTTGGTTCTGGTTACACTATCGTTGCTCCTCCTAGTCTTAATGAAAAGAAAAGTAGTCTATATTTTATCCCGGTTCTATGTGTAAGTTATGTCTAATCATGAAGTAATAGCCAGAATATCAATTTTATAGTTAATATACGTTCAAATTACCCTCCTCATATCTTTTTTAAGATTATTTAACATTATTTAATACAATATAACAAAATTAAAAAAATTGCGTATTTGTTTGTATACATTTTTGTATTTGTTTCCGAAAACAAATAACGGAAAACAAATAGGCATTGAATAAACTAATAAAACAATTCGATTGATCGGACTGTTTACTTTTTAAATGATAATATTTTATATATTTTTCCTAGTAAGCTTTCTAATCTGGGGCCATGGAAATGCTCCGCTAAGTCTAGTTCAAAAGCACAGCTGTACTTTCCTTTTTTTGAAGGGATTCGTACCATTTGTAAGCCTCTGGAAGTTTTTGTAAAAAATCTAGAACGTTCAATCTTTCATTGGCCAAGAGGGTATTATATATTTAGGTGTGAAGGCTTAACAGGTATATAAATAGAGGTATATATTATTATTAATAGTCTAGTCTTTTGCCGCTTGCGTTTGCAAAGTAATTACATTAATATATAGTAACAAAGCAACGTTGTTAGTAAACTAACAAGAAATCACTTATAAAAAGTATAGTTAGCCGCTCCCATAGCGAGGTAAACTGAATTAACCGCTTTGTTATAGACTGGATTTAGTAACTTTTTACGGCGTTGCGAAACTTGGGATTCTTTTGCACGTTATGATATTGATATGATATATATATGTTAGCAATAATTTGATTGCTGACGTATCATATTAATAGCGTACTATGACTGGAAATTGGACGATGTAACTATTGAAGTTTTCTATAACAGAGTTGATTTATAATACGAGCTAACATATTTATATGTAAATATTGTTTAAAATAATAATAGTCTTTAATATATTATTATATACTTTTTAACAGTGATAGATATTTTATGTCATTATGCGCCTATGTTATTAAAAACATTCTGAAATATTAGAAAATATTACAAAACATTTGTAACGATCATTCAGATCTGACATACGAGGAGGCTTAATGTGTTTTCTCATCGAGGAAGTTTGTAAAGATAGATGGATGTATGTTTGTGTGGATGGATGTTTGTTACTCTTTGACACAAAGCTATTCTAACGGATTTGTTTAAAATTACGTAGAAGTATATAGTTTATATAGATATTCGTTTCTATATCTTACTTTACCATTTTAAAAGTTAAAAGAATTTAAATAAACCTGTAAGTTTGTGGATGGATTGAAGAGTGTTTATATTGAGGTTAGTAGTCTAAGGTGAAAAGACAATAAATTTTTCTCTTTCATGTTAAAACTATCAATCGTACTTAGATAAAACTCTCATGAAACTATTACTGCAGACGTATTATTAAAACTATAATAAAACATTTTAAAAATCTCAAGACGTAGTTGTTAACATTTCCTTCGGACATTAATTTATAGATTTATGGTTTCCATATTTTAATAGTCAAATTTATGAAAGCTTTATACTTTAATCTGCAGATATAAAACATTTCGCGACTTTTTATCAACTAACATTAACTTTCATACTTCTGCAATTAAAAATAAAAACGAAATAAATATATTAAAATAAATTCCTTAAACCGTTAAGGATATTCGACTAATAAATTAAATCCAGACCCTTGTTATAATTGCTATAATCACATTAAGGCATATTGAGACTGCATTCAGATCTAAAACAGAACTTGGCAGAATTGAGTTTCAAGGACTGCACGTTCAAAATTCTCTCACAAGTTGGATCTGTTTTGAAAATCAATTACGAAATCTGTCTGTCTTCTATTATTATATCTATTCCCTAACTAATACTAATGTTCATTACAAATAAGTCAGACTTAAAACAAATGAAATCAAATACCTGAATTAAGTTTTAACCTATGTGACTATAGTTTTGTATAAAATACAAATAAATAACTGTAACTATCAAGCTATTGATAGGTTAATTGATCTAATGGCAATTACAAGTGCTCTAATTATTGCCTACACATGTACTAACGATAACATAAATTACACTAATAATGGAAATAAATACATTGATCATTAATACTATTTTAGTATTAATTACGCATACTCGTATTTTGTCTTAACAAAGTGGAGGTTTACTTTATAATAATGGAGTTTTAATTTTGCATAATTATAATTTAATAATAATAATATATTGAAAAAGACGAAGATCGCTACTAGACAGAGAGAACCCATTTGTTTGTAAGGTGTTGAGAGTCTATTTTAGTTTGTTGTTGGGGTTGTTATCAAAAAAGTCTGTAGAACATAAAAGTCAATAAGAGAATGGTGCTGCTTAAGGGCTCCCTGTCATCGTCGTCTGAAGTTGCTGCGTTACTTAGGCTTAAAAAGCCCACTTTCATAATAATGTTACTAATCTATATTGACAGTATATTAGTTCCAGTTGGACTGGATCACTCACAGGTCATATCATAAAGTATATTAATTAAATCAATTTTCTGTACAACCTACCATCGTTCTCAAGATCTCAGAATCCAATGTATATGTAATATATTACAACAATAGTTACAATTTGGATTAACATTATTGAGGAGCAGTTGTTTACATTGAACATCTTCAATTAACCAATAATCTATACCATATTTGCTTTTAATCTCAATCCGTAGCCGTGTGAGAGTTTCTCAAAGATCGGGAAACACGCACACATACACAAGTAACGGTATTATTTTCCTTCTGTGTGAGAAAAAACTTTGAATAGAAAATATAATATGCATAATTGACATCAGTATGGAAAGATTTAAAGAAAACAATTGTGTACATTATTGAATAAGGTAAATAGGTTTAGAAATATTTTAATAACCCTTTAACAGTCTAAAATGTTATTTTTAAATCAAAATAAACAATATGTTACTAATAATGTAAACATTTTCTCAATTTTTTTATGATTATATAACGATTCACGTTTGGATTAAATATATATTTCTTCAAAGTAGCTCTTGCGGCCACGCTATCAACTATCTGTTTTTATAAGCAGTAATTAAATATTTCACTGTTCAAAAAGTTCTTTTTACTAGAACAACTACATTACAGTTTAACTGTAATACATTTAAATGTAATACATTAATGAAGCGGCATTTTGTTTTCTTTGTGAATTTAATTATTTGCGTAATTTAATAAAATAATGTTGTCTATTTGTCCAACTTCTATTAGTTTTATTTAAAAACTATAACGTATATATTGTATAACGTGTGTTCTATTGTACTGCTTCCAGAATTGAAAATGACATCCATGTAATAGTATTTTTACAAGCTGTACAAACATACAAGGACAAACAATCGGACAAGAAAAACAATATGAATTTAGCGTGTTATTAATCTTAAAGTTTTCTTATAACAACTAGGGGCGCCAACAGACTCTCAATTTCGACTCGCTGCGCTCGCGATACCTCGGATGCCATTTGCATATAGAGCGAAGCGAGCCCAGTGTAATGACTCATCGTTGTGGACAATGTCGGTAATGTAAGAGATTTCAGATTAGGCTGACAATCGCGCCACGATTACCATCAAGTCATCAAATTAGACCTAACCTAACCTAACCAAACCTAACACGATATATATATATATATAGGGGATATCAGTTTTTTGACGATTATTCCTCAACGACATGACATCTTTCATTTTTTTTTCTGAAAACCATCACCTAATATGTGTCTTTTTGATTGCAAAATTTCATATCTTTCTGTCAAGTAGTTTTCGAGCCCATTCGTGACAAAGAATGTGAAAAAGTCTCCAGTTGAACGCTCTGCTCGCTGCGCTCGCTTCTCTCAATAAATAAACCATCACTTGTGTGAGCACATTCGTATCACCTACTACAATAACATACCTTCTTTACGTAATTACTATTATAACAATATATTATAGTTTAAATATTTCCACCTTCTATTATTAATCTGATGTATTCATTAATATAGTACGTGTGGTAATACTCTCTCTATTATTATTTTAAATGTATTAAGTTTTGATTAACATCCAACATTGCTATTCCAACTGTTGCTCGACATTTTCCTTCAAACAATGTTACTGTGTACCAACCACGGGCTTCTTCGTCTCATCCGTCTTATCCACAAACTTTGTAATTATACCGCTGTCTCTGGAAGACGGAAGTAAACGAAACTATAACAGAAAAATAATAGGAAGCTTCTATTTTAATTACAATCAAGATATTTTTATACTTGCCACAAAATAATATATTAAATAATATTTTTGAATTATTAATTATGGATATAAATAATTAAGGGTAAAACAGATAAGAAGTCTGCAATAACAAATACGTATATTTTATAATAACAATACATTTAATGAAAAAACCTCTTTCAGCTCTATAAAATATTTACAGTTCTTGACACTTTTTGTAAAGTTATTGCTCAAAATATCATTATTTAATTAAAAGGTAATAAAATAAATAAAATTGATCCGAACAGATTTCCTTATTATATTACTAATATAATAATCTTGTTTAAATGAATATTGTATGAATGATAGGCAAAAACAACAATACAGGTATACAAAAAGCACGTCTACTGCAACATCAATATAACTAAGACAAAAGTAACTAGGTCACCGCGCTCGTGACGAAGCCTCGATATGAAGCAACTCATCTGTTAATATAACCCTCGTCTTCACAGCTCTCCTCAGACGTGTTCCGTGTTTAAGAGGAACAAATATCAGTTCAACATACATGTTATATATCTGTATATCAAATTAATTAGTATTGTATTAAGCTGGCAACATTAATACAATTTTGTTTTTATAATTTTGCAATTGCTTTGAGTAAGATACATTATTTATGAATGTTATAAATTATCTTGTAAATTTTAGTAAACACAATGTTGACAAGAAAATTGTTTCAATAATTTTATTATTCTTTTGTTTCAACCGTAAGATGATTAATGTAAGTAAAAATATGTACCATATTTCTTCTAAATTTCAATCAGTGTTCGGTATACAATTATAACTACAATCAGATCATTAAAAGGGAACACATCCAAAATTATATTTTATAACAGATGTGCAATGTGGCGTTTTCTTTAATACAATAATTAATATTGTTTTTCAATCACACCAATCACCCGAAAAATCACAAACAACTGAATCTGTTCCCTCCGTACGAGATTGCTCCATTTAAGTAAAACACTCACGTTGTTGACATCAACTGCTGGTGTTTGTTTTGCTCGTTTGTAAATTTCTGCCTCAATTGAAAACGAGTTATCAAATTTTATCGATGTTTAAATAAAGTCTAATAATTGTTATAAAAATCCTAAATTTCTAACTTTATTTTAGCTAAGATAACTGAATAACACATTATTATTAATCTTAATTTAAGTACATTTAAATGGTAAATATATATTTAAACTCGTAAATAAAGAAATAGAATAAAATATTTTACTAAACTCTATACTCCCAATTTAAGTTACTTAGTAGCTATTTAGTTATATATTTGTTTAATAACTAATAATAATAAATAAATAAAAATACGTCGTTCGACAGGGTCGATCGTGTTAGGTAGATTCCCGTCGGTCGGATCGACAAAGAAAAACTAGCCAGCAGTATTCTACTGGTCATTACGAGTCTTATGATGGGTCACTCTGCATATGTTGGGTGAGCGGGGAACCACCCCACCACCAAATGACCGGCACTATGGCTTTCGCCATGGTTGATCGGCTGGTGATCTTCTGTTATATCTTACACACCGTTGGGCAGCTGTTATTGACAGCAAGGGAGAGGGTCTGGCAGTTAGTCTGGATATGGCAAAAACCTTCGATCGTGTATGGCACAGGGGGCTTCTTTCGAAGCTACCTTCCTATGGGCTTCCCGAGAGTTTATGCAAGTGGATCACCAGCTTCCTCACTGGGCGGAGCATACAGGTCGTTCTCGACGGTTTTTGCTCGGACCCCAAGCCCGTGAACGCTGGTGTACCCCAAGGCTGCATGCTATCCCCAACTCTGTTCCTCCTGCACATCAATGATATGTTGGATATCTCCAACATACATTGTTATGCGGATGACAGCACTGGGGATGCGGTATATTCCGGCCGTGCAGGTCTCACTCGGGAAAACGTCGAAGAGTGCCGAAAGAAACTTGTGTCTTCAATAGAGACCTCCCTGGGGATGGTCTCTGAGTGGGGTGAACTGAACCACGTTCAGTTCAATCCCCTAAAGACACAGGTTTGCACGTTCACCACTAAGAAAACCCCATTTGTCGTATCACCGCTCTGCGAGAGCACTCCCCTCATTGCCTCGCCAAGTATCAGAATACTGGGTCTTGACATTTCGAGCGACTGTCAATTCCGTGGTCATCTGGAGAGCAAGGCCAAGTTGGCCTCGATGAAATTGGGAGTGATCAATAGAGCGAGGCAGTATTTCAATCCTGGCCAAAGACTTGCGCTCTATAAGGCGCAGGTCCGGCCACACATGGAGTACTGTTCTCATCTCTGGTCTGGATCACCCCAATATCAGCTTCTACCATTTGACCGCGTACAACGGAGAGCCGTTCGAATTGTCGGGGACCCGGTGTTCTGCGAACGGCTGGACTCTTTGGCATTGCGTAGAGACGTAGCTTCTTTGTGCGTCTTCTACCGCATTTACAACGGGGAGCGTTCCGAAGAACTATTCGATCTGATGCCTGCTGCCGAATTTCATCACCGCACAGCGCGCCATCGCCTCCAATACCATCCTTACTACCTGGATGCGTGGCGATCCTCCACTGTGCGGTTCTCAAGGACATTTTTTCCACGTACCACTCAAATGTGGAACGAACTCTCTTCAGCGGTATTTCCAGATCGGTACGACATGGATACCTTCAAAAAAGGCGTTTATTCCTACCTACAGGGCCGGCAACACTCTTGTAAATCCTCGGATGTTGCAAGAGTTCATGGGCGGCGGTGATCACGTCCACCCGTGACCCGCCAGCTCGTTTGCCCTCCTCTTACATAAAAAAAAAAAAATACATGTACGTCATAGTGGTATACTGTATCAGTATACTACTACGTTTTTTTTTTTTTTTCGTTGGAAAAATCCGTTACGGATACCCGCCGACCAGGAAGGTGATGGCCGGAGGGTTATGTGGGACTACCCGACAGCATAGAGGACGCTGCCATTTTTAAGGTTACCCTCTAAAAACCAACGGTTGCCCTTACTTAGAGCACCCTCACGACGTAGGCCTGTAATAGGTGAGAGAGGTCACCCTCCCCTCCCACCAAGGCACTACAGCTGGGGAAGGATGCGGCCGGCGTACTCCCGCCTCCTTCTTCCCAGCCTTCCCCTACGGAGTGAGTCCGCGGTGGAGGCCTGCTCCCTAACCCGCTCCGCAGCCTTCGCGATCAGTATACTACTACTACTTCTACTACACTTTACTACTACTTTGGTATACTAACAGTATACCAAAGAGGTATACTGTTGTTCTCCGTTTTTGGCATCCTTATCAAACAGACACAGAAGAAAGTTCTTTCTTCTATTCACGGATTCTATAGAACTTTTGTATAAGTAATCGACCTGCAGTTATAAGAAAACTGCCCCGAGGGAAAAGTTTTTTTTAAGTAACAAAAACCTAAATTTAAATATATATATATACTACTAAAATAAGATGATATTACGAGAAAAATTTACATGACATAAAAATCCACCTTATTATACCTTTATTAACTGCTCTATAACGACTACCGCCGCGCTAAATAGATTAAATAAATAGCAATAATTTGTTCCCACTTAGTCACCATTTTCCTAAAATGTGAGATATCTGACTCATTATAACGGTGTATTTGATTATATTATAATTGTTTTTAAAACGTTACATTACATTGTTATTTATTGGTTTAATAATATAATATGTTATACTTTTGCTCATTACATTATACATGTCATTAAATATATAAATAATAACATACATTCTAGCTGTCTAACTGCTATTTTTTTCAGCAAAAAATTTAAATTCTTAAAGAATTTTAACATTGGACAAGTAATAAAATAAAAATCCTACAACTTCGGAGAAATTATTTCCAAAGAAGTTTAAATACTTTTGCAAATGTTCTGGTAAACTGGATCGATAGTGATGTCACAGCGCCAGCCCTCTTTGATTAACGTCCCTTGAACCCGACCTAAGAGATATCTTAATGGTTTATTTGATTGCTCGAACACGCAAAAGGAGAATTTATTTTTGGTATGTTTTGTAATTTTAACTGAATAATATTGAATTTCAGAAAGATTTCTTGCACCCGATATTCATATATTTATTTTCAGCTTCGGTGTTGTTGTTGGTGGTGTTTATTGTGATATGAAAACAAGCGGCCCGGTAACACCAAGAATTGCCGCTGCAATAACAAGATTATTTTATTATTATTATTATTACGGCTATATATGTCGATTGAATTATGATGACAACGACAGTAATCATCATAAGTCAATCGACGTCCACTGCTGGACATAAGCCTCCCCCAACGATCTCCAAAACGGACGGTCTTGTGCACTTGACGTCCAACGGCGCCCTGCAACCTTTACAAGGTCGTCCGTCCACCGAGTGGGGGGCCGACCCACGCTGCGCCTGCGATTATTTTAATAATTGATTACTACAACACCTTTTCCATCTGGACATTGGACGTTAAAATGATTATTAAATATTTAATGCTACTGATATTGATACTGATACTAATATAAGGATAATAGTTAACTTTCTTCGAAAGCTGTTTCTATGATATATATATATATATATATATATATAAAAGGCGAGAAAAAAACATATTTTGTGTTTAAATATTGTTTGATACATGTTAAGTTTGTTAAACTAGGATTATCTCGAATTTATAAAAAAAATAATCATATATATTAAAATACTATGAAAATGTTATAGGCATTTCTTTTTAAATTCTAAAATATTCTACAGACGATTTAAAACAAATATTTAAGCTAACGTTTTAAGCATCCCGGCTCAGAAACGTCAGATCAGAACAAAAGGCTTACCGATTCTATTTCTTTTTTAATGTTTACTTGTCTTCACCTTCACTTTTTACCTTCCATCCGTTTGTGATTATGGCTTTCACCTTTGCACTTGGGCTCCAACAGAAGAAAGTTTTAACAAGGCCTAAGATTTTTGATAGAATACTTTATATTTCCTATATCATTACATTCCTACTGCCGATGATTTATACTGTATTGAAGAAATACTTCAATGCAATCTGATTGTATCCAAAGTGGTATAAACGAGATGACATTTTAACCATTTTATTATAACGTAACAAATTTAGAAAGTAAATGTGCTATAAAATTTCTTATACCAGCATCAAAAGGGTGATGAATGTCGAGAAGGCACCGTAATCGTCATAAACCTTTAATTATACTTCGACAGGTTCAATTATAAACTTGTTTAAAGTACATCGGAGTACAGAACTGCCCTTAACACTATTGCGATGTCGGTACATCCTTATAACTGTAAGGGCTAAACTTGTACACTTAGGTTTCGGAATTATAACATTCAACAAATGTTAGCAATGATTGTAAAATAAAACAAAAGTAGAGTAACTTCTGAGAGGTCGTTTTTGTATTCATCTGTAACGTAAACAAATAGAGGTATAGAGAGTTATTGCCTGTTATAAAGGTTAAGCAAAATACGATTCCTAGTCATAAATCAATAATTTGTTTCTTGTTACTTAATTTTCATTTGGATTATTTGAAATAGTGAAATAAACATTTTTCCAATGGTTTGAAAAAATATTTTTTTATTATATAAATATTGCGACAATTTATTTTCATATTAAATGTAATTCACCTGTTTATCCATATTAAAATGATATTTAATTTCATTAATGTACCATTTGTATGTATTGTTGGATTTACCTAAACATGTGGTTCACGAGAAGATATGTTATAAGGGCTTATATTCCGTGGGGTTGTGCTCTAGTTCACTGTAACTTTATCTTAGATATCTCACGTTTTTTGATAAGAAAAGTCCTTGTTAAGTTTTTTTAAGATAAAAAGAAGTCTTCATATGTCAGATTTCATTTCATTTTCATTTTCATTTGCCTTACCGCAATTGAGTTACAGTTTCTCAAACTTGAAAAACTATGAGACTGTTTGCCGTCGTAATTCCTGATCGACTGGTCTCTGGTATGAATGAAACCTTTGACTCAAATAATAAATAACAATAGGATTAAAAGATTTTCTTCTTATCGTGGAAGCAGAAAAACTTCCAACAACCTCAGAGGCTACATCGAGTAATGTAGTGCGCCGTTGACATGATTAAGTAAGGGTGGGTAATAAAAACACCCGAAAGTCGTGCACAGCATCTAAAGAGTTTAGTTCTTTATATCAGTGTTATATCTTTACGCCGCAATTGTGTCTAAGCAACGTACAGTGCCATCTAGTGATGCATGGTTTAGTTAGTACCTCAACGTCAGGTTGCACATACAACAGTCCAAAATACCGAAAGGAGTGAAATTAATAATCAATTTCAAATAATTATAAAGATAAAATGTATGTGGGTATAAACCCACATACATTTTAAAAAGTACTTCTTTGAGTTAACTATTAGACGCCCAACATAGAACGTATTGAAATAATGAGGGATGAAGATTTATTTTTCCCCTTATTTATATATATGTATGTACGTACATATATATAAATAAGGGGGATTATTATTATATATTATATTATATTACTTATTTATAATTGTACAATTATATCTGATAAATATTTTTCAGACTTATACTAATAGGTAAATTAAATACTTTTACTCTTTCTAAAGTTGCATATCCTTTATTAAGAGTACTTCAACCAATTATACTTCTGACCATTACTATTTATTTAATTAAGTTATTTGATTTTAAGGTCTAGTATCAATATTTAAAGTTGAGATCAAGTTCGGTACTAGTCAAACAGATCAGTTAACTAGTGGGTTAATAGCTAAGAAGCTCCTTGAGACATACGTCGTACAGAATACGAAACACAAGTATGCAAGTAGTAGCAAGAGGAGGTAAGTGAAGCGAAAACTTTTAGCAATTACTGTACATGAGAGTGCACTCTCATGTACAGTAATTAACGTAGAGTTATATTATTTACTACAAAATTATTAATCATTTGTTCTCTATACATATTTGTCATTTATAGTTTCATAAATTATAGTTTTGAACATATTTATACAAGTACTTAAAAAAAAACTATTTTATTTCTGAAGCCAATAACAAAAGAAAATTGACAAAATTTTAACTTATAAAATCGAGATTTAAAATAGTATACTTAGGATTGTTTTTAAAAGCCGCAGCAAAGTGGATCTTTTTATAACGTCACTGTAAAGGTCTTTCAGTTTACGAAGGTTCTAATTTTAAATGATATGATTTCTGTATTACGACTTACGAATTCTCTTACGGGCAAATAATTCGTGTTAATATGTGTATTATGCAGATACCACCATTTACCCATTATCGTAATGGCATGTAAAACATATTAATGTATACAAATTGTGTTCAGTACATAATAGTTATCGTTTGATCTCGTGATGCTGCTATTACAACTGTTATTGTATTTAGTACTGTGTGTTGTGATTGAGACTTAAAATGTGTTATAATCAGTAGCGACATCACAACAATATTTAGATTTCATGATATAATATAATTTCTATTTGCTATGAACGATAATTTTACTTTGTTATCATGTTATATAAACAGAATCCTAAAAAAAACTAGTAATTGCCTTTCTGTCAAATAGTACAATATAACAAATAGTTTCAATAAGATAACCTATAAGTAGTCCTGTTATTCCTGTGTTCATTTTCGTTTTATTAATAAATAAAAATACAATAAACTCAATAGTTTAATCGGTTGTATGAAAAAAAAAATACATACAAAGGCAGTATAAAGTGTCTTCCTCTGGCACATTGACAATGTTACATCATTGTAACAGGGTGACGATTTATAAAATATATCCGCCAAATTTATTCCGTCGCTTCCTCTGGGATGTTTTTTTGCTTTCAGTCTATTTATTTTCTAGCTTCTAGAAAACAGTAAATCTTTTTTTTAAACTACTCTGAATCAAAATGTTTATACAAAGAATAATTAATAACACAGTAGAAACAAAAAACACAATAAATATGTTATTGAAATTCAAGTCTTTATTTTTCTAATTATAAGACATAAAATATTGAAAAATTTGGTATGCATAATTACTTGTAAAGCAAAAAGTTAAGAAAAAAGTTAAGTAGTTTTCAATTCATAAAATATCATAAGAATTTGAATTTCATAAAACGTTGTCTTACACAAAGTGAATTTAACAAAACCATATAAAGGAATAAAAAATAAATAGTATTAACATTATATAAACGAAAAAGTTGCTAATTAAAAAAAATATCGAAACATCATTTTCAGTTATTGTTTTTATTTAGATCTCATTAATGCTTCATTTTCCTACTCTTTTTAGAAAATATAGTTTAAGATACAAGATATGTTAATTTTTAACTTGTATATGTATTAGAAGTGACGTTGTTAATAATGGTTTCCAGTACATATACAAAATTGTATTATATTACGAAGTAGACAACATTTGCTAATAACAGTCTACACGAAATGGCGTCTGAGATACTCAACACTACACTACATTGTGTTTTACGGCGATTGCTGTCCTATCGTCAGTGTGCTGCATTAATTAAATGAACAGCACTTCTAATGTATTGGAATTTAAAATAATATGAAGGATGAGGCCGTCTGTTCACAGCATAAGTAAATAAAATAAAATTAGAATTAGAATATCTGTAATGCAGGCGATAGTTGCTGAGGCAAACTCACTTTGTTTACACAACTTAGCTGCTCTGATTTTTCTCTACGTTTCTATAATTCGTTATTTAACTAAAACTTTTATTCACTCGTGTTGTACTTAAGCTAAATTTTAAAGTGTATCTCGTTAAAGTAAACTATAATTTCAAACATTATAACGTTGTTTTCTTTTAAAATTTTCATAATCCTCTTAGTAACTATGTAGACGATAAAAATAACGTATTCATTGCAATAAAAATGAGTATTTTTTACTATAGTCAATATTAAATATTTATTAATTGTATAATTTAATAATAAAATAATACTAAATTATCGTAACGGTAATATTTAATTAAACATCAATTACCATTTTATAGAGTTTAAAATTTGTGGTTTTGGTTTCTTTTTTCAAAAAAGTATGGAAAATGATTAAATATCAGACAATATTAAACTAGTATTATCAGATAACAATATTTGTATATAAGTGTATTTTTGTTTAAGTTTTGAAATGAATGTTTATCAAAGTTGAATTAATGTTTGGTTCTAATCACAATACCCGAAGAAATTAATAAAAATAAAAACTGGCAAAACATCAAGATGACGGCTGTAGAGAAACTGTTTACGATAACTGAAATCAAATATACGGATTCAAAAAACACACTCACTCTGCATACCTCGGTTGAAAACTAAAATGCTGGATACTACGAATTGACAGACATATTCTTATAAACTAAACTTAAAAAAATAACTTTTACCAAATATTTTTTACTATGTGACTCATTGATTCTGTGGTTGTTTATTCACAAAGGTAAATGACATTCTTCAAATGATTTTTTTATGAACATAACGTTAGTAAATTTTTACGTTTAGATATATCTTTCAAATATCAACTCGACTCTTAAATTTTCAATTTAATTATTGCTCATGTTTCAATGAGTTCAAATGGAAAGTAAATTACATTTAAAAGATTCGCTTTAACCTTATTTCAATGTGTTCTTATACCTGTATTTTATTTATTTTTTAAGCTTGATTTATAACATGCAATAATCGTTCAATTTTAATAAGCTTAATTTAGAATATTAATGAACAGGTAAAATATTTACGTTCGATCGACATTTCTACCTACTGATGCAACTACTGAATAATTACGCTTGCAACGGAGCAGCAATGATTCATGTATATGCAATCTAGCCTATTAGATATCATGCTCAGGATTCTGTTGGTATTACCCCGTACCCGACGCATCAGAAACCCGCATGCCTGATGGAAAAAAAGGTGTCAGAAGCAATAAAACAGCATATGTCCTCTCTAACTGAAATATTAAAATTATACAACGTAAAACATGAAATAAATATTTAAAACTAACGAATAACAACTAATTTTTAGTAAGGACTTATATTACTCACTAATTATCATTGCAGTAATCCTTCAAACTACCCGGGAAGTGCCGGCAATACTTATTATGACACATGGATGATTATATAATGAACGACTAAAAACGTTAACAAGAACACAACTTACAACAACAAACACCGAAAGTTAATAAAACAAAAAATCTCGAAACTATTAGAAAGGTCACGATATAATATTCCAAATTCAAAATATTGTAGCAAGCAAGTAAGCAAAAAGCAAGCAGTGTTGCTACAGCTGCAGAAGGTAACAGTAAATGTGGGTATGTTGAAAATAACTACCAACTGACATAATTAATTAAGTATTGTTAAAGCGAAGACCCAATTGTTTCTGGGAACAAAGATGTATTAATAGATAAAAAAATTTAGGCAGCTTCTAAACATCTGAAACAGATGATTGGTCCTCTTAAATAAGATAGCAGTATGCTATCACCATATTAGTTATATTTTTTTTAATATTTAGAGAACTTACTAAGTAGGAACTTTGAGTAACATCTAACTATCAACATTCAATTCCTAAAATAATATAAAATATGACAGACTAATTAAATCATTGATTAGCTGTCAACAGATTATTAATCTACTCAATGGCTTCAGACGACACGATCGACAAAACTTATATTTAAATTACAACAGAAATTAAATTTCTTCGTGAAGTTTTGAACAGTTTTGAAGATTACGTCATTACTCTTTAAGATATATGTAAAGAATTACACAAACTCACAAACTATACTTCTTTATAATATTAATAATAGACTCAATAATGCTTAAAATAAAGCGTATGAAGATAATATCTCCATTTGATAAGATAGATTAATCTCAAGGCTAACATAAGAAGTGAGTTCAATTTGGATAAACAACGAAATAAGTGTTTTCCCTAAATGAGAAAAAGAAACAAATGGCGCTGAATTTTCGACCGACTTCATGCTGGTACAGATTGTGTATCAGACCGAGTTCACTGCGACGAGTGCGGTAATTAAGGACGAGGATGATATTTTGTTAAAAATAACATTAACATGATATTGTAACTTTATTGCAGTGTAAAAAAATACAAATATTAATGTATGACGATCATAAAATAGTGTTATGTTTTTGTTTTTGGAATCATACATAATTTATAATATGTATCTAATTAAATCATTTTTTGTTCAGTTGGAAAATCTCTTCTGAAAGATATTCTCGATCAAGAAGGTGATGGCTGGAACTGTTATGTGACAGTACGCGGTGCAATACAGCCTGCGCTTATTAAGACTACCCACTAAAAGGAAACAGTAATTCTCATCGTTTTCTCATCGAGGGATATCACACGATAGCGTTTGCACCGTGACTGCTATGTCTAAATAAAGTTTAAAAAAAATGTTATTATTTCCTTTTATTTTTGGAACAATAATAACATTGAAGGGAAGTTTTAGTCATATTTATAAACCAAATATATATATTATTTTAATTAGCAGAATATACTTATTTTTCATGAGTCATCCTTGTAATTGAAATACAAACGTAAAACCATCTCGGTACTTAAACTGACTTGGCTCTACAACAGTAGATGTAATTACAGTACGCAATATTTCAGACATACAGATTTAAATTGTAAAATAAAAATGACTTGCGATCAGACAAATCATATGAAAGTATAAATCAACGATCATGGCACGTTATTTGACAAATTTTACTTCAGGTAATAATGCAGACGATCGCTCTAGCGAAGCAAATCTCGTTATTCGAACATCGGAACCGAAAACAACTGACTATTAATAAAAAATGTTAAATATTCTATTATTTATATCTATGTAAGACCTGCATCACATCATCATCATTCATCCCTGACTGGTTTTGCAGATTATTTATTAAAATAAAAACAGCATGTATTGCAAACATTATTCTTTGTACTTGCGATTATCTTATTATTGTTCGTATAGGTTAATATTACTTAATAATTTATTTATATTTATAGATTACAAAATTACTTAATTTTGTAATCTCTAAATATAAATAAATGAACTAATAAAATAAAAATCTAGAACTGATCCAGTTATTTTACTGAGGATATGTATGGTACATATATACCCAGGAGGGTCAAGTAAAACTTACCATCAGTGAAACAACCTAAACCTAACACATGTTTACTTATTATTATTCTATTATTGTTGATCTTGAAAATAAATTTAATTACATTAAAAAATAATCTAATTTTTGTACTAAGATATCAACATATTACATATTAAAACTCAGTGTCACGAAGTTCCTTTGCGCTAATCACAGATACCACTGAACCGATTTCAATAGAACTTATTTTTTTATCTCGATTAATGTTAATTAATTTTACATTGCTAATAAGATTTTCTTATACATAAAGGCTTGAATCAAGTTGTAAGTTCTATAAGTTTTCAATACGTAGTTCTTTAAGAATGAACATTTTAATTTATTCAAATTGGATGACATCAGCTTGTCTGTCAATGTTTTATGACTAAAAAAATATACATATTATAATCAAATATTATGCACAGTTAAAATAGTTTCAGATTTTGTACTTACCCGAAATTATCTTAGGTATTCCAATACTACATCGCAATGTTCGTGTGTAAGCTGACAAAGTTTGTCATCATCGCTTGTGTATCAAAAATATAATTTTAAGCTCAAAACCTTGAACTAAGATATTAAATATATATTTAAATGTTAAATAAAGTCTCTAAATTTGTATCTGAAAAGTCTTCTTATCTTTGGATATTTGTATCTGTAAAGTATACGACACATTCATAGTAATTTATAGTTATTATATATAGCGATTAGTTATTATATATTATATATAGGTACTTACATATTCATACTGACATTACATGTTATAATAACAGGTCAAAGTAATAAATACCGCTTATGGAAATATTGCACATCCAGCGAGTATTTCCAGAAATGGGGAGAAATAAAAACTCTTGATGAAAGGGAAAAGGTAGTAGAGATATCAGAAAGTCAATTTGAGAATAAATGAAAAGCAAGAAGATTTTTGTAGGTGGTAGAGCCTAGCTGTAGTTATCTGACTGCAGCTCGTATTGGGCTGGCTCGACCGGGGAAGGACCACCCTCTCACAGAAGACCGACGTGTAGTAACCAAATTAATTTGGTTATGTTTCGTCGGTGAGTGAGAGAATCCGGAAGCCCAACCCCCCCCCCCCCCCCACACCAAACATGAAAGCGATGCCTACAAGAAAAATACCCCAGGAGGGTACCGGCTTTGATGAAGCCGGGGACCCCCTCCCCGAGCAAAATCGGGGGAATGATTCTCGGATTTTGCTCGGGCTGCCCGTCGTATCTGGGGCGGGCAAAGTATCGCCTTTTGTGTTTCTTGAGGGCAAACGACGAGTCAACGCAGCGGCACCCCGACCCACTCTAAATGTGGACTTTTGCAACATCCGGGGACTTCATTCCAACTTGAACGCCGTCCACTATCATCTAGAGACGGCGCAGCCGGCCTTGTTGTTTCTGACGGAGACGCAGATATCTCAACCTAGCGACACAGCGTACCTTTCATACCCCGGGTATAAATTAGAACATCATTTTATACCACACGCCGGGGTATCTGTGTTCGTCGCCTTCAGGTTTTTGAAGGTCGGGACCTGTCTGTACTCTGGCTGCGCATGGACATGGACGACCATGTCAGAGTCTACGCGTGCCTCTACAGGTCCCATAGTGGTAATGCAGAAACGGATCAACTCTTAGGCCATGTTCAGGCGAAGATTGACGATCTGCTTTCACAGATTCCCTCCGCCGAAGTCGTAGTTCTCGGGGACTTTAACGCACACCATGCCGATTGGCTAGGGTCACGTGCCACCGACTACGCGAGGAGATCTGTGTTTGACTTTGCTCTGGCAAATGGTCTGTCCCAACTGGTAAAGACGCACACTCGTCTACCGGACGTGGACAGCCATATGCCCTCTTTGTTGGATCTTCTGCTGACTACACATCCCGGAAAGTACCAAGTCACTGTCGAGGCTCCCTTAGGGTCCTCTGATCATTGCTTGGTACGGAGTGTAGTGCCCATTGAACGCCCAGCTCGCACAAGACCTGCGACTCGACGCGTTTGGCACTACAAGTCAGCGGATTGGGATGGAATGCGGTCCTTTTTTGCATCCTACCCATGGGGGCCGATTTGTTTCCCTTCCAATGATCCTAGTGACTGCGCTGCGGCTGTAGCTGATGTGATACTTCAGGGCATGGAAATATTTGTACCAAGCTCTGTGGTACCACTTGGTGGCAGATCGCGGCCTTGGTTTGATGCGTCTGTCAGGGCTGCAGCAGCTGGCAAACGGCAGGCTTATCAAGCTTGGGCTAATGCGTTAGTCACTAAGGATCCGAACTCTAGAGTTCTGAAGAGGAAATATAATCGTGCCTCCAGATTCTTCAAACGGAAAATTGCTAGAGCGAAGTTCAAGCATGTCGTCAAAATTGGGGATCAGCTGGCAAAGTACCCACCTGGCACGCGCAAGTTCTGGGCGCTTTCCAAAGCCAGTCTGGGAAACTTCTGTCAGCCATCCCTACCGCCATTGCACACTGGGAAGGACTCTTTGGCCCACACGGCAAAAGAGAAAGCCGATCTCTTGGGCACTCTTTTTGCCTCAAACTCGACTTTGGACGACCAGGGGAAGGCACCGCCTGTCATCCCACGGTGTCCGAGCTTAATGCCGGAAGTAGTTTTTCGGCAAAAACTCATCCGAAAAGCCCTCCTTTCCTTGGAAGTTCATAAGTCGAGTGGGCCAGATGGTATCTCTCCAGTTGTGCTACGAACATGTGCCCCTGAGTTGACACCAGTGCTAACGCGTCTATTTCGGTACTCCTACTTGAAAGGCGTAGTCCCGGTCTCATGAAAGCGTGCCCTTGTCCATCCGATCCCTAAAAAAGGTGATAGCTCGAACCCAGCTATCTACAGGCCTATCGCCATTACCTCTCTGCTCTCCAAAGTAATGGAGAGCATTATCAATAAACAGCTCCTAACCTACCTCGAGGATCACCAGTTGGTCAATGACCGGCAATGTGGCTTTCGCCATGGTCGATCGGCTGGTGATCTTCTGTTGTATCTTACACACCGTTGGGCAGCTGTTATTGAAAGCAAGGGAGAGGGTCTGGCAGTTAGTCTGGACATGGCGAAAGCCTTCGATCGTGTATGGCACAAGGGGCTTCTTTCGAAGCTACCTTCCTATGGGCTTTCCGAGAGTTTATGCAAGTGGATTACCAGCTTCCTCACTGGGCGGAGCATACAGGTCGTTCTCGACGGTTTTTGCTCGGACCCCAAGCCCGTGAATGCTGGTGTACCCCAAGGCTGCGTGCTATCCCCAACTCTGTTCCTCCTGCACATCAATGATATGTTGGATATCTCCAACATACATTGTTATGCGGATGACACCACTGGGGATGCAGTATATTCCGGCCGTGCAGGTCTCTCTCGGGAAAACGTCGACGAGTGCCGAAAGAAACTTGTGTCTTCTATAGAGACTTCCTTGGGGATGATCTCTGAGTGGGGTGAACTGAACCACGTTCAGTTCAATCCCCTAAAGACACAAGTTTGCGCGTTTATCACTAAGAAAACCCCATTTGTCGTATCACCGCTCTTCGAGAGCACTCCCCTCATTGCCTCGCCAAGTATCAGAGTACTGGGTCTCGACATTTCCAGCGATTGTCAGTTTCGTGGTCATCTGGAGAGCAAGGCCAAGTTGGCCTCGAAGAAATTGGAAGTGATTAATAGAGCGAGGCAGTATTTATTTATTTATTTATTTATTTATTTATTTATTTATTTATTTATTTATTTATTTATGTACCAGGAAAAAATACAATTTACAATCTATATAAAATAAAGTGTACACAAAAAGGATGACTTATCTCTTAAAAGAGATCTCTACCAGAAACCCTTTATTATAGGAGAAAATATTTAATAGTTGCGGTATAGGTACAATAAATATAAATACAAATATAAATATATATATATGATAAAAGTATAAAAAGTAAAAAAAAAAAGTATAAAAATATTTATAAATATAGTATAAACACACATATTACTTAAATGTACATAAATATAAACATAATACATACATACTTACATAAATATAATATATATACCTAGGACATTTTAGAGGGAGAGGAAGTAATTCTTCAATCTAAACTTAAAGGAAATAATAGTGGGACAATCTTTGTACAAGTGAGGAGGTAATGAGTACTTCAGTACTTCAGTCCTGGCCAAAGACTTGCGCTCTATAAGGCGCAGGTCCGGCCACACATGGAGTACTGTTCTCATCTCTGGTCCGGATCACCCCAATATCAGCTTCTACCATTTGACCGCGTACAACGGAGAGCCGCTCGGATTGTCGGGGACCCGGTGCTCTGCGAACGGCTGGATTCTTTGGCATTGCGTAGAGACGTGGCTTCTTTGTGCGTCTTCTACCGCATTTACAACGGGGAGTGTTTCGAAGAACTATTCGATCTGATGCCTGCCGCCGAATTTCATCACCGCACAGCGCGTCATCGCCTCCAATACCATCCTTACCACCTGGATGCGTGGCGATCCTCTACTGTGCGGTTCTCAAGAACATTTTTTCCACGTTCCACTCGTTTGTGGAACGAACTCCCTTCGGCGGTATTTCCGGATCGGTACGACATGGGTACCTTCAAAAAAGGCGTCTACTCCTATCTACAAGGCCGGCAACACTCTTGTAAATCCTCGGATGTTGCAAGAGTTCATGGGCGGCGGTGATCACAAGTCATCTGTGACCCGCCAGCTCGTTTACCCTCCTCTACCATAAAAAAAAAAAAAAAAAAGATAAAATTTTAACTTTTTATTCAGTGAAATAACTCCATGGGTTACAGATTTCTCCAGACTGCGCCATAGTTGATGATATACTCGCTAAAGCTGCTATAATTTCTCACAAGACAAGGAGTGTATAAATTTAAATAAAATTGCTATTTAATGTGATTTTATTTCATTTATTTAAGAACACTGACCACAACTGAGTAATTTAAATACTGTAATCACTTTTACACTAACACATATCTCTACAAGATTCACTTAAGCTTTAATAATCACTGGTAGCTTTTCTATTTTATATGAACAGTGCCAACGATGTAATGACCTGTGACTAGCCGCCGGCTTGTAAACAATTACGAGGGACAATTAATTACAGCAGTGCCACCATATTTATTCCAAGCAAACCTCACACAAGTTGTTGACAATATTCAATATACCTCATAAAATTATTGGCGATAACAATTACAACTTTGTCTAGGTTTAGTGCACGTTATTAATAATGGTTGGACGGCGTATGTAATATCCGGATTTATTGCCATTGCTATAACATAAATAATTTTTCAGTTGGAACAGACGTATATTAATAAAAAAACGGTATTGACCTGCCATTTAATATAATATAAATAGAACTATCTGTGAACAAAGAATAGATTCAAATAACATAGAATAACACTTTTATAGCAAAAACTATTCGCCTGGCGCCCACCCATTGTGTGCTAGCACCATTACCTGACGACACTATACACATGGCCTCGATCCTGTAATTAATAATATATAAAACATGGGATAGCTGCTTATTTAGGCTTAAATTGCGATTGAATGGATTAAAAAGTCTAATTGGTGTATTGAGTTAAACATTTTTCTTGTTTCCTTTGATAGTAACATTTGTAACTTTTGTGTCGTTCGAACCTTGGGCTCAGTCATTTTGGCTTTTTACTATTCTTTTTTTTCGTCCAATATAAAAAATCTCAATTCCTTTTCTTCTTTTTTAAAGCTCTACTAAGCTTTTATTGTGTTAAAAATATCTTGTTATAAAATGTTTAAACACTTTTGTTTTAAAATTTAAAATAAGATGTATACGAGTTCATTGCGCCACACACGGGTTACTGATTTCACAAATATTATCCATGTTTATAGCTGAGCTTAAAAATGTACGACCTCTAAGATAGAAGTTTTGCCAAAGAAAACCTATTTACATATTAAAACTACATTTTATATAAAACATGTAAGAAAATAATTTTATTTTATACGCTGTATGGAATATATTATTGTAAAGCACATTGTTTTAAAATTGCTTCAGTCGGTTATAGATTCTATATGATTTTGTTTTTCAATTCATTATATGTATCTCGAATAATATTTCATAAAATCACAAAACATGAAATTAATTTATAATGTTTTTTTTTTGCTTTTTACAAACTACGAGTATATGACAGATTAATCTGTGACACTATGATGAATAAACATATCTTAATAAATTTGTCTCACTATGTTTAGTTTTACTTTATATTCATATTCTTATTATTTTCATAAAAATGGAAAAGAAAATAAATAATTCTAAGAAATCTTTGTTTATATTCTTTACAGATCATTCAGATTTGACCTCCACTTTTTAACGACTAGAGTTACACAAAATAACATATTTATTTGTTGTTTTGTTGTTTTATGAAATTTAACACTGTACGAGTTGTAATTGAATCACAAGCTGAATATTGTGTAAAAACATTTGTAGTAAGTACCTGATTCCTAAACCTGAAACAGCAAAGTCGCAAACCATTAAGATATACCCGTGGGGGGTTAAGGGACGTTAAAAATAGAGGGCCCGTGCTTTGACATCGGCTATCGATCGGCTTTACCCGAACTCATTATCAAACGGATTTCAACCTTTTCGACATTCAAATGTAATGTAACACACATTGGTAAGCTATCTATTTCACGACGACAAGATCCCAAATTATTATAGAGTAACATTAAAACATATATTGTATATATTTATCATTATTTTACAAAGAAGAATCTTATAAAATTTTAATAATACTATTTATACTTAATTTGTTCAAACTTAGATATTTATTTCATGTTCTTATCACTATGATATAAATTTAATACGAACTAAAACAAAGTCATTT
The DNA here is from genome assembly GCA_918358695.1 of Melinaea menophilus ssp. n. AW-2005. Lineage (NCBI taxonomy): Eukaryota > Metazoa > Arthropoda > Insecta > Lepidoptera > Nymphalidae > Melinaea > Melinaea menophilus. The sequence continues at coordinate 2,570,659 of OU911054.1, read as the reverse complement.
ATTACAGCAATGTCTTGTTGCATTTTGAATATAAGATTATAAGTATAACATATAATCATTGCAATATAAGGTTTGTAGTAATATTAAGGTGGCTTAGATTAACTTAAGTATATATAATCAAGTAGAATTGTTACATCGAATATGTTCTAATAACAGCTATAATAAACCATAAACCATTTACAATATAAATTATATCTTCTCAGTGTAACGCTGGTTGTTATGTCCTCGTTATTATTATATCATGGGTTACCCCATTACCGAAGGCGTCTAGAGACTTCAAAGGCAAAAGAGAAATAACATATAACATATAATAGAAATGAAGAAAGAAGTCATGGTTAAAATATCATCAAAAAGTAATAAAGATTTTTTGCGTATTTTTATACCCACAAAATCTTATTAAGAAATGTATTTAACATTATTACCAATCGCGGTCTATTGATTACTTTAGCTGGACTTGGCTTGATCTTCTCTCTATCATAACTTATTTTTATAACACTTATTATACACCTTTTTTAAATGTTTGTTTGATAATGAGCGAATCCGGTATGTAACATTGTTGATTCGTGTGATAAACTAACACTACACGAAATTGGTGTTGTATTTTTGTTATATTCTAATTAAGTAAATGTGAAATCAGTTTTTGTTTTTCTTGTAGCTACTTAACATCTTGGTATACATATTACAGTGCTAGACAATTTAGATAAATTATAACATTAACAAATAAAAATACGTGTTTGCTGACTTTTACTTTTTAATATATTAGTATGTTTTATAAACCCTAACCTTATAGAAATATAAGCAACTGAATAAGTGCTAATATCAATTAATAATCTCAATAATGGGTCTCGCTAACATTGGCATCAAACAAGCGTTTCCGGCATTGCTTTCCATGTTTGCTGAAATAAAGTGTATTACATTTAAATTGTTCATTTCGAGTTAAATGTCGCTCGGAAAGTCTACCGGGAAATTATAATACCGTGCAATCAAAATAAATGACGAAACTTTTATTTAAATCCCTGTTTCTAGACTTCTTTCTTGTGTAAAATAAAGTTTTTATATTTTAAATAAATTTAAATTCTGTATTAAACGTTTTAAAATTAAACTAAGTTGTGTTTTACTTTATAATACATTACGCGGTGGTAATATTATTGTAAGTTCTGTTGACCGCACACGTGAGTAAGACGCGCCATGAAGCAGACTGGACATATTTTGAATTAGCACGATATCACATTGTTACTCTTAGAAAGGAAACTGTAGATGTGCATGACTTTTGAATAAAAGTGTATTTTTATTACTGTCTTTTATTTCAAGGTACTAAAATATTTATTAAAATAAAATAATCAATGTTTAGTATTCACGTAAAAAATATATTTTATGTAGAATCTTCCTATAAGAATACAAAACTATCAATTTAAAATAAAATAAAAAGTTTATACTGCCAAAGAAGATATATCATTGTTGGCAAATAGAAATGTAATAGACATACGAGTAGTTCAACCATGACCACTTTGTACAAGTGTTCAAGTCAAATAATGAGACGGTCGATCGGATTTGCAAGGAAACACATAAGGTTTTTATCCATTGAGCTCGTCTTGACGGACGCAATATCTTCGAAAGCAATTCAAGATAGATGTTCTTCAATATTGGAGAGGAATTATATAATAGAATAGACTGATAATTTTAAAAGTAGTCATTTTAACTATAAGAGAGTGACACTGAAAAAGTTACTAACACTATGAGACAACACTTTTATTTTAAAGAAAACGTTTTGGAACATTATGAATAAACGGTGAACTTTATGTAATTGAAAATTATTTTCGCAATTAGACCATTAAAATGAACGAATGCTAATGTAATTATTTTCTAACAAATTACATTTCATAGAATCTGCGTTGCCATAAAAGAATCCAGTCCGTGATGTTACAGTTTAATCGCACTAAACGTACCGTCGTTCAAACTAGAGTACGCCAAGAGAAAGAATGGCACGTGAATTACTCTTGTGCCTGAGACCAGTAGCCTTTGTCACAATGGAATTCCAAAGTACTTTAAATGGTCTTATAGAACTCGACTTGCAACTAATGGTGTGCTCCTGTGTAAGGTCTGACTTATTTTTAATATAGAATATATTATTTTGTGTCATTTTATTATAGTTCTTTAACTGTAACTTCGAATACCGAGATTATACGAGTACCATGAAAAGATTAAGTTTTTATAATTAATATAAAAATATTTCAAAAATGTGGGTTTGTTCATTGAAAACTTTGTAAATTATGCAATTGTAAAAATTTTATTGTATAAAATAGTCTGCTAGTTGCAGCCATCGTTATGCACATGGAGTTAATAATGTATTGAGTATGTGGTTGTAAATTAATATACCAAGGGAGTGTTAATGCGCGGTGCTTAGAGCTATGAGCTACATGTTCGTGCCCGGGAAATATCTAACGGGTCTCACCATTACTGAATAACGGTAGATCGAAGTTAATCAATTAAAACCTGTATTATATATAATAGTCATTTCTGTGTATTAATCTAATAGCAGATTGCTATTAAAACACTAAACTATAAATGAAGTTAAACATACGATTACAATGTCTGTACTCTGGGACCTTGTATATGTAAGGATTTTTTTTATATACTTTATAATAAACAACAGGATCTAGTTCAAAATTAAAATTTACTTATTTCTTACAAATGTCTGTGATATTTTCAGATATTATGTAACGTCTGAACCATATAAATATACACAGTTCTTTCTACCTTTCGAAACGCAAAACAAATAATATAATATATTATTTTAAATATGAACAGTTACAGGATATCACCAACTCAAATTAAATGTGAATATTTTTTTAATAAATGGATATTTGTTAGTTTGGAGGTGTCTAGAAACAATAGAATGTAATTCTACAGTTTATTGATGTTTCGTCTGTTTATCAGTTTGTCTCTGCATATTTAATATAGTCAATATATGGAGTACTATTTAGTCCCAAAAATCTTATCTTAATGAAAAGCCTAAAAATACTAACTTGATGATTGATGGAGGCAATAAAAATAAATTATTATTTGAAGGAGAGAGGGAATAGAAGCCGATAAGAAATAGTAGATTTATTAGACATATAAAACGTGTTTCAGTTACCAATGTACCAAAATTGTAACTACGGTTTGGTTTTGATAAAACTTTAACTGATCAAACTAACCAGACTAACCAATCTTTATTTCCATTGAGCACGTTCGAATCTAATGAACTCTTCAGTCCATTACCAGTGCCGCCATTACCTGACCACGTGTGGACACTCTTTTATCTATCAGATTAGGAAGTTACAAAAATAAATTTATTTATCTATATATCTTATATATTTAATGCGAGGCCTACTTCAGCTGTCAATGTGTAAATAACATTTTATTATTTGCCTCATAAATATTATGTTAATTGACTTATGTATAAAAACGTAGTTCATAAATCTATTGTAATAATTTTATTAGAACTGATAGTATTCTTATAACCGAAAATAAATCATAAGGAGTGAGTAATTTCTGGCAGAGATATTATTATATCTTTAATATTATCTTTAATAAGTTCTCACGGGTCTGTGTTAATGCGTGAAGACTACCGAGATAATTATGTGTTATCTTATAAAAAAGATTGGGTTTTATGAGATATATTAATATTTTTGTTACCGAATTATATTTGATCACATTACTCATTGGTAAACTTTTATATCTAACAACGCTTTATTTTTTTATAAAAATCAATTGAAAGCCTTTTTATAACTGTCATATTTTAGTTGTATCATAGAAACAAGCAAAATTTAAATAATAGAGGAATTTATTCTGTAACAATACGAATCCCTTATTTGTCCCGACGATTGGAATGAACTTAGATCGAAGTAGCGAACTTAAATTACAAGAAAACGCTCGCATCCGCTTTTCTTAAACGAATTGCTTTTAGTCTGCAGATAATAAACTTACAAATAATTTACAGTTTTTCTATTTTTACATCAACAAATTATGTGTAATTGAACTGTAACATATGGGATTACTATTTGAAACTGTCTTTAATTCAATCTGCCGAATATATTGTTTCACTTATTTTCAACGAGTTTATATTAAGTGCGTATAAGATTTGGCAAATCGCAATAATTTTTATTTTTACAACTAAAAAAAATATCGTCAAACATTTAGAATAAGTATTTGAAAACTAAGATAGAACAAAATTTAACAATAACCAATGAAGATGCAAATACCCAGGGTATTTCCCGAACGAACTTTGACGAAATTATAAATGTTAATAAAAAACAATTGATTTTTAAGTAAAGTGATTATTAATTACTGAAGAAAAGAAAAATGTTAAATACATGTTTAACTATAATTACCAAAAAATTACAAAAAAGGTGTGATTAATAATAATACAAAATAGTAATATAATTAAAAATGAAAGTAAACTAAATCAGTTAATTAAAAACAGCGCCATCTCTCGACAGCAATGATAAACTAAATCATAAATTAAAAACAGCGCTATCTCTCGAAAGTAATGAAAATTTTTCCTGTCCACAGACATCCATATCTCCAGGCGAGAAAAGTGAAAACAATACAGAACGAACAAAGTTCGTTAGTGAAAATGCTATCTGACCTTTAAAATGCGAACAGCAGCCAAAATATAAATTAGTTATTGTAATAATATTAAGATCAATTTCCAGCATTAAACTGATTTCAGACTTCAGACTTTCAGATTTAGTAAATAAATAATAATTATCAGATCTCTTATACTGTGCAACATAATAATTCCATGAAAATTTGTACAAACTGAGATGTTAATAAAACAATTTAGATGAATTCACAGTTATTAAAATTATTAAAGATGTGATATTCATTTTCCAATAATTTAAAGTCGTTAAGTTTGACTCTAAAGATAAACTCACAAAAAAACTTATTTAATCTTTATTATTTGAGGATGATGAAACAATTTATTGATTCTAGGGTAATTCACTATACAAAAGTTGAAATCAAATTGAAAGTATTATAGCCTTAGCTTCTATAATAATAGTTATTTGTGAAATGGAGCAGAATAGAATAGTCACCGTAGAGTGAGACACTCGAGACGGATTCACGAGGAAACTTCTGGGTATTGTATTGCATTTATTCTTGAGCTTCCCGTTCACTGAAGAAGATTATATTTTGCAACGCGGTTTGAAAAACTATTTAATTAGTTTCGTAAAGAATACTATTTATGATTATATGAATGATTTGAATGATTATTGAAAGGTAAATCTAAATAAAAAATCATTTGTACCTAATAAAGAGTGTTTGAGAAATCAAAACATTAACAATACTACTTTTTTTTTTTAAATACTTCAATAACTGTGAGATTTGAAATGGAGTAAATAGATAACATTATTTTACTAAAACAATTAAAAAGATAATGACATTAGGATTTAACTACAGAAGACGGCGACATCCGATTGTGGTATTATTAATGGGTACACTGCAGATTGGCTTGGAAGACATGACATCCGAAGCGTGATTTCTACGAGATTAGAGAGAATCCACATTGAAGTTCCAATTTGCTGTATTCTGGAGAGAATTTCACGAATAGCGTATTTAGTGAACGTTAGGCAATTACCACCTAATACGGTTATCTACAACAACAATTATGTCAGTAAATACTTACAAATATAATTAAGCCTCACAAATCTGAACCTCAACCAATTATTACACAAAATACATTTGTATTTACGTTAGATTGAACTTGATTTAAACATTAATGTGTATCTATAAACAGACTATCTCTTATAACCGAATTCATCTGCATAATTATTGTCAATTGAAGCTACGTACAAACAGTACAGGCCGGAGCCGAGTTCGGTCATTCGTTTAGATAATAACGCCTAACTAGTAAATTGAGTTCGTGTATTGTAAGATACTGTAACCTAAATAGACACAAGACAAACTTAAGTGTCATTGTTGAATCTAATATTTATATCAATAGTTACCTAATTTGTATCAATATTGAGTCCGCGCCAACACCGTACCCGGCGTGAGAAGCCCGGTCCTCTCCCCCCCAAATTCCCCTGATGAAATACCTGACAGCCACGGGTTACCGCCCGGCGATGTTGGATACCGTGACTGTCTCCGGACCCCCGACTACCGTGAACGTTCCAACACCGCGCTCGACAGCCCGAGATCTGGGCTTTTGTACACCGCTGGTGATTACCCGAAGAAGGCCACCCCGGTATACAGGGCCGGAAGAGGCACGTAAATCCGCAACCGCTTGAAACTCCTCACGGGTGGAGGATCCGGCTGACGAGGCCAGTTCGACTTCTCTTCTAGGGGAGGCGGCGCAGCAAATGCCACCACGATCTCCCGTCACGACAACGATCCCGTAGGGGACCACAACGTGACGCAAACCTCCCCCAGTCAGCCATGCGGCAGACATGGGCACCTCATGGCTAACGCGATCCCGAAAGACCGAATTAACCATCCCCAGGGAGCACCGGCCTGTGCCGCTTCCAATACCACTGAACAAGTCCGAGTGACATTGATAACGGAGATTTCCAGTGATGGCCCCCCAACGTCGATATAACTACTGTGATCAAAAATATTTAAACAATTAAAAATATCTGTAATTTTTTTCTGAATTCAAATATGTAACGTGTTTGTTTTTTTAAAACTTGTATCAATTACCTTCTATTTAACATATATCTTTAGTGGTTATTATTACCCCACAGTATGGAGTGGAGTGTTAAAGAACTAAACAGAATAAAGAAGAAGAATAATTGCAGAACGTGACTCATTTAAACCCGTAATGTGCAGAAACTACGTTAAGATGACTTTTGGTACTTTTAATGAGTCTTAAAGTTAGTAATTCCTCTTCATTATTAAATTGAATTAAAACAATGACAATTGACATTTATAATTTAATTAAATCTTTAAATATTTAGTGTTATATTTAAATAGAACTATATTTATATGTAGATATGTTAACTGTTGTTTGTTTGTGATCATTCGTCTATTACATAAACGTGTCTCACACTAATGATAACGTGTCACGAGCTCGTCTTCAAAAAGACACTAATAATTATTTACTATTCACCTAGTTTGTATTCATAAGTAGTTGTATGTTTAAAATCATAAGATAATAAATAACTACCTCCAAGTGTATGATTAATATTATTAAATATATTGCCAAAACTCTTAGAAGCGTCGTTAACAGAAAAATAAATTAGGTTAAATAAGATTCAACCTAATGGAATATTTACAATACGTGGTTACTTATATTGTGAACATTTTGTTGTATTTAATGTATCTAAGTTTATCAGTTAGAGTATCAGTTCGCATGAACGGAAACCACAGAATATATTTAAAAAAACAATAAAGTATTGCGAATTTGGCAGTATATACCAATTGACAGAAAGGACATGTCGTGGTGACAAGAACCTCCAATAATATATGAAATATTACACACATAAATAATATAAACAAATCACCAGGCATTTGTCTTATGTATGAACTACGCAACTGAATTTATTACGCTCAGACTTCAGAACTACTTTCTATATACATTAATATTGTTAACGTGAATGTGCTTTATTTTAAAGAAGTCATTTTCATTTATAATTGATCGTTTCATGATCTTATGTTAATAATAATAACTATGAGTTCGTTACTGTATCGAGATATATATTATAACTATTTATGAAATAAAATTCTACTTAACTTATGGTTGGTTGTTCCTGATATCAAAGTATAAATAGCACAGAAGTATTATTAATTGCCTTTTTCAATAACTTCACAAGTAAATATTTAAGAACAACTTCATATTCTATTATATTTAATGAGAGCACATAATGTACATCAAATTGTTTCATTTAAATTTAAATTCAAATTAATTAATACGATTAATTAATTAATTTGATTAATTAATCGTATTAATTAATTTGAAAAAAGTAGTGTATTTCGAATCAGTGCCTGATAAAACAATTTCTTATCACAAAATTTCAAAAAAGAAAACAATGTACAAACAGAAGCAGAACATTTATATATTAGTATAGATCAAAAGCTGTAATAAATAACTCCGGCGCAGGTCCAATGAATACTCACATACAAATATAAAAGCTTTTTTTTACTTATTTGTAGATAAAATTAATTGCTTTACCAAAATTATAAATACAGTATTGTAGATGTTTCCTATTATCACGAATTTACAATAAAATGGATTTCTAATTAAATTAATTGTTCGTAACTTTGGTTGATTTTATACATTATACTCACACCGTTCTGTCAAGTAACAACAGAGTTTGAATATATCAAATAATGGTATTTAAACACAAAAAACCTTCAATTTCATATTTACATTCACTTTAATAAATATATGAACAATTGAATGATCAAATGAATTGCTAGCCGAAATATGCCGATCCACTAAAATGTATTGAAATGAAAATATAATACGACACACAGTTGCGTTATATTATCGTTATAGACGGATTTGATTACAATTGTGGAGTTGATTTATTAACTCAGATAAACCTGAAACATTATATTAATTTGCATTTATTCCAATGAATACCTTTGAATGATAAGGATAACTTATTGGTCGCTGTAAGACGATACGGTTTTGCCGGAAATAACTAGTTTGTAGAATAATTCCAACATAAATATGTTGGAATTATTCTACAAACAAAGAGTCACGGTATTTAAGATTATATTATATATACTCGATTTATCAATAATCTATTTGATAATATTGAATTAGTTTCTTAATGTTTATAGTATACTTTAAAACTCAGGTAATAATCAACTTATATATACTTATTAGAAACTTCAGACAACAACACTCTTCGACAGTATTATTACTATGAAGTAGTTTTAACAAATAATAATGGTCTGATAAGGTCCCATTTTGTAACAGATCCAAATGTCATAGTTTAGGATTCAATTATAATTGTCTTGATATAATTATTATAAAATATCTCCTACACTTTAACCTACGCCGTATTAGCGTTCATCTTTGGATACATCCATATCTACGGGTACATCAATTAAGAAGTAAGTGCACTTGTAGCAACTGATATAACCTATTGAGAGATAACAAATTGGAACAAATGTAATATGATAATATCATGCGCTACTTATTTCAGTTTCCATCAAATATTTTTAACAAAAAGTATCAGCAACTTCAACTCATTAATATTTCTGTATGTATATATATTTTTTCTTATTTAATGACATTCTTACAAATTTGCTTCTATAATTGTTTTTGTTTAATAAACATCATAGAATTTACGCAAATTAATGTTTAATCAAATACTCGTTCCGTCTCATCTATCTTCTGCACTCACTTTTTATAATTACTCCATCCTTGAAGATCGCAAACGAGACATTAATCTTAGAAAGTTTTTTAAATCCCCAACGAATAAAATTATTAGTGTACTCGAAAGTAGACTTTGTACCTTTACAAATAAACTCAAATTGGATTGACCTTACAGAGATGGTTGAGTGTCAGTATCCTTCTGATGTAGGACTTAACTAGGATCCGCCATCCGCCGCGGGTGTTGAGCTGAGCCTCTCTCCTTTCTTCTTTTCTTGATATCTTTTGAGTGGCTAAACATTTTTTCAATCTGTTTTCGCTATAACATCCGCATTCGGCTCAAACAGATATGAGAAAATTTTTAGCTAATTATCTCGTCGCATTCTAGAGACAACTAAACACAAAAAATGGGTCTCCTAAACGGTTCAAAGCTTCGCTTACGCTCAGCTCAATAATAGTTGATAAAGCAATTCACGAAGCATCAGCAGCTTAAACTCTTTAAAGTTTAACAAATAAAAGGAAATATACTAGGGGAAGGATAAAAACAGAGAGCTGTCTCATCACTGACATAATTGGTTTCAAGCTATAGTTACTTATTTGAGAGCTGGACAGGTAAATACAATACAAAATATAATTACAATGCATTATATATATATATGCATGAGGTACATATAATGTTAAAAACAATTAACACTATATTGTAAGGACATCATCTTATTTTAACTGCAAGTTCGTTTCACAAATGTATAGTGAAGGAATTCCTTTCTTTGTGTTATATATATGTACATTCTAAGGACGTAGTCCCCTGAGGATCGTAAGGATACCCCGTTATTTATATTGGGTGATCTATCTTCGCTTGTGTAAGCGCGCTTGTAAGATCACCCGATATAAATTTATATTCTCTACCAAGATAATGATATACATATATTAATATAATATCCAATAAGATTTTTTTTACAATCAGTAAACTAAATCTTGTGATCTACAAACAGAGAGGAAGGTTTTTGTGTTTATATTTTCTCACTCACCGTATGAAGCATATGTTTCCCTCACTCATACCATTTCTAAGCCTACGTATTTAAAAAAACACTTATTTTATTTCCTGTTATCTTATCATAATCATATTTATAAGCCTAAGGAGAGACAAAATATTATAAATATTATCGTATCCGTGGAGTAATTTGAATTTATTGCGATGAGATAATCTGGTGCTATTAATATATTTATTAATGACTAGCTTTTGTTAGCGGCTCCGTTCGTGTAGACCACGGAAATATGTTAAATACGTTTCTTTGGCCTCTGCCAATTGACTTATCAATAAGTTTTACCACTTTATTGTTGTATATTTAATAATAACAATTGTTCTAAGTAATTGTAAATTACGTACGTTTAATATTACGTAGTTTTAGTATAATTAAGTAGTAATATAAACAATGATACTATTGTATTACCCACATAATGTAATACTATATCACGATATCATTAAAGTACAATATGTAGATAATCACACATATAATATAAAAAAATATTGGATTCATTATTAAGGCTACATTCGTCAATACACGTGATTATAAAGAACCTTGGTTTAACCTTGATTATTTGTTTAATAAATATAAGGATATTGAAAATTGATAAATAAAAATATAACATAAAAAAATGTATGTCAAAATATTTTTTTAGGAAAGATATCAGTCAAAATGATAACTTCGATACGTGTGTTTTACAATATTGAAAAATTGTAATTCTAAAAATAGCAAATAAATACTTACCTACCTTAAAGCAATGAGTTCTAACATTATAAAGTTACAATAATGTTCCATATTTATATTCAAACAAACCCTTTAAATTACGCGTTAAAAGCAAGAACTCTCAAAGGATATAAACAATCGTTCAGATTGACCTAAAATAATGAAACCAGACAGAAAAGGTTGAAGTCTAAAAGAGAATTGAATGAAAGCACTAAAATAGGTTCAAACAGACAACTAGCCGCTCTCATAGAATAGTCTTGTTTTTTATTTTCGTGTAGTGACCGTCGTTTCTTTACGATTGATTTGACTCCATTCAAATATATGTTTTACGGCTTTTGAAAGGTATGTTACAAAAGATTTTACAAATCTAATTAATACATGGAAAACAGTTTAAAAATAATTGTACTGTTTCTTGGACATATTACGGTTTATTTTTGTTTTTTTTATGAAGTCAATAAATGAGTAAGGCAGATATCTTAAAAAATTACTTAAAACTAACCTTATCTCAATAAAAACTTGTCCGTATTTGATATATTTAAAAGAATTTCATTTTGCCAAGTCACTCTACTCATTAAGATATAACAAAAACTTAATACTGACATAGTCACAATGAAAAGTTAACAGTAAACTAACAAAGTATCAATTATGACAAAGTGGTTGGAGGCTGCTTCTAAAGGCCGGTATACTGAATTAACTGACTTGGCTTAAAGTGGATTTCATAACTTTTTCCGGCGTTGTAAAATTTAGCCATTTTTCAGATGTTTTGTTTTTGATGGGATCTCATTCGTTTTTGTAGATAGTCCTTGTTTTTCTTTTTTCGTGTCTTGCACTTTAGCTGCGGGCTTTCTCAAAGCCCATTCTCTGTTTAGGCTTTTTTGAGAAGTTTCGGTATAAGTGGACGATATACATCTATGTATTAACAACACTCGGTGTATAGTATCGAAGGAACGAATTTAGTAAAAACTCTAGTAAACATCGATACTTGTTTAATTGATGCTTCGAAGCCGCAAACCTACAAAAAAAATGGACGGATTGGATGGCAACATCTCTAAAGTTGGTCAACTCATAAAAAATGCAAATGGCCGAAAGACCCGACCCGACCTATCTTCAGAATCTGGCTTCACAGAAAACAAATTAAATGTTAACCACATAAGTTGGATAAACTTGTAAAGAAAACGATCGAAGTATGGAGCACATCCATTATTTTTATTTATATAACATCGATGCCACTGCATCGCATGCATTACATAGAAAAACATAACGATGTTTTTTTTAAAAGTTCATTACTAGGTTTCAGTATTTTGGCTATAAATAAACATTGCACATAAAAAATTTCCGTATCTATGATAGTTTACCTATGGCATGTCTTCCATATCTTCCATTTTCGAAGTTTTGACAGTTTTTACTTTATGTATACTCTAAAACCTTATTATATACCAAATTTCAACGTTGTAGGTTAACGGGAAGAACCACTTCAATTTTGATGATCGGTCAGTGACAAAATAAAGGAACTATGACTAGCAATAATTTCTAAGCTACTGGTATAAATTAAATGTATTTTGGAAATGTCTAGCTATATAATACTCTCTTGGCTACTGAAAGTTTGAGATTTCTAGATTTTTTTTATTGAGAAAACTCAAAATAATTTCTATTACTTACATGTGAGTGTTAATTATTATAGATAAGGTATTGACGCCACAGATTACCACAAGAAATCAATGATTAGGGCTTACTGTCTAAATTTAAGTGCGACATTAAACGTGTGTTTTTAGAGGCTAAGACTATATCTTGCAGTTACATGTTTAGGTTTTAATCTCAACGTAAGTTCTATAACTTATATTTTAGAATAAATTGTTATAGATTAGGTCTTGACGCCGCAGATTTCCAGAAGAAATCAATGATTAGGGCTTACTGCCTAAATTTAAGTGCGACATTAAACGTGTGTTTTTAGAGGCTAAGACTATATCTTGCAGTTACATGGTTAGGTCTTATTCTCAAAGAAAGTTCTATTACATACATGTGAGTGTTAATTATTATAGATTAGATCTTGATGCCGCAGACTACCACAAGAAATCCATGATTAGGGCTTACTGTCTAAATTTAAGTGCGACATTAAACGTGCGATTTTAGAGGCTAAGACTATATCTCGCAGTTACATGGTTAGGTTTTAATCTCAAAGTAAGTTCTATTACTTACATGTGAGTGTTAATTGTTATAGATTAGATCTTGACGCCGCAGATTACCACAAGAAATTAATGATTAGGGCTTACTTTCTAAATTTAATTGCGACGTTAATCGTGTGGTTTTAGAGGCTAAGACTATATCTTGCAGTTACATGGTTAGGTCTTATTCTCAAAGTAACTTCTATTACATACATGTGAGTGTTAATTGTTATAGATTAGATCTTGACGCCGCAGATTACCACAAGAAATCAATGATTAGGGCTTACTGCCTAAATTTAAGTGCGACATTAAACGTGTGTTTTTAGAGGCTAAGACTATATCTTGCAGTTACATGGTTAGGTCTTATTCTCAAAGAAAGTTCTATTACATACATGTGAGTGTTAATTATTATAGATTAGATCTTGATGCCGCAGACTACCACAAGAAATCCATGATTAGGGCTTACTGTCTAAATTTAAGTGCGACATTAAACGTGCGATTTTAGAGGCTAAGACTATATCTCGCAGTTACATGGTTAGGTTTTAATCTCAAAGTAAGTTCTATTACTTCACGCCACAGATTACCACAAGAAATCAATGATTAGGGCTTACTGTCTAAATTTAAGTGCGAAATTAAACATGTGTTTTTAGAGGATAAGACTATATCTTGCAGTTACATGTTTAGGTTTTAATCTCAACGTAAGTTCTATTACTTACATCTGAATGTTAATTGTTATAGATTAGATCTTGACGCCGCAGATTACCATAAGAAATCCATGATAAGGGCTTACTGCCTAAATTTAAGTGCGACATTAAACGAGTGTTTTTATAGGCTAAGACTATATCTTGCAGTTACATGGTTAGGTCTTATTCTCAAAGAAAGTTCTATTACATACATGTGAGTGTTAATTATTATAGATTAGATCTTGATGCCGCAGACTACCACAAGAAATCCATGATTAGGGCTTACTGTCTAAATTTAAGTGCGACATTAAACGTGCGATTTTAGAGGCTAAGACTATATCTCGCAGTTACATGGTTAGGTTTTAATCTCAAAGTAAGTTCTATTACTTCACGCCACAGATTACCACAAGAAATCAATGATTAGGGCTTACTGTCTAAATTTAAGTGCGAAATTAAACATGTGTTTTTAGAGGATAAGACTATATCTTGCAGTTACATGTTTAGGTTTTAATCTCAACGTAAGTTCTATTACTTACATCTGAATGTTAATTGTTATAGATTAGATCTTGACGCCGCAGATTACCATAAGAAATCCATGATAAGGGCTTACTGCCTAAATTTAAGTGCGACATTAAACGAGTGTTTTTATAGGCTAAAACTATATCTCGCAGTTACATGATTAGGTCTTATTCTCAAAGAAAGTTCTATTACATACATGTGAGTGTTAATTGTTATAGATTAGATCTTGACGCCGCAGATTACCTCAAGAAATCATTGATTAGGGCTTACTGTCTAAATTTAAGTGCGACATAAAACGTGTGATTTTAGAGGCTAAGACTATATCTGGCAGTTACATGGTTAGGTTTTAATCTCAAAGTAAGTTCTATTACTAACATGTGAGTGTTTATTGTTATAGATTAGATCTTGACGCCGCAGATTACCACAAGAAATTAATGATTAGGGCTTACTTTCTAAATTTAATTGCGACGTTAATCGTGTGGTTTTAGAGGCTAAGACTATATCTTGCAGTTACATGGTTAGGTTTTAATCTCAAAGTATGTTCTATTACTTACATGTGAGTGTTGATTGTTATAGATAAGGTCTTGACGCCACAGATTACCACAAGAAATTAATAATTAGGGCATACTGTCAAAATTTTTGTGCGACATTAAACGTGTGTTTTTAGAGGCTAAGACTATATCTTGCAGTTACATGGTTAGGTCTTATTCTCAAAGTAAGTTCTATTACATACATGTGAGTGTTAATTGTTATAGATTAGATCTTGACGCCGCAGATTACCATAAGAAATCCATGATTAGGGCTTACTGTCTAAATCTAAGTGCGACATTAAACGTGTGTTTTTAGAGGCTAAGACTATATCTCGCAGTTACATGGTTAGGTTTTAACCTCAAAGTAATTTCTATTACTTTACGCCACAGATTACCACAAGAAATCAATGATTAAGGCTTACTGTCTAAATTTAAGTGCGACATAAAACGTGTGATTTTAGAGGCTAAGACTATATCTCGCAGTTACATGGTTAGGTTTTAACCTCAAAGTAATTTCTATTACTTACATGTGAGTGTTATTTATTATAGATAAGGTATTGACGCCACAGATTACCACAAGCAATCCATGATTAGGGCTTACTGTCAAAATTTTCGTGCGACATTAAACGTGTGTTTTTAGAGGCTAAGACTATATCTCGCAGTTACATGGTTAGGTTTTAATCTCAAAGTAATTTCTATTACTTCACGCCACAGATTACCACAAGAAATCAATGATTAGGGCTTACTGTCTAAATTTAAGTGCGAAATTAAACATGTGTTTTTAGAGGCTAAGACTATATCTTGCAGTTACATGTTTAGGTTTTAATCTCAACGTAAGTTCTTTTACTTACATCTGAATGTTAATTAATATAGATTAGATCTTGACGCCGCAGATTACCACAAGAAATCCATGATTAGGGCTTACTGCCTAAATTTAAGTGCGACATTAAACGAGTGTTTTTATAGGCTAAAACTATATCTCGCAGTTATATGATTAGGTCTTATTCTCAAAGAAAGTTCTATTACATACATGTGAGTGTTAATTGTTATAGATTAGATCTTGACGCCGCAGATTACCTCAAGAAATCATTGATTAGGGCTTACTGTCTAAATTTAAGTGCGACATTAAACGTGTGATTTTAGAGGCTAAGACTATATCTGGCAGTTACATGGTTAGGTTTTAATCTCAAAGTAAGTTCTATTACTAACATGTGAGTGTTAATTGTTATAGATTAGATCTTGACGTCGCAGATTACCACAAGAAATTAATGATTAGGGCTTACTTTCTAAATTTAATTGCGACGTTAATCGTGTGGTTTTAGAGGCTAAGACTATATCTTGCAGTTACATGGTTAGGTCTTATTCTCAAAGTAACTTCTATTACATACATGTGAGTGTTAATTGTTATAGATTAGATCTTGACGCCGCAGATTACCACAAGAAATCCTTGATTAGGACTTACTGTCTAAATTTAAGTGCGACATTAAACGTGTGTTTTTAGAGGCTAAGACTATATCTTGCAGTTACATGGTTAGGTTTTAACCTCAAAGTAATTTCTATTACTTCACGCCACAGATTACCACAAGAAATCAATGATTAGGGCTTACTGTCTAAATTTAAGTGCGACATAAAACGTGTGATTTTAGAGGCTAAGACTATATCTGGCAGTTACATGGTTAGGTTTTAATCTCAAAGTAAGTTCTATTACTAACATGTGAGTGTTAATTGTTATAGATTAGATCTTGACGCCGCAGATTACCACAAGAAATTAATGATTAGGGCTTACTTTCTAAATTTAATTGCGACGTTAATCGTGTGGTTTTAGAGGCTAAGACTATATCTTGCAGTTACATGGTTAGGTTTTAATCTCAAAGTAAGTTCTATTACTTACATCTGAGTGTTAATTATTATAGATAAGACCTTGACGCCGCAGATTTCCAGAAGAAATCAATGATTAGGGCTTACTGCCTAAATTTAAGTTCGATATTAAACGTGTGATTTTAGAGGCTAAGACTATATCTGGCAGTTACATGGTTAGGTTTTTATCTCAAAGTAAGTTCTATTACTAACATGTGAGTGTTAATTGTTATAGATTAGATCTTGACGCCGCAGATTACCACAAGAAATTAATAATTAGGGCTTACTGTCAAAATTTTAGTGCGACATTAAACGTGTGATTTTAGAGGCTAAGACTATATCTCGCAGTTACATGGTTAGGTTTTAATCACAAAGCAAGTACTAATATTTACGTCTGAGTGTTAATTGTTATAGATTAGATCTTGACGCCGCAGATTACCACAAAAAATCCATGATTAAGGCTTACTTTCTAAATTTAAGTGCGACGTTAATCGTGTGGTTTTAGAGGCTAAGACTATATCTTGCAGTTATATGGTTAGGTTTTAATCTCAAAAGAAGTTCTATTACTTCCATCTGAATGTTAATTATTATAGATTAGATCTTGACGCCGCAGATTACCACAAGAAATCCATGATTAGGACTTACTGCCTAAATTTTCGTGCGACATTAAACGAGTGTTTTTAGAGGCTAAGACTATATCTCGCAGTTACATGATTAGGTCTTATTCTCAAAGTAAGCTCTATTACATACATGTGAGTGTTAATTGTTATAGATTAGATCTTGACGCCGCAGATTACCATAAGAAATCCATGATTAGGGCTTACTGTCTAAATCTAAGTGCGACATTAAACGTGTGTTTTTAGAGGCTAAGACTATATCTCGCAGTTACATGGTTAGGTTTTAACCTCAAAGTAATTTCTATTACTTTACGCCACAGATTACCACAAGAAATCAATGATTAAGGCTTACTGTCTAAATTTAAGTGCGACAAAAAACGTGTGATTTTAGAGGCTAAGACTATATCTCGCAGTTACATGGTTAGGTTTTAACCTCAAAGTAATTTCTATTACTTACATGTGAGTGTTATTTATTATAGATAAGGTATTGACGCCACAGATTACCACAAGCAATCCATGATTAGGGCTTACTGTCAAAATTTTCGTGCGACATTAAACGTGTGTTTTTAGAGGCTAAGACTATATCTCGCAGTTACATGGTTAGGTTTTAATCTCAAAGTAATTTCTATTACTTCACGCCACAGATTACCACAAGAAATCAATGATTAGGGCTTACTGTCTAAATTTAAGTGCGAAATTAAACATGTGTTTTTAGAGGCTAAGACTATATCTTGCAGTTACATGTTTAGGTTTTAATCTCAACGTAAGTTCTATTACTTACATCTGAATGTTAATTAATATAGATTAGATCTTGACGCCGCAGATTACCACAAGAAATCCATGATTAGGGCTTACTGCCTAAATTTAAGTGCGACATTAAACGAGTGTTTTTATAGGCTAAAACAATATCTCGCAGTTATATGATTAGGTCTTATTCTCAAAGAAAGTTCTATTACATACATGTGAGTGTTAATTGTTATAGATTAGATCTTGACGCCGCAGATTACCTCAAGAAATCATTGATTAGGGCTTACTGTCTAAATTTAAGTGCGACATTAAACGTGTGATTTTAGAGGCTAAGACTATATCTGGCAGTTACATGGTTAGGTTTTAATCTCAAAGTAAGTTCTATTACTAACATGTGAGTGTTAATTGTTATAGATTAGATCTTGACGTCGCAGATTACCACAAGAAATTAATGATTAGGGCTTACTTTCTAAATTTAATTGCGACGTTAATCGTGTGGTTTTAGAGGCTAAGACTATATCTTGCAGTTACATGGTTAGGTCTTATTCTCAAAGTAACTTCTATTACATACATGTGAGTGTCAATTGTTATAGATTAGATCTTGACGCCGCATATTACCACAAGAAATCCTTGATTAGGACTTACTGTCTAAATTTAAGTGCGACATTAAACGTGTGTTTTTAGAGGCTAAGACTATATCTTGCAGTTACATGGTTAGGTTTTAACCTCAAAGTAATTTCTATTACTTCACGCCACAGATTACCACAAGAAATCAATGATTAGGGCTTACTGTCTAAATTTAAGTGCGACATAAAACGTGTGATTTTAGAGGCTAAGACTATATCTGGCAGTTACATGGTTAGGTTTTAATCTCAAAGTAAGTTCTATTACTAACATGTGAGTGTTAATTGTTATAGATTAGATCTTGACGCCGCAGATTACCACAAGAAATTAATGATTAGGGCTTACTTTCTAAATTTAATTGCGACG
The DNA here is from genome assembly GCA_918358695.1 of Melinaea menophilus ssp. n. AW-2005. NCBI lineage: Eukaryota > Metazoa > Arthropoda > Insecta > Lepidoptera > Nymphalidae > Melinaea > Melinaea menophilus. The sequence continues at coordinate 2,551,499 of OU911054.1, read as the reverse complement.
TTAATCGTGTGGTTTTAGAGGCTAAGACTATATCTTGCAGTTACATGGTTAGGTTTTAATCTCAAAGTAAGTTCTATTACTTACATCTGAGTGTTAATTATTATAGATAAGACCTTGACGCCGCAGATTTCCAGAAGAAATCAATGATTAGGGCTTACTGCCTAAATTTAAGTTCGATATTAAAAGTGTGATTTTAGAGGCTAAGACTATATCTGGCAGTTACATGGTTAGGTTTTTATCTCAAAGTAAGTTCTATTACTAACATGTGAGTGTTAATTGTTATAGATTAGATCTTGACGCCGCAGATTACCACAAGAAATTAATAATTAGGGCTTACTGTCAAAATTTTAGTGCGACATTAAACGTGTGATTTTAGAGGCTAAGACTATATCTCGCAGTTACATGGTTAGGTTTTAATCACAAAGCAAGTACTAATATTTACGTCTGAGTGTTAATTGTTATAGATTAGATCTTGACGCCGCAGATTACCACAAAAAATCCATGATTAAGGCTTACTTTCTAAATTTAAGTGCGACGTTAATCGTGTGGTTTTAGAGGCTAAGACTATATCTTGCAGTTATATGGTTAGGTTTTAATCTCAAAAGAAGTTCTATTACTTCCATCTGAATGTTAATTATTATAGATTAGATCTTGACGCCGCAGATTACCACAAGAAATCCATGATTAGGACTTACTGCCTAAATTTTCGTGCGACATTAAACGAGTGTTTTTAGAGGCTAAGACTATATCTCGCAGTTACATGATTAGGTCTTATTCTCAAAGTAAGCTCTATTACATACATGTGAGTGTTAATTGTTATAGATTAGATCTTGACGCCGCAGATTACCATAAGAAATCCATGATTAGGGCTTACTGTCTAAATCTAAGTGCGACATTAAACGTGTGTTTTTAGAGGCTAAGACTATATCTCGCAGTTACATGGTTAGGTTTTAACCTCAAAGTAATTTCTATTACTTTACGCCACAGATTACCACAAGAAATCAATGATTAAGGCTTACTGTCTAAATTTAAGTGCGACATAAAACGTGTGATTTTAGAGGCTAAGACTATATCTCGCAGTTACATGGTTAGGTTTTAACCTCAAAGTAATTTCTATTACTTACATGTGAGTGTTATTTATTATAGATAAGGTATTGACGCCACAGATTACCACAAGCAATCCATGATTAGGGCTTACTGTCAAAATTTTCGTGCGACATTAAACGTGTGTTTTTAGAGGCTAAGACTATATCTCGCAGTTACATGGTTAGGTTTTAATCTCAAAGTAATTTCTATTACTTCACGCCACAGATTACCACAAGAAATCAATGATTAGGGCTTACTGTCTAAATTTAAGTGCGAAATTAAACATGTGTTTTTAGAGGCTAAGACTATATCTTGCAGTTACATGTTTAGGTTTTAATCTCAACGTAAGTTCTATTACTTACATCTGAATGTTAATTAATATAGATTAGATCTTGACGCCGCAGATTACCACAAGAAATCCATGATTAGGGCTTACTGCCTAAATTTAAGTGCGACATTAAACGAGTGTTTTTATAGGCTAAAACTATATCTCGCAGTTATATGATTAGGTCTTATTCTCAAAGAAAGTTCTATTACATACATGTGAGTGTTAATTGTTATAGATTAGATCTTGACGCCGCAGATTACCTCAAGAAATCATTGATTAGGGCTTACTGTCTAAATTTAAGTGCGACATTAAACGTGTGATTTTAGAGGCTAAGACTATATCTGGCAGTTACATGGTTAGGTTTTAATCTCAAAGTAAGTTCTATTACTAACATGTGAGTGTTAATTGTTATAGATTAGATCTTGACGCCGCCGATTACCACAAGAAATTAATGATTAGGGCTTACTTTCTAAATTTAATTGCGACGTTAATCGTGTGGTTTTAGAGGCTAAGACTATATCTTGCAGTTACATGGTTAGGTCTTATTCTCAAAGTAACTTCTATTACATACATGTGAGTGTCAATTGTTATAGATTAGATCTTGACGCCGCAGATTACCACAAGAAATCCTTGATTAGGACTTACTGTCTAAATTTAAGTGCGACATTAAACGTGTGTTTTTAGAGGCTAAGACTATATCTTGCAGTTACATGGTTAGGTTTTAACCTCAAAGTAATTTCTATTACTTCACGCCACAGATTACCACAAGAAATCAATGATTAGGGCTTACTGTCTAAATTTCAGTGCGACATAAAACGTGTGATTTTAGAGGCTAAGACTATATCTGGCAGTTACATGGTTAGGTTTTAATCTCAAAGTAAGTTCTATTACTAACATGTGAGTGTTAATTGTTATAGATTAGATCTTGACGCCGCAGATTTCCAGAAGAAATCAATGATTAGGGCTTACTGCCTAAATTTAAGTTCGATATTAAACGTGTGATTTTAGAGGCTAAGACTATATCTGGCAGTTACATGGTTAGGTTTTTATCTCAAAGTAAGTTCTATTACTAACATGTGAGTGTTAATTGTTATAGATTAGATCTTGACGCCGCAGATTACCACAAGAAATTAATAATTAGGGCTTACTGTCAAAATTTTAGTGCGACATTAAACGTGTGATTTTAGAGGCTAAGACTATATCTCGCAGTTACATGGTTAGGTTTTAATCACAAAGCAAGTACTAATATTTACGTCTGAGTGTTAATTGTTATAGATTAGATCTTGACGCCGCAGATTACCACAAAAAATCCATGATTAAGGCTTACTTTCTAAATTTAAGTGCGACGTTAATCGTGTGGTTTTAGAGGCTAAGACTATATCTTGCAGTTATATGGTTAGGTTTTAATCTCAAAAGAAGTTCTATTACATACATGTGAGTGTTAATTGTTATAGATTAGATCTTGACGCCGCAGATTACCACAAGAAATCCATGATTAGGACTTACTGCCTAAATTTTCATGCGACATTAAACGAGTGTTTTTAGAGGCTAAGACTATATCTCGCAGTTACATGATTAGGTCTTATTCTCAAAGTAAGCTCTATTACATACATGTGAGTGTTAATTGTTATAGATTAGATCTTAACGCCGCAGATTACCACAAGAAATCCATGATTAGGGATTACTGTCTAAATCTAAGTGCGACATTAAACGTGTGTTTTTAGAGGCTAAGACTATATCTCGCAGTTACATGGTTAGGTTTTAACCTCAAAGTAATTTCTATTACTTTACGCCACAGATTACCACAAGAAATCAATGATTAAGGCTTACTGTCTAAATTTAAGTGCGACATAAAACGTGTGTTTTTAGAGGCTAAGACTATATCTCGCAGTTACATGGTTAGGTTTTAACCTCAAAGTAATTTCTATTACTTACATGTGAGTGTTATTTATTATAGATAAGGTATTGACGCCACAGATTACCACAAGCAATCCATGATTAGGGCTTACTGTCAAAATTTTCGTGCGACATTAAACGTGTGTTTTTAGAGGCTAAGACTATATCTCGCAGTTACATGGTTAGGTTTTAATCTCAAAGTAATTTCTATTACTTCACGCCACAGATTACCACAAGAAATCAATGATTAGGGCTTACTGTCTAAATTTAAGTGCGAAATTAAACATGTGTTTTTAGAGGCTAAGACTATATCTTGCAGTTACATGTTTAGGTTTTAATCTCAACGTAAGTTCTATTACTTACATCTGAATGTTAATTAATATAGATTAGATCTTGACGCCGCAGATTACCACAAGAAATCCATGATTAGGGCTTACTGCCTAAATTTAAGTGCGACATTAAACGAGTGTTTTTATAGGCTAAAACTATATCTCGCAGTTATATGATTAGGTCTTATTCTCAAAGAAAGTTCTATTACATACATGTGAGTGTTAATTGTTATAGATTAGATCTTGACGCCGCAGATTACCTCAAGAAATCATTGATTAGGGCTTACTGTCTAAATTTAAGTGCGACATTAAACGTGTGATTTTAGAGGCTAAGACTATATCTGGCAGTTACATGGTTAGGTTTTAATCTCAAAGTAAGTTCTATTACTAACATGTGAGTGTTAATTGTTATAGATTAGATCTTGACGCCGCAGATTACCACAAGAAATTAATGATTAGGGCTTACTTTCTAAATTTAATTGCGACGTTAATCGTGTGGTTTTAGAGGCTAAGACTATATCTTGCAGTTACATGGTTAGGTCTTATTCTCAAAGTAACTTCTATTACATACATGTGAGTGTTAATTGTTATAGATTAGATCTTGACGCCGCAGATTACCACAAGAAATTAATAATTAGGGCATACTGTCTAAATTTAAGTGCGACATTAAACGTGTGTTTTTAGAGGCTAAGACTATATCTTGCAGTTACATGTTTAGGTTTTAATCTCAAAGTAAGTTCTATTACTTACATCTGAGTGTTAATTGTTATAGATAAGACCTTAACGCCACAGATTACCACAAGAAATCAATGATTAGGGCTTACTGTCTAAATTTAATTGCGATATTAAACGTGTGATTTTAGAGGCAAAGACTATATCTCGCAGTTACATGGTTAGGTTTTAATCTCAAAGACAGTTCTATTACTAACATGTGAGTGTTAATTGTTATAGATTAGGTCTTGACGTCACAGATTACCACAAGAAATCCTTAATTAGGGCTTACTTTCTAAATTTAAGTGCGACGTTAATCGTGTGTTTTTAGAGGCTAAGACAATATCTTGCAGTTACATGTTTAGGTTTTAATCTCAACGTAAGTTCTCGTACTTACATTTTAGAAAAAAATGTTATAGACTAGGTCTTGCCGCCGCAGATTTCTAGAAGAAATCAATTATTAGGGCTTACTGTCTAAATTTTTTTACATTAAACGTGTGATTTTAGAGGCTAAGACTATATCTGGCAGTTACATGGTTAGGTTTTTATCTCAAAGTAAGTTCTATTACTAACATGTGAGTGTTAATTGTTATAGATTAGATCTTGACGCCGCAGATTACCACAAGAAATTAATAATTAGGGCTTACTGTCAAAATTTTAGTGCGACATTAAACGTGTGATTTTAGAGGCTAAGACTATATCTCGCAGTTACATGGTTAGGTTTTAATCACAAAGCAAGTACTAATATTTACGTCTGAGTGTTAATTGTTATAGATTAGATCTTGACGCCGCAGATTACCACAAAAAATCCATGATTAAGGCTTACTTTCTAAATTTAAGTGCGACGTTAATCGTGTGGTTTTAGAGGCTAAGACTATATCTTGCAGTTATATGGTTAGGTTTTAATCTCAAAAGAAGTTCTATTACTTCCATCTGAATGTTAATTATTATAGATTAGATCTTGACGCCGCAGATTACCACAAGAAATCCATGATTAGGACTTACTGCCTAAATTTTCGTGCGACATTAAACGAGTGTTTTTAGAGGCTAAGACTATATCTCGCAGTTACATGATTAGGTCTTATTCTCAAAGTAAGCTCTATTACATACATGTGAGTATTAATTGTTATAGATTAGATCTTGACGCCGCAGATTACCACAAGAAATCCATGATAAGGGCTTACTGTCTAAATCTAAGTGCGACCATAAACGTGTGTTTTTAGAGGCTAAGACTATATCTCGCAGTTACATGGTTAGGTTTTAACCTCAAAGTAATTTCTATTACTTTACGCCACAGATTACCACAAGAAATCAATGATTAAGGCTTACTGTCTAAATTTAAGTGCGACATAAAACGTGTGATTTTAGAGGCTAAGACTATATCTCGCAGTTACATGGTTAGGTTTTAACCTCAAAGTAATTTCTATTACTTACATGTGAGTGTTATTTATTATAGATAAGGTATTGACGCCACAGATTACCACAAGCAATCCATGATTAGGGCTTACTGTCAAAATTTTCGTGCGACATTAAACGTGTGTTTTTAGAGGCTAAGACTATATCTCGCAGTTACATGGTTAGGTTTTAATCTCAAAGTAATTTCTATTACTTCACGCCACAGATTACCACAAGAAATCAATGATTAGGGCTTACTGTCTAAATTTAAGTGCGAAATTAAACATGTGTTTTTAGAGGCTAAGACTATATCTTGCAGTTACATGTTTAGGTTTTAATCTCAACGTAAGTTCTATTACTTACATCTGAATGTTAATTAATATAGATTAGATCTTGACGCTGCAGATTACCACAAGAAATCCATGATTAGGGCTTACTGCCTAAATTTAAGTGCGACATTAAACGAGTGTTTTTATAGGCTAAAACTATATCTCGCAGTTATATGATTAGGTCTTATTCTCAAAGAAAGTTCTATTACATACATGTGAGTGTTAATTGTTATAGATTAGATCTTGACGCCGCAGATTACCTCAAGAAATCATTGATTAGGGCTTACTGTCTAAATTTAAGTGCGACATTAAACGTGTGATTTTAGAGGCTAAGACTATATCTGGCAGTTACATGGTTAGGTTTTAATCTCAAAGTAAGTTCTATTACTAACATGTGAGTGTTAACTGTTATAGATTAGATCTTGACGCCGCAGATTACCACAAGAAATTAATGATTAGGGCTTACTTTCTAAATTTAATTGCGACGTTAATCGTGTGGTTTTAGAGGCTAAGACTATATCTTGCAGTTACATGGTTAGGTCTTATTCTCAAAGTAACTTCTATTACATATATGTGAGTATTAATTGTTATAGATTAGTTCTTGACGCCGCAGATTACCACAAGAAATTAATAATTAGGGCATACTGTCTAAATTTAAGTGCGACATTAAACGTGTGTTTTTAGAGGCTAAGACTATATCTTGCAGTTACATGGTTAGGTTTTAACCTCAAAGTAATTTCTATTACTTCACGCCACAGATTACCACAAGAAATCAATGATTAGGGCTTACTGTCTAAATTTAAGTGCGAAATTAAACTTGTGTTTTTAGAGGATAAGACTATATCTTGCAGTTACATGTTTAGGTTTTAATCTCAACGTAAGTTCTATTACTTACATCTGAATGTTAATTGTTATAGATTAGATCTTGACGCCGCAGATTACCACAAGAAATCCATGATTAGGGCTTACTGCCTAAATTTAAGTGCGACATTAAACGAGTGTTTTTATAGGCTAAAACTATATCTCGCAGTTACATGATTAGGTCTTATTCTCCAAGAAAGTTCTATTACATACATGTGAGTGTTAATTGTTATAGATTAGATCTTGACGCCGCAGATTACCTCAAGAAATCATTGATTAGGGCTTACTGTCTAAATTTAAGTGCGACATAAAACGTGTGATTTTAGAGGCTAAGACTATATCTGGCAGTTACATGGTTAGGTTTTAATCTCAAAGTAAGTTCTATTACTAACATGTGAGTGTTAATTGTTATAGATTAGATCTTGACGCCGCAGATTACCACAAGAAATTAATGATTAGGGCTTACTTTCTAAATTTAATTGCGACGTTAATCGTGTGGTTTTAGAGGCTAAGACTATATCTTGCAGTTACATGGTTAGGTTTTAATCTCAAAGTAAGTTCTATTACTTACATCTGAGTGTTAATTGTTATAGATAAGACCTTGACGCCGCAGATTTCCAGAAGAAATGAATGATTAGGGCTTACTGCCTAAATTTAAGTTCGACATTAAACGTGTGATTTTAGAGGCTAAGAATATATCTGGCAGTTACATGATTAGGTTTTAACCTCAAAGTAATTTCTATTACTTTACGCCACAGATTACCACAAGAAATCAATGATTAGGGCTTACTGTCTAAATTTAAGTGCGACATAAAACGTGTGATTTTAGAGGCTAAGACTATATCTGGCAGTTACATGGTTAGGTTTTTATCTCAAAGTAAGTTCTATTACTAACATGTGAGTGTTAATTGTTATAGATTAGATCTTGACGCCGCAGATTACCACAAGAAATTAATAATTAGGGCTTACTGTCAAAATTTTAGTGCGACATTAAACGTGTGATTTTAGAGGCTAAGACTATATCTCGCAGTTACATGGTTAGGTTTTAATCACAAAGCAAGTACTAATATTTACGTCTGAGTGTTAATTGTTATAGATTAGATCTTGACGCCGCAGATTACCACAAGAAATTAATGATTAGTGCTTACTTTCTAAATTTAATTGTGACGTTAATCGTGTGGTTTTAGAGGCTAAGACTATATCTTGCAGTTACATGGTTAGGTCTTATTCTCAAAGTAACTTCTATTACATACATGTGAGTGTTAATTGTTATAGATTAGATCTTGACGCCGCAGATTACCACAAGAAATTAATAATTAGGGCTTACTGTCAAAATTTTAGTGCGACATTAAACGTGTGATTTTAGAGGCTAAGACTATATCTCGCAGTTACATGGTTAGGTTTTAATCACAAAGCAAGTACTAATATTTACGTCTCAGTGTTAATTGTTATAGATTAGATCTTGACGCCGCAGATTACCACAAAAAATCCATGATTAGGGCTTACTTTCTAAATTTAAGTGCGACGTTAATCGTGTGGTTTTAGAGGCTAAGACTATATCTTGCAGTTATATGGTTAGGTTTTAATCTCAAAATAAGTTCTATTACTTCCATCTGAATGTTAATTATTATAGATTAGATCTTGACGCCGCAGATTACCACAAGAAATCCATGATTAGGACTTACTGCCTAAATTAAATTGCGACATTAAACGAGTGTTTTTAGAGGCTAAGACTATATCTCGCAGTTACATGATTAGGTCTTATTCTCAAAGTAAGTTCTATTACATACATGTGAGTGTTAATTGTTATAGATTAGATCTTGACGCCGCAGATTACCACAAGAAATCCATGTTTAGGGCTTACTGCCTAAATTTAAGTGCGACATTAAACGAGTGTTTTTATAGACTAAGACTATATCTGGCAGTTACATGATTAGGTCTTATTCTCAAAGAAAATTCTATTACATACATGTGAGTGTTAATTGTTATAGATTAGATCTTGACGCCGCAGATTACCACAAGAAATCCTTGATTAGGACTTACTGTCTAAATTTAAGTGCGACATAAAACGTGTGATTTTAGAGGCTAAGACTATATCTGGCAGTTACATGGTTAGGTTTTAATCTCAAAGTAAGTTCTATTACTGACATGTGAGTGTTAATTGTTATAGATTAGATCTTGACGCCGCAGATTACCACAAGAAATTAATGATTAGTGCTTACTTTCTAAATTTAATTGTGACGTTAATCGTGTGGTTTTAGAGGCTAAGACTATATCTTGCAGTTACATGGTTAAGTCTTATTCTCAAAGTAACTTCTATTACATACATGTGAGTGTTAATTGTTATAGATTAGATCTTGACGCCGCAGATTACCACAAGAAATCCTTGATTAGGACTTACTGTCTAAATTTAAGTGCGACATTAAACGTGTGTTTTTAGAGTCTAAGACTATATCTTGCAGTTACATGGTTAGGTCTTATTCTCAAAGTAAGTTCTATTACATACATGTGAGTGTTAATTGTTATAGATTAGATCTTGATGCCGCAGATTACCACTAGAAATCCATAATTAGGGCTTACTGTCTAAATTTAAGTGCGACATTAAACGTGTGATTTTAGAGGCTAAGACTATATCTCGCAGTTACATGGTTAGGTTTTAATCACAAAGTAAGTACTATTGCTTACATCTGAGTGTTAATTGTTAAAGATTAGGTCTTGACGTCACAGATTACCACAAGAAATAAATGATAAGGGCTTACTGTCTAAAATTTAAGTGCGACGTTAATCGTGTGTTTTTAGAGGCTAAGACTATATCTTGCAGTTACATGTTTAGGTTTTAATCTCAACGTAAGTTCTCGTACTTACATTTTAGAAAAAAATGTTATAGATTAGGACTTGCCGCCGCAGATTTCTAGAAGAAATCAATTATTAGGGCTTACTGACTAATTTTTTTTACATTAAACGTGTGTTTTTAGAGGCTAAGACTATATCTTGCAGTTTCATGGTTAGGTCTTATTTTCAAACTAAGTTCTATCACATACATGTGAGTATTAATTGTTATAGATTAGATCTTGACGCCGCAGATTACCACAAGAAATCCATGATAAGGGCTTACTGTCTAAATTTAAGTGCGATATTAAACGTGTGATTTTAAAGGCAAAGACTATATCTCGCAGTTACATGGTTAGGTTTTAATCACAAAGCAAGTACTAATATTTACGTCTCAGTGTTAATTGTTATAGATTAGATCTTGACGCCGCAGATTACCACAAAAAATCCATGATTAGGGCTTACTTTCTAAATTTAAGTGCGACGTTAATCGTGTGGTTTTAGAGGCTAAGACTATATCTTGCAGTTATATGGTTAGGTTTTAATCTCAAAATAAGTTCTATTACTTCCATCTGAATGTTAATTATTATAGATTAGATCTTGACGCCGCAGATTACCACAAGAAATCCATGATTAGGACTTACTGCCTAAATTAAATTGCGACATTAAACGAGTGTTTTTAGAGGCTAAGACTATATCTCGCAGTTACATGATTAGGTCTTATTCTCAAAGTAAGTTCTATTACATACATGTGAGTGTTAATTGTTATAGATTAGATCTTGACGCCGCAGATTACCACAAGAAATCCATGTTTAGGGCTTACTGCCTAAATTTAAGTGCGACATTAAACGAGTGTTTTTATAGACTAAGACTATATCTGGCAGTTACATGATTAGGTCTTATTCTCAAAGAAAATTCTATTACATACATGTGAGTGTTAATTGTTATAGATTAGATCTTGACGCCGCAGATTACCACAAGAAATCCTTGATTAGGACTTACTGTCTAAATTTAAGTGCGACATAAAACGTGTGATTTTAGAGGCTAAGACTATATCTGGCAGTTACATGGTTAGGTTTTAATCTCAAAGTAAGTTCTATTACTGACATGTGAGTGTTAATTGTTATAGATTAGATCTTGACGCCGCAGATTACCACAAGAAATTAATGATTAGTGCTTACTTTCTAAATTTAATTGTGACGTTAATCGTGTGGTTTTAGAGGCTAAGACTATATCTTGCAGTTACATGGTTAAGTCTTATTCTCAAAGTAACTTCTATTACATACATGTGAGTGTTAATTGTTATAGATTAGATCTTGACGCCGCAGATTACCACAAGAAATCCTTGATTAGGACTTACTGTCTAAATTTAAGTGCGACATTAAACGTGTGTTTTTAGAGTCTAAGACTATATCTTGCAGTTACATGGTTAGGTCTTATTCTCAAAGTAAGTTCTATTACATACATGTGAGTGTTAATTGTTATAGATTAGATCTTGATGCCGCAGATTACCACTAGAAATCCATAATTAGGGCTTACTGTCTAAATTTAAGTGCGACATTAAACGTGTGATTTTAGAGGCTAAGACTATATCTCGCAGTTACATGGTTAGGTTTTAATCACAAAGTAAGTACTATTGCTTACATCTGAGTGTTAATTGTTAAAGATTAGGTCTTGACGTCACAGATTACCACAAGAAATAAATGATAAGGGCTTACTGTCTAAAATTTAAGTGCGACGTTAATCGTGTGTTTTTAGAGGCTAAGACTATATCTTGCAGTTACATGGTTAGGTTTTAATCTCAACGTAAGTTCTCGTACTTACATTTTAGAAAAAAATGTTATAGATTAGGACTTGCCGCCGCAGATTTCTAGAAGAAATCAATTATTAGGGCTTACTGACTAATTTTTTTTACATTAAACGTGTGTTTTTAGAGGCTAAGACTATATCTTGCAGTTTCATGGTTAGGTCTTATTTTCAAACTAAGTTCTATCACATACATGTGAGTATTAATTGTTATAGATTAGATCTTGACGCCGCAGATTACCACAAGAAATCCATGATAAGGGCTTACTGTCTAAATTTAAGTGCGATATTAAACGTGTGATTTTAAAGGCAAAGACTATATCTCGCAGTTACATGGTTAGGTTTTAACCTCAAAGTAATTTCTATTACTTACATGTGAGTGTTATTTATTATAGATAAGGTATTGACGCCACCGATTACCACAAAAAATCCATGATTAGGGCTTACTGTCAAAATTTTAGTGCGACATTAAACGTGTGTTTTTAGAGGCTAAGACTATATCTCGCAGTTACATGGTTAGGTTTTAATCTCAAAGTAAGTTCTATTACTTACATCTGAGTGTAAATTGTTATAGATAAGACCTTGACGCCGCAGATTACCACAAGAAATAAATGATAAGGGCTTACTTTCTAAAATTTAAGTGCGACGTTAATCGTGTGTTTTTAGAGGCTAAGACTATATCTTGCAGTTACATGTTTAGGTTTTAATCTCAACGTAAGTTCTCGTACTTACATTTTAGAAAAAAATGTTATAGATTAGGACTTGCCGCCGCAGATTTCTAGAAGAAATCAATTATTAGGGCTTACTGACTAATTTTTTTTACATTAAACGTGTGTTTTTAGAGGCTAAGACTATATCTTGCAGTTTCATGGTTAGGTCTTATTTTCAAACTAAGTTCTATCACATACATGTGAGTATTAATTGTTATAGATTAGATCTTGACGCCGCAGATTACCACAAGAAATCCATGATAAGGGCTTACTGTCTAAATTTAAGTGCGATATTAAACGTGTGATTTTAAAGGCAAAGACTATATCTCGCAGTTACATGGTTAGGTTTTAACCTCAAAGTAATTTCTATTACTTACATGTGAGTGTTATTTATTATAGATAAGGTATTGAAGCCACCGATTACCACAAAAAATCCATGATTAGGGCTTACTGTCAAAATTTTAGTGCGACATTAAACGTGTGTTTTTAGAGGCTAAGACTATATCTCGCAGTTACATGGTTAGGTTTTAATCTCAAAGTAAGTTCTATTACTTACATCTGAGTGTAAATTGTTATAGATAAGACCTTGACGCCGCAGATTTCCAGAAGAATTCAATGATTAGGGCTTACTGCCTAAATTTAAGTTCGACGTTAAACGTGTGATTTTAGAGGCTAAGACTATATCTGGCAGTTACATGGTTAGGTTTTTATCTCAAAGTAAGTTCTATTACTAACATGTGAGTGTTAATTGTTATAGATTAGATCTTGACGCCGCAGATTACCACAAGAAATTAATAATTAGGGCTTACTGTCAAAATTTTAGTGCGACATTAAACGTGTGATTTTAGAGGCTAAGACTATATCTCGCAGTTACATGGTTAGGTTTTAATCACAAAGCAAGTACTAATATTTACGTCTGAGTGTTAATTGTTATAGATTAGATCTTGACGCCGCAGATTACCACAAAAAATCCATGATTAGGGCTTACTTTCTAAATTTAAGTGCGACGTTAATCGTGTGGTTTTAGAGGCTAAGACTATATCTTGCAGTTATATGGTTAGGTTTTAATCTCAAAATAAGTTCTATTACTGCCATCTGAATGTTAATTATTATAGATTAGATCTTGACGCCGCAGATTACCACAAGAAATCCATGATTAGGACTTACTGCCTAAATTAAAGTGCGACATTAAACGAGTGTTTTTAGAGGCTAAGACTATATCTCGCAGTTACATGATTAGGTCTTATTCACAAAGTAAGTTCTATTACATACATGTGAGTGTTAATTGTTATAGATTAGATCTTGACGCCGCAGATTACCACAAGAAATCCATGATTAGGGCTTACTGTCTAAATCTAAGTGCGACATTAAACGTGTGTTTTTAGAGGCTAAGACTATATCTCGCAGTTACATGGTTAGGTTTTAACCTCAAAGTAATTTCTATTACTTTACGCCACAGATTACCACAAGAAATCAATGATTAGGGCTTACTGTCTATATTTAAGTGCGAAATTAAACGTGTGTTTTTAGAGGCTAAGACTATATCTTGCAGTTACATGTTTAGGTTTTAATCTCAACGTAAGTTCTATTACTTACATCTGAATGTTAATTGTTATAGATTAGATCTTGACGCCGCAGATTACCACAAGAAATCCATGTTTAGGGCTTACTGCCTAAATTTAAGTGCGACATTAAACGAGTGTTTTTATAGACTAAGACTATATCTGGCAGTTACATGATTAGGTCTTATTCTCAAAGAAAATTCTATTACATACATGTGAGTGTTAATTGTTATAGATTAGATCTTGACGCCGCAGATTACCTCAAGAAATCATTGATTAGGGCTTACTGTCTAAATTTAAGTGCGACATTAAACGTGTGTTTTTAGAAGCTAAGACTATATCTTGCAGTTACATGTTTAGGTTTTAATCTCAACGTAAGTTCTATTACTTACATCTGAATGTTAATTGTTATAGATTAGATCTTGACGCCGCAGATTACCACAAGAAATCCATGATTAGGGCTTACTGCCTAAATTTAAGTGCGACATTAAACGAGTGTTTTTATAGGCTAAAACTATATCTCGCAGTTACATGATTAGGTCTTATTCTCAAAGAAAGTTCTATTACATACATGTGAGTGGTAATTGTTATAGATTAGATCTTGACGCCGCAGATTACCTCAAGAAATCATTGATTAGGGCTTACTGTCTAAATTTAAGTGCGACATAAAACGTGTGATTTTAGAGGCTAAGACTATATCTGGCAGTTACATGGTTAGGTTTTAATCTCAAAGTAAGTTCTATTACTAACATGTGAGTGTTAATTGTTATAGATTAGATCTTGACGCCGCAGATTACCACAAGAAATTAATGATTAGGGCTTACTTTCTAAATTTAATTGCGACGTTAATCGTGTGGTTTTAGAGGCTAAGACTATATCTTGCAGTTACATGGTTAGGTTTTAATCTCAAAGTAAGTTCTATTACTTACATCTGAGTGTTAATTGTTATAGATAAGACCTTGACGCCGCAGATTTCCAGAAGAAATCAATGATTAGGGCTTACTGCCTAAATTTAAGTTCGACATTAAACGTGTGATTTTAGAGGCTAAGAATATATCTGGCAGTTACATGGTTAGGTTTTTATCTCAAAGTAAGTTCTATTACTAACATGTGAGTGTTAATTGTTATAGATTAGATCTTGACGCCGCAGATTACCACAAGAAATTAATAATTAGGGCTTACTGTCAAAATTTTAGTGCGACATTAAACGTGTGATTTTAGAGGCTAAGACTATATCTCGCAGTTACATGGTTAGGTTTTAATCACAAAGCAAGTACTAATATTTACGTCTGAGTGTTAATTGTTATAGATTAGATCTTGACGGAGCAGATTACCACAAAAAATCCATGATTAGGGCTTACTTTCTAAATTTAAGTGCGACGTTAATCGTGTGGTTTTAGAGGCTAAGACTATATCTTGCAGTTATATGGTTAGGTTTTAATCTCAAAATAAGTTCTATTACTTCCATCTGAATGTTAATTATTATAGATTAGATCTTGACGCCGCAGATTACCACAAGAAATCCATGATTAGGACTTACTGCCTAAATTAAATTGCGACATTAAACGAGTGTTTTTAGAGGCTAAGACTATATCTCGCAGTTACATGATTAGGTCTTATTCTCAAAGTAAGTTCTATTACATACATGTGAGTGTTAATTGTTATAGATTAGATCTTGACGCCGCAGATTACCACAAGAAATCCATGATTAGGGCTTACTGTCTAAATCTAAGTGCGACATTAAACGTGTGTTTTTAGAGGCTAAGACTATATCTCGCAGTTACATGATTAGGTTTTAACCTCAAAGTAATTTCTATTACTTTACGCCACAGATTACCACAAGAAATCAATGATTAGGGCTTACTGTCTAAATTTAAGTGCGACATAAAACGTGTGATTTTAGAGGCTAAGACTATATCTGGCAGTTACATGGTTAGGTTTTAATCTCAAAGTAAGTTCTATTACTGACATGTGAGTGTTAATTGTTATAGATTAGATCTTGACGCCGCAGATTACCACAAGAAATTAATGATTAGTGCTTACTTTCTAAATTTAATTGTGACGTTAATCGTGTGGTTTTAGAGGCTAAGACTATATCTTGCAGTTACATGGTTAGGTCTTATTCTCAAAGAAAGTTCTATTACATACATGTGAGTGTTAATTGTTATAGATTAGATCTTGACGCCGCAGATTACCTCAAGAAATCATTGATTAGGGCTTACTGTCTAAATTTAAGTGCGACATTAAACGTGTGATTTTAGAGGCTAAGACTATATCTGGCAGTTACATGGTTAGGTTTTAATCTCAAAGTAAGTTCTATTACTAACATGTGAGTGTTAATTGTTATAGATTAGATCTTGACGCCGCAGATTACCACAAGAAATTAATGATTAGGGCTTACTTTCTAAATTTAATTGCGACGTTAATCGTGTGGTTTTAGAGGCTAAGACTATATCTTGCAGTTACATGGTTAGGTCTTATTCTCAAAGTAACTTCTATTACATATATGTGAGTATTAATTGTTATAGATTAGTTCTTGACGCCGCAGATTACCACAAGAAATTAATAATTAGGGCATACTGTCTAAATTTAAGTGCGACATTAAACGTGTGTTTTTAGAGGCTAAGACTATATCTTGCAGTTACATGGTTAGGTTTTAACCTCAAAGTAATTTCTATTACTTCACGCCACAGATTACCACAAGAAATCAATGATTAGGGCTTACTGTCTAAATTTAAGTGCGAAATTAAACTTGTGTTTTTAGAGGATAAGACTATATCTTGCAGTTACATGTTTAGGTTTTAATCTCAACGTAAGTTCTATTACTTACATCTGAATGTTAATTGTTATAGATTAGATCTTGACGCCGCAGATTACCACAAGAAATCCATGATTAGGGCTTACTGCCTAAATTTAAGTGCGACATTAAACGAGTGTTTTTATAGGCTAAAACTATATCTCGCAGTTACATGATTAGGTCTTATTCTCAAAGAAAGTTCTATTACATACATGTGAGTGGTAATTGTTATAGATTAGATCTTGACGCCGCAGATTACCTCAAGAAATCATTGATTAGGGCTTACTGTCTAAATTTAAGTGCGACATAAAACGTGTGATTTTAGAGGCTAAGACTATATCTGGCAGTTACATGGTTAGGTTTTAATCTCAAAGTAAGTTCTATTACTAACATGTGAGTGTTAATTGTTATAGATTAGATCTTGACGCCGCAGATTACCACAAGAAATTAATGATTAGGGCTTACTTTCTAAATTTAATTGCGACGTTAATCGTGTGGTTTTAGAGGCTAAGACTATATCTTGCAGTTACATGGTTAGGTTTTAATCTCAAAGTAAGTTCTATTACTTACATCTGAGTGTTAATTGTTATAGATAAGACCTTGACGCCGCAGATTTCCAGAAGAAATCAATGATTAGGGCTTACTGCCTAAATTTAAGTTCGACATTAAACGTGTGATTTTAGAGGCTAAGAATATATCTGGCAGTTACATGGTTAGGTTTTTATCTCAAAGTAAGTTCTATTACTAACATGTGAGTGTTAATTGTTATAGATTAGATCTTGACGCCGCAGATTACCACAAGAAATTAATAATTAGGGCTTACTGTCAAAATTTTAGTGCGACATTAAACGTGTGATTTTAGAGGCTAAGACTATATCTCGCAGTTACATGGTTAGGTTTTAATCACAAAGCAAGTACTAATATTTACGTCTGAGTGTTAATTGTTATAGATTAGATCTTGACGGAGCAGATTACCACAAAAAATCCATGATTAGGGCTTACTTTCTAAATTTAAGTGCGACGTTAATCGTGTGGTTTTAGAGGCTAAGACTATATCTTGCAGTTATATGGTTAGGTTTTAATCTCAAAATAAGTTCTATTACTTCCATCTGAATGTTAATTATTATAGATTAGATCTTGACGCCGCAGATTACCACAAGAAATCCATGATTAGGACTTACTGCCTAAATTAAATTGCGACATTAAACGAGTGTTTTTAGAGGCTAAGACTATATCTCGCAGTTACATGATTAGGTCTTATTCTCAAAGTAAGTTCTATTACATACATGTGAGTGTTAATTGTTATAGATTAGATCTTGACGCCGCAGATTACCACAAGAAATCCATGATTAGGGCTTACTGTCTAAATCTAAGTGCGACATTAAACGTGTGTTTTTAGAGGCTAAGACTATATCTCGCAGTTACATGATTAGGTTTTAACCTCAAAGTAATTTCTATTACTTTACGCCACAGATTACCACAAGAAATCAATGATTAGGGCTTACTGTCTAAATTTAAGTGCGACATAAAACGTGTGATTTTAGAGGCTAAGACTATATCTGGCAGTTACATGGTTAGGTTTTAATCTCAAAGTAAGTTCTATTACTGACATGTGAGTGTTAATTGTTATAGATTAGATCTTGACGCCGCAGATTACCACAAGAAATTAATGATTAGTGCTTACTTTCTAAATTTAATTGTGACGTTAATCGTGTGGTTTTAGAGGCTAAGACTATATCTTGCAGTTACATGGTTAGGTCTTATTCTCAAAGTAACTTCTATTACATACATGTGAGTGTTAATTGTTATAGATTAGATCTTGACGCCGCAGATTTCCACAAGAAATTAATAATTAGGGCTTACTGTCAAAATTTTAGTGCGACATTAAACGTGTGATTTTAGAGGCTAAGACTATATCTCGCAGTTACATGGTTAGGTTTTAATCACAAAGCAAGTACTAATATTTACGTCTCAGTGTTAATTGTTATAGATTAGATCTTGACGCCGCAGATTACCACAAAAAATCCATGATTAGGGCTTACTTTCTAAATTTAAGTGCGACGTTAATCGTGTGGTTTTAGAGGCTAAGACTATATCTTGCAGTTATATGGTTAGGTTTTAATCTCAAAATAAGTTCTATTACTTCCATCTGAATGTTAATTATTATAGATTAGATCTTGACGCCGCAGATTACCACAAGAAATCCATGATTAGGACTTACTGCCTAAATTAAATTGCGACATTAAACGAGTGTTTTTAGAGGCTAAGACTATATCTCGCAGTTACATGATTAGGTCTTATTCTCAAAGTAAGTTCTATTACATACATGTGAGTGTTAATTGTTATAGATTAGATCTTGACGCCGCAGATTACCACAAGAAATCCATGATTAGGGCTTACTCTCTAAATCTAAGTGCGACATTAAACGTGTGTTTTTAGAGGCTAAGACTATATCTCGCAGTTACATGATTAGGTTTTAACCTCAAAGTAATTTCTATTACTTTACGCCACAGATTACCACAAGAAATCAATGATTAGGGCTTACTGTCTAAATTTAAGTGCGACATAAAACGTGTGATTTTAGAGGCTAAGACTATATCTGGCAGTTACATGGTTAGGTTTTAATCTCAAAGTAAGTTCTATTACTGACATGTGAGTGTTAATTGTTATAGATTAGATCTTGACGCCGCAGATTACCA
This sequence comes from Melinaea menophilus ssp. n. AW-2005, assembly GCA_918358695.1. Taxonomy (NCBI): domain Eukaryota; kingdom Metazoa; phylum Arthropoda; class Insecta; order Lepidoptera; family Nymphalidae; genus Melinaea; species Melinaea menophilus. The sequence continues at coordinate 2,532,161 of OU911054.1, read as the reverse complement.
CAAGAAATTAATGATTAGTGCTTACTTTCTAAATTTAATTGTGACGTTAATCGTGTGGTTTTAGAGGCTAAGACTATATCTTGCAGTTACATGGTTAGGTCTTATTCTCAAAGTAACTTCTATTACATACATGTGAGTGTTAATTGTTATAGATTAGATCTTGACGCCGCAGATTACCACAAGAAATCCTTGATTAGGACTTACTGTCTAAATTTAAGTGCGACATTAAACGTGTGTTTTTAGAGTCTAAGACTATATCTTGCAGTTACATGGTTAGGTCTTATTCTCAAAGTAAGTTCTATTACATACATGTGAGTGTTAATTGTTATAGATTAGATCTTGATGCCGCAGATTACCACTAGAAATCCATAATTAGGGCTTACTGTCTAAATTTAAGTGCGACATTAAACGTGTGATTTTAGAGGCTAAGACTATATCTCGCAGTTACATGGTTAGGTTTTAATCACAAAGTAAGTACTATTGCTTACATCTGAGTGTTAATTGTTAAAGATTAGGTCTTGACGTCACAGATTACCACAAGAAATAAATGATAAGGGCTTACTTTCTAAAATTTAAGTGCGACGTTAATCGTGTGTTTTTAGAGGCTAAGACTATATCTTGCAGTTACATGTTTAGGTTTTAATCTCAACGTAAGTTCTCGTACTTACATTTTAGAAAAAAATGTTATAGATTAGGACTTGCCGCCGCAGATTTCTAGAAGAAATCAATTATTAGGGCTTACTGACTAATTTTTTTTACATTAAACGTGTGTTTTTAGAGGCTAAGACTATATCTTGCAGTTTCATGGTTAGGTCTTATTTTCAAACTAAGTTCTATCACATACATGTGAGTATTAATTGTTATAGATTAGATCTTGACGCCGCAGATTACCACAAGAAATCCATGATTAGGGCTTACTGTCTAAATTTAAGTGCGATATTAAACGTGTGATTTTAGAGGCAAAGACTATATCTCGCAGTTACATGGTTAGGTTTTAACCTCAAAGTAATTTCTATTACTTACATGTGAGTGTTATTTATTATAGATAAGGTATTGACGCCACAAATTACCACAAGAAATCCATGATTAGGGCTTACTGTCAAAATTGTAGTGCGACATTAAACGTGTGTTTTTAGATTGCTAAGACTATATCTCGCAGTTACATGGTTAGGTTTTAATCTCAAAGTAAGTTCTATTACTTACATCTGAGTGTTATTTGTTATAGATAAGACCTTGACGCCGCAGATTTCCAGAAGAAATCAATGATTAGGGCTTACTGCCTAAATTTAAGTGCGACATTAAACGTGTGATTTTAGAGGCTAAGACTATATCTGGCAGTTACATGGTTAGGTTTTTATCTCAAAGTAAGTTCTTTTACTAACATGTGAGTGTTAATTGTTATAGATTAGATCTTGACGCCGCAGATTACCACAAGAAATTAACAATTAGGGCTTACTGTCTAAATTTAAGTGCGACATTAAACGTGTGTTTTTAGAGGCTAAGACTATATCTTGCAGTTACATGGTGAGGTTTTAACCTCAAAGTAATTTCTAATACTAACATGTGAGTGTTAATTATTATAGACAAGGTATTGACGCCACAGATTACCACAAGAAATCAATGATTAGGGCTTACTGTCTAAATTTAAGTGCGACATTAATCGTGTGTTTTTAGAGGCTAAGACTATATCTTGCAGTTACATGGTTAGGTTTTAATCTCAAAGTATGTTTTATTACTTACATGTGAGTGTTAATTGTTATAGATAAGGTCTGGACGCCACAGATTACCACAAGAAATTAATAATTAGGGCTTACTGTCAAAATTTTAATGCGACATTAAACATGTGTTCTTAGAGGCTAAGACTATATCTTGCAGTTACATGGTTAGGTTTTAACCTCAAAGTAATTTCTAATACTTACATGTGAGTGTTAATTATTATAGATAAGGTATTGACGCCACAGATTAAGACAAGATATCAATGATTAGGGCTAAATATCTAAATTTAAGTGCGACATTAAACGTGTGTTTTTAGAGGCTAAGACTATATCTTGCAGTTACATGTTTAGGTTTTAATCTCAAAGTATGTTCTATTACTTACATGTAAGTGTTAATTGTTATAGATAAGGTCTTGACGCCACAGATTACCACAAGAAATTAATAATTAGGGCTTACTGTCAAAATTTTAGTGCGACATTAAACATGTGTTTTTAGAGGTTAAAACTATATCTTGCAGTTACATGGTTAGGTTTTAATCTCAAAGTAAGTTCTATTTCTTACATCTGAGTGTTAATTGTTATAGATAAGACCTTGACGCTGCAGATTACCACAAAAAATCAATGATTAGGGCTTACTGTCTAAATTTAAGTGCGACATTAAACGTGTGTTTTTAGAGGCTAAAACTATATCTTGCAGTTACATGATTAGTTCTTATTCTCAAAGAAAGTTCTATTACATACATGTGAGTGTTAATTATTATAGATTAGATCATGACGCTGCAGATTACTACAAGAAATCAATGATTAGGGCTTACTGTAAAAATTTAAGTGCGACATTAAACGTGTGTTTTTAGAGGCTAAGACTATATCTTGCAGTTACATGGTTAGGTCTCATTCTCAAAGTAAGGTCTATTACATACATGTGAGTGTTAATTGTTATAGATTAGATCTTGACGCCGCAGATTACCACAAGAAATCATTGATTAAGGCTTACTGTCTAAATTTAAGTGCGACATTAAACGTGTGTTTTTAGAGGCTAAGACTATATCTTGCAGTTACATGGTTAGGTTTTAACCTCAAAGTAATTTCTATTACTTACATGTGAGTGTTAATTTTTATAGATAGGGTATTGACGCCACAGATTACCACAAGAAATCAATGATTAGGGTTTACTGTCTAAATTTAAGTGCGACATTAAACGTGTGTTTTTAGAGGCTAAGACTATATCTTGCAGTTACATGGTTAGATTTTAACCTCAAAGTAATTTCTAATACTTACATGTGAGTGTTAATTATTATAGATAAGGTATTGACGCCACAGATTAAGACAAGAAATCAATGATTATTGCTTAATGTCTAAATTTAAGTGCGACATTATACGTGTGTTTTTGAGGCTAAGACTATATCTTGCAGTTACATGTTTAGGTTTTAATCTCAAAGTAAGTTCTATTACTTACATTTTAGAATAAATTGTTATAGATTAGGTCTAGACGCCGCAGATTTCCAGAAGAAATCAATGATTAGCGCTTACTGCCTAAATATAAGTGCGACATTAAACGTGTGATTTTAGAGGCTAAGACTATATCTGGCAGTTACATGGTTAGGTTTTAATCTCAAAGTATGTTCTATTACTAACATGTGAGTGTTAATTGTTATAGATTAGATCTTGACGCCGCAGATTACCACAAGAAATTAATGATTAGGGCTTAGTTTCTAAATTTAAGTGCGACTTTAATCGTGTGTTTTTAGAGGCTAAGACTATATCTTGCAGTTACATGGTTAGGTTTTAATCTCAAAGTATGTTTTATTACTTACATGTGAGTGTTAATTGTTATAGATAAGGTCTGGACGCCACAGATTACCACAAGTAATTAATAATTAGGGCTTACTGTCAAAATTTTAGTGCGACATTAAACAAGTGTTTTTAGAGGTTAAAACTATATCTTGCAGTTACATGGTTAGGTTTTAATCTCAAAGTAAGTTCTATTACTTACATCTGATTGTTAATTAATATAGATTAGATCTTGACGCCGCAGATTACCACAAGAAATCAATGATTAGGGCTTACCGTCTAAATTTAAGTGCGACATTAAACGTGTGTTTTTAGAGGCTAAGACTATATCTTGCAGTTACATGGTTAGGTTTTAATCTCAAAGTAATTTCTATTACTTACATGTGAGTGTTAGTTATTATAGATAAGACCTGGACGCCGCAGATTACCACAAGAAATCAATGATTAGGGCTTACTGTCTAAATTTAAGTGCGACATTAAACGTGTATTTTTAGAGGCTAAGACTATATCTTGCAGTTACATGGTTAGGTTTTAATCACAAAGCAAGTACTAATATTTACGTCTCAGTGTTAATTGTTATAGATTAGATCTTGACGCCGCAGATTACCACAAAAAATCCATGATTAGGGCTTACTTTCTAAATTTAAGTGCGACGTTAATCGTGTGGTTTTAGAGGCTAAGACTATATCTTGCAGTTATATGGTTAGGTTTTAATCTCAAAATAAGTTCTATTACTTCCATCTGAATGTTAATTATTATAGATTAGATCTTGACGCCGCAGATTACCACAAGAAATCCATGATTAGGACTTACTGCCTAAATTAAATTGCGACATTAAACGAGTGTTTTTAGAGGCTAAGACTATATCTCGCAGTTACATGATTAGGTCTTATTCTCAAAGTAAGTTCTATTACATACATGTGAGTGTTAATTGTTATAGATTAGATCTTGACGCCGCAGATTACCACAAGAAATCCATGATTAGGGCTTACTCTCTAAATCTAAGTGCGACATTAAACGTGTGTTTTTAGAGGCTAAGACTATATCTCGCAGTTACATGATTAGGTTTTAACCTCAAAGTAATTTCTATTACTTTACGCCACAGATTACCACAAGAAATCAATGATTAGGGCTTACTGTCTAAATTTAAGTGCGACATAAAACGTGTGATTTTAGAGGCTAAGACTATATCTGGCAGTTACATGGTTAGGTTTTAATCTCAAAGTAAGTTCTATTACTGACATGTGAGTGTTAATTGTTATAGATTAGATCTTGACGCCGCAGATTACCACAAGAAATTAATGATTAGTGCTTACTTTCTAAATTTAATTGTGACGTTAATCGTGTGGTTTTAGAGGCTAAGACTATATCTTGCAGTTACATGGTTAGGTCTTATTCTCAAAGTAACTTCTATTACATACATGTGAGTGTTAATTGTTATAGATTAGATCTTGACGCCGCAGATTACCACAAGAAATCCTTGATTAGGACTTACTGTCTAAATTTAAGTGCGACATTAAACGTGTGTTTTTAGAGTCTAAGACTATATCTTGCAGTTACATGGTTAGGTCTTATTCTCAAAGTAAGTTCTATTACATACATGTGAGTGTTAATTGTTATAGATTAGATCTTGATGCCGCAGATTACCACTAGAAATCCATAATTAGGGCTTACTGTCTAAATTTAAGTGCGACATTAAACGTGTGATTTTAGAGGCTAAGACTATATCTCGCAGTTACATGGTTAGGTTTTAATCACAAAGTAAGTACTATTGCTTACATCTGAGTGTTAATTGTTAAAGATTAGGTCTTGACGTCACAGATTACCACAAGAAATAAATGATAAGGGCTTACTTTCTAAAATTTAAGTGCGACGTTAATCGTGTGTTTTTAGAGGCTAAGACTATATCTTGCAGTTACATGTTTAGGTTTTAATCTCAACGTAAGTTCTCGTACTTACATTTTAGAAAAAAATGTTATAGATTAGGACTTGCCGCCGCAGATTTCTAGAAGAAATCAATTATTAGGGCTTACTGACTAATTTTTTTTACATTAAACGTGTGTTTTTAGAGGCTAAGACTATATCTTGCAGTTTCATGGTTAGGTCTTATTTTCAAACTAAGTTCTATCACATACATGTGAGTATTAATTGTTATAGATTAGATCTTGACGCCGCAGATTACCACAAGAAATCCATGATTAGGGCTTACTGTCTAAATTTAAGTGCGATATTAAACGTGTGATTTTAGAGGCAAAGACTATATCTCGCAGTTACATGGTTAGGTTTTAACCTCAAAGTAATTTCTATTACTTACATGTGAGTGTTATTTATTATAGATAAGGTATTGACGCCACAAATTACCACAAGAAATCCATGATTAGGGCTTACTGTCAAAATTGTAGTGCGACATTAAACGTGTGTTTTTAGATTGCTAAGACTATATCTCGCAGTTACATGGTTAGGTTTTAATCTCAAAGTAAGTTCTATTACTTACATCTGAGTGTTATTTGTTATAGATAAGACCTTGACGCCGCAGATTTCCAGAAGAAATCAATGATTAGGGCTTACTGCCTAAATTTAAGTGCGACATTAAACGTGTGATTTTAGAGGCTAAGACTATATCTGGCAGTTACATGGTTAGGTTTTTATCTCAAAGTAAGTTCTTTTACTAACATGTGAGTGTTAATTGTTATAGATTAGATCTTGACGCCGCAGATTACCACAAGAAATTAACAATTAGGGCTTACTGTCTAAATTTAAGTGCGACATTAAACGTGTGTTTTTAGAGGCTAAGACTATATCTTGCAGTTACATGGTGAGGTTTTAACCTCAAAGTAATTTCTAATACTAACATGTGAGTGTTAATTATTATAGACAAGGTATTGACGCCACAGATTACCACAAGAAATCAATGATTAGGGCTTACTGTCTAAATTTAAGTGCGACATTAATCGTGTGTTTTTAGAGGCTAAGACTATATCTTGCAGTTACATGGTTAGGTTTTAATCTCAAAGTATGTTTTATTACTTACATGTGAGTGTTAATTGTTATAGATAAGGTCTGGACGCCACAGATTACCACAAGAAATTAATAATTAGGGCTTACTGTCAAAATTTTAATGCGACATTAAACATGTGTTCTTAGAGGCTAAGACTATATCTTGCAGTTACATGGTTAGGTTTTAACCTCAAAGTAATTTCTAATACTTACATGTGAGTGTTAATTATTATAGATAAGGTATTGACGCCACAGATTAAGACAAGATATCAATGATTAGGGCTAAATATCTAAATTTAAGTGCGACATTAAACGTGTGTTTTTAGAGGCTAAGACTATATCTTGCAGTTACATGTTTAGGTTTTAATCTCAAAGTATGTTCTATTACTTACATGTAAGTGTTAATTGTTATAGATAAGGTCTTGACGCCACAGATTACCACAAGAAATTAATAATTAGGGCTTACTGTCAAAATTTTAGTGCGACATTAAACATGTGTTTTTAGAGGTTAAAACTATATCTTGCAGTTACATGGTTAGGTTTTAATCTCAAAGTAAGTTCTATTTCTTACATCTGAGTGTTAATTGTTATAGATAAGACCTTGACGCTGCAGATTACCACAAAAAATCAATGATTAGGGCTTACTGTCTAAATTTAAGTGCGACATTAAACGTGTGTTTTTAGAGGCTAAAACTATATCTTGCAGTTACATGATTAGTTCTTATTCTCAAAGAAAGTTCTATTACATACATGTGAGTGTTAATTATTATAGATTAGATCATGACGCTGCAGATTACTACAAGAAATCAATGATTAGGGCTTACTGTAAAAATTTAAGTGCGACATTAAACGTGTGTTTTTAGAGGCTAAGACTATATCTTGCAGTTACATGGTTAGGTCTCATTCTCAAAGTAAGGTCTATTACATACATGTGAGTGTTAATTGTTATAGATTAGATCTTGACGCCGCAGATTACCACAAGAAATCATTGATTAAGGCTTACTGTCTAAATTTAAGTGCGACATTAAACGTGTGTTTTTAGAGGCTAAGACTATATCTTGCAGTTACATGGTTAGGTTTTAACCTCAAAGTAATTTCTATTACTTACATGTGAGTGTTAATTTTTATAGATAGGGTATTGACGCCACAGATTACCACAAGAAATCAATGATTAGGGTTTACTGTCTAAATTTAAGTGCGACATTAAACGTGTGTTTTTAGAGGCTAAGACTATATCTTGCAGTTACATGGTTAGATTTTAACCTCAAAGTAATTTCTAATACTTACATGTGAGTGTTAATTATTATAGATAAGGTATTGACGCCACAGATTAAGACAAGAAATCAATGATTATTGCTTAATGTCTAAATTTAAGTGCGACATTATACGTGTGTTTTTGAGGCTAAGACTATATCTTGCAGTTACATGTTTAGGTTTTAATCTCAAAGTAAGTTCTATTACTTACATTTTAGAATAAATTGTTATAGATTAGGTCTAGACGCCGCAGATTTCCAGAAGAAATCAATGATTAGCGCTTACTGCCTAAATATAAGTGCGACATTAAACGTGTGATTTTAGAGGCTAAGACTATATCTGGCAGTTACATGGTTAGGTTTTAATCTCAAAGTATGTTCTATTACTAACATGTGAGTGTTAATTGTTATAGATTAGATCTTGACGCCGCAGATTACCACAAGAAATTAATGATTAGGGCTTAGTTTCTAAATTTAAGTGCGACTTTAATCGTGTGTTTTTAGAGGCTAAGACTATATCTTGCAGTTACATGGTTAGGTTTTAATCTCAAAGTATGTTTTATTACTTACATGTGAGTGTTAATTGTTATAGATAAGGTCTGGACGCCACAGATTACCACAAGTAATTAATAATTAGGGCTTACTGTCAAAATTTTAGTGCGACATTAAACAAGTGTTTTTAGAGGTTAAAACTATATCTTGCAGTTACATGGTTAGGTTTTAATCTCAAAGTAAGTTCTATTACTTACATCTGATTGTTAATTAATATAGATTAGATCTTGACGCCGCAGATTACCACAAGAAATCAATGATTAGGGCTTACCGTCTAAATTTAAGTGCGACATTAAACGTGTGTTTTTAGAGGCTAAGACTATATCTTGCAGTTACATGGTTAGGTTTTAATCTCAAAGTAATTTCTATTACTTACATGTGAGTGTTAGTTATTATAGATAAGACCTGGACGCCGCAGATTACCACAAGAAATCAATGATTAGGGCTTACTGTCTAAATTTAAGTGCGACATTAAACGTGTATTTTTAGAGGCTAAGACTATATCTTGCAGTTACATGGTTAGGTTTTAACCTCAAAGTAAGTTATATTACTTACATGTGAGTGTTAAACTAAAGATATTGAATAAATAATGGTATTTTTATAAGTACTTTTATTTATTATTATTGATAATTCATTTTCTATGATATGACACATTATATTCATGTTTTAAATATCGATCGTTAAAAAAAATAAGCTGATTTATCAAAAAGAAAAAAAATAAGGACGGAAATTCAAAACATTACACATGCAACTGTTTGTATTAATAAAATTCGTTTGGATCTACAAAATGAATGTTGTGAAACTTTAAACCTATCGCTTTTCTTGATCTTCTATTTCATTGTTATTTATTTCTGTATTCAAAAACAGGTACCGAAATTGAAGGTTTAATTTAATGACCAATTAAATACGATAATATATATGTATTGAATTTGAAGCTAAATATGTAACGTGTTTGTTTGTTTAAGACTTTTATCAATTACCTTCAATTTGACATATATCTGTAGTGGAATGTTAAAGAACTAAACAGAACAAAGAAGAAGAATAACTGAAGAACGTGACTCGTTTTAACCCGTAATGTGCAGAAACTACGTGAAGATCACTTTTGGTAGTTTTAATGAGCCTTAAAGTTAGTAATTTCTCTTTATTATTAACTTAAATTAATTAACTTAACTTAAATTAATACAGAGACAAAAATTTGCTCTTTTAAAATTTTATTAAATCTTTTAATATTTAGTGTTCGATATAAATAATTATATGTTAACTGTTGTTTGTTTGTGATAAGATCATTTGTCTGTTACATAACCGTGTCTCACACTAATGATAACGACTCACGAGCTCGTCTTCAAAAAGACAATAATAATAATGTACTATTCACCTAGTTTGTATTCACATGTAGTAATGCTTAGAATCATAAGATACTAAATAACTACCTCCAAAGTGTCTGATTAAATTACATTCTTAAGATATATTTATCATTTTCTCAGTTGTAATCTTGTGTAGATCCTACTATAACTATAAATTAAATCTCGATTTTAACTTGGAATTATGTTGATTATTTTATTTAAATATTTTGTTAACTATATAAATCTTTATCCAATACTTTGTAAAAGCTAATGGAATAAGGTTTTTATTATCACGTTTAAAACAGATTTAACTTCATAGAATTTAAGTTATTTCTATGTTTAAAATAATAATTATACGAAAGTTCAAAATGTTTGTAAAGAAGTTTCTTTATTAGAGGACTTTGGACGTCTCTCTTTTTTAAAAAATGAATAAAATTGTTATTTATCTACTTCCAGATCTTTTTCATAATATAAATACTTTGAGTACTCACTGACAATAAACAGTCGTGAACCGAATCACAAAGATCAGATCATAATATGTTTTATTAATAAAACGAGTTGTGCACGGTTACTGCTTACTACTACAATACAATTTTATTGAAATGTAATACTAATAATAAAATACAATAGATAGAAATAATATGCGTTATTGTATGTCACTGTTTATTAAGGTCTTTTAGTTATGTTTAAAAATAAATTTTAAATTATTGTCTTCTAACTTTTATCAATTGATGACAAAAAAGATTAAAATTATAATATATTTGAATATAATTTTAAAATTTAATTAAATGTATTTGTAATACTTATAATACTTAAGTGTAATACTTAATTTATTTCAACAATGTGGCTACAGTTTTATAAACACAGATCATGTCAGATAAAAAGATAACAAAATGACTGCACAATGCTTCTAAATAGTATTTTTTCCATGAAGTATTTAGATAATACATATATTTGATGATCTTAGACCAGTTGATCTTAAATGAATAGACGGATTGAAAGATTTGTCATTTTTGAACCATGATTAAATTTATTGCAAAAAACTCTTAGAAGCTGTCGTCACATAAAAATAAATTAAAATTAAAATAGATTAAATAAGATTCAACCTAATATAATTTTCACAAGATACATGGTTACTTATGTTATAAACATTTTGTGTTTAATGTATCAAAAGTAAACGCAGAGAAATAAGTAAATGAAACCGAAGAATAAATCTAAAAACAATAAAGTATTGCGAATTTGACGATATATCCCAATTGACAGAAAGAACCTCCAATAATATATGAAATATTACATACATAAATATTATAAACAAATCTCCAGACATATGTCTTATGTATGAACTACGCAATTAAATTTATTACACGGAGACTTCAGAACCGCTTTTCGTATATATTAATATTGTTAACGTGAATGTGCTTTATTTTAAAGTAGTGATTTTCATTAATAATTGATAGATCCATGATCTTATGTTAATAATAAAAACTATAAGTTCATTACTGTATCGAGATACATCAATACTGACACTTAATCTGAAACAAATGTCTGTTATTACTATTTATGTAAAATTCTACTTAACTTATGGTTGGTTGTTCTGATATCAAAGTATAGAGAGCACAGAAGTATTGTTAATTGCCTTGTTAAATAACTTCACAAGTAAATATTTAAGAACAACTTCTTAGTCAATTATATTTAATAAAGCTCATAATGTACATCAAATCGTTCCATTTAGTCACACACCTCGTTGGTTACTCAACGTGGCCGCTCTTACTCACACCACGCGATTGTAAATACACGCTTTAATTAAAAATTTTATCATGTTTTATTTTTATTAAACATTAACGCACTGCCTCGTAATTATTATCTTTTTATGAACGTAAATATTAATGAAATATAAGCAATACTTTATCAAATAATACGATGTGATATTACAATATACAGTTAGTGTTTCATATTAAATATGGACGATGTTGATGATGGACTAACATTTAAAAGATTTGATTGTTAGTTTGTGTGTCATAATTTAATCAGTTGATGGTAGTTTTTATTATATATATTTTTTAACCAGTTCGCGTTATATTTGACATTGGTTTGTAATTACTAATTTTCCCCGCTACTTTATGTATTTTCTTTACCGCGCCGGTAATGCAAATGTCCGAGATTGCGAATATTTAACATAAAAATAGTAAAGATACCGATCTCCTACATGACCTAACATTGGCACCAGCACAAGACACGTGATCGATCAATCGGTTTTCAAATACAGACACAAACAACAGTGAAAAAACTAATGGATTTCGAATCAGTGCCTGATAAAACAATATCTTGTAACAAAGTTTTAAAAATAACAATGTACAAACAGAACCGGGACCTTTATTAATATAGTAGTATAGATCAAAAGCTGTAATAAATAACTCCGGCGCAGCTCCAACGTACATTCACGTACAAATATAAAAGCTTTTTTGACTTATTTCTAGATAAAATTAATTTATTTCCCAAAATCATAAATTTTATAGATGTTTCCTATTATCACGTATTAAGAATAAAATGGATACTAATTAAATGAAATGTTCGTCTTTTTATTTATTTAATGCATTGTTTTCACACCGTTCCGTCACGTATCAGGATTTTGGATTTATTCGAATAAAGTTATTTAAACATACAAACTGCATATCTACATATTCTGTAAAATATACGAGCAGAATTGTTAGTTGAAATATGTGGATTCACTAAAATGAATTGCAACGATAATACTACATTGTGTTGTATTTTCGTTATAGACGGTTTTGAATACAATTGTGGAGTTGGTTATTTTCCTGAGATAAAAAAAACAGAATTGTTTATTTGTTTAAATAAACCAAAAACCCAATATTAATTACCTTAATTAATTAATTAATACCTTAGGATGTTAGGGATACCTACTTGGGTCGCCGGGGAGGGTACGGCATTGTTGGAAACAACTATTTATAATATGATTCCAACATATTTAGAATCACGTTAACTAAGATTACATTACATATATCCGATTTATCAATAATCCATTCAATAATTTTGGATTTTAAAATCAACATATGTAGACTTAACTTTTGTGTTTCTTATTGTTTGAGAAACAAGTTTATAGTATATTTTTAAACTCAGATAATAATCAACTTATAGGTATATACTTAGTGTACTTAATACAAACGTCATACAACAACATTTTCCGACGGTGTTATTACTGTGAGGTAGTTTAATAAATAATAATGGTCTGATAAGGTCATACTTTGTAATAGATCCAAATGTCATGGCTTATAAACCAATTATACTTGGCCTGATATAATAATAATATAATATCCCTTACACCTTAACCTAGGCCGTGTTAGCGTTCAGCTTTGCATACATCCATACGTGCAAGTAAATCAATCCAGAAGTGAGCGCACTTGTAGCAACTGATATATTCCCTTGAAAGATAACAGATTGCAACTTCAACTCATTCATGTTTCTTTATATATCGTTATTTATTTAATGTCTTTCTTACAATTTTGCTTCTATAATTGTTTCTGTTTACTAAATATCACAGAATTTACTCAAATTAATGTTTAATCAAATACTTGTTTGGTCTCATCCATCTTCTCCACTCACTTTTTATAATTACTCCACCCTTGAGAATCGCAAAAATGACATTAATCATAGCAAGTTTTTCAAATCCCCAACGAATAAAATTATTAAAGTACTCGAAAATAGGCTCTGTACCTTTACCAATAAACTCAAATTGGATTGACCTTACAGAGATTGTCGAGCGTCAGTATGCTCTTGATGTAAGGCCTAATAGTAATTGATAAAGCCATTCGCAAACCATCAGCAGTACAAACAATTAAAAGTTTAACAAATAAAAAGAAATATACTAGGGGAGGGATAAAAACAGAGCGCTATCTCATCACTGAAGTAATCTGTTTCAAGCAATAGTTCTTTATTTGAGAACTGGACAGGTAATTACAATGCAATATATTATATATATATATATATATATATATATAAAGTATGCTGTACATATAATGTTAAAAACAATTAACAGTTTACGAGTATTTTAACTGCAAGTTCGTTTCACACGGGTATAATGACTGAACTAGTTTTGAATGAACTATTTTTTGTGTTCCATATATGTACATAGTCGTAGGTAGTCCCCTGACGGTCGTAAGAATACCCCGTTATTTATATCTGGCGATCTATCTTCGCTTCTACGAGTATAAGCGCGCTTGTAAGATCGCCCGATATAACTTTAAATTCTCTATAAAGATAATGTTGAAATACATATGTATATCAATATATTATCCAAAAGTAAGTCTTTATAATTAATATGTGTACAATAAATCCTGTGACCTAAAAGCAGAGGGTACAGTATGTTTTGGGTTTCCGGTTTTCTAACTTGTCGTACGAAACATAGACGTAATAGCTACTTCATGATCGTTTGTAAGAGGCAATTAATACTTCATACAAGCCCATATGTTGTTGTAAACTGAGCTACTCATAAGAAAATTCAATAAGTGATCTTATATTAATATTCTTAACCTACTGACTATATAATGGTACTGACTCATTAACACTAATATTTCTCTCACTTATCTACAATTTTAAGCCTCCTTACTTAAAAAAACATTTGATTTATTTCATGTTATCTTATCATAACTACATTTATACATCGAAGGAGAAACATAATATTATAGATATAATCGTATCCGGGGAGTAATTTTAATTTATTGCGGTAAAATAATCTCGTGTTATTAATGAATTTATTAATGACTAGCTTTTAATACAATCTTAATACTGATATAGTCACAATGGAATGTTAAGAGTAAACTAACAAAGTATCAAATATGACATAGTGGTTGGAGGCTTCTCCCAAAGGTATACTGAATTAACCGACTCTACAGTGGATTTTCCGGCGTTGCTTGATATAGCCATTTTTCACATGGTTTGTTTCTGATGGGATTATTCGTTTTTATAGATAGTCCTTCTTTTTCTTTACGGAAATATACATGTCTTTCGCTTTAGGTGCGGGTTTCCTTAAAGCCTCTCCTGTCTAGGTGGACGTTTCTAGAAGTGGCCGATATACAACCATGTCTTAAAAACAGTCGATGTATAGTATTGAAGCATCGAATTTAGTAAAAATTCTAGTAACTATCGGTTTTTTATTTGATGCATCGATGACGCAAACCTATAAGAAAAAATGGATGACGGATGGATTCTCTCTTTACCGCAATTAACTATCTTTTTTCTCTTTCGTCCATAAAAGTTTAAAGTTAAAGCAAAGTATTGGCAACATCTCTAAAGTTGGACAATCCATAAACATGCAAATGGCCGAAAGTCCCGACCCGACCTCTCTCCAGACTGCGACTTCACGGAAAACATATTAAATGTAAACTGAATAAAGCTTTATTTAATAGGTATCTGTTTCTTTTATATCTAAATCACATAAGTTAGATAAACTTGTAAAAATCAATCGTATGTATGGAAAATATCCACATATTTATATATATATATATATATATATATATATATATATATATATATATATATATATATATATAAAAATAACATAACATCGATGCCACTTTTGCGTTGCATAGGTTTCGGTATTTTGAGTATAAAAAAATATTGCATGTAAATGTCGTTAAAAACCAATTTTAACATATTTACTTAAGAGTTTGCAAATCTTCATTTTTAATTTCATTATAATTTTTAAATGCAGTTAACATATTGTGGAGTAAGGCCGATTGAATTAAATTTCAAGGGCAGTATCTATTCTTGCATCGTATGATTTATCACTACCCTCATTATATACGTCCTTGGCAGCCTTTTAAAAGATCAGGTTTCATTCTGTGCACTTCCCTCGACTACTAATGTATTTCTTCTATTCTACAGTTTGATTTTGTTTGTTGTTGTTTGTTTACAATTTAATATTTAAATTAAAATACATAAATTTTTATATTTTATAACAAGTAAAAATAATAAAAAAACTAGGTAAAACAGCTTTAAAGAATACATTTATAAATAAAAATAATGGATTAGATCATTACATTTTACAAAATTATGAAGATATACAGTGTCACTCGAATTCATTACGATGTTTTTATGCTAACTTACGCAGTATCCGAACGCCGGGCAAGTTTGATGAAATACAGTGCATAATAAAAACACTCCCTAAGACTATTCACTTAATGTTATTTACTGAGACAAGGATTAGTTCAGAGCACGAAGCTGGCTGCTATAATATATCAAACTATCAACATATATATAACTATAGGAATATAGGTAAGGGAGGTGGTGTTTCCCTTTACATACACAACAGTATTTCATTTGAAAAAATAGAAGAATTATGTGAAAATGGGAATCATTATCTGTGGATACATATGGATAAATTAACCTTAGACGTTGGTATTATTTATAGACCTGGTGACTCAAACATCAAAAACTTTATGGACTTGTTTTCTACTCAGCTGGAACGGAGAAAAAGAGCTGTTATTTTTGGTGACTTTAACATTGACCTGCTTGGTAAGGATAAATACGTCTTTGAATATATAAACCTAATAGAGAAAACAGGCTATAAGATTATTAACAAAATAGCACCCGCGAAACAAGCACAGCAAGCACAATATTAGATCATGTTTATACAAATATTAACAGTCATTCTTTCAACATGTCAATAATAGACTCATCTTTATCCGACCATAAACAGATTTTTCTAGAAATAGGCACCTTGGCACCGGAAGTAACTAATAAAATATGAAGTATGAAGCCCTGAATTAATAGAAACCCTGAAATAATAGACTCGATTAATGTGCGAAACAGATTATGGCAGGACACTAAGGCTAATCCTACTGACAAGAACCTACAAAATCAGAAATCAGATCAGCGAAACAGATTATGGCAAGACACTAAAGAGAATCCTACTGATAAAAACCTACAACATCTGTATGAGAAAGAAAATAAAAGAACGAAGGACCTAATAAAGTCCCACAAAAGAAAATACTATTACTCTTTATTTAGTGCTTGCAGTCGTCATCCGAAAAAAATGTGGAAAACCATCAACACTTTAGCTTTAAACAGGATTGGAGAAGGCTGTGCTCCCCTCAAACTCGTATTGGATTCAGGTGTTGTCACTGAAGGGAATGCAATTTGTAATTACTTTAATGAGTTTTTCTCTACCATTGGCTTAGATTTAGCAAATAAAATACCTAATACATATCACTCGAATAACGATAACATGTTTATGTACGACTGTGGTTACAAACATGATATAACGTTGAGTGACTTAGCACTGTGTAATACTGAAGAAGTATCAAACATTATTGACAACCTAGATAGCAACACAAGTACTGGGATAGACGGAATTAGTACTAAAACTTTAAAATGTATAAAAAATATAATTTCTCAGAGATTAGCTGATTGTATAAACAAATGTTTGCCTGACGGCACCTTTCCCGAATCCCTAAAGATTGCTAAAATTGCTATGCATCAATCTGGTAGTAAAAGTGACCCAAATAACTATCGACCTATCTCTGTGCTACCAGTGATATCTAAAATATTTGAGCGAATACTATACAAGCGCTTGAGTAATTACTTATCAGAAAAACAATTTCTCATTAGTCAGCAGTACGGTGTCCGGTCAAAATCGAGCACTCTTACCGCTGTTATAGACTTGGTTACAGAAATAAGATCAAACATAGATAAAAAAAATTATGGTTTGGGAATCTTTATTGACCTGAAGAAGGCCTTTGATACGGTAAGTCACAGTAAGCTTTTGCTGAAATTAAGTAATATCGGCATTACAGGTAGGGCTTTTAAAATTTTTGAATCTTATTTACAAGATAGGAAGCAAGTTGTAAAAATGGATAATTTTTCCAGTTCCATTAGAAATGTTACATGCGGAATTCCACAAGGCTCCATAATTGGACCGTTAATGTTTTTAATTTACATTAACAATATTATTAAAATTAATCTAGCTGGAAAACTTACACTGTACGCGGATGATACATGCCTTTTTTATTATGGTAGCTTTATTCAAGATTTAATAAGTCAAGCTGAAAAAGATCTAGATATGCTGAGTGAGTGGCTACATTACAATCTTCTAACTATAAATGCAACTAAAACCTCCTATATGATTTTCTGTGCAAAGAATAAACATATTCCGGATATTACACCCCTTACAGTTAATGATAAAATCATACAATGCTCAACAAAAGAGAAATACCTAGGTTTGTGGATGGACGATAAGCTGATTTGGAAAGATCACATAGAACACGTTAGAAACAAATTAGTACCTATACTGTGTGCATTAAGAAAGGTCTCAAACTGTATTCCCAAGGAAGTACGTTTGATAATATATAATAACTTAGTTAAATCTAAAATTGAATATTTAATAGAAGTACGGGGATCTGCCGCCAAGACAAACTTAATAACCTTACAAAGAATACAAAATAAGGTTAATAAAGTGCTATTCCACTACCCTTATCTCACCTCAACCAATAGATTGTATCAAGAAACAAAATTACTAAATATCACTCAACTATACACCTATTACACCTGCATACTGATAAAAAACATTATTACCAACTCAATACACTCTAACATTAAAATTGACAAAAAAATAACTAAACATAATTTAAGAAATAAAGATAAACTTATGCTAAGTGGTGTGCGTACTAAGAGTGGCAAGAAAACAATACTGTTTGAGGGAGTGCAACTATATAATAACTTACCGAATGATCTTGAAAGTGAGAAGAGCAAGAGTGTATTTAAAGCTAATTTAAAGAAATATGTATATAAAATCTAAACAAGGCTGTTAAATAAGTTTTAAAAAAGTTTGTTATAATTTTTACAAATGTTTGAATTGTCGCTCCAGAGGCAAACTATTGTTATCCTATATTTTTAGAAAATTTATTGTATCTCATTTTAAGTAAACTTAATGTTTTTATGAGAATAAAGTTCTTTAAACCTACCTAATAATAATTATCGTAACGGTAATATTTAAAGATCAATGACTATTTTATAAAATTCAAAGTTTGTAGTTTTGTTTTCTTTGTTGAAAAAAGTGTGGCAAATGATAAGTACTTAAATATCAGACAATATTAAATTAGTATTGTCTGAAAATATTGTTTTGTATTTAAGTGTATTTTTATTTAAGTTTTGAAATGAATGTTTATCAAAGTTGAATTAATGTTTGGTTCTAATCACAATACCCGAAGAAATGAATAAAAATAAAATGTGGCAGCACAATAAGATGGCGGCTGTAGAGAAACTGTTTGCGATAACTAAAATCAAATATACGCCTTCAAAAGGCACACTCACTCTGCAAACCTGGGTTGAAAACTAAAATGCTGGATACTACGAATTGTCAGACATATTCTTATAAAGTTAACTTAAAAAAATAGCTTTTACCAAATATTTTTTACTATGTGACTTATTGATTCTGTGGTTCTGTATTCCCAAAGGTAAATGACATTCTTCAGATGAATTATTTATGAACATAAGCTTGATTTATAACGTGCAATAACCATTCAATTTTAATAAGCTTCATTTAGAGTATTAATAAACAGGTAAATTCTATTCCTCGCTAAAAGAAGATATTTACACTCAATAGATATTTCTACCTACTGATGCAACTATCGAATAGCGTTAAATATTATTTTCATTAGCATAATTTACATAAAGTGAGCCTAAATAGATTATTTTATTTAATATAAATATTGGTTAGAATATTACGCGTTGCGCTTGCTTTCAGCTTCATTGGCCTGTTTTGTTACGGGTAAGTCACTACAGCAGAGAACTACTACAATAACTCATAGCGTATATCCTTGTAGAGATTATACGAATTTTGTAATTCCAAATCAATTTTAATAACCGTAAGACTTCGCAAGAAAACGCCAATGGAATTATGATATTCCCACATATTACTCCCTCACTCGTAATTTATAATTATTGTGCTCGCGTTTCAAAGTGGTAGTAAACTAGAACATAAATCATTGGAGGTTATTCGAGATCACTTCGGAAAAAAGTGACATCTTGAAAATTGGGTGCTATAAGTAAGTTCGAATAAACGCAGCTCGCAGACCGCCGACGTCGGCAAGTAAGAGACTGGTTGTGATGTATAATAAGAATAGCTAGAAATATCAAAGTATACAACAAATATTCTGTTAATTAAAACTTTATGAGTGACCTTTAAGTGATATAAGTAGGTACGAATAAACATTAATATACGAATAAACATTATTTGTCAATATAGTATATAGTAAAAGTTAATCAGGAAAAAAGACAAAAAAAATATTATTATGGTTTACTAATTTTGTTTTTTACTTTTTACTATACTGGATGTTTTCTCTATCCGTGGCTTGCTCATTCTCGAATTGCTTTGAGAATAGACAATTACGATAGTGTAAAGTTTAATTACTTTGTATTAAGAATTATTTTAGATGTTGTTTAGTTCATATTCTTATTAAAGTATACTCAAACTCTAATAAATATATACATAATATTAAGTTCTTAATCTTAAACTTAGTAAACTTGATAAATAAAAAGAAAAATAGAAACTAACTCGCAATTGAATATTAACAACAATAGTAATTATTAAATAATAGCATAAGTATTGTAATAAGTGTATACTTATTCAACAATACTTACATTTACATAAACATGACCTGGAAGTTAAATAAGTATAAATATAAAATAAATAAAATCTTTCGGGTCGTGTGGCGAGCAATCTGTTGAAATATAAATTAATTATTGTCACTGATAATAATATTTGTTTGTTTTCCGGAATATTATATTTTTTTCCTTACGTTAATTAGTCAATAATATTTGTTTATTTACTTAGTTCATTTTAATGGTCGAAAAACATAAATAAGGTGGATTTCAATTCAGAGAAGCATTATCTCGAAAAAAGATAACACAGGCACACAAAAAAAAAAAAACGTCATGAACCAGAGGGGAGACCCCATTATTCCTAGGTTTTTGGGATCGCTGAAACCGAATATGACAATAAAAACTAATTTTAAATGCCAGTTTTCCCGCTAGCACCCCCTTACTACCTCTTAAGAGGTGAAAATTGAAATTTTTGTAAAAAATCAAGATAGATGTGTCTTTCTACGTTTCTTGGGATGCTGAAACCAAAAATGATAACTAAAAATAAATTTATGACCACTATCACCCCCTAACACCCCTTACAGGGGGTGAAAATTTCAATTTTTCTATAAAATCAAGATAGATATATATTTCGACGTTTTTTGGGATGCTGGAACCGAAAATGATAACTAAAAATAAATTCATGACCTCTATCACCCCCTTACTACCCCTTAAAGGGGGTGAAAATTTCAATTTTTCTATAAAATCAAGATAGATGTGTATTTCTACGTTTTTTAGGATGCTGGAACCGAAAATATGTGAATTTCTATGTTTTTCAAGATGCTGAGAGAAAAAATGATTATAAAGTATATGGTAACCTTATTGTATGCATATATTTGTTATTATGATACTAAGACTGAATCATGATTTTTGTCCTATTCTTAACAAGTTGTTTCATTTTTTGTTTTTTTTTTGCTTTCTATTTAATTCTGTTTAAACAGTTAGTCTTAAGACAATGGAACAGCGCTATCAGGGTAAATGGGATGTCAATATGTTAGCAGACTACTGTTGGAATTTAAAAAGAGATTTGCCAGAACAGAAAAGAACCAATAAAAGGCAACCACTTAGAAGAACTTTTGACAACAAGAGAGTTCGTTATCGTAGAAACAGGTAGACGCTGAATAGTGAGAGGCAAGGGGACTCACTTTAATTCAGCACCCCGGATAGTGAGAGGCAAGGGGACTCACTTTAATCCAGCACTCCAAAAGGGAACAGAAATCTACTACGTCCACGCCGTTGTTCCTGGGTTACGCTAAGAATAGAATTAAATCATGAATATATATCAGATACTTCTGATCGATAAAGCATTTGAATTTCTAATATAAGAGCTAAGAGTAACTTCAAACTAGTTTGATAAACATGTCATTTACTGTAAATCGTCAAAATTTCTTCATACATCTTGATTTTATACAAAATTGAAACTACCCCCACCCCCTCCCCCCCGTTAGGGGTAGTTAGGGGGTGGTATTGAGTAAAAGAGGTATCAAATTCACTTTTGGTTGTCATTTTCGGTTTCATTATACCAAAAAACGTAGAAATACACATCTGTCTTGATTTTATAGAAAAAAATGAAATTTTCACCCCCTGTAAGGGATGGTAGGGGGTGATAGTGGTCATGAATTTATTTTTAGTTATCATTTTTGGTTTCAGCATCCCAAAAAACGTAGAAAGACACATCTATCTTGATTTTTTACAAAAATTTCAATTTTCACCCCTTAAGAGGTAGTAAGGGGGTGCTAGCGGCAAAACGGGCATTTAAAATTAGTTTTTATTGTCATATTCGGTTTAAACGATCCCAAAAACCTAGGGATAATGGGGTCTCCCCTCTGGTTCATGACGTTTTTTTTTTTTTGTGTGCCTGTGTAATCATTTCTGGGACAAGAGAAAAAAATATGAGGAATAGTACCTTCATCTAAACCACATTCGCACAATAAATGGTCTCTAACCCTTATTATCCTAATTTCCCAGTATTCAATTCATGATTAAAATATTTGTTACAGAAGTTAATTCAAATATAATAATAAATAATATAATATGATTCAAAGTGCATTATTAACAACAATCAACTGAACCAATGTACCGAGTCATTTGTTCCATAACATTAAATTGTTCCATTTAGTGAACACACGTGTGTACATCAACTGTGTGTATATAAACGATCCGTCTGTACGTGAGCAGTAATCGAAGTACAACTCAATAAAAATCATATACAGGTAGTCCTTTTTATTAACAATATAAATTTAACTTTTAATTTACGAATAATAAAAACTTAATTACATACCTACATGAAGAAAAAATGAAAATTAATTTTTGTCTTTAACGGATAAAGTATTACTTGTAACGGGTTCAATAAAATATATGATATAAACATTTATAAGTATAATCTTTAAATACATAAGTACTAGTAAGATTTAAAATACTTAGAATAACTTCTCAATATATGATAATGTTTTTACAGTACTTTATTTCAATCAAAAAATGTAAAAGAGTGCCGTCAGTATATATATATTCGCACTTATATCGTTGCTTCAAAACGATATCCCACCAAATCCAATCCATCATAAATATGTTTCTAGAAGTCCATAAATAACAATATGAAAGTGATTTAGTCGGTATCGGTTCTGCACATATTAAATAAAATAAAATCGTGTTCTCTCCACCTGATGCAGTTCAATAGAGGCAATCGATCTCTATTAAACCATAAACAACCTTTGGTATGACACGTACAATATTATGATTTAAAAAATAGGACTATTTTCAGGTATTTTTATTATAATATATATATCTTCAAATTGGAGTGCAGAGTAATATTATAAATATATATAACTATGTTGTTACTATCATACACCTGGCATCTCTACTACTATACTACGCTTGCAGTACGCCATTTTCACAAACTAAGACGCTGGAAAACAGATAGCCGGAAATAAATTTTGCCATAAATCCAGCGTACGAAACTTTAGCGGACATGCCTTTTTAAATTGCCCTATTTATAACTATGGCGTAAAAATGAGAAATAAGGATATTACACTACTTTCTATATCTAAATAGCTGTATAAACTTTGTTATGAATAATAATTTATGAGTTCGTATCTGCTGTAACCAGTTGACCGAGTATTGTAAACTTAGTGTCTGGCTCGATAAACTTAGTGTCCCAGAGCTGAGAAGCGCCGGCGACGGAGGTTTATTGTTAATTAATATCTTATTAAGGCGGCAGACGGACAGAGAATACTTACACCCAGGGAGCGTCCTTTATTCACTAAGTTGGATAGAAAAGGAAGTTCAAAATAAATATTAAATAATATTTTTTATAGTAACAAATATAATAAGAAAAATAAATAACAATGACCCCAACCATGTCTAGAATAATATATTAAATCAATAGCGGCTAGAATACAATTTTATTGAGCAAGACACGAGAAATAAATTTTTATTAGCAGACATTTTAGAAGCAAACGACCCTTTAATAATTTGTTTAATTTATTTTGAGCATTACTTCTCACTTTGAATTCATAGTACAATAAACAAATGTAATTTTAAATTGACAATTAAGTAGAGACATAAAACTGGATATTTTTTCATATTATTTATGTTATATAAGGAAACACTGGCAAGATTTTATCTCGCCCTCGATATTTATTCCTCTGAAAATTTTTTTTTAAATAAATTTAGTCATACAAATACCTTAAAAATGACGTTGACCATAATTTAAAACAAATAAAACTGGATCGATGTCAACAAAAACAACGGATTTTCATAAAAAAATGTCAGTCTATTACAAACACAAATTCTTTAAACACAACAATTTATTTATGTTGTACTTAAAATGGTAACAAATTGCAATAATAATTCTCTTTATTACTTTTTTTACATTTTTACAGCAACAAAAAATGTACAAAAGGTGACCTTAGCGCTACTAAACGATCTCTTCCAAGTAACCCCAATGTCATAGAAATTCCAAGAAATAAAGGCAGAAGAGGCGTACAGCTGATAAAATAATATAAATACAAATACCATACAATATATAAAAAGTATACTTAATACATAATATACATTGCTGTGGTTTTTGCTATATTATATTGTAGTAAACTATTTAAGGGGTAACGGTAAGAAAATGTCTGTCATTAGAACATCCATGTTTTCTTACAGTCGATACTTAGCAAAAATAAAAACAAAATATTTAACTTTAAATTTTATTCAAGCTTGTATTAAATAGTACAAAGTTTTTAGTAAATAACGTGGAACATTAAAATTTACGAATAAGGTAGGTAGGGCAGATTTTTAACAATAATATTAATTATTTTAAATTTAAAATACCTATAATTTTAATTTAATTTAGCACTAATCGGTAAACAACATTTTTTTTTCTCCTACACGTGAACTATTAGAAAAATCCAACACGACTTTGCAATGAAACCCTTCTCTCAGTTAAGAAAATGATGAACAATTTTATCGAGTAAACAATTTTGACTGGAAAATTCAAAGGTGACGACGTATTGTTCCCGATACGACTTCTTTTGGCAAATATTATCTACAAAACACAAGGACAATTGTAGCAAGTATGTGGATTAAATTTGGAGAATCCATGCTTCTCATATGGGTTGCTCTATGTGGTCTGTTCATGCGTCGGAAAATCTTCTAATGAAAAACAAGAAATATTATGTATCCCACACAGTACTTCAATAAATATTAATTTGAAACAAAACGTTGCAGCGTTTTAGCGTTTTAACAATTATTTCGAAATGAAAAATTCAACAATATGACTCAAAATAAAATAATTTGAATATTTGTGTAATGTCATTCCTTCAAATTTATTTTAGTTGGGGACGAAGCAACGCCTACAATTCGGAAGTCTCAGTTCATACATGTAATATTAAATATTGCCAAATTAATTATTATCTAACTCTATTAATATTTTATGTAATATTTATAGCTATTTTACTAAACCCCACAGTAATACATTGTTAGTATTATTGATTTATGCATGTAAGTGTATCTGCGTAATAAGTATGTGTAATATATATTTCCATTGAAAGATTCTTTACAAACATAATGATAATATTGTAAAGTAATATAACTTCTTTTACTTCATACACAAGTATTAAAAGTTTGTTTATGTTTTCATATTTTATATCATATACATCTATAAATATTGTATTTCGCAATGTTAAGGTTCTTTTCTGTTCTCGAGAAACCCTTATAGTTTCGTCATGTTCGTCGTTCCGTCCGTCTGTCCGCAGCCTAGCTCATAGACTTTTACTATTAGAAAGTAATAATTCGGCATGATCATACAGACAAATTGATAGAATATTTTGTTTCAGTGTAGCTTTTATATACGTGTAATGGAGTTGTATTTATTTATAAGTACCCTATGACGTAGGATATCGTAAGATAGATCTTGTAAATACGGTGGGTTAGCAAGAACCATTTTTCGATTAAGAGACTGTGAAATATTAAGCTTTAAAGTGCAAATTCTTGTAAGACTTAACTGCCCCCCCCCCCCCCTCCACCGGCCACCTTAATGATTGATTTTGGAGGTGTGAGTGAATTCATGATTGTAGTACATATAACGATTTTAAAAGGAAAACTATAGGAATAGTTGGTTAACTAAAATATATATCTTTGTGAGCTTATATTACAAACGCTATTTCAATCTTGACGTTATACCAAAATAATGTACTAATAAATAATGTAAATAATATAATTGTACATCTTAAAAAGATCTGCAAAAAGCCTGCAGGTATACGAGTATGTATATGTTTATGTATTTATCTGTTGCTATGCTCAATTTTGAAGAATTATCCATTTATTGTATTTATTAGTTTTGTGAAAAGGAAAATGCTGGTGTGGCTAAAATTATAATATTTATATTTAAAGTTTTTTCCTCTTCACAATTTCTATAACATTTAAAGATATGTAAATGAAAGTTTTCATATTTTATAAAAATGAAATTAAAATTTTATTAGTTTTAACAAGTATAAAGGCTTTTAAGTATAAAAGGCTATTGGTATTATATTTATTTCAAAAAAGTGTCAAAAGAAAATAAACATGTTATTTTGAGGTCTAGAACACTTTTTTGACGAATATATTTAATATAATATTTCATTATTCTATTTATGTTTCGTTATCATGTTTACACAATATTTAAAATACGTTTGCACCAATAATATAATTAAATAAGGCAGTATTTTATTTAATTACTTGTACTTACGTTATGTTACCATTGAACATATATGGACGATGAATAAATGTATGTATGTACGTTGCGTGTGGTCAGTTGGTGGCGGAAACCGTTAACATCTTCCTCTCCCCGTCGTTATGAGTACAAAACGAGTAAAGGAAAAAAGGTATTCCAGGGCAGCATTCCAGGGAAAGCAACGGTTATGTAGGACTCCCACCACTAAAACGAACGGTTGTAACCTTCATAAATAAAATTATAAAACCAGAATAATATCTTTCTCTTTAACTCGTGTACACTTTTGATTTTTACATTACATTTATTTATTATCATACTAGTTACACAATATTATTACACTTGTACTTATCAATAAGAACAATGAATAAAAATTCTCATTAAGTATCAACACATTAGTAATTATAATAATTAACAACAAGTAGTAATTTCATTCACTATTTAAGGATTGAATATAAAAAACCCTTTCATAATATTCAATAATATTACGAATGGTGAAATCCTATCCTAGGTCTGTGTTTGAATACATATTTTTTATACAATCATAACATAATGACTCCTCTTCTCACACCCAGCCCACTGAGCACGAACACATACAAAATTTCTTATAGTATGAAGTATATCTAAAAGATTAAACCTATTTTGTGGACTCGGAATATACTATATAAGTCATATTCTGTTCTCAAGAAAAAAAATTAAAAAAATACAACTTTTCATAAAAGTGACCCTATCTCAGCTCCAGTTATCACAGACTATTTTATATTATATACAGAAAGAACCAAGAAGCTGATTTAAGGGCTGTTAAAGTAATGACATTGCGTCGCTCTTAGCGCTCGTAACTTGATATTGCTTATAACTTTTATCACTTAACGTATAAAGCGCAAAAAACAGACTGACTGCTGGTATGTGATAAGTTAATAGAAAGAACAAACAATATTAGTACTAACTAGTTGTACTTACACAGTATGCGTTTTTTAATATTCACTCAGTATCATCATTTTAGTAAAAGTTAATGAAACAACTTCATTTATCGATCAATTTCAATAAAAAAACATTAAGTCTTATCTAAAGTTACCGCGACACAGCCAAGTCAGATAAACTGCTCCAGAGAGTAGTGCGCACAAACACACGCATGAATAAACAAGCAAACAAACAGACAAAAGTTTAGGAAATTATTGGTTTGGGTTCTATTCGTTACTTCAGATCCTTAGTTATGATTTTTCGTAAACACATTCTCTATCTCTATCTACAGACAGCGATCGGATACAGATATACTATAAGTATAGATTATAGCTTGAAACTGACTGACTATTAAAGTTGAATTAAAAACTTTACATAATAATTTACTTAAATATTTCCACATGAGGCCGAACTCAAAGAATATTATGAATTTATTCCCAAAGCGAGAAAACGCTTTACTATCTTCGAGAATACGTTTTAGATCCTGATATTCGAATAACGAGATTTGCGTCTCCTGAGCGATCCTCTGCATTACTACTATCAGTGAAGATAAATTTTCGAACACCGTGCCATGATCGTTGATTTATACCTTCATATATTTTTCCCGAACCAAATTTTTTTACTATTTCAAGTTATATCTGAATGTTCGTCGCATACTGTAATTAATACCACTGTTACAGAGCACGATTCGGTGCTTATTTAAGCAATCACATGTTATTATGATTTCATATTGCACCGATATGGTTTTGCGTATTAATTCAAATTATAAGAATGATTTAGAAAAAGTAAATTTACTCTGCTGATTAAAATAATAATTAAATCAATATTTTTTAAGATCTTTTGTGTAAATAACATGGAAACTTAGATCATGATCGGTCAATAAAATTACAACTCTGATACATCTCACTATCGGATGTATAACACAATTTATTCTTCACTACCAATTGCATTTATTTTATAGACTATAAATTATCATGGTGTTAATTCTTACTGTCTAAAATTGACCAAAAATTATAATTCAGTGGCTCAAGAACAGGATCAAATGACGGCCAGTTTTTAGCTGTGATAAAGTCTGGACAGTTCGTTTATAACCAAGATTAGGTGTAACGAGCTTTATCACCCGGAGCCGAGTGTTGATGAAAGTACAATTCTTGGTTATTGAAGATGGTGTTATTGTTTGCTCCTTAACTACCTTCTCAAGAATGGTATCCTGATATACTATTGTAGATGTTTTGATACCTTTCACAAAAATATGGCACAATCACTCCTTCATAGCTAACACCAAACCATCACTGAAGTGGGATAATGCTCACGATGTACTGTGTTGATTAATTGGGAAGTTTTTTTAAAGCTTACAGCATATATACGATACTTTTACTACTTTTTATTCGTTAAAAAATTGCTCAATTGTAAAAGAATCTCAGCCGTAAACAGTATTTTTCTGTAACATCCCTTTATGTACCGCTTAAGTAGTGGCCCTTATTTTACCAGCTTTTTCTGTTTAAAATTATTAGTTAAGAAATTAACAGTGCACCTTTTATAGACTGCAAGTCCTAAGTCACCTTTTAAAATACGTGACATGCTTCTAGGTGCTGTCTTTGTCTCCAGAGGTAATATCTTTTGCTTTTGAAGAGGGTTTCTTCGAATTTCTTCTCTTGCTGCTTTGACTGTCTTTTTACATTTTGATTTGAACATTACGTGGACGTCTGATCTTTTTCTGTCAAACAGACGAGGTTTTATTGTATCTATCCATGGCTACACAAATATTTAACTACTACCAAGCGAATTTATTTAAAAGATATATATTTTACTTTATAGAGGATTTAAAAATATATATATTTTACTCCATATCTACATTATGTAATGCAATCACAGCGATTGTGTTCTCTTTATCACCTGCTCCATTTTAACAGCACAAAATACTTTACAATACATTGGCGCGAAAATAAAAAGAAACATAATGAAAAATCATTTAAAAATTTCATATTTAAAATTTCAAAGTAATATTTTGTTTATTTTTAATTGTAACAGTGTTTATGGTGAGGCTATGCATATTTATGGCGTACAAACATTATTAAAGCCTGTCTTTTTCATAAATCTTTAATACAAATACTATTAAAAATATATATAAACTTGTATAAATATATATGTAAAATATTTTCAATATTAAATAATAAAAATGATATAAAAAATGTTATTTTTTTAATATCACATGCTGCTACTCGGGACATCACGTTTAATTTAACGCGATACTTTCAGCACACGTTAAAGCTGAGGGCGTAACTTTTGGCTTTTATACTTAGTGTCACATCAGTCCCGATCAGCAGCTTCTATGTCGCTTATCCGATAAAGATCTTCTAACTACTCATAAATAAAATATACTTTTGTTACTTTAAAGCTATAAAAATATAATTTATATATCGCCACTTGAGTGACGTAAGCCTTTTTACATACTGGCTTTTAACTCATTTAATACTATTTTTTACTACTACTACTCGTAATATATACTTTATAGAAATAAACGTTTATGTATCGTTTAAAATAAATACGTATGATAAATTATCCAAAATCTCAGAAAAATATAATTTATCTTAAATGTGTGGTCGTCACATTAATATAAGGTGTTATTTCAGAATGTAAATCTCTAATTTTTGTTTGTCATTTTAGAACTCCCTTCCTGTGTTAGCATGGAGAGTAATCTTTTTTTTAAATCGGAATATTATATTTATGGCTTGTCTTAAATATATACTTATACATATAGAGTTTGTTTGTAGGAAGCAATATTTGAAACTATCCATCCATCCTAACCAAGAAACTGTTCCACCTATCTTTATTATATTAATTAAATGATTTTACCTAAGTACAAACTGAACAAAAGTACCCTTTGTACATATGTTTGAATGTTTTTTATACATTAATTATTAATTGAGTAAATTGTTAAGGTATTTTAGTTTCTCTTTGGTGTGTCGAATTTACATTGTTATATTTTTGACTAAAAATAATTTATTCGATAGCAAAAAACAAGTGACCCTCTTATCGTTACACTAGTATAATTAAAGCTACAATTCTCATTATAAAACTAAAACTGACAATTCGATTAGCGTATGTTTCGTTTATTTTTTATCAAGATTAAAAATACCAAGTCTTTTAATTTCGACATGATGGAACATGTTTATAGGAGGGATAAAGCCCTTTAAGGCGGAGGCAAGAACTATTTACAAAACAAACATTACACCTTGTTTGTTCGCCACAGTATTAAAACAATACCAAATTTCAAATTCTAATATCATCTCAAAAGTAGTTTGTCGTAGTGATTAAAGCAAATAATTATTACTCCGAGTGTATACTTGTATCATATCGCCACGGAATAACAATATCTAACGAATTATATTTAATTTGAATTGTATCGTATAATAACGAAATAGGTGCCTTTTCCTTAACTTATATCGTTATTGATATCTTTCCAGATTCTATACAACGGTACTAAAAGACTATCTATTTGTGAGAGTTCGAAATAAAAACTTCCACAAAATTTTATTTCTTTTTGTATAATAGTGGTTTCTTGTGAAAAATACAAACTCCTCAACAAGCAGGTAAATAATTTGATTAATATTATTTAATAAATGTTTCGTCTATTATTCATTGGTTACTTTTACCGAGTCCGCTCAATCAGACGTCATTCGACTCAGGAAACTGTTTTACTGTTGTGTTTTAACATAAACCTCACATAAAAGTAATTTATTGCTTTCTTCAACGATGAAATCTGGTAGCATTGTGTGGTTTATTATGGAGACATCTTTTGGAATAAATGAATATAATTACGCGTGAGGCAGCTTAAAGAATATTAACAGTTTGTTGTGTAGTAAATTTTTGATTAATGGAAAACGCATATTCACAATAACGGTCAATAAAAAAGTTGTAATCTATTATATTATTGGTTTCTTATTTTTGTCGTAGTGCTTAGATTATTCAATCCACGGTCGGTGGGCACGTCTCCCTCGAGTCTCTTTGAATCATGGTTTTGAACCGACGGAGTTACAGTTGTTATTTCATTTTAACTACCAATACCATCTTTAGTTAATTCTGATTTAAGTATCAAGTCAATTTATTATTATTATTTTTTTAATAATCATAAATTCTGTGCGTCTCTGTAGATATCGTTATAATATCAATTTATCACTACATTTTGTTAACAGTGGCATGTAGAAGCATCTTGGTGACTGTGTTATCATAATGAGTTCAAACGTTTTTAATCATTTGTTTGCTTTCAAAACTATTATCTAAGTAAAAAGAAACAGAACATAAATTTTAGTTTCGATTACAGACAATGAATTAAAATTTTAAACAGCTCACACAATAAACAATATAATTATGAATTCAATAATATTTCGACATTCATTGTACTATTTATAAATTGATTAAATGATATATTAAATATTTACATGTAAAATGTACTCTCCATTTACCATTTACCTTTTGCATAAATTAGATTTTAATCCTCACCCGTATTTATTTGGTTTAGAGGGACGACCATTTTTTATTAGGACAAACACACATACACACACACACGCATACAAAAAGCTTGTTAAACTAAATAGTGATTAAGATTAAGAGTTGTAAATTTAAATTAGAACAATGAAGCAAAATAAAATTTAAAATTGTATGGTACTTTGTACAATTATTTCAAATAATTTATTTTAG